>CM076994.1:141030419-141680394 GCA_039090855.1 Macrothele yani
ATACTGTACAAACAAACATTTAATTATATATATCATCATCATCATCATTGTCAACCATTATCAATCCACTGCTGGACGAAGGTCTCCCCAAGTTTCCTCCACAACGGTCTGTCTTGTGCCAGTCTCCTCCATGTCACTCCCGCATATTTACGAATTTCATCCACCCATCTCCCATGTGGTCTTTTTCTGGGTCTTTTCCTGTCCCTTGGAATCCAATCTAAAATTTCGGCTGTCCATCTATGGTCTGTCCTTCTGGCAGTATGTCCAGCCCATTGCCATTTCAGGGATTTAACTCTGATCATGATGTCTTCCACTCTCGTCATTTTTCGGATCCACGAGTTCCTCTTCTTATCTCTCCTGGTTATACCAAGCATGCACCTCTCCATGCTTCTTTCAGTTGTCTGCAGCCGTTGTATGTCTCTTTTAGTTAAGGTCCACGTCTCTGCACCATACGTAAGCACTGGAAGGATGCATTGATCAAACACTTTTCTTTTAAGACATAATGGCATATTGCTCTTGAAAATTATGCTGTTTCTTCCAAAAGCTCTCCAAGCAAGTTTTGTAATATATACATATATATATAGATTACAATTTTAAAACAAACATTTAATTTTATATATATATATTACAATTTTAAAAACAAACATTTAATTTTATATATATAGATTACAATTTTAAAAACAAACATTTAATTTTATATATATAGATTACAATTTTAAAAACAAACATCTGTTGGGCTGGAAGCAGTTGCCCGTTCCTAATTTAGGGACGCGGATTCCAGAGAAGATAGACAGCCAGCGCCAGAGGATGAACACACTGCCCATTTCTAATCAAGATTCAACTCCTCAGATCACTGGGCTACCGCGACGACAATAAAATGCTTCACAGGAAAGACTTTCCCTCAAGCTTCTGAGTTGTATTCTTTTAATTTTGAGATGGTAAATGTGTTGATTCTTTTATTGATGTTATAAAATGCCCGAACCCAATAGAAATAGGGCGAAACAGGAGTTCGCTGTCACAAGTAGATAAAAATGTTGTGATGCAGCACTTAGTAACGCGAACATAAAGAATTTAATAGTAACAGTTCAGTAATAGCATAGATACATTTGTTCCCAAACTTCACATCTAGCATCTGAAGTCAAATTT
This sequence comes from Macrothele yani, assembly GCA_039090855.1. Taxonomy (NCBI): domain Eukaryota; kingdom Metazoa; phylum Arthropoda; class Arachnida; order Araneae; family Macrothelidae; genus Macrothele; species Macrothele yani. The sequence goes on from CM076994.1 coordinate 141,031,566, forward strand.
AATTGGGTGTTTCTCGGAAATCAAAGGAAACGGTATATTTCTTTGAAGTGGAAATATCTCTACAAGTTTCAGAAGCGTCTTCCCACGACCAACAACAGGAAACGGAACTCCAAATATACTTTCATGTTGAAGTAAGACCGCAGTATCAATTCACTCAGTGAGAAAATCTGATATTTAAAACAGATATCACGTTCCTTCTGGGATAAGAAAAAAAGGGAGAGGAAAGAGATGTGCATTACAGTTCATCCATATTTGATTATCTTGATTTGTAAAAAACGTATTTGGCCATTGTCTGGAAGGAAATTCCAATCTCGGTTTTGTCCCCACTTACATCTTTCTTTTCAAGATTTTTTTCTTCGTTTTTCGATTTTCTGAATGTCTCTCACATCCTTGCGTTTCACAATCTGATTATTCTTCGGGATCGATTTGGTTCTAATCTTTATGTGGAACTTTTCCTTATCATTCTTGCGTGAACAACGATTCCCAGGAGGATACCCATGTAATCACAGCGGCTTCCTCACACAAAACATGTTTGCACAAATGTCAGCTACGTCATCGATCTATATTGCCACATATTTCAAACTGAGAAAGGGAATTATAAAGGACTTTCTTCCCTTCTTTTTTCTATGGGAGTCTATTTTTAACCGCGTTTCCCTCGTCATTTTTGATGTTTTCATCTTTTCTTTCGATGAGTTTAAACATTATAAATCCAATAAAGGATCAAAATAAACACTTTTCCCACAATTTGGCAGACAAATGTCCGCTGCAGGGAATATTATATTTTCTTATAAATAAATTATATTGTCAAATGTTGGACACACACATACATGTTCAACTACTGACTTTCGTTAATTGTAGATGAAGTGAATCAATAAATTCATTCGTCAAACAAAACCTTTAAACGTATTGTTCGCGGAAGGAATTGGTCATCCGGACAACTTAGAAATATTCGGAGCTCTTTCCTTTCATCAGCTCGGCTTCTTCTTAACGACTTTTATAGATAAATTGCTCAACATTTGAATATTTGTGTTATGATTTCATTACAAAACTGCAAGACAATTTCGAAAAAAAGGCACTTTTAATTTTGCTATTTAAGATCAGGTCCTATGATTTTTGAAATGAAAGGAATGAAAATTAATTTAATATGTACATTTCATCGCTTCATCAAAGAAATGACTGACGTTGCATGATTTTGCACGAACATCATGGGCAACGAAATAAATGCTGTGTCTTCCTAGGGGTTAGTTTGCTGTGATTTCCCGTACAATGTTTATTTTTGCCACAAAACGGCCCTTTCCGAAATTTCAAAGGGAAAGCGTGTTAATGACAAGTAGTCTGTACCCAAAACTTCTTGGAAGCCAGGTCAAAATATATTTCGTGAGATCAGGACTTTTCCACGGCACGTGGGAGCCGTTAGCAAGTAGTGTTACGGTCTGTTGCGCTATGTCGCGATCTTCAAGCAAACCTCTTCCGCTCAGCTGAGACAGAAAACATTCCTGCTCTAGATTTGATTCTTGAAGTTTTAAGATTGATCTAATGTATTTTTCTTCCTCAGTGTGCGTGTGCCTATAAAACTCTCGAATCTCACATCGACGAGATGTGCGTGCTGACGAAAGGTATTCTGAGTTCACCTCCAGAAAGCCATACCGGGAAACGTTCCCTTGTTGGCTTGCGTGGCCGAAGAGAAACGGGATTTTTGCATTCTCATTAGGATTGATTTTCGGTTTTGATGAGCACGTCCTTTGATATCTTTTTGACACGAAAATAATATTTCAAAGAAGACTTTTAGAAAATCAAAAAGTCCGGCAAAATTCAGACATGCACACCTAGTGAAAATTTTTGCATAATTTGGAATGTCCAATAGGAAGGAAACTGGTTACCAAAGGAAACAAAAGAAAAGAAAAGAAATCAACCGGATTTCTACAATAGATAAAGCATCCACGAATAGAAGTAATTACTCACGCGCATTAGCGGATGAAGAGGGAGTTACGGAACAGGGAAATTGACAAATCGTACACAAAATGCTTCTCATAGCAAAAAATATATGAAGTAAAGGAATTTTCAGGTCAAACAATTAGAAGAAGAGATACAGAGGAAAACGTGATACAACTTTACCATCTCTAATGGGAAAACTATGCATTACTTAAGAAAGAAACTGGAGGCAAAATACTCTTCACAATGAAGAATGTCCTACCAAAAATGGATTTTGCTAAGGGATTCTAAGAACATATTAAATAACGTAAAATAGAAAAAACTCTGCCCCCCACCCGGTTGAGCAATTTTGAATAACGGCAAGGCAGAAAATATGCGAAATGTCTCCTTTATTAGAAAAGCAATGATAACGAAAAATAATTTTTCAAACACCGCTTCTGGTAGCAAAAGTAGCGAGAAAAAAGTTTTCCCATTTATGCCCCTAAGAGGGAAAGTCGTGCACGACTTTAAGAAGATAATGTTCCAAATTTTCACTGCAGCGAATGCAATATAGTTCAAAATGGAAAACTTTCATTGGGATTTTCAGAAGCGGAGACTCCATTTCGCCCATTTAAATAGGGTTCGCTCCTAGGTTGTCCCCTTGTAAAACCCGTAGACATGTTACCATGTCTAGTTTATTGAGAAAACCAATGGGCTCAGAAATACGTAAAATTTAAAGCTAAAAGAGCCCTCACACACTAACAAAATAAAACAAGAAAAACAGAAAACATATGTAAGGCATTCATGACAAAGAATAGAGTAGTCAATCTTGACTACCAAAAATAACACACTCTTGGTGCTGCAGATAATGCGCACAAAAAAACTCTAAATCATGTGATAAACTAGTTAGATACAAAACAAACGCTGATGCCGAAACATGTGAAGGATTTAACATAACAAACGAGATGATACTGAACATATTACAAGACGCACAGGGCATAGTGAACCTCAAAGCAAAAGGCATTTCATTATGATGAACAATAATATAATAGGCGACACAAATTACGCAAAAAAATATGTTGCGTTGAAGACAATAAAGATAAGTAACAAAAACACACCCTAGGATGAAAATGTCAAAATTACACCAGCATAATTACTCTCTTTTAATTAAAAAAACAAACTGTATACATGTTACCATGCCTAGTTTATTGAAAAAAAAAAACCATTGGCACAGAAATACGTACAATTAAAGCTAAAAGAGCCCATACACGGAAACAAGAAATCAGAGAACATATGTAAAGCACCCATGAAAAAAATTAGATTATTCAATCTTGACTACCTAACGTAACCATTTCGTGGTGTCGCAGATAATGCACAAAAACCAGAGGGCTCTGAATCGTGAGACAAACTTGTCCAAATACAAAACACACACAGAAACCGGAGGATTTTATACAAATAAGATTTTCCTGGGCCCCCCGGGCATCCTATTTTTAAAATGTTGACCATGTGACGTAACGCATCTCGAACGTCATGTGAGAATGATTTGGATGAGATGACGTCACACCAGCAGCCGTGTTCTTTGTTTCTATGACAATAAAACAAAGTGGTATACGCGTACACTGTGCGCGTGTAAGTGATGGCGTCACCTGCACGAAAACACGAAAAGCTAAACGTGACGTCACAAACATTTGCTTCTCGGTTGTTGCTATGACGACTTAAAAAGTGATCCACGTCGTCGCAACTTAGACTTTTATATATAAGGATTAAAAAAAATCATCATTTTATCCATTTGAATTTTTTGAAAAGTGATCAGGAGGTACCCTACAAAAAATTTAACGACACTTATACCTCCAGGCGCATGAGAGAGTCAGCACTGGTAATTCAGGCTCCTAGGATCATTATTTTTCAAATCGTTTTATTGATATTTTACATAAGACTTACTGAAGTTATTTTAAAGTTCAAGCATTCATTCCTAAAATTACTTTCTTGCATCATCACCAACTAAAACTAAAATCGGAAACAGGATAACAATTGCATCTTTTCATTACCTGAAGGTGCAAATTAAGAGGGATTTTAATGGCTTAGTTTTAGCGCAACGTAGAAACATGCAAGAAAGGAGAAAATAAAATTTTAAGAGTCTTCATGAGAAAATAAAATAAAAGAAACTACCGTATACAGAAATGAATTATATTTTAAAATTAAATTCCATTTTCTGTTTCTTAACGAAAAGAATAAAAGACGAGAAAAGTTATATACGATTTTTGGCTGAATTCCAGAGTGATGCACTTTGTCACAGATGCTTTGGAACTTTGAAGGAGTTTCAACCACCAAAGCTTACCTCTCACACTCGAGATCCTTCTCAATAAATCAATAAATATCCCAGAATCATCAATAAATCGGCCGCGGATTTCATTTGTCTCATGGATCCGGGACTGAAGACCGTTTTGTGATTTGGGTTCGCAGAACCCATGCCGAACGTTTCTCATTGTCTAAGATTTAGATCGGTGGTAATAAGCAGATTTATTCGGAAATAAAGTTCCTTCTCTCCAAAATGGTTGACGTCTCACAAAATAGCGAAGGTTGGTGTATATATTGACAACCATAAGAAAGGATTCCAATAAAAATATTGGTACAGTACATCTACAACAAATCATAAATTTGTAGTCCTTAAAATTTTAGGTCATCAGAACAAAAAGACATTGATTTTGCGTTTAAGCATATACACAATCGTATCAAAATAATATGACCACTTACCTAATAATGGTAATAACCAAAGTTCGGCCGGATGACATTGGCGAGACGGCATGGCATGGACGGAATGAGGCCGTGGAAGGTTGCCCGAAACACACACGCCCATTGGGACTGCAGCAGAGCACGTAGGTCCCAGAGGTGATATAATTGTGGGTCGGCACGTCGAACCTGTCTATCCAAATAGTCCCACGAGTGCTCTATGGGATTGATGTCCAGCGATTTCGCCGGCCAAGGGAGAATGGAGACATCGCTGCCGCGCTCCTGGAACCAGTCACGCACATTCTTAGTGACGGTTCCATCTTTGGCTCATGTGCCCTAATGTCGACGATCCTGTCACGTGCACCCTATGACGCGTATGGGTGGGTACACGGTGACTGCGAGGGTGGTCATATTATTGTAATACGACTGTGCTTGATAAGCCGCGACTTGAAACGTAAACAAACGCACTGGCAACTGCAAGGAAAGAGACGCTTAATATTTCGGAAGCCTTACATAGTAAAGATCAAATTTCAAATTGTAAATAGCTTATATTATGCCAAATTAATGATTAGAGGAACGAAATCAAAATCTTTCCGAGGAAACTGCTTGGAATTATTATTTATTAGTGCGTGGTGACACATGAAGAGCCGCAACCAAAACTGTAACGAACCGCAACCAAAAGTGTAACGAACCGCAACCAAAAGTGAAACGAACCGCAACCAAAAGTGTAACGAACCGCAACCAAAAGAGTAACGAAACGCAACTAAAAGTGTAACGAGCCGCAACCAAAACTGTAACGAACCGCACTCTCCTCCTCTTCTCTTTATTGGCTTCTTCTTTCCCCTCCCGCACTTCCACTTTCTGTTCATTCTGCTCCTCCTTCTCTTCTCCCCGCCATCTGGACAGCATCTACCTCTGCCCTTTCCTCCCCTCTTGAACTCAATGTCCATTGGCAATTTCTTCACCTTCGTCTCCCCGCCCCATCAGTACTGTTTCGCATGACCCTTCTCACCTCTCCGCAGTGCTCCTTTTGCCCTGAAGTCAGCGACGTCCAACATCAATACCTATTCTGCCCCGTTCTCCTGCCAGTCCTAAACACAGCATTTCGTTTTGCTGATCGAATTTGTGCTCGATCGTTACCATTTCTTGCATATGCTTGGCTACTCCAAACTAAGCATCCACCTACTCACTTGCCACCTGTGTGCCGTTATATTTTTCTTCTTGTGAAGTTCACTGTCTATGCTTTCCATCTTCAACAACGCTTCCCCGCTCTTATTCCACCTCCTCAGGAGGCAAGTGCTATCATTCGGAGACGCTTCCTAGCACGGTTAACCACTCGCCTCCAAATGGAGCACTCTCGTGCTGCCTCAACAAACACCGATAGCGTTTTTCAATCCACTTGGGCAACCAATCGGCTGGGTGGTTCCATATCCACAATTTGCAGTTACATCTCAACCTATAAGTGGGATTTTTGTTGTCGCCCACGTTCACTGTAACAAATCATGTTTTTACGTATTAATTTTGGTGCTTCGCTATTTGTGATTTTTCTGTTTTAATGTGCCATTGAAGATAGCTCACCATGTTTCCCATGTTCTCTTCGATAATGTTGGGTTTTATGTTGTTGTATATAATTCTTCCTTCTGCACAGTTTACTGCCCACGCAATGTCCCCTTCATTATGTTGAATATTTTTTAAAATCTTAGTCACTGTGTGTATAATATAATGTAACAAGATGCCCTTCTGAGTACATTTAGCGTTATTTCCCCTTGTCACTGAATACTTCTGTACATATGTTGTAAATTTTGAATGTAGCATCACTGATGCATTTCTGTGAATTAGTACCTAATGTTTAATCTTTAGTATGGTAGTAATGCTTAATTGGAATTTGTGCATAGTATAGAATCATGTCTTGCCCTGTCTACAATACTGTAGGTAAACATTTTCGTTTGTATCGCTCGTGCTTTATTGTCTGCCTCTCCTTCGCCCTACGTGGCGAAATAATTTTTTTTATGATTTTAACAATATTTTGTTTTACGTTTCACTGGAACCTTCCAGCTGATGTATATACCGCTGTATTTATTGGCAGAATTCCATTGTCATGTACATAGAAATGTTATTTTACTGAAGAATAAAGGCAATTTTTTGAAATGTAACGAACCGCAACCGAAAGTGTAACGAACCGCAACCGAAAGTGTAACGAACCGCAACCAAAAGTATAACGAACCGCACCGCTAATCTGAAGGCAACTGCTAAATTTTGAACCTCTACATTCCGTAGTTTTATCTGTAATCAGCTGAAAGACAGACAGACCCGGGAATTTTATTCTTATAGATTCTCTAGTCGAAATTCACTTTGTTGCCCCGGTAGCGCAGTTGTCTAATCGCTGGCTTATGACCATTCTTCCGGGAAGGGTTCAGGTTCGAATCCCGGTGGGGCATGGACATTGAGTTTGTCTTATGGCCCTGGCACTCTCCCTTCTTTGGAAACAGCGATCTTAGATTAGGTACAGGCATCTGATTATAGCTCATAGTGGTCGTTAAACATTCAATAAAATCAACAACAACAACAAAAAAACATTTAATTATGTGTTACGCCCGGCAATTCCTATAACAACCATAGTGAATACTTAGAAAATGCCTAGAGACACGTTACCGTGTACATATATTCCTCAGAGAATAATATATAGATCAGGGAACCAAAAATGTATAACCCCACTTTGGTCAGAAAGAATGAGTATTGCTCTTTGTGTTACTATAGGGGAGAAGTATGCTAACATGCATTTTGTTTGTTTCCGATGGTTTCCAGTCACCGAATTCTTCCCTGGAATTTGGGATGGGTGTGATTGGATTTCCATGGAAAGTATGGTAAACACGTGACCAATGCCAGTAAAACTAGGCAAACAAAGAAGGGTGATAAAATTCTAAAAGATTCCATTTGTTGATCCTTCAGTTCTGATTCGAATCTTGGTTATTGAAACTGGAATTACTTGAATTGCACCAAAGCTACATGACAATCCCCCCCCAAATCAAATATTTGATTACTTTTTGATTGGGGCTTGAGCGACCACCTGAAGTAACTCAATGGGCTACAAGCAGTGTAACGTACCAGGAGATGTGACGTACCTGCCAGAAGGACGCACACGACATAAAGGCAGATAGGAGTCAGAACAACAGAAGAAACGTCCGCGTAGCTCAATTGGTAGAGTGACTTATTCCGGAATGAGGGGATCCGGGTTCGAATCCTGGCGCGGATAAAAATGACGGAGAAATTTACCTCATTATAGCAGCCGCCTGTCCATAATTTAGTGCCACTGGTTCCAGGGTCGAAGGGAAAGCCAGTGCCGAAAGACAATTACAACATCCATGCTTCACGGGGATTCGAACACGGATCAAATTGGACAAATGATCATAAGCCAGAGCTTAGACCACCACGCCATCGCGGTTGCGAAAAGTACACTCATCGCCAAAAAAATAGTTGCACCCAGAAGGACGTGTCGGATTGCAATGCCATTAGGGAGCAGAGTAAAGGCTATTAGGCACAATAAATGATTAAACATTGAGACTGATATGGACAATATTTATTGAGCTACACGCCAATAAGTACTGTCTCTCAGTATGTCGTCGGGCCGCGATGTTTGCTTACACGGCATGTTAGACGCCTCGGCATGGATTTGGACAGGCTCCTAATGATGTCCTGCGATAAGCCACCCCATGCAGCTTTAGCCTTCTCACACAGTTCTTGCAGATTGTGTGGTAGGGGTGGAGCGTGGATAGTGCATCCAACAGCATCCCACACATTTCTCAATGAGCGATAGGTCTGGCGATGCGGCTGACCATGGCAGAGTTTCAGTGCCTTGAAGACAAGCTCTCGAGACAGTAGCAGTATGGGGATGATCGTTGTACTATTGGAAAATCGCACGGAAGTAAGCGTCCAGAAAAGGTAGAACCAGTGATTGCATGACTTCATTAAAATAACGTTGGGCTGTCAAGTGACTGTAATTAACACTAAATGTCATCTTGCATCATCGGCAATTGAATCACACATCACGGCATTAGGCCTTCTGGACGTGTGACGCACGACAACAAGCTTCATCTTGGCGCTGATCACGGTGCCTCCACACACGGATTCGGCGATCGTCTCCTCCAAGACAAAAGCGGGACTCGTCACTGAAGATCACCCGCTGCCATTCTGAGTGACTCCCTGGCAGTCTGACACGACACCATAGCAGTCCCACACATTTTCAATCATGCTGGCACTAATCGGACGATGCATGGAGGGCCTGAATATCAGCAGTCGTGGCAGTTGTGTCACTCCGCGCATGTCGGACAACCTGTCGGTCCTCTCTCTCCGTGGTTCGTCTTGGTCCCCTAGACCATTCCTGTCGCCACTGCGTGCCTTGTTCCATACATTGCTACTAATAGCGTGCTATAGTGATATCCTCACGACCGGTGCACGATCGGTATGGCGCACAATACGGCGATAAGGCCAATCCGCTTTGCCGGAGCCTGAAGACACGACCCCTCCCGAACCTCTTCAACGGCTCGAATTACTTCCGAACTTTTATCCGAGGCATACTTCACTTGCAAAGGATGCAACTAACACAACAACAGGAGTCAGAAGGGCAAGCGCGCTCAACGGGACGACCTTATATAGCCTATAAAGAAAAAATATCAACGTTTACCACTTTATTCAACACCACAAGTTTGTAGTCATATTTTATATAGCCTGTCAGGCACAGCGCTACGACCCCTCCTTGTTTGCGTCACATGCACGGCCGAGCGTGATACTTGAATCATTTGCATGTCTTACGATGTCAAACCTACCCACCAAGTTTCATTTCTGTCGGTTGCTTCCTTCTGGGTGCAACCATTTTTTTGAAGATGAGTGTATTTGATAAATGTATAAAAAAAATCCTGTTGGCAAACAAACCCTATTTTTATCATAGGTCATTAAGTTCAGCGTTAGCAATAGTCAGTTTTCATGGCTATTTCCAAAAACATGACCCTTAGATGATTCTCCATCAAATTTAAATATCGTGCACCAGGATTTAATTTCATTTATTTTTAATTTCATTTAATTTTTTCATGAGTTTCTTTAAAAAACGCATATAATTATTTTTAAATGTCTCTTTATGTAACGTGGATTTAATAGCGTAATAATGATTTAGTCACTCTACTTGCTTCTGCTTATTCTATGAACTTCCCTTTATTGAGATCAGGAAAAATACTTTTGCTGTGTAGTTCTCATAATTATGAGATGTGCAAATAGCACGTGGCAAAAGAATCAATATACGATTTGCTTTATATCTTCCGTGAGCAATCCGAAAAAAAAAATCTTTCCCCGAGTAAAATACTTCATGTCTAATATATTTATTGCTTGACACTTTTCTACAAAAACAAGACACTTTTGCTAATAGTTTACCATAAAATCCTCAAAGTATGATAATATTTCATCCCTTTAATAGCCATCAATTTATCACCGCCGTTTTTTTATCTCCCCACGACACTTTTCTCAGTTTGTCTAATCCACCAACGAGATTTTTGACAAGCGTGATCCACTTAATCTTTCCGCTTCTAATCTGTCTTCTTATACTTTTCGCTTCCGATTCATTTATTTCTCCAGTTGCGTAGTGTTTTTCTTTCTTTCTTTACTTTACTTTGCCTTAACGGGGAAGTAGTCCGACATTCTAGCAGCCGTCCACACGAACTGATTTTCCATGAAACTTGATTTGAAAATTAATTACTGAGCAATCTTCTTCAAATTACTATTTAAACTACAGTACCTGACAAAAATTAAGTGCTACATGCGAAAAAGCCGTTGATATTTTAACAATTCTCAAAATAACATTTCAGCGGGAACATTTCGCTGATGGAATTAAGGAATAAAATGATACAAGAGACCCATATTTAATTTAAAGAATTCTATATCAAATTTAAATATCGTGCACCAGGATTTAATTTCATTCATTAGCAAGCTTCACGCCAGGTGTTGAATATGAGTAAAAGTCACCAAATTTCACATACCAGCACCTAACAATAACCGAATCTATTAAAAATATATATATATGCACGCATGTAAGTGTACCTTTCCAGCCTATAACTGCATGTATGTGCATCTTTGCAAGAGATATCTGTGCATCTAACAGTTGCACTGGAAAACTTATATTTTTTACATGAAAGGTACGAGCATACGCAAAGTGTTCCAAGAAATTCTTCTTTTTTCTTATGATTCATTCCTTGCTCAGTGGCAAAAATGCATACATGTATTTCTCATGATATCCCTATTCTTGAAAATGGAATGAATTCATTCTAATTGCAGTCACGACCAAGAATTTGTGTGTTTAATTTTTGAGATTGACAATGCTAATTTTAAATGACTGGCTCGAATGATTTTTTTTGCTTTGTATACAAGAAGTCACTTCTAAAATTTTCCACATCCCACGTACATTATCCGCTTTTCAGCACGTCTTTTGTAAAAATAGATCATACTTATGCATGATGCTTCTTGCATTCCGGTCTTTTTCCGATGCATAACTTCGCCGCTAGAGGGCGAAAATGCAGATGATGTCTAACAAAAAATACATTTTATTCCATATATTTGTTTCTGAATATTCGATTAAAAAAATATATTTTTTCCTTTTGGTGATATTTATATTTTAGATTATTTTAGGTGCAGTGGCTTTTTCAAAGAAAGCATAGATTTTCCGCTTGGGGGAGTAATGCGTTTTCCCGATATGTCTGCTTCTAAAAGTCCGATTTGAAACATTCTCTTTGTATCGGACACAGCTCCCAAAGGGAAATGTTTTGCATATATTTCTAATTTTTGGTAAAGAATGGTTTGGCCACCAGTGGGGCGTATGTGTTTATTTCTGCTTCTAATGTATCTACAGCAAAATCTGAGCTTCTGAAAGCTCGATTGAAAACATTCTTTGGTAGACCGATACCTCTTACGTTAGAAACCCTTTTTTGAATAGCTCCTGCTTAAAATAGCTCGTAATATTCCGCCACGGGGCGTAGATGTATATCCCATTTGTGTCTATGTCTATGCTTCTAAGGGTTCGATTTGAAAAATTCCTTTTTTGTTGGAGATACATTTCTGGTGCGAAGTGTTTCTTATATAATTTCAGATTTTTCTTAACGCACAAGTGTGCCACTAGGAGGAGTAAGTTCATGTTTCTGTTTACAGCAATCTCTGCAGGACTAAACACCCGATTGAAAATATTTCTTTTCGGTCAGATAATACTAATAATTAAAATTCTTTGAGTATATTTTCTACCCAAAATAATGCACAATTTCGCCGCTACGGGCCGCAATCTGTTTTTCTCAAAATCTCTGCTTCTAAATGTGCGATTTAAAAAATTCTTATAACATCGGATACCATTTACCTTGGGTAAGACTTTAGGTTAGTATTTAAGGTGTTTTGTTGTTCACAGTTCTGTCGCTAGGTGGTGTTTGTGAACTTCTGTTTGCAGCTGTAGGTCCACTTCTAAAAACCCTATTGAGACAGTTCTGTTTTCACTGTATTCCATTCGCTGCAATACAAAGATAGGGAGCGTTATCCTCTTTAAATAACGCTCCGCTTTCCCACGAGGAGGCGTAAAGGTCAAAACCTTTTTTTACGTTATCTCTGCTTCCAGGAGACGTATTTCAAAAGTTACTTTTCCTCAGCATAACAATTGTCATGAAGAATACTTTCAGCCTATTTTCAACTTTTCCATTATGCAAAATTCTTCCACGAGAAGGCGGAGAGTTTATCATGTCCCTTTCCATATTTCTTCCTTAAATGTTCGTCTTGAAAATCTGTTTGTGTCGACCTTCCTTCTGCTATGAGAAACGTTTTATGCGCCATTTGTTAATTTCCGTAGCACACTTTTGATCTGCTGGTGGAAGTAAGTAGCTGTTTCTGTTTCGGGTTGTTTTATCGATTGTAGAAATCTGGTTGATATTTGTTTTCTAACCGGTTCCATTGACTTTGAATAACTTTGATGAATTTTTGGCTGAACAACTTTGATGAATTTTTGACTTTGAATAACTTTGATGAATGTTTGACTTTGAATAACTTTGATGAATTTTTGGCTGAATAACTTTGATGAATTTTTGACTTTGAATAACTTTGATGAATTTTTGGCTGAATAACTTTGATGAATTTTTGACTTTGAATAACTTTGATGAATGTTTGACTTTGAATAACTTTGATGAATTTTTGGCTGAATAACTTTGATGAATTTTTGACTTTGAATAACTTTGATGAATGTTTGACTTTGAATAACGTTGATGAATTTTTGGCTTTGAATAACTTTGATGAATTTTTGGCTTTGAATAACTTTGATGAATTTCTGACTTTGAATAACTGATGGATTTTTTTTCGCGACGAAAGTATTCCACAGACCTGCTCATTAGAACCAAAATTCGGTGTCATCTTTCTTGTTTTTACGTACTTTCTAAAATAAACACATTACTTGACTAAGTAATCTCAGTCTTTTTTTTCAACAGCATTTACTTCTACTGAAAAAAGGTTTCTGTAAAAACGAGTTCAAGATTCTGAAAAACCAGAGTTTCTTATCGACTTTAAACAAACAATTCATAAATAGAGTATAATTTGTAACTTGAATAAAATTTTTTAATGGGTTTAGTAATCTGTTGAGTCCTAAGTAACTTCCCTTTTGGTACGTACTTTTGTTTCTCTAGAAAACAAATTGTATAATGGGTTCTTCTCCACGATGTAGTAACCAGTACTAATAATAACTAGTTTCCACTTGGTAGGCAACTTATTTGTTCCTTCAGAATCGAAGCTCACTGGTTTTGAGTGAAAGAAGATGAAAAAAATATTAAGTACTTCGAGTTCCAATAATGAGCACCATACGTATAATATTAAAACTACCGTACATTTAGAACAAAAAAAAAAAAAAAAAAAAAAACAATCGGTGCCTTGCCATGGTACATATGTATTCATAATCGACAGATGTCAGAAATAATTATACTGTTACGTTTGGATTACGTTTCTCTAGTTATTTATCCTTAATAAGCATGCGTTGACAAAACCACTAAATTATATTTCGCTAGTAACGAAAACAAGAATACATTAATTAGGGGACGAAAAGGTTATTAATCCACTCATTGTCTGTCACCATTTTGGCGTATTATTCTTTTCAGGTGATCTGTTTTTAATGAACATGAATGTAGTTAATTATTCCCCGGGCTCTGATTGGGTTTCAGACCAAGGAAAGACAGTACCAAGTGAAATAGTTTACCTCTAAAGCAGGTTTAGCCGCTGTGTGTGGTCGGGGCGAAAACAACACAAATCAGAGTCATCTATGACAGGAATTAGTATAAACAACGCCATTTTCTAAGTCCGAGGGAATGAAATCGGCGTGAGTGGTGCCATTTGCAGGAACATTTATGTGAAAGGTGGCAAAATGGAATCTCAAGAACCATTGGGTTCTTTTTTATGCTGGAACCTGAAAAAGAGGAGAATGAGTTGCTGTCTCGAGATTCAAGAGAGAGAGGGAGAGAGGGAAAGAGAGGGAGAGAAAGAGAGAGAGAGAGAGCGGGAGAGAAAGAGAGAGAGAGAGAGCGGGAGAGAAAGAGAGAGAGAGAGAGAGGGTATGAGGCATGCTCGGAGCAATAGGTAAGACACACAGTGAACCGAGCAAGACTGATCCCCGAAAAGTTAATGGGAGGATGTTAGGTACGAAAGCTTCGTTCAAAGTTGGAAAGGAATAGTGCAACAGGTGACAGCAGAGTTTCTGGTGACATAGAATCGGCGAAGAGAGTCCACCAGTTAAGTCGTGCCACCTCGGACCGGCAGCGGATTTCTACGGAGGAGAGAAGCATTCGGGGATCTGTGGTGTTATCCCCCACCCAGTCGCTTCTCGTTGGCCATTCCGACGGAGCAAAACGGCTCTTGCATAAGAATAAAAATTTACCGAAGCATTCACCAGCAAAATCAAAGAATACTTTGTAGTGAACTGGCTGAGCAGCCTAGTTAAGTGGTGTACTATTGTTGCGTACGTTTGGATGATTTTTAGACCAACAACTCAACAGATCCGTAAGTAGTACTACATTATTTATCTGTTTATTATGTCGGCTGTTTTCCGGCAAATAAAGTATTCCAATCACGACAAAGACTAAAGTTAAACTTACCTGACTGCAAATATCATTGGACAGAGTAATCTATTAGACATTATAATGTTGGCCGTAGAGATCTGTAAACATTGAAAACTTTTTTATGAATTGTGTAAATATTTGTACCTTAAATTAAAGTGCGTATTGTGCCACAAATCATCGCAGCTTATTTGTTGATGCTAGTAAATGCTACATTTTGTTTAAACAATTATAGTCTTCAACAAGTCAACAACACAGCAAGTTTGATTAGTTCAATTATTTTTTTTTTATTCTTGGCGTCCTGAGGCGTTAAGTTCATCCGAAAGTGCTCCTATTAAATCAACATAAAAATGCCCCTGGGGCTTCACAATAATATTTTACGCATCACTCGTGCAAAAGTATAAACCAAATGAGTACGCTTAAGCTAAAGTGTTCCCTGAATTTCTCGTTTATTCAAACCGGTGTGATTGCCAATTTTAGTAACCATATGTAGGAAGTAAATTACTGGAAGAGTCCCACATACAGAAATGATGTTGGCCTAATGCTCATTCATGTACAGTTATATTATGCATTACATTTGATATAGCAAAAGTATTTGAAATTATGAATCTCATCATAAATAAACAATATGCGTTAAGTATTAATACGTTTAGGAGGTAATCGTGCATACAGATACACTAAGTGTGATGCTATGTAACGTATTTAATTCGAACTTCAGAGCTTTCTGGGCTATGTCAGATGCGGTTGGATCAAAGCATGAACTTTAAATCAGATTAAAGATAAACTGTGAGTGTTTTATAGTACTTCAGCTATTTCGTAAAACACTGATCCTACCCTCGTTTTCCTTTCTTGAACTTTGAATAAGATTACGTGTTCCACCATAAGAGCATCAAAATGTCGAATCATGTTATCGTGGATCAATATACCTATGTCTGAGGCTTGGAAGTGTTCAGTGTAATAGATGGATTTCAGTGAAGGACAGACAATTCAAACACATGCGAAACGAAGCTTAATCTCTCGACTATTCAATCATACATTGTGGAAAAAATATGATATTACTGACAACGAAGTTCTGGAGTAATTATACTTTTAGTAAAGAATGGATACTCTGGATATAAGGTTTCGTTCTTCGTAAAATTTTTATAGACTCATTAAGTATAAATTTTGTTTAGGTTATTGCATGAAGAAAGCTGTAGCCTCCGAATAAAACAACTCGTTGCAGTTAAAACAAAAAGTTAAAAAAAATGTGCTTAACAATGGTTGAGTTTAAAATTTAAAATTGCAAGTAATTTAAGTTTACGTGCTTAAATATGTTTCTCTGACGATGCTTTTAATGAACTTTGCGGGCATTTATTTTATTAATACAAAGATCATAACGGCCAGGGTAAAAGAATCAACACTTACTGTTATAACGAATTCATTTTTCTTTGTTTTGAAGTTTAACGATCACCGTGAGCAACTCGACGAGCTACAAGCAGTCATCCATCTCTAATTTAGGGTCACTAGTTCCAGGGAAGGGAGCGAGGCAGTCCCGTCAGGCAAACATGCCTCACGGGATTCGAACCCGGACCCATCTCGGACGAGGGATTATAAGCCATCGCTTAGACCATTGCACCAACGAGGCGGCACTGGAAAGCTTGGAAGCCATAAGATACCGCCCCGGCGACGGAGTAGTTTAAGCGCTGGCTTCTTCTCACCAGTCCGAGATGAATCCGGGTTCAAATCCCGGTGAGGCATGGATGTAACGTTTATCTTACGGCACTGGATCTTCCCCTTCCCTGGAACCATTGTAATTACGACTATATTAGGGACCGGCGACTGCTTGTAACCCACTGAGTTGCTCACGGTGGTCGTTAACCCATTGACGACCACGATCCAGAAATCTTTTATCACTACAAATACCATAACGCCCGAAACTGTCCGTTGGTTCACTTCTTTGTTTAACAACAACAGTAGTGACTGAGGGTGACTCCTGTTGATCCCTCATAGATCGAGAAAGTTTGAAGAACAGGCAAGGATAGGAAATCTGACTCACTCAAGGAAGGCGTTTCGGGCGGCTATGGCCGTTTGTATCCACGGGCGTTGTGGGCGTTATGGTCTTTGAAGAGTTAAACCCCCAATTAAAAACAAAAGCTTTTTTTTTTTATTGCAGGTTTAACGACCACCGTGAGCAACTCAATGAGCTATAAGCAGTCGCCCGCCCCTAAAATTAAGGTCATTGGTTCCCGGGAAGGGAGAGAGAGCCAGTGCCGTAAGACAAACACGACATACATGCCTCACCGGGATTCGAACCCGGACCCCTTTGGACGAATGATCAGAGGCATCGCTTGGATCAATGCGCCACCAGGCTGGCCAAAAGGTTTTCCAGCTGCACGACTTTTATACCGGAGCTCCTGCATATTCGGGTACAATTCCCTCATCAGATTTGAACCCGGACCCATCACGAATGAATGTATTAGCTTAAAACCCGGACCCATCACGAATGAATGTGTCATCTTAGAACCCGGACCCATCACAAATGAATGTGTCAGCTTAGAACCCGGACCCATCACGAAAGAATGTGTCAGCTTAGAACTCGGACCCATCACGAATGAATTCGTCAGCTTAGAACCCGGACCCATAATGAATGAATGTGTCATCTTAGAACCCGGACCCATCACGAATGAATGTGTCATCTTAGAACGCGGACCCATCACAAATGAATGTGTCAGCTTAGAACCCGGACCCATCACGAATGAATGTGTCAGCTTAGAACCCGGACCCATCACGAATGAATATGTCAGCTTAGAACCCGAACCCATCAGGAATGAATGTGTCAGCTTTGAACCCGGACCCATCACGAATGAATGGTCGCTTAGACCACCGCACGACCAAAACGGCTTGTAACGAATTCGTCTTTTATTTGTTCCATTCACGAGAATTTCTCAATGGATCAATAAAGAGATCAATATTAATATGCTTACATTCGTTCGTCGATCACATCGATCTCAATCTCTTCTATAGCTACGTTTAGAAATCTTTCTAACAACAACTACTCTCGTACAAAAATGACTGCACGTAGAGAGAGATAGATAGAGAGAGAGGTCGCTGTATCTCTATCGTGCGTAAATATCTCGACAACTTCATATCCACTACTGCGTATCAACCGCCTCTCCCTAACGTATATATTTATTTAGTCACCACTTCTAGTTCCGGTTCTCATTGTCAGTGTTGCCAAATTGTACAATTTCTTCTGATGAGTAATGTGTCTTTCAGTGAGAAAACGTTTAACGAGAAGCAATTAAATATACTATATAAAAAATACACTACATATAACCAAAGGTCTGGATATGTTGCCAGAAGAACGGACCCTCGATGAATAAATTAAATTCTAGACTGGATTCCAAGGGACAAGAAAATACCCAGAAGAAGACCACAAGGGAGATGTGTGGATGGAATTCGAAAGTATGCGGGAGTGACACGGAGGAGCTGGCGCAAGAAAGACCGTTGTGGAAGAAACGTGGGGAGACTTTCATCCAGCAGTGGATTAATAATGGTTCATGATGATGACGATGATGTTATCACCAAATAGGAACTCAGAAGGAAAGTTAAATAGAAGTGAACGTCACACAATTGAGTATTATTGAATAAACCTTATCTCAAAATAGTTCTTTTATGAGCGAGAGAACACGTTCTTGAATCGGTTCATAGGTCTCGATCACGAGCAACGTTATCTCACCAACCCCATGCGGCGAGTGCGAGATTGGCTAAGAAATTTTAACAGAATCTTCTCTAACTGTGCCGGTTACAGGGACATTTTATCGAAATTCTAAAGCTTTGTGTTCAAGCAAATCTGAACTCTGGTATGCATGAAAAATTAATGTATTTTAAGAAAGGTATAACAACTTTTATGTCACCTGTGAAAATTCTTCACTTAGAAGTAGCTGGTTGATCTTCAATTCTGAGTCACTGAAAATTTAAGCATCGAATTTATAGTTTACTTCTTGAATTAATTTCATCGATGTATGGACCGTGGATCAATATACCTTTGGTGTGTCGCACCTTTCACACAGTTCTACGAATATTGGTCAGTTTGAGTCCCCTAGAACATTAGTATTTCGTAATCAATAAAACTAATACGAGCTAATTGCATTAATAGAAACGCTGGAAGGGATCTGGGATTTGATGGTTGATTTCCAACTTTTGAGATCCTGTTTAAGTAACGATCAATACAAACAAAAATGTGGTAACTAAGAGCTGGAAATTCGAACATTGTGTCTTCACATGCAATCACCCCCACGCACACGAAGTGAAATGAAATTACTTTAAGGATTTAAAGACAGATTTCTCGCAAGCCGAATTGCCACTGTATGCTTTTCTAAAACATTAAACAGAGAGTAAAAAATTATAAAATTAATAGTTTCACACCTACATTCACAAATATCTTCCAATACGACACTTAATTAAACAAAACTAATTCATAAGGTTAATTAATGCAAACACCTTTCCTTTTTTCTAATTAAACAGAGAGCTTATTAAACAGAGTAGGTATTTGTACATGCTTTCCAAAGTTAGAGAACTCCCAACTCACCTACCACCTCTTGCGGTGAGTGCACCTCCCAGCAAGGAGTTGTAGGTGAGAGGTGTGTTATGTGCAGAGTGACTCACATTAGACTCAGGTGGGAAAGCACGTTTTTTGGAAGAAAAAAGAATAAAATAAATTGGAAATAGAGACACACACGCAGCAAATGTTCGGTTATACTGAGAAATAATTAAAAACTCTACAGAGAGTTTCAACGGAAAACTGCATGATAGGTCTGTTGAAATAATGACGAATAGAAACAAAATTGCCAGTGGTTCCCAAACTTTCTCAACCCGCGACTCCCCATTACATTACCATTTCTTTTTGGAGGTGGGGTAAGCCCGCCCTCACTAGTACTTCTATTTTTCTACCAGAAAATAATTGGTACGAAGGTATTCTAATTATAGGAGGTAACAAAATAAAATATAACGATTGTTTAGGGCCTAATTAGTTAAGAAACGATACAGTATTATTTACAATAAATGTTTTCATAGGATGAACAAGATATTTTAACACATGCAAGATTAATCACACAATAAAAGTAAAAAAAAAATTGCTTTAGAAAAATGGTTTTTAATTTACAGCAAAAGCAGAATTGGCGAATTAAAAAAAAGATAGAAAAACGTCGAAATTAATTTCCAAAATCCTAGTAAGACTGATTTGCTTGTTTTTCCTTACATAGCCCATCAAGTCTTTGCGTTAATTTTGAGACTGCAACAGGCATTTCTTTTTCAATGTTAATGTCTGCCCTATATTTTGATTTTATCATTGAAACTACTGAGAAAACAACTTCACAAAGTTAGGCGGTAGCAAACAGGATCAAAATATGCAGGGCTCTCTTACTTATCACGGGTATTCATTTTCAGTGTGGTACCAAAACTCAGGCAGTAACTGGAACCTTACTTTCAATGTTGAGTCAGTTGACACGTCAATGAACTGTTTTGCTTCCTCGTTGTTGAAATGCAGACCTATCTCAGCATTGAAAGGGTCTCTCACTCATTTTGTTGGTTCCACTTCATGAGCTGGGACATATTTTTCTAGGTAAAGACACAGTTGCGACAAATACAGAACAAAAACTCTCCTAAATTCTTCCTATACAATAAAAGGGTGACTTCGCACAATACGTTGAAAGAAATGAGAAACTCTCCGTCTATGTACGATATTTAATAAAATACGAAAGATATTTACAGTTAAAATACCCCACTAGCACTTTCGGGGTAACATTTACACCATCATCAGGTGGATTATCACCAAGAGACTCAGCGCCATCCAACTGATGATGGGGTAAATGTTACCCCGAAAGTGCTAGTGGGGTATTTTAGCTGTAAATATCTTTCCTATTTTATTAAATATCGTACATAGACGGTGAGTTTCTCATTTCATTTAATTCTTCCTTTATTGCGATTTCATTTGCTTGCAGAAACTGGTCGAATGAAGGAAAACATTTATAGCCACTTTTACTTACACTGCTTTTTCCAAAGGACCACTTTATTCTTAAAGCCTGAAATTTTGTCTGAAAACTGCAAGATGTTATGTGACGTACCTGCCAGCAGGACGCACACGACATAAAGGCAGATAGGAATCAGAATAAGCGTCTGCGTAGTTCAGTTGGTAGAGCGACTTGTTCCGGAATAAGCGGCCTCGGGTTCGAATCCCGGCGTAGACCAAAAAAGACGGAGAAATTTACTTCGTCATAATGGCGCCCGAACTATCCGGATGACCCGGCCGTTCAAAATCTCGCATTGGTGTGATGTTATTTCCACACCGCGAGACAGGAAAAATCAGAGAATTCCTTCTCCAGCGCTTCGAAAAATAAAAATGTGTGATGTTGCATTCCACACAGCAGATTGACTGGGAGTTCTCAAGTGCACGTTCTACAGTGGATGGCTGCCTGCAACGATTCATGGTCACGGCTGACCCGTGGGCCATGCCCCCGGCCCTCTTTCGGGGGGGGAGGAGATGTGACGTACCTGCCAGCAGGACGCACACGACATAAAGGCAGATAGGAATCAGAATAATCGTTTGCGTAGCTCAGTTGGCCGAGCGACTTGTTCCGGAATAAGCGGCCTCGGGTTCGAATCCCGGCGTAGACCAAAAATGACGGAGAAATTTACTTCGTTATAGTTAGTATTACTGACTTGCAAGGACTTGTTCATTCAGTTTTTCAAAAAGCACAGGAAGAAAAGCCATTTTTATTGAAAAGTCTTCATCAATAAATTTGTCAGCAAAACAATGTTTTTCATCATGTAGATACAAGTATATTTCATTCCTCAGTTCATATAGTCTAAGCTGAAAGTTACTTAGAGGCAGCCATCGAGAGCTGTAGAACAAGAGGCATGGGTGTTTGGCACCCATGTCATCTCACAGCTTAGCAAAAATTCTCGCTTTCATTGGTTTTGTTTTAATAAACTTTACCACTTTGATTGCCATTTTCATCATGCAGTTCTTTGCTGAGATCTTCTGTTACCAGTGCTTCACAGTGTTTTATTATACAGTGTGTCTAACAGCATTAGGTTCTTTGGACCGTAAGCGAGCTTGAAGTCCTTGATAGCATCATTCAATTTATGTGTTGGAGTTTGCCCGTTGGTACAAACTCCAACACATCGTTCTCGATCAATCTGATTCTGTACCATATTAAGAAAATAGCTAATAGGAGAGAGAGAGAGAGAGAATTCCGTGGTGCTCCTGGATGGTTTTGGGGCGCCGTGGGAGCCACAACGCACACTTTGGGAACCAGTGGGTTGGTCTGATATCAGCACACGAGTACATGTTTCATACTAAAAGATAGCTTTTTACAGCCAACCCTTAAGCCCAAAAATTATCAAAAACACCAAAAATACACGTTTGTATTTCATTAAAGAAACGTGCATCATTAAAAAAAAAGGTAAGTGCACAGAAATCTTTTGCCAGACTTTCAATCTGTTATAGATTAAAAAAATAATTCTTGCAGTCTAACAATCGGATGTATCAAACATTTGCGGTAATGTCCTAATACAGACAACTTTGAAATCCACCGGGAGATGCAGCGAAGTCTCCCGGCGTAGATCGCGTGCTCACGCGGCAGCTTTCTTTGCTGACGACCGTCGATTCTTGTACCTCTAAGGGGCCTATCTGCAAATTGCGTGTGTAACATTATCTTAAC
Source organism: Macrothele yani (assembly GCA_039090855.1). NCBI lineage: Eukaryota > Metazoa > Arthropoda > Arachnida > Araneae > Macrothelidae > Macrothele > Macrothele yani. Next base: position 141,054,013 of record CM076994.1, read on the forward strand.
TTGTTCCAAGAAGCAGTGCAGCAGAAAAACGAGTCAGAGTCCAAATAGGGAAAGCAAGGGTCAGTGCATGCAAATGAATTCATAACAAGGAATAAGAAAATCTCCTGAACTAAAGAAGATACAAGAACAGGGATGGAAACGGGTCATGGGTCAACGGGTCACCGGTCGACAACTTCTTGCGAGTCAAACGGGTCGGGTGAAGGTGTTCCTGACACGATTTCGACCCGGTTTTATTTCCGATTTATTTTGGAATAGAAAAAAATATTTTAAAGAACTCTTTGAAATAGTACTTCAGAGCTGCAAAGAGAAACTGATGGATAAGGAAAATAAGAAGTGTGGCAGACATCATGATCATAACAAAATCCCTGAAACGGCAATGGGCTGGACATATTGCCTGGAAAACGGACATCCGATGAACAACCGAAATTTTAGACTGGATTCCAAAGGACAGGAAAAGATACAGAAGAAGACGACGTGGGAGATAAGTGGATGAAGGACACTGGTCCAAGACAGTCCGTTGTGGAAGAAACTTCGGGAGACTTTCATCCAGAAATGGATTGTTAATGATATACAATGCTGCTGCTGATGATACATTCGAGTTTATAGCTCAAAGCATATTTCTTCGGGTAAGGCCCAAGTCGGGCCCGGGTCGAGTCAAATTATGTGACGTGCGGGTCCGGGTCCAAAATACTTGACCCGTTTCCAACTCTGTACAGGATCGTAATACTGTTTGTTTTAAAGCTTAGGAGAAGTGCTATCTGGAGTACTTGTCGGACTGGAACCTAGGCTAATACCAAAAAAATTATGAAATGTTATTACTCTGACAGCAGGTAAAACAGTGAGACAACTAGTGAAATTAAACCTAAATAACTCTCCTGAGAACTAATGGAGATACAGAAACGTAATACCAATTGATTTAAAGCTCAGGGCAAACGCTATACGTAATTCATTGTCAGAGTGGACCCTGAGATAATACCAAAAAAGTAATTAAATGTTATGAAAACCTTAACTTGAAAGCTAGCCTTATTTTCTCTAGTTGCCTGACTGTTTTACTCCGACAGCAGGTAAAGCGGTCAGGCAACTAGAGAAAATAAAGCTAGCTTTCAAGTTAAGGTTTTCATAATGAGCAGGAATGCATTCTATGGTGCACGCTTCCTTAGGTATTACTGTATTATAGCTATTTGTGCTATGTTTAAAAGAGAAAAATGGGACCGATCTTGGCTGTGCTTTCTAGGTTACTATTAAAAACGCAATTTGCAGAGGGGCCTCTAAGAGGTCCAAGACTCGATGGTCGTCAGCAAAGATAGCTGCCGTGGCTGACCGCAGATATCGCCACGACACTTCGCTGCATCTCCCGGTGGATTTCAAAGTTGCTTGTATTAGGACATTACCAAATTTACTTCTCTAAGTTGAAAAATATGCGTTAGAAACAGCGGAAAGTAAGGGTCACTTTAAGGTTGCAGTCAAACCAACATATAATCATTATTAAAAATTTTGGACGCGGATCCAACCGGGATGTCACATAATTGGGCTCCAACCGGAAAAATCTGCTTTGAACTATAATATATTACACTATGTTAACAAAAGTACCAGGGCACCACTTCAAAAGCAAATGAACGGATCCACTGCGTTGTTAAGATGCGCGGTACAGCTGCAAACGGTATAAAAACCAACCTGCAGCTGATCGCGATCATATCGCATTGTCAGGTTTAATGAATATGTCGCGGCGGGTAAGAACTGACTTTGAGAAAGGAAAGATTGTTGGGTGTTATATTAGTGGGTTGCCCATAAGAGAAACCGAGAGGAATTTAAACATACCCAAGTCAACTGTTTTGGATGTACTGAATAAGTGGAAGACACATGGCGTGCCTGAAGCAGCAGAAAGTACCGGCAGACCAACGAAAATCAGTGATAGAGGACGTCGAAGCCTCAGGAGAGTTACAGCTAATCTACGGAGTACTGCACAATGCCTCAGTGTACGGGTGAGTAAAAATGCTGGAACCTCGGTATGTACACGTACCATTCGCCGAGAACTTCATTTCATGGGTTACCATGGTCGTGCGACTGCGCATAAGTCTTTCAACTCCACTCGGAATGCTACTCGTCGTTTAGCATGGCGCAAAGAACATTTATCGTGGACCGTAGGTCAATGAAAACGGGTCCTATGGACTGATGAATCCAGATACGGGTCCTATGGACTGATGAATCCAGCAGGGGGAACGCTATTTACCTCAGTGTACTCTTCCTACGTTCAAGTATGGAGCTGGTAATGTACTCGTGTGGGGCTGTTTTTCGTGCTATGGTCCGGGCCCATTGGTTATCGTGGACAAACCTGTTAACCAGCACGTTTCCCTCGATATTTTGGACAATTACGCCCTACCAACTCTGTGGTAATGCTATGGAACTGAGCCTTGTTGGTACCAGCAGGATAATGCACAGAGCCATAAAGCAAGGACTGTTACGGCGTGGGTTGACGACAATTCCGTATCGTTTGTGAACTGGCCAGCACAGATCCTTGATCTTAATCCCATAGAGCACCTATGAAATCAATTAGAGCGCCGCATAAAAAGTTTGGAACCAAGGCCTACTACTAAGCAACAGTTAGCGGCAGCATTATGCACTAAATAGAAGCACATACCTATAGCTGTGTTCCAAAAACCTTGTCGAAAGTATGTCTCGAAAGGCCAGTGCATGCATTAAGGCCAAAGGTGGACCGACACCGTACCAATGTATGTGAATAAATGTTGTGTTGTGTTTCTCTTCTAAATATCCGGTGACGTTTGTCGATACAGTGTATATATAGGGCGTTCAAAAAGTCTTCCCGCAGTGGGTACCTTAATTTATATGGAAATCAAACAAATGCATTTTAGGAACGTATATTTAATCACTTACTTACAGAAAGTATTAAAACTGTCGTCCTCCCTTGGAAGACATAACCTTACGGTTTTACAAAAGTTTGCAAACACATCTGCGAGAGTCAGCAAGTCCCTCCGCAGTAATGCTAAGGTGTTAAGGCTGTTCCACTTAATTTTGATGGTGCTACAGTCAAAAGATTTGATTTAACTAACTTGATAAAATAAAAATACCAACGTTTATCATAATCAAAGGTTTATTATATATCGACTATAGTTTCGCAGAGCTATTCGCTCGGCATCATCAAGGCAAATGGAGCGTAAACATTTAAATCATTGTGACATCATCAGAGTTCTGACGGTCACGGTTTTTGGGGAGTTGTTTCCACGCGTTTGAAAGAAATGGAGTCGATGTCACGTCGTTGACAAGATGCGAAGAGTTCCGGTATACGTGGAAAGCTTCTAATACATTAAGCTTGATAGTAGAATCAGGTTTATCAATGAGCTCAAGGTTTTCAAGCAAAACATTATGGTTATTTTCGTGACAATGTGGGGCTATGAACGACTTTTTTAGTTCGCAGTTCCGCACGTAGGTCTTGTGTTCCTTCACACGGAAATTTAAAGCCCTGCGAGTCAGTCCTATAAATGAAAGTCCACATTCACAAGGTATCTGATAAATTCCCCATGAATTTATGTCTTCGACGTAGTCTTTTGATCCGTGAAAATGTATCTTGTTTATGGGTTTGAAAATAACTTTGAAATTAAAACTCTTGAGGATTTTTGAAATTCTGAAGCAAATCTGTGGAGCAAATGGGATGACCACCCAATTCTGTCGTATTGGGTTGTCTATTGGCGTGAGTGAGCAGACAGGCTTCGATTTCCTAAATGTTTGGACAGCTTTGTCTATAATGGAATGGGTATATCCTCTGTGTACAGGAAATTCGTTTAAGAAAATCAAGCTCTTTCTGAAAGGAATCCTCAGTTGAGTCTGTATGTATTGCACGATATACGTATGCGTAGAAGGCAGAGACTTTCTGTTTCCATAGGTGATTTGATTTTGCATGTGGAGGTGAGGAAATAGCAAATGGTTTTCGATAAACTGTTGTTATAAAGGATCCTTCAGAGGACATCAAGGAATGGTAAACAGCCATTATTTTCAGCCTCATCTGTAAACTGTATATGAGAATCAATTGAACTGATAGGTTCAACTAATTTTGGTATTTCCGAATTCATGCCGTTCCAGAGAACAAAGGTATCATTTACATATCGAATCCATAGATCAAATGTAACCAGCTGAAAGAGTTTGCTCTCAAAGTGACGCATATAGACTTCGCATAAAATAGGCGACAGTGGGCTACCCATTGCAAGGACTTCCGTTTGTTGGAAAAATCTTCCACAAAAAAGGAAACTGTTTTGTTTGGTACAAATTTCCTTTAGTCTCAAAATATCTTCTACATCCGGTTGGCTGAAATGATGTTCAGTGAGACTAGCTTTCAATGATACGAGGGCTCCATTCAGAGGGATACTTGTGAACATGGATTTCACATCGAAGGATAACATGAACTGATCCTTGTATGGATGCCGTTTTAGTCGACTGGAAAGCTCAATGGAATTTTTTACAGATGTTTTGTTCGAAGAAGCCCTTGTGTTTTTTGATAACTAACTTGGTATGTTTAATTTCAATTTTTGCTGTTTTTTTATAACATATCAAGCTCTAGGATATGTTTTACAGCAAAACAAATTTTCACAAGTTTATAATGAGTTGAAGGTTTCCAAAATGTGGATGTTGTTTTCCTCATTTCCCCTAAGAAGGAAGGGACACTTATCCTTCCGAGGATACTCTTCCTTGACATTGCATGACAAATAAGTTTTCAGTCCGGGAGCACCAGTATGGAGCACAAAATTCCACAGCGCGCATTTTATTTTGAAAAAAAAATTTTTTTTTTGCTTTTCAAAAATAACACGCAAAATAAAATAATCGGGTTGAAATCGGATCAGGAATACCTCGACCCGACCCCTTTGACCCATAAGAAATTGTCGACCCGTTTACCCGTTTCCATCTTTATTTGCTTCCTCCCACTTCCCCTACACGCTTGTCAAACATACATCCCCTGGGCAAATCCTGTCCTTTATCGTCTCCCCCTCGCAACATTTCATCCACCAATATCTGTTTAGAAAATCGTAGAGTTTATTTTGCATATCGAAACATCGTAACCATTACGTCAGAGGAAATTAAAATCCATTTAAAACCGCTATAACGATAAGCACAGAACAAGCTCGAATCAGCTCGTATATTCGATATTACACGTGAAATTAAAAATATTTAGCAGTTACTTTAAATTTCACATTTATTTTGCTTTTTGAAGATTGCACTTATATTATGTTGCTAGTTAAGTCTTCAATTAACAAGAATTACAGTTTAACCTGACTTAATATGCCAAAAATGTCCCTTTTTTATCTGTCGGGTAATAAAAAAGTTCGCACTTTTCGAAAGTTTTTGACACCCCCTTAAACTTCGTTATAAACGGGTTCGACTGTACATGATACAAAACCCAGCTTCCAGGAGCGACATGTATTATATAGTGCGGAAATCTAGTTTTAGAAGTGAGATAAAGTGCCGAAACCCAACGTGAAGAAATGAGATGCCCAAATTGGACTCCTAGAAGTGAAATGCATTGCAGAAACTCAACATGGAGTAGTCAGACATACTGCCAAAACCCAACTTGCACAAGCGAGATATAGTGCCGAGCGCAGTTGATAATTTACACTACTAAGGGACGAAAGTTGTGTACCAGAGGAATCACAAAATATATGGATCATGTTGATCATTATTAGAGCGAATGCATGCAAAAATTAGTTTTCAGAACTTGACTTTCAGGTATCACATTTAGTGATGAACAAACTGACAGCTTAACACGTTATGTGTACAGGTATGTACAAACGACGTGCTGTGTAAAAATATAATTTTTTTTATTGATGAGCTATAAACAGTCGCCCGTCCCTAATGTAGGGTCACTGGTTAAGGGAGAGAGCCAGGGCCGTAAGACAAACACAACATCCAAGCCTCAACGAGATTCGAACCCTGACCCTTCCCGGACGAATGGTCAGAAGCCAGCGATTGGACCACTGTATCACCGGGACGCTAGACGCGCGATAATTTCTTTACACCGGCCCATTCTTATGCGTCCGTCCGTTGTAGGTGAACGATATAACCACTAAAATAGAAATTTTATCAAAAATATAAAATCTTTAAGCATCTGAGAGCCTGGGCAAGCTATTTTATGGCTTTTAAGCTTTCCGAATGCACGACTTTACAAATACTGTAGATACAATAGCTACATATACTGGGGTCTCCCACAATAATGGAAAACCTTCAAACAATAGGTGTTTACGCACCTAATATGGTGTGGAAGTACCCTTGGCATTTAAAACTGCTTGAATCCTCCTTGGAATGGACTCATGCAAGTCCTGGATGGAGGTAAGTGGTATGTTGTACCATTCTTCCTGCAGAAGCTGCTCCAATTTTTTGAGAGACGCCGGAGGAGGATAACGTGATCGCACTCTATTTTCCAACACAGACCACAGAGGCTCAATGATGTTTAAGTCCGGTGATTGTGCAAGCCAGGAAAAGTGCGCAACTTCATCCTCATGTTCCTCAAACCATGATTGAGCAGTTCGACTTCTGTGAATCGGGGCATTATCATCTTGAAAGGTGCAATACCCTGACGGAAACAAAGTCTGCGACGTTGAATGCAAATGCTCTATGCTATTGCAAATTCTAAACTCATTAAGGCCTTTATTATAACAAATTCTAAAAAACGAACGCGTAAAATTTATGATTTTCAGAACAAAAGTCCGAAACATTCGTTGAAACATTCTAAAAAAGAAATGTCTAAAATTTATCATGAACTACTTTCCTTCACGCCTTCACGTTGGTTGTGATCAGGTTGCATGTAAACAAAGCGGAAAAACATGCTCAGATCGGGAACCATGTTTTTCATCAAGACTCACCGAACCTACAAGCGCCGCCCCGGTGGCGCAGTGGTCTAAGGCGTTGGCCTCTGATCATTCGTCCGTAAGGGGTCCGGGTTCGAATCCCGGTCAGGCATGGATGTTGTGTTTGTCTAACGGCACTGGCTCTCTCCCTTCCCTGGAACCAGTGACCCTAAATTAGGGACGGGCGACTGCTTATAGCCCATTCGAGTTGCTCACGGTGGTCGTTAAACCTCCAATCAAAAAAAAAAAAAATAAAAAAAAAACCTACAAGCGATGTCATTGACGCCGTATTGCTGACCTCGACCGCGACTTCAGCAGTTACAGTTAGAAAAGAAGCAAAAAAAAAAAAAATATACCCTTACCGGCGCCAATTCTAACAACGTTTTTCTTGTCTTGTGTCCACAATGTGCTTCGCTTCCTTTTTTACCAGTTTGAATCAAAATAATTTCAAATTGACGGCAAAAAAACTAAAAAACTCGAGCAGATTCCGTCGGGAAAAATTGCGACTGTCGAATGTGTACAAATGTAATGGAATGTTCGCGCTTGCGTTTTTAGTTGAAACAATAAATGATTAGTGACATGGGGTTGGTATCATGTCAATGGTCGTGTCCTACAGGAATAATGACCAATAAAAAACCGACCAATTTTAATCATTTTAATTTATTTCCTCAATGACACTTAATTTCGTAAATCGGAAGGCGTCAAAGCCTGACCATGGATGATGTTCAATCGCATGCAAAGAATCACGGTGATCAGATGTGTCATCTCGTACTTATGCCCGAACAACTAATTCTCTCGAGTCTCGTAAAGAGAGCTCCGCTCAATGAGCATTAAAAGACTGACCAATTTTAATAAGAATTGAAACAAGATAGATGACACCGAATTTTTAGGTGTAATAAGCACATCTTTGGAATCCGTTCTGACACAAATTAAATTTATCAAAGCTATTCAAAGTCAATGGAACCGGTATGGAAAGCAATTTTATCTGACCGAAGAAAATAGTTTTTCAATCGGGTTTTTAATCCCGCAGATATTGCTGTAAACGAAATCGTGAACTTACGCCCTCTGGGTGCAGATCTGTGCATTAAAAATAGTTTGAATTTATATGAGAAACATTTCGCAGTGGAAACGCTCTCCAACAAAGAAATAATTTTTAAATCGGATTCTTCGAAACAGAGATATGGACAAATATAAGATATGCATCTACGCCCCTTGGCGGGAAAACCATGCATTATTTTAGGAAGAAAGTCGTCTCGAAAGGTTATTTGATGTGAGTAGTATCGGTCCAAGAAAAAAAAATATTCTAGTTTCAGAACCCCAGATTTTCCTGCAAGTGCACCAGAAGCAGAAATTAACCCTTATGCCCCTGGTGGCGAAACCATTTTTACAAAAATTAGAAATTATGTGAAAAGGATTTCCCATCAGTAGCTGTATCCGGTGCAGAAAGAAGTTTTCAAATCGGAGATTTAGAAGCAGAGATATAGGGAGAAACGCAATTTACCTTTACGCCCTCTAGCAGAAAGTCTATAAATTACTTGAAAATTTTGAAAATATATGAAAAACATGTCACACTGGAAACACTATCCAACAAAGAGGGAATTTTTCAAATCGGACTCCTAGAAGTAGAGATATTGATAAAAATAAGATATACATCTACGCCCTCTGGCGTAGAAACCATGCGTTACTTTGAGAAGAAAACATTCCTAAACGGTTTGTCGACGTGAGTAGTACCGGTGCACAAACGAATTTTTTCAAGAGATTTTAGGAGCTTAGATTCTTCTGGAAATTCATCAAAAGCGGAAATTAAGACTTACCCCCTGGTGGCCAAACCATTTTTTACCAAAAATTAGAATTCATATGCCATGGATTTCCCATCCGGAGCTGTATCCGGTGCAGAAAGAATTTTCTAAATCGGAGTTTTAAAAGCAGAAATATAGAGGGAAATGCAATTTACCTTTACGCCCCCTAGCGCCAATTCTACGAACTACTTGAAAATTTTGAAATTATATGCAAAAGATATCGCACCGGAAACTCTATCCAATAAAGGAAGAATTTTTCAAATAGGACCATTGGAAGTAGATATATCAATAAAAATAATATATAAATCTACGCCCTCTGGCGGAGAAACGATGCAATATTTTAAGAAGAAAATATTCTGAAAAGGTTTATCAATCGGAGTGGCATCGGTCCACGAAAGAATTTTTTCAATCGATTTTTTATAAGCTCAGATTTTATGGCAAATGCATCAGAAGCAGAAACTAACACATACGCCCCCTTGAGGCCAAATCGTTCTTTACTAAAAATTCGAAAATAAATGCAAAAAACTTCCAATTAGGAGCTCTAACTGCTGAGGAAAACGTTTTTCAAATCGGAGTTTTAGAAATACAGATATCGGGAAAAACGCAATTTATCTTTACGCCCCCTAGAGGAAAATCTATGCGTAGCTTGAAAAGGTGACTATACTTAAAATGTTCTTCGACATAAATGGAATCGAAAGGTGAAATAACTTTTTTAATCGGATGTTTAAAAGCAAATATATGAAATAAAATGTATTTTAATTCTATATCATTTGCGTTTACGCCCTCTAGAAACTGTGCATCGTAAATAAAAAAAAACGAAATGAAGGATCATCATTCGCATATTTCAAGTTTTACAATGCAAAAAGAATTTTTGAAATCGGACTAATTATCCCGTGTCTCGTATAGGGAGCGGATTTTTTAGCAGTCTTTGTTAAAAAAAGATCGTGCTTATGTTATCGGTTTGTCCGTCCGTCCGTCTGTAGACAAGATATCTCTGTAACTAGAATTAGTTGTTCTGGCATCGCTACGACATGGCACATCCGATCACCGTGATTTTTGGCATGCGATTGGAAATCGTCCGTGGTCAGATTTTCACTTCTTCTGATTCAGGAAATTCCATGTCATTGAGGAATTTCAATTAAAATTATTAAAATTGGCCCGTTTTTAAAGGTCATTGTTCCTATAGGACACTATCAATCACCATGATAATAACCCCATGTCACTAATCATTGATTTTTTCAATTAAAAAAACACGTGCGAACATTACATTACATTTGTTTACATTTGATAGTGGCAATTTTTCTGGACGCAATTTGCTCGAATCGTTGAGTTCTTTTGCCGTCAATTTGAAATTATTTTGGTTCAAACTGATAAAAAAGAAAGCGGAGCACATTATGAACACAAGAAAAACGTTAGAATAGGCACTGGTAAGCCTTTTTTGTTTTGTTTTTGTTTTGCTTTTGTTTCTCTTCTAACTGTAACTGCTGAAGTCGTGGTCGAGGCCAGCAATATGGCGTCAATGACGTCGCTTGTCAGTTCTGTGAGTCTTGATGAAAAACGTGGTTCCCGATCTGAGTGTGTCTTTCCGCTTTGTTTATATGCAACCTGACCAACGTGAAGGCGTGGGGAAAGTAGTTCAAGATAAATTTTAGGCATTCCTTTTTTAGAATGTTTCGAATATTTGTTCTGGAAGTCCAATTTTACGCGTTCGTTTTTTAGAATTTGTTATAATAGATGCCTTAATGAGCTTAGATTTTGCAATAACTTCGCTCAAAATTTGCTAACTGTACCCAAGTTATCGGTTACAGTTGGCGGCTTGTCCTGGTCATAGTTTGGACCGTGTCCTTCAATTAAAAGTGTTTATGTGAAATTGGCCAGGCAGTGTATTTTGACAAGAATGTCAGCAGTCTGTTAGAGCTGTAATAATTGAAGAGTAATGAAGCAAATTTTGAAGGACATCAAATTTCAGAAGACTTGCTTCAGCAGAAAAAAAAACCAGAACTTCTGTTTCTTAGAACTAAGTCATAATTATTGATTATTGAGTATCATCGCTCCAACAATTCAGAAGAAATTGGATTCAAGAAAAGTATGGGGAAACGATGCCATTCGTATTTCGGAAATTGCTTCTGAAATATTGATTTCGAATATTTTTACCGGAAAAATATTTCCTTCAGTACTTTTGCTGAAATGTAAGCAAACTAGTAAAAAATACTTTGGAATGTGTTGTGATGTAATTTACACTTGTTACTTGAATTGTTAAATAGATTCTTTTTCTGATATCTTTCATTTTCTGTTAAGAACACGAAAAGCATTATTAACGAAACAAAAAATGATTTCTTTATTTTAAGATGAAAAGCCTATTTTCTACTTTTCTAAAAAGTGTTTGTTGTATAAATAGGAGATCTTTTGCAATATTAATTAGTTCAGAAAAGTACAAATAGAGTTTCATATCTGCTTTAAACACTTCGTTTATTGCCAAGCCATATGGTTACTAAAACTGCTGTCATATATGTTGCATCCTTAAAGTCACTGGGTTGCTTTCAGGGAGAACAATTATTTAGGATGAATTTGTTTGGTAGTTTAAAGGCCCACAAGCACGGAAGACTAGGAGTCGTTCTTCGCTAGTTCAGGAAAAAATGATTTCAGTAAATTAAGAGAAACATAAATTAGGGGCGAAATTTGAGGGTAAAAATAAAATAAATCACCATCAACAACTGCCGTGTAAAAAGCCCTCCAGCTGTTAAACAACACAATTAACAGAGATTTTCTAAAACATGATACCATACAAAGTTCAAGGGTTCAGAGGCGCATGTAAGTAGTATAACTATATGAAAGACAAGTGTTATTGTAAATGTCGCAAGACAACAGTTATTATAATTGCCAAAAGAGAACACTTATTCTAACCAGTGAAAGACAACAACTGATGTAACTTGAAGTATTGTAATAGTTGTTTTTCTGATATCTTCATTTTCTTATTGTTTTTCTGATATCTTCATGTTTGATAACGCCAAACTGTTGGATACACATAAATCAATATTTGACCCAGACGTTTTCAGAACCCTTTCACATTTTTCAAAACCATAACAATCTTGCAAATGATTTATCTTCATCTCTATACCTATCGAGCGCATTATAACGTAAGCCTTTTTACGTTATGGAAGATTACCGTCTGAATAGATGTTGAAAGCAACGCAACTAATTGTACTGGATAGCACAAATTAAGTTTTGCGACCAGACAAAACATTATGCAGATGTCCAATTTACGTCAACTTTTTATTGGTCCAGCAAAATTAGACGAAATCCAAAATATAGCACGGAGAGCTATACATACACTTCACATACCTTAATTATCTGTTGTATAATCTAGCTTAACAACGATTGAACATCTCTACACACGCCAAAGCATATCAGATCAGATCACATGTAGAGGATTTTAAGAAGGGAGTGTCTGACCCCAGGTCTTAGACAACCCTTAGAAATAGGAAGCTAGGAGATTTGGGGTACACTGCGTGATAGGAAAGTGACACGGAAGCGCAGCAGAAAGGGGGTGGAAAACGTCCTTATTTATTGCCGGGAGGGGGGACCTGGGGTCCGACGGCTAAACGTGCCCATCCGACGCACGGCGGATATTTAGTGTTTCGAGCGTTCGTACCTGCCTGGGATCGAATTTGAGGTTTTCTCCGTAGCAGTCACGAACGTTGACCACTAGGCCACCCGTGGCCACACACCCCAAAGTAACTGCTGCATCGTCTTTTTGTCTAACGTTCTTATCACACAGACGTACGTCAATCTTGTTCGGACCTCAGTGTGTTGCCAACTTCATTCTCGTTTGAGGGAAAAGACATAACGTTAAGGTTTGAAAATGTTTACTGAGAGAACGAACTCAAATTTACATAGAAAAAGAAACTCAAAAGGAAAGTTAAAATAGAATATACGTTACAGCATGGAAAGCACTCATCAAAACCGATGGTCGCAGGAGACGTTTGACACATGAAACTGGTAACGTTGTCACAAGTAAGAAATGAAAACGGTTAGTCCTGATGAAGCTGTGCACGCTTTTTAGGTATAAATTTTGCATTCATTAACGTCGTTTTCTGAATAAAATGAAACTGTTACAACAGTGAAAGGCAAGAGTTATCCTAGCCGTGAAAAACAACAATTGCCGGAAACTATAGGAATACAACAATAAGTAGGCCTACAACCATCAAAAGGTGAGAAAATGGAGAACAGTGTAGTCATACCGGGACGTACTAGTCCTTTTTTGGACCTACGAGTTTCGCTATCATTAGGTAGCTAAATAGCAGTTTGGTTAAAGTTTTAAAATAACTGCTTTGCTTCTTCGGTGGCGAAGTGGTCTAAGAGCTGGGCTCATGATCCTGCTTTCGAGATGGATTGGAATCCCTACCAAGGATGAATGGGGTGTTATGTCTTACGGCACTAGCCCTCTCTCTTCCCTGGAGCCAATGTCCCCCAAATTTCGAACGGATGACCTCTTATGGTCCATTGAGTTGCACACTGTGGTTCTTAAACAGCTAGAAAAACTGAGTTTTTAGTACGTCCAACAAGGGATCAATTCCTTTCTGGTGGCGCACTGGTCTAATCGATGGCCTATGATCATTTGTCCGAAAGGAGTCCGGGTTCGAAACCCGCAGTGGCATGGATGTTGTGTTTGTCTTGCGGCACTGGTTCTCTCCCTTCCCTGGTACCAGTGACCCTAAATTAGAGACGGGCGGCAGCTTATAGCCTATTGAGTTGTTGACGGTGGTCGTTAAACCTCCAATAAAAAAATCCTTCCTGATCTAAGTTTTTTGCTGACTTGAGCACTCACAAACTGAATACCATTTTTTTTAATTCAACGTTCCACGTCAAATTCTGCTGAATCAACGGCTGCTGTGCTATTGCAGATTTAAATATACGTCAGGCCAAAACGAGTGTCTTTAGGTTTGAACTCTGTCAACGGCAACTATCCTTCGGCTGTCAGGTTTAGGGTTCATGTAATCTCGGTTCTAGGAGCTCTTTTAAAGAGAAAACTGAATTTTCTTTACTTCAAACTCCAGCTGACGTCCCTTTATACGGGAACTCGAGCTCTTCCATTTATCTTCATGGTTATGTGTTATCCTCATATCGACTGCAGTCGTGTTTATTTTGGTGTTCTAAGGTCATCCCGCCCCCTAAGAATTTCTTTTGATTTTCGCTTTACATTTGTTCCCTTATTGCTGCACAGTTTTACTAGATTTGTAGATTTTATTCTCATTATTTACCTTAAATTCTGCTTCCTGTTGAAGAAAAGAAAGGTTTTTTTTTGTTTCAGATGAAAATGTTGCGAAAATATGGAGACAGTCAATTGCACTGAAATTTCCTCAACTCATTCGATATTCATTGCCAGGGATTTTTACTGGTCACTCAATTAATCAATTAATTATATACACTTGTCACACAACGTGTTAAAATCATCTAAACACTCATACAAATAGAGGATGATGATGTGCACTGTGTGAATTTAAACAAGCGGGATACATGTATTGGATTGGAAAGAAAGTAATGTATGCAAATGGGAGGCAATATAAAAATACTAATTACCATATATACAAGTGCAAATCAGTCCAAAATGTAGTCGCCATCGTTCGCCACGATCTGCTCCTAATGTCTGGCCAGCTATTGGACACCATCTCTGCAGAATTGTAGCTACTTGACCGTAAAGAAGTGACCAAGTGCGCGTTCGACATCGTCCCAGTTAACGAGCCGCTGTCAGTCCAGGAAATGCTACAACGACCAAGGTGGTGGTCGCTAGGCCAGAGTATGCGGTTCAAACCGGACTATAATCTTTTGTGAAACTCAGAAACACAGTAAAAAGCATTATTCACTACAGAGCTAAAAGTCATGGGATACGTATCTAGTGTCGTGTAGGACCTCCTCTAGCCCGACGAAGTCCAGCAACCAGACTTGGCATCGATTCCACAAGTGGCTGGAAGACTTCTTCAGAGATGTTGAGCCATGCCGTCTGAATAGCCGCCCACAATTCCGTGGTATTTGTAGGTGCAGGATCTTGGGGGCGAATGCGCCTTTCCACCACGTCCCACAAGTGTTCCATTGAGTTCATGTCGGGTAAACGTGATGGCCACACCATCCGTCGGAATTGTCCATTATGCTCCCCGAACCAATTTCGGACAACGTGGCCCCGATGATATGGTTCATTGTCCGCCTGGAGAATCCCATCTTTGTTGGGGGTCCATGAAGTCCATGAAGGGCTGCAAATGGACACCCACCAAAGCAACAAAGCAATTTCCGGTTAATGACGTGTTTGCGAGCACCAGAGAACCTAAACTGTACCACGTGAAGACAACTCACACATGTGTGGAACCACCATTAGCTAGCACAATGCCTTGTTGACAGCTTGGGACCATGATGTCATGTGTCTTCGATGGCCCAATTACCGTGTTCACGAGCCCAGGTGTGGCACTGTGTCCGATGTCGTGGTGCTAACAAAGCCACTCTGGTGGATCCTCTGCTCCCATACCCCATGGACGCTAAATTACGCTGCACTGACCTGATGGATATGTCTTTGGTATCTTCTGCATTGAATGTGGATGTTATTTGAGCCACAGTCTCTTGTCTGTTAGCAGGGACAATCCTTGTCAGACGCCGCTACTCACGGTCATTCAGCACCCGTGGTCGGCTACTGCACTTTCGACGTTGGGCGGTAATGCCTTCCATGAGGTATTCTCGGCAAACACGTGACACCGTGGGTCGAGAAATGTTGAATGTTCGCACAACTTCGGAAACTGAATGTTTCATTCGTCTGATTCCCACTACCATGCCTCGTTTAAACTCGGATAATTCACATCGGCTTGGTATAAACATACTGGCGGTTGTTCAATCTGACTCACGAGATTATACTTCGGAACTGATAAAAATCGTGGCGTGCGTCGATGCCTTCTTACCAAGGCAGCGTCAGTCAAAAATTTACATACTGCTATCCCATGACTTTAGGCACTTCGGTGTATATCGATACGTGCTACAGATTCATTCTTCTTAGTAAGGTTATAATTGTTCCTTGACGTTCCTCTTCGTGCTGGTTTTCACTTTTAAAATTGATTTTCGAATCATTTGCCTCCCATTGAGACACCAAATCATATTTTGCTGTGTAAAAGTTTCTTAATGCCCTGGGTACAGCTATTTCGCTCCCCCGTTGCCCGTGAATTTTTCTGGTTTACAAGTGTTCTTCTGAGGTGTGATAGAAGCCTAGATCTTATGCCACTAGATTTGCATTTGTATTTTCATAGCCGAAGATTATGAATGTATCAACGTTAGTTTGATCTCACTCTTTATGTCACTTGGAACTATTTACGTTACGCATGGGACTTCTCCTAACTTTAGAAAATGTCAAACATGCTCCAAATCCCCGCAGAACCGTGGTTCTAAGTTTACATCTTTCGAGAAGAAAGTGAACACTTTGGGATTACCATAATTCCTGTAACAGCAAAAAATAATAACAAAATTTGAGTGTAATCATTCTCTATAATACGTTCCCAAACCGGGGTGTACACGAACAGTAATAAAAGTACCAGTGTCTTGAAGTCTGAAAAATGACTGATGCGGAGAACCAAATCCTGTTTGTTGTAGGGAGGGCTAGACATCTCCTTTTTTGAGTAGCCGAAATAGTTGAAATCGCCAGGGTTCATATCAGGTGAATACGTTGAGAAGGTAGCTCCACTCTTTCTGTACAATAAACAGCCGAACAATCCAGGCCTTGTGCGGCCGTGAGTTGTCGTGTCCCAGTGCAGTCAGTACATAGGCCGCTGTGATCGTGCCCAAATACACTACCGTTCAAACAGAAGTCATCTCTCTTTCCACGTTTATAAGTGAGACACGGAAAAAAATCTCATCGGCCGCAACCGGAAATCGAACCCAGGGTCTTCCAGTTACGCGGCGGAAATGCTTCCACTGCAGCCTCGAAAATCTCCGGACGCACATTCGACAAACTGCCAAACCACTTGGCAGGTTGGCAGTTTGATAGGTGGTTTGGTAGTTTGACAAACTGCCAAACCACCTGTGTTTCAGTGGAATAATGTCCGGAGCGTAACTGGAAGACCCTGGGTTCGATTCCCGGTGGCAGCCGATGAGAATGTTTTCGTGACTCACTTATAAACGTGGAAAGAGCGATGACTTCTGTTTGGTGTTCCTAGTCCACGTCAATTGTGTGTATTAATTGCACTACCGTTAGTGAAAATTGCAACGCCATAAAGGACTGCAGGGATTAGCTTGAAACGCACAGGATATATAAAAGAGGGTGGGACATGGAAATGATTAAAATCTCAGTGAAAATGCGCATCCCCTTTAGGGGCAGCACCCTCTGAACTGTCCCGTCTTGGGTATAAAGAGATCTTTTAATCAGAATTGTTGCAGTCCGTGAAGAGCGGGCGTTGAGTCGAAAGTGTGTTCCTTGTGTTTCACCATGACCCACCGCCGAAGAAGTTCTCATTACGAACACCTGATGGACTTTGAGTAACGAAGGATTGTAAATATGAGCGAAGCTGGATTTTCCTCTTCCGAAATTGCCCTCGTACCAAACGAAACGCCAGTAAAGTGTTACGAACGTGGAAATAGTGGACATATCAGGATCGGACGCAGAGAAATCCGGGAAATGGACCGCAAAATTGCACGACTCCACTAGACGACAGATACCACTACCCCATGGCACTGACCGATCGCACAGCTACATCCACGGTGTTGGCGCAGCAGTGAGCAGTGCCACAGGCCAGGCTTTGTCTTCCAATACAGTTCGACCCTGTCTGTTGAACAGATGACTGGTCGCTAGCATCCCATTTCTGCGCATTCCTTTGACACTCAATCATAGACCCCTCATACTGGAATGGGGTTTTGAACACAAGCATTGGTAAGCTGATTGGAAACAAGTCGTGTTTTCTGACGAGTCAAAACTTGATGCCCCATGATGGTCGGATACGTGTTCGAAGGCATCAGGGTGAACGGTACTTTGCAACGTCATACGGGCGTAACGCCAAAGGCCATGGTTTGGGGCGCCAATGAGTTCAATACGCACCATGATGCAACATTGCTGCACCATTATGCACCATTGATGCGCCATGATGCACCATTGATGTACCATGATGCACCGTTGATGCACCATGATGCACCATGGTGTACCATTGATACACCATGATGGTCACATACGTGTTCGAAGGCATCATGGTGAACGGTAATTTGCAACGTCATACCGGCGTAACGCCAAAGGTCATGGTTTGTGGCGCCAATGAGTTTTATACGCACCATCATGCACCATGATGCACCATTGATGCCCCATGGTGATCATTGATGCACCATGATGACCATTGATGCACGTGATGCACCATGATGGTCGCATACGTGTTCTAAGGCATCATGGTGAACGGTACTTTGCAACGACATACCGGCGTAACGCCAAAGGTCATGGTTTGGGGCGCCAATGAGTTCAATACGCACCATGATGCACCATGATGCACCATTGATGCCCCATGGTGACCATTGATGCACCATGATGACCATTGATGCACCATGATGACCATTGATGCACCATGGTGGTCGCATACGTGTTCGAAGGCATCATGGTGAACGGTACTTTGCAACGTCATACCGGCGTAACGCCAAAGGTCATGGTTTGAGGCGCCAATGAGTTCAATACACACCATGATGCACCATGATGCACCATGATGACCATCATGCACCATGATGACCATCATGCACCATTGATACACCATGATGGTCGCATATGTGTTCGAAGGCATCATGGTGAACGGTAATTTGCAACGTCATACCGGCGTAACGCCAAAGATCATGGTTTGTGGCGCCAATGAGTTTTATACGCACCATCATGCACCATGATGCACCATTGATGCCCCATGGTGATCATTGATGCACCATGATGACCATTGATGCACCATGATGCACCATGATGGTCGCATACGTGTTCTAAGGCATCATGGTGAACGGTACTTTGCAACGACATACCGGCGTAACGCCAAAGGTCATGGTTTGGGGCGCCAATGAGTTCAATACGCACCATCATGCACCATGATGCACAATTGATGCCCCATGGTGACCATTGATGCACCATGATGACCATTGATGCACCATGATGACCATTGATGCACCATGATGACCATTGATGCACCATGGTGGTCGCATACGTGTTCGAAGGCATCATGGTGAACGGTACTTTGCAACGTCATACCGGCGTAACGCCAAAGGTCATGGTTTGAGGCGCCAATGAGTTCAATACACACCATGATGCACCATGATGACCATTGATGCACCATGATGCACCATGATGACCATGATGCACCATTGATACACCATGATGGTCGCATACGTGTTCGAAGGCATCATGGTGAACGGTAATTTGCAACGCCATACCGGCGTAACTCCGAAGGTCATGGTTTGGGGCGCCAATGAGTTCAATACGCACCATCATGCACCATGATGCACCATTGATGCCCCATGGGGACCATTGATGCATCATGATGACCATTGATGCACCATGATGCACCATGGTGGTCGCATACGTGTTCGAAGGCATCATGGTGAACGGTACTTTGCAACGTCATACCGGCGTAACGCCAAAAGGTCATGGTTTGGAGCGCCAATGAGTTCAATACGCACCATCATGCACCATGATGCACAATTGATGCACCATGATGACCATTGATGCACCATGATGCACCATTGATGCACCATGACGCACCATTGATGCACCATGATGGTCGCATACGTGTTGGAAGGCATCATGGTGATGCATCATGGTGGTGCCATACCGGCGTAACGTCAAAGGTCATGGTTTGGGGCGCCAATGAGTTCAATACGCGATCTCGCATGATACGAATTGGGGGAACCCTCAATAGGCAGAGATACATTAGGGGTGATTTAGAGGCTATGACGAAGTTAATGTCTCCGTCATTTTAATGCCAGGGGCAGGATTCGAACCTGCTACTCTCGGCTCCGGAGCTCCCAGTGCTATCCACTATGCTTCACTGGCATGTGCTCTCACTACAATCTGCCTTTATCTCATGTGCCTCCTGCGGGACAGGCACGTCACAAGGCATCTTGGCACGCTATATTCCAGCTGGAAATTGCTCAGCCACAGGTGGCCCGGAATTCCCAAGACTTCTTCCATGCACCACAGATACCGCTTCTTCGTTGGCCTGCACGTTCACCGGATTTGTTCAGGATCGGACTTGTTTGGGACACGGCAGCTATTCAACGTAAAGCGCTTCCGTCAGTCACCACAAATGAACTCTTGTCCCACATAGAAGCAGAGTGACAAGCCATTGCCCAGGAATATATCAAAAACCTGTTCCATTCAATGCCATGCCATGTAGAGGCTGTTACTGCTGCTCGAGGTATCTTAACAAGATAATAAGTTTTGAAGCGAAAAAACATTGTACAGCTCTACGAATGTAAACAGTTACTTCCTCTAACATGAGGAACCTGTGACATAAATTTCATTTTAATAGACAGATAATTTCTTGGTGTTATGGTTTTCCCAAACCGTAGTG
Organism: Macrothele yani; assembly: GCA_039090855.1. NCBI lineage: Eukaryota > Metazoa > Arthropoda > Arachnida > Araneae > Macrothelidae > Macrothele > Macrothele yani. The sequence continues at coordinate 141,074,209 of CM076994.1, forward strand.
TATTTACTGTATACACTAGAATGACTTATACCGAGCATCAGAGAGGTTTCAGCCGAACAAAATGGCTGAAAGAGTCTGGCGAGAAGATCCCTTTGATTTCAATCCCACAAATTGTTTCTTGGCAATTAATGAAATACTAGCATATAACCCGTCCTAAGACGATGGCTTTTAAGCTTAAAAAATATTAATATATAGGGAATGTTACCCGTCCTAAGACGGGGTAAAATGTTTGATTGAAGCATATTGAAAACACATTTTTATTTATTTTATTTATTTATTAGAACTCTTTTGCTGTACAATACCACAATACAACACCGAAAAGAACGAACAATATATCACATAGTCTAAGGTTAATTATAAAATAATATATAGTACACCAGTTAGCCAACATAAGTAAGACAACTTGTCAATTTTTAAACATACAATCACCAAGTAACAAGGGTAAACGCTTTACAATATAAAATGCAAAAATAATTATCAATCAAATGATGTCAATGTAACTAAAACACCTTCAATATCCATTCAAAAAGTACAGCAGGGGTCCAGGAAAAAAAAAAGGCTAACATTTTAGCCTGGCAAGTCCCTGATTCCCTCTAAAATTTTCAAAAAGAAAAAGTTAATTTTTAGTCCAGTCAAGACAACGAGTAAAATATTATAGCATGCACTAAATGACATCGAGGAAGCCTAAAACAGTAGAAATCTCTTTCACTCCTCCTTATTATGTATAATTTTCAATCAAAAAACTCCTTAACAGTCGTCTGATAACAGGATATCGAGTCTCAGTTCAATCAAAAAACTCCTTAACAGTCGTCTGAAAACAGGATATCGAGTCTCAGTTCAATCAGAAAAACTCCTTAACAATCGTCTGAAAACAGGATATCGAGTCTCAGTTAAAAAAAAAGACTCCTTCACAGTCGTCTGAAAACAGAATATCGAGTCTCAGTTCAATCAAAAAACTCCTTAACAGTCGTATGAAAACAGGATATCAAGTCTCAGTTCAATCAAAAAACTCCTTAACAGTCGTATGAAAACAGGATATCGAGTCTCAGTTCAATCAAAAAACTCCTTAACAGTCGTCTGAAAACAGGATATCGAGTCTCAGTTCAATCAAAAAACTCCTTAACAGTCGTTTGAAAACAGGATATTGGGTCTCAGTTCAATCAAAAAACTCCTTAACAGTCGTCTGAAAACAGGATATCGAGTCTCAGTTCAATCAAAAAACTACAGGATATCGAGTCTCAGTTCAATAAAAAAACTCCTTAACAGTCGTATGAAAACAGGATATCGAGTCTCAGTTCAATCAAAAAACTCCTTAACAGTCGTATGAAAACAGGATATCGAGTCTCAGTTCAATAAAAAAACTCCTTAACAATCGTTTGAAAACAGGATATCGGGTCTCAGTTCAATCAAAAAACTCCTTAACAGTCGTCTGAAAACAGGATATCGAGTCTCAGATCTAATGGCCAATGGCAATGCATTCCATTCTCGCAGGCTCAATACACCGATGTTATTAAACATCATGCTTGTAAGCGCCCAAGGGACAGTGAATTCCGTCCTGCGTCCAGTATCATATGATATCAAACAGACGCCAGCTTTTTGTAAGGAAATATTGTAAAAACTTAGACATATCTCCGGCACGCTTGTTATTCCGTTTACAACTTGTTTCAGACTGCCTTATTCGACGGTTAGTTTGAAACTTCATACCGAAGCGTTTTCTATAAAATAATGCGACATCTGGCATTACAAATCGGAACTATCTAAATGATCGAAAATGTGCTGTTAGGGCGACATCTGTTTTTAGATGCAATTTCGCTCATTTTGACATCTCAAGATTTCAGTTTTTATTGTAGCGTTTAGATAGATCGATATTTTGCAAAATGTTTAATAAAATCAGCACTAAACTCGGAAAGTTAGTTAAATTAAAAAAGCAAAAAAAAAAAAATAAATAATTAAAGCGTACAAATTATTATTCGAATTGTGCTAAATTAAATTAATATACAAACTCAACTTGCCATGATATTAAGATTTTAATTCGAATTTTGTAGATCGCATAAATAGAACTAGAGTCATTGATAATACAATGTTTTTAAATTAGCACGCGATCACGTTGACATCTACAAGTGATCGCGTGCTATTATATAGGAGGCATTCATTTTGACATCCGGAGAGCACACACGAATTGATCGATAGGGGCAACAGTGCAGACGTTGCTGTGACGTCAAGTGTTCCTTAGAAACAGAGGGATCTGGGTGTTTATTGTAGTAATCTAATCAAGATTAGACTTTCTCTCCTCAAATGCACTCTACAGTGGCGTCTTTATGATGAATATTTTGAGAAATTCTTATAGTAGTTGCGAAGAAATACATAGAAAACATGCATAACAGGATTAAAACTTGCATCACTACAAAAAGAAAAATAAATTTTAGAATTTTGCACCACTAATGAAGCGCTGTCGTCAAATAAACAACGGTGTTCAAAACGATTGAAGGGGCTTCTAGCAATTTACGCATAAAAGCATTGTTTTCTATTGTTTCGAAAGCGCCCGATTTTAAAAACAAAAGTTAAGACAATAATTTTCGATCTCAATAGACTGTTTTGAACGTTTGTTTCTATGAGGGATTGTTCTTGAGGTTTTTACTCCACCAAAGACGATTTAATGCGCTTAGTGGTTTTATCTTTATCTGCCATTACACTAAATGTGCTCCCTTATCCTTGAAACAAAAAAGATGGCCTTTAATTTTGATGATCATCGTAAGCTTTTTTCTTCTTTACAACTATCACGAATAGCGATTGGAAAGCTTCTTCTGAAGTGACAGTGGCGTCCTACTTTATTTTCATTTAATGGTTTTTTCACACATATGGCACATAATTGCTTCACTTAAAGCGGCCTCATCAGCTAATGTAACTTTCAAAGTTTATCGGATCTTAATGAAACTCTTATCGTGATTTATTTCGTTTCTCACATTGAGTCGAAAGTAACTTCACCAGTTCAAAAATTATGATATAATACGAATTCATTAACATATTTCCTCTCCAACAGTGAGCGCAGAGGAACATCGCGCTGGAAACGCAATGATTTCCACTGTCTTCGGTTCAAAGTGCTTCTCAAGGGCTCTGACGATTCGACCAAATAAAAAAATAAATGCTATCAGCGGTGGACAGGAACAATTATTGCAGTTAAGAGGAATAACGATTAGAATGCATCCAGGTCAGACTTCAGTAGTGCGTTATTACCTAATTCGTGAAAGATCCTATTTATCTACAAGCGTCTTTAATACAGGGTGATTCACAGAAAACTAACACATTTCATGTTCGTTTTATTTCAGCAGGAATAAATCGTAATGGCCCTTGTTAGTGTCAAACGACGCGGGCCACCTGTGAGATTCCTCTATTCTCACGAGAGGGCGCTACTGTGCAGGATGTGGTAGCTGTCGCCGCCAGATTGCCTCAGTGACTCTGAAGATGCAACACACGTTGCAGTAACGGGTATTCCTTGTGATAACGTACTGGCTTACAAACTCGATCAGAGCTACGCATACACGAGGGGATTTGGTATTAGCAAACCTTCCCAAAGGAACTCTATAGTGGCGCTTGTACGAAAATTGGAAACAACAGGATCTCTTGTGAGTGAAACCGGCAAGCATCGTTCATCTGCGCTGCTGAGGGTTGATGCGGATGTTGAGGCACGACTGCAGCGATCACCCCGGAAGTCATTACGGCACCTATCGCAGGTGACCAGGAACTCGTACTCCATGAGTAAGAGAGCTGCTAAGAAGGCTAGGCTAAAGCCATAGGTTGATGGCTGTTCATGAGTTGCTGGAGCCAGATAAGGGGAAACGAGTTCTGTTGTCCCTGGTTTCAGGACTTTGGAGACTGGACTGGTTTGGGAGTTCTCATTTGGTGGTTCGCGAAGGTGTCGCAAGGGGTTCGTGGTAAAAGTTCCATAATGGCGCCTCCATAAAATTACAATAAAAGCATTTTTTTATTTAATTATTCTTTACAAATGTTTGGGACACGCGTTTACATAGCCAGCATCCATGAGAGAGTGATCGGTGCTGTGTTACGTTTCAAAAACCTCCGTGTGCGACAAACACCCGCAGCGAGGGAAAGACTGCTCCGTGACATTCTGATGTCACGGAATAGTTCGTTCTACCTGACTCTGAAGAAGAAAGGAATGGGTTCGTTTTTAGCTTGTGGGACGACCTCGCAGAGTGTGCATATGCTGCTGTTGTTCACGGGTACTCTCAGAGCATCGGACGTCTGTGCATCTTTAAGGTGGCATTGGGGCAGCAGGACCTTGTGAAAATTTTGTACTTCAAGGTGGAAATATCTGTCATTAGTAATTTTCTACTGTGAAATCATTGATCACTGCGTGAAGACTATAAAACGTATTAACGAGGAGCAAGAGAATATTCTTTCTTCAAATATGCAACAAGATGACTTTCTGAAATCTCTTAAAACGCATTGAACTGTCAAAAATGCCAAAAAATTGCTTAAAAAGGTTCAAGATATTGGCATTACATCTAATAATAAAACAATACAGTGAAAAGTATATTAAATTTAGCTTTTTATTTATGGGAGGGGAGGACTATCCACGCAGATAGGGCATTATTTGCGGGGAAATCCTCGGGTTCGCGATAAGAACATAATATTGACTGGTTCGCAGGTCAAGAAAGGTTGGGAACCGCTGAGCTAGATAAAAGCGGGACCAGCATTTAAGCAACATCAAGAATTGTTGGCTTTTCCACGCCTCCGTAGTTAAATTGCTTTTAGGAGTGATTCAAAGAGGTACACGCATTCATCAAGAGTGTGGGAAAGAGGAAACCACCCCTAGTTCACAGTCAGGTCAGAGGTGGGAAACTTTTGATCAAGCATGCCCGAAAGAGGAGACCACCTCTCGTTGACAGTCTAGCTCAGAGGTGGGGGACCTTTTGATCAAGCGTGTCGGAAAGAGGAGGTCACTCCTAGTTGGCAGTCTAGGTCAGAGGTGGGGAACCTTTTCATCAAGCGTGGCGGAAAGAGGAGAGCACCTCTCGTTGACAGTGTAGCTCAGAGGTGGGGAACCTTTTTATCAAGTGTGCCTGAAAGAGGAGACCACCCTTAGTTGACAATCTAGGTCAGAGGTGAGGAACCTATTCATCAAGCGCACCGGAAAGAGATCACCTGTAGTTGACTCTCTGGGTCAGACGTGCGGAACCTTTTCATCAAGCTTGCCGGAAAGAGGAGAGCAGCTCTCGTTGACAGTCTAGCTCAGAGGTGGGGAACCTTTTCATCAAGTGTGCCAGAAAGAGGAGATCACCCCTAGTTGAAAATATAGGTCAGAGGTGTGGAACCTTTTGATCAAGAATGCCGGAACGAAGAAACCCCCTCTAGTTGACAGTCTAGGTCAGAGGTGGGGTACCTTTTAATCAAGCGCGCCGGAAAGAGGAGCTCACCCCTAGTTGACAGTCTAGGTAAGAGGCGCGGAACCTTTTGATCAAGCGTGCCAGAAAGAGGAGACGACCACTAGTTGACAGTCTAGTGAACGCCGCTAGGTAAGTGCTTTCTTGGACAACAAACGCTTCACGATCCCATAGTGAGAGGCAGAACTAATAGTAGGAGGCACTGAAAAGCGTTTCCTAGCAGAGTCAAGCAAACGCTAGTCTTTTGCGGTAAGTTGGCAGCTCTTTCATCTACTCATATTGACTGATCGTCAGCAAAAACTCCGCTTGGAATGGTCATGGGATCACCTTGACTGGACGTTAGACTCCTTTAAGAGAGTCACCTGTCAAGGTAAGTCAACATTTCCAATCAACAACCCACCACGACGATAGAAGGCTCCTTCCTTGACACCGCGCTGGTGAACAGCTGCTATTAGACTATGATTTTGAATGCAAACATATCTGTAGTGGAGGCTCTATCATAGTGTGGGGATTGTTCTCATTGAAATCTCACTGGGTACCCTCATCCTCGTTGAACACATCCTGACCGCCAGCTCCTACCTAGGCATTGTTTTGGACCAAGTGTTGACCTACATGGTGACATATATATACTGAGTTAGCTTCTCATATCCCGATTGAAAAAAAATCCTTTGTGGGCCGATACTACTCATGTCGATAAACCTTTCCGGAATATTTTCTTCTTAAAATATTGCAGGGTTTCTCCACCTGGGGCGTAGATGTATATCTTATTTGTGTCAATATCTCTACTTTTAAGAGTCCGATTTGAAAAATTCATACTTTGTTGGACAGCGTTTCTGGCGTGAAATGGTTTTTATATAATTTCAAAAATTTCAAGTAAATTATAAACTTTACGCTAGAGAACGCTAAGGTAAATTGCGCTTTCCCCAATATTTCTGCTGCTAAAACTCCGATTTGAAAAATTCTTTCTGTGTTGCATACAGCTCCTGATGGGAAGTAATTTTCATATAATTTCTAATATATGGTAAAAAATGGTTTGGCCACCAGGTGTCATAAGTGTTAATTTTTACTTCTGATGTATTTGCAGCAAACTCTGAGCTCCTTGAAACTCGACTGAAAAAATTCTTCCCTGGACTGATACCGCTTACATCGAAAGACCTTTTGAGTATACTTTCTTTTTAAAATAATGCATTTCTTTCCGCCAGGGGGCGTAGATGCATATCGTATATCTGTCGATATCTCTGCTTCTAAGAGTCCGATTTGAAAAATTATTTCTTTGTTGGACAGCTTTTCTGCTGTGAAATGCTTCTGATATAATTTCAAAATTTTCTTAATGCGCAAGTTTGCAACCAGAGAATGTAAGTTCACGATTCCGTTTACAGTAATAATATCTATAGGATTAAAATCCCTATTGAAGAACTTCTTTCCTGGGTCAGATACTACTGTTTTCCATACCGGTTTCATTGACTTTGAATAGCTTTGATAAACTTAATTCGCGTCAGAACGGATTCAAAAGACGTGCTTATTACACAGCAAAATTAGGTGTCATCTTTCTTGTTTTTATTCTGCTTACGTACCCTTTTTTTAGCTTCCATTAATGGTTGCCATAATTCACTATATACTGAGTGGGCTTAACGTAAATTAGTACTTGAGGTCAGATTTCCTGATACAAGGGTAAGCGACTGTAGTGATAAGGAATATGCAATTGTCGCCGAACGTTAAACAAACAAGCCTTCGAAACTCCTCGAGCGAGTTCCAGAATTTTGAAAATTTTCAGGACTTTGTTAATTAATTTTACAAGCGGCCGATAGTGCGCTTCATAAATTGCGCAATATGAGAAAAGAGAGAAGGGAGGTAGGCGCGCAAAGTGAACAGGTGTGAAACCGCTTTAAACCTTATCAATTAATTAGTCTTGCAACGCAGATTATATGCTTGCCAATGCGTAGCTCGGCTGATGTAACCTTTTCGCTGTCGATTCAGGCATTTGTTATTGCATATTCTCCTCCATATTCTCCTCCAGTTCTTGAGAAGGTATGCGATTCCTTTTAAGGCAGTAATTTTACCGTCATTGATTTTCAGAAGATTCACACCTCCAAATGCCCGAATGCTATCGTTTCCCGGAAGTTTCCAGGAATAATTTATTATCTTAGTATTGGAAATCTTAGAATCGCTAAATCGAAAGGAGAAACTTTGCACTGACTTCGAGAATTTGGCGCACCTTTTAGTATTTTACTGTAACTTGTGAGTACAGAGCACTTAATATATATACCTGCATATTCATTTAATATTCGTCGTTTATTTCGTAAAAGTTATTGCCTTAAAATTCGTTACCACTTCGAAATAATGATGATCCTGCAAATGTACCTTTTATAAAATATCCATTTAATTCTGGGGCACAAGTTTAGGATCCATTTTTAACTTGACGGAAAATAAATGTTTTTCATTAAATCTTAGCTTACTTTAAGCAATTCGAGAAACTACTGCGGTTTAGTCCCATTAAATGAAAACGTTTTTTAGTTCGAATACTTAGGTGTTACAACGAAAAAGCATTTCCGATTTCATGATTCAAGGTTTACAATTTGTTAAAGGAATTTCTCGATTTCGTGATTGAGGGTTTACAAATTGCCAAAGGAATTACTCGATGTCGTGATTGATGGTTTACAATTTGATAAAGGAATTGCTCGATTATGTGATTCAGGATATACAATTTGCTAAAAGAATTACTCGATTTCGTGATGAAAGTTTACAATTTGCTAAGGAATTACTCGACTTTGTGATTAAATGTTTGCAATTTGCTAAATTAATTACTCGATTGGATGATTGAAGGTTTATAATTTGCTAAAGAAATTAGTGAATTTCGTAATTGACGATTTGCAGTTTGCTAAAGGAATTACTCGATTTCGCGACTAAAGGTTTACAATTTGCTAAAGGAATTACTCGATTTCGCGACTAAAGGTTTACAATTTGCTAACGGAATTACTCGATTTCGCGACTAAAGGTTTACAATTTGCTAAAGGAATTACTCGATTTCGTGACTAAAGGTTTACAATTTGCTAAAGGAATTACTCGATTTCGTGACTAAAGGTTTACAATTTGCTAAAGGAATTACTCGATTTCGTGATTGAAGGTTTACAATTTGCTGAAGGAATTACTCGATTTCGTGATTGAAGGTTTACAATTTGCTGAAGGAATTACTCGATTTCGTGATTGAAGGTTTACAATTTGATAAAGGAATTACTCGATTTCGTGATTGAAGGTTTACAATTTGCTAAAGGAATTATTTTCCAACAAGTAAAGCATGCTTTTAGACGAAGTGTAGTTTGAAAATGTTTACCGTATTTTTCACTTTTAAATGTCGCTAATGATGAAATTTCTTATCATGCGGGAGTGGAAATTCGTCCACTTAGCAAAGGTGTCTTGAAACTTACAATTAATTTCAGGCCGGGGAGAATAATGAGGATTTCAAGTAACGGATGTACTTATTGTATTTTGATAATATCCTGACATCAAAGGTTTTATTTTATGCTTTACTTAAAGGTTAAAACTTATCTTTCTATTACAAAGTTCTGCAATGTTGTCATTGTTACTGACTTGTTACTTCTCTGCGCAAATTTGTCTATCACGTGAACTTTTTCAACAAAATAAAATTTTTAAATTATCGGGTGAAAAAAAGAAAGATTACAGAAGGTACTCATTCTGTTCGCGATCTCTTACAAAAGAATGTTGTCCCCCAAACCTCTGTAACAGAACTCAGCGTGAATGTGGTAACATTTAGGGGGACAGTAGTACTGGATTATACGGAAGGCAGATAAAGTACGTGAAAACAGAATTCAAGCATGAGCTCATATTCGAAGCGTTGTGTCTCCGTGCTCAACAGTAGTCTATTGCATTTGTGTTTGATTTCAATGTAGTTAATAGCAGATTTTATGAAAATAACTATACGGCTAGGTATTTAGCATGCAGTTGTCGTTTTTCTTTTTCTTTTATTCAATGTTTACCGTGAGCAACTTAATGGACTATAAGCATTAGCTCGTTCCTAACTTTGGGCCACTGGTTCCAGGGAAGGGAGAGAGTGAGTGCCGTAAGACAAACACAACATCTATGCCTCACGGGATTCAAACCCGGACCCCATCTCGGCGAATGATCTGAAGCCAGCATTTAGACAACCGCCCCACCCGACCGGCTATGGTAGTTGTAGTTATGTTTATCCACTGAACAGGTGTCTATAAGTTGTCTATTGTATTTGTGTTTGGTTTTAATGTGAAGAATGGTAGTTTTGATCACAATGGCTGCACGAGGGTGAGTTAAGTTGGCAGCCGGAGTTGTGTAATACACTGAACAGGTGTCTAATATTTTATTATTGTATTTGTGCTTGGTTTTAATATAATCAATGTCAGTTTCTTTTCAAAATGGCTGAATTAAGCGGGCTTTCGGAATTGTGTGATACACTGAACAGGTGTATGTTAGTTGACGGTTGTATTTGTGTTTGGTTTTAATATGATGAATGGTAGTTTTGATCACAATGGCTGCACGAGGGTGAGTTAAGTTGGCAGCCAGAGTTGTGTGATACACTAAACAGATGTCTAATATTTTATTATTGTATATGTGCTTGGTTTTAATATGATCAATGTCAGTTTCTTTTCAAAATGGCTGAATTAAGCGGGCTTTCGGAATTGTGTGATACACTGAACAGGTGTATGTTAGTTGACGGTTGTATTTGTGTTTGGTTTTAATATGATGAATGGTAGTTTTGATCACAATGGCTGCACGAGGGTGAGTTAAGTTGGCAGCCAGAGTTGTGTGATACACTAAACAGATGTCTAATATTTTATTATTGTATATGTGCTTGGTTTTAATATAATCAATGCCAGTTTCTTTTCAAAATGGCTAAATTAAGCGGGCTTTCGGAGTTGTGTGATACACTGAACAGGTGTATGTTAGTTGACTGTTGTATTTGTGTTTGGTTTTAATGTAGTGGCTGGTAGTTTTTATGACAATGGCTGCATTGCGGTGAGTTAAGCAGGCAGTCAGAGTTATGTGATACACTGAACAGTGTCTGTGTTTGGTTGTATTTGTGTTTGGTTTCAATATGGTGGTTAGTAGTTTTTATGACAATGGCTGCACGGGGGTGAGTTACGCTGGCAGGCCGCGTAGTGTGATACAGTGAACAGATTTCTGTTAGTTGGCTACTATATTTGTGTTTGGTTTTAATGTAATGAATGGTGGTTTTTATCAGAATGGATGCACGGGGTTAAGTTAAGCTGGCATTCCGAGTTGTGTGATTGATATACTGAACAGGTTTATGGTAATTGACTACTGTATTTGCGTTTGGATTTAATATAGTGGTTGGTAGTTTTATGACAATGGCTGCACAGGTGTGAGTTAAGCTGGCAGTCGGTTTGTTTGAACACTGAACAGGGGCGTGTTAATTGCCTATTGTACTTGTGTTTGGTTTTAATGTAATGAACGGTGGTTTTTATCACAATGACTGCACGAAGGTGAGTTAACCTCACATTCGGAGTTGTCTGATGAACTGAAAAAGTGTATGTTAGTTGACTATTGTATTTATGTTTGGTTTTAATATAGTGTTTGGTAGTTTTATGACAATGGCTTCACGGGTGTGAGTTAAGCTGGCAGTCGGTTTTGTGTGATACAGTGAACAGGTGTCTGCTATTTGACTATTATATTTGTGTTTGGTTGTAATATAGTAAATGGTAGTTTTTATTGCAATGGATTTACAAGAGTGTGTTAACTGGCAGGTCGATTTCTGTTACATTTGCGGAGAATGTGTCATTCAAAAGCAACAAAGGAACACTCTAGACTTTGAAAAAAAATGCTTATTATTCATGATCTGGAGTGAAACTTGGATAAAGACAAATCATGGGCTCCACATCTGTGGGCAATTTTTGTTGAAGAACTGATGCAGTAGACAAAAGGTAAGAGACATTTATTTGGTTTATTTCGCAACGAACTCGATGGGTACATAAAAGTTGCAGTAATAACTGCAACTTTTGATATGCTAACGTACAAGGTCGCATCTGTAAAAATAATGCTGCCGCCCTGGTGACTGAGTAGTTCGAAGAGCTGGCTTCCAATAATTAGTCCAAGATGGGTCGGAGCTGAAATCCCAGTGAGGCACGGATGGTGTGTTTGCATTCCTGCACTGGTCCTCAATCGTAGTGCAACCGGCGGCTTCAAGCGAGAGAAGGGTGACTGCTTATATCCCACTGAATTGCTCACGATTATCCTTCAAACTTCCCCCCGAAAACACTTATGACAGATAACTATAGTCGCCAGTTATCAACATAGATTTCTATTGAAATCGTACAGGAAGGAGCCACAAGCAATACATAAATATCATTAAAAGAAAAGCAGTTTTTAAAGGGAAAAGGCACATATTACAGAAGAAGGAAATTGAAACTATTTCGCATGCATTAGATGTTACGATAAAAGATATGTATAATTGTTTTCAATGTGATGTGTTAACTTCGATTATTAAAACAATTCCTCTTTCTATATTTTTTTATTTGATAACTTACTATTTAATTCATACTATACCCAAAGTGCTACATCATTTTACGCAAAAACCATACGCTATTGAATAAAACTTAAATCGTATTTGGAATTAGCACTGCAAATATGTACAACACCTGCCAAAATAACTGAAACGACTTTTGATATGTAACCACTTGTAGACCAGTGTTATTTAACTTCTAGTAATTCGTATTTTATATACGCAAGAAGTGAAGAACAAGCTCTAAACACACCATTCTATTCTCGTAAATAATGGCAAATCCTATTGCTTCCTGTAATATTATGACGTGCTAAGGTGTTAGTCCGATGCTCGTCAGTAAATTTTAATGCAAGTAGTGTTTCTGATTGCACTCGCACATACTACTGTTTATAGTAACGTTGGCCAAACAGATTGGCACTTATCATCACCAGACGTTAATAAACATGCTTATCATCACCAGACGCAAATAAACATGCATTGTTATTAAAATAAAGTGAAGGAAGTTAAATGAACGGTTTTTAATGAAACCAATACAAGGACGGCACGACATATATAAGAGCATTAACATTTCATATATGCTGGCGTTCTTCTCTTACAGAGGAAAACAACAGCTCAAGATGCCAAGCAACGTCTGGCAGCTGGCATAGCCTTAAAAAAAGCCAACTCCTGTCTTCAAAATAGCTTCTTTTTTTACAACTGAAAATTGTCGGAAAAACACCAACAAAGGTGTCAGCAGAAACACCAATAAAACCCCAAGCAGCTAACAAGCGTTAAGTGCGTGATCAGTCAGCACTTAATAGTAAAAGCATTCACCGCTTCGCCCAGTTATGCTCCTCTGGGCGACTGTTTATGTGAGCACACATGTTCTTCTCTTTCTTCTTTATGATGGCTGTTCGCATCGTCAGACTTCCCTCTTCAAAATTTCACTGCCCGGGGTTTCACATTTGGAGTTTCCAAGTTATTACAGTCTGAAGGAAAAGATGATCTTACTGATATACAGGAGTTATATTTAACTGTTGCCTTGTCGTATTTATTTGCCAAAGTATGCCACATTCTGACAGTCACTCTTAATACCACTGAGTTAGTGAGTAATAATTTTTGTTTTGGTTTCGGAGATTGACGACGACAATGGGCAACCCTGTGGTCTCTGAGCAGTAAGAAAAACACACTATCCAAGCTCCATTCAGACGCCTAAGAGATTGAGTGCTCTGGCTTCTAACCAATCGTCCGAGATTGGCCCAGGTTCGAGTCTCGGACTAAGCATTACAGGCGTATTTGTTTGATGGTGCTGGTTCGATTGCATTCTTGGAATCAGTAGCCATAGATGAGGGACGAATTACTTCTTATAGTCCTAGGTTTTAAATGATGGTTTTAAACACCGAAAAAATGTTTTATACAGGACCTCCTCGAACGTGTAACATTACCACTAGCTCACTGGGACGTCTGTATTGAAACATGACCGAGTTTTGGGACTTATTCAGGACATTATTTTTGCTTTACGATCACTTTTTAAGCGTGGAGATGAATTGCATTTTTATGAAAAAAATTTCTGAATTTCAGTTTCCGTAGAAATGTACAGTACTTACCTTTCATTGCTGCGGTATCTAACATCTCTGTAACACAGAGGAGACAAAACGTATCATGTGACATGAAGCATTCGTAGACTGAAATCATTCAGTAAAAAATCACATTTTACTCTCGCAATTTGCATCAAATTTGACATTATATTTCGCAGTTTCTAATTCAGAGCTTATGAAGCTGACAGCAAAATCAGTCGTATTTTTTATGGCTATATTTCAAAGATTTTCTCTTGATTGGCATAACTCCATGCATTTACCCACTTTCCTAGGAACGTTCAACGGCGTGACATTAAATGAAGAGCAAGTAAACGAGTTTATTGTGTAGTGAGCGAGTCATCTAGGAACTTATTCAGACTACTAAAACTTATACACAGGGGGATTCATCTAAGCGTGTACGAACTTCTGCGAGGGGTAGGTTGCACAAAGACAAATCGGAATCACATAGCAATGCAGGGTCGGAAACGCCATCTTCATACGGTAGATGGCGTTGTTCGGCCGCGAGACTGATAATACGTTCTTTCAGGATACCGTCATTTGTAAACCGCTCGCAGAGATAGTAGGATGGCTCAGCTCACGAACGCGGAAATGGCTGATATATATTAATAGACTTTTAACGTGGACCAAGAACATCAAACAAAGGTCTTCGCACTTTCCACGTTTATAAGTGAGTCACAGAAAAATTCTCATTGGCCGCCACCGGGAGTCGAACCTAGGGTCTTCCAGTTACGCGCCGGATATGCTTCCGCTACACCATAGCGGCTTTGAATTCCTCCAGACTCACACACGCTAACTGCCAAGCCAAGTTGGCAGGTTGCTTCTTGGAGCCCCGCACAGTGCTGGGGATTCACCAAAGATTGTAAGCTGCAACTGAAGAAATAATTAGAAGGCGAATGAATAATTAATACAGACTTTTAACGTGGACCAGGAACACCAAACAAAGGTCTTCGCTCTTTTCACGTATATAAGTGAGTCACAGAAAAATTCTCATTGGCCGCCAGCGGGAGACGAACCCAGGGTCTTCCAGTTACGCCTTCTAATTACTTTTTCAGTTGCTGCTTACCATCTTTGGTAAATTCCCAGCATTGTGCGGGGCTCCAAGAAGCAACCTGGCAACTTGGCTTGGCAGTTAGCGTGTGTGAGTCTGGAGGAATTCGAGGCCGCTGTGGTGTAGCGGAAGCATATCCGGCGCGTAACTGGAAGACCCTGGGTTCGACTCCCGGTGGCGGCCAATGAGAATTTTTCCATGACTCACTTATAAACGTGGAAAAAGCCAAGACCTTTGTTTAATGGCTGATATTCTCCTCGCATACGGAGCAGCGGACTGCAACGGACGAGCCGCCGTGCGACTGTATTAGGAACGGTACCCGATGAGACGAGTGGCAAAGCACCGAGTGTTTGCACTGCGGTATCAGAGGTTATGCGACTTGCCAGAGCTATTGAACGAACAATAGGTCCCTCAGTCGCTGCGCCGAGCAATGTGGTTCCAGCACGATGGGGCCCCCGCCCATTTCAGCAATTTGGCCTGCAAAATCGCCGGACTTAACATGCCTTCTTTTGGGGTTACATCAGAGAACTGGTGTACGACACTCCCGTTGAAAGTGATGAGGACCTTGTCGCACGCATCTCTGTAGCTGCTTCGGAAGTCCGAGACACGCCAGGAATTTTCCAAAATGTACGTGATTCCATGCGCCGACGATGTCAAGCGTGTGTAACAGCTCATGGTCGCAACTTCGAACACCTTCTGTAACTGAAATGCATTTCGCAAATGCATAAAAAACATTTTGTTCTCTTACGTGCTGCTCTTTCATTTCTCGTCCTCTCTGTACACTAGCACATGAAGATGGCGTTTCCGACCATGCATTGCTATGTTATTCCGATTTGTCATTGTGCAACCTACCCCTTTCCAGAAGTTTGTACACGCTTAGCTCAATCACCATGTATATTATAAAACTACATTTGCTAAAGAAACATATCAGACTACTTAGTGAATTGCCAAGTTCAATTTATCTCTACCTTTCACGGAAAGACAATTTTTCCTAATTAATTTTTTTACATTCCAGGTCAATATTGTCAATTATCTCGAACCCCCATAAAGATTTTTAGACGATTTTATGTTTAGGACAGATTATGCATCTATTCAGTTTCACAGTACGAGTCCAAATCAAAACTTTGCAAAGGAAAGATGGATCTATAATGTACAAAATTATTTTACTTCAAACGGGTGGAAATTCGTTCCAAAGGAGTTAATGTTATAATACGCTAAATATGCTGCTCTCATGTAATTTTGCTATTTAGGGTATTATACGACGGGAAAACGGCAAACTACTTTGCTATTCTTCTTTTATACCCGTTTACATGACATTTTCTACGTTTCTAATGCTGTAACAGCCTGTGCAGGAAGCAATAGAACCAATATAGGTACATCGACATGCTTTGAAGCATTTACGATAATGCAATGTATAAAAAATACTCATAGTAAATACATTTCATTCACCAAAGTAGTCGCTTTTTGAAGCTCCGTATTATGTCTTTCATGGATGTAATATATATACTGCCCTACCACTATCTAGAGGATCCTCTAACTGACAGCAAACTTGGTCCAAAGCAAGCTCAACGTCACAGCTCAAGGGAAAGTACAGAGGGTAAGTCGAAAGCTCTCAAGCTTCATAGTGAAATTGATCGTAGGGTGTATATAATTGACTTTATCGAGGAAAGATGGGAGAGTCTCCTTTCCGTGAGGCCATATGAAAAATACGTCGTCCGCATATTGCAGCCAGGTGGTAGGTCTTGGGGTGATGTTAGTGAATATATGTTATAAAATCGAGCAGTGGCACCTTACCTTATCCCGACGTCTTAGTGAGAAAATCACATGATAATTGCCTTCGTACGAAAATCTATTATAAACCCACCTCCGTTCCCAACTTGATGCTCCGCAGTTCATTCTGTCCTGATGACTACAAGACGGCCTTCTTCCGTTCTCAAATTAGAAGAGCCTTCGCCCTCTCCTCAGATGTTCGTTCTAGAGATTCGGAACTAGAAAACATCGTCGAATTGGCCACTGAGGCAGGGTATACGTTGAACCAGATGCATAACTTTATCGAAAAAGCCAGAACCAGCCGTGTCAATCTTTCTATACCGCAACTTCGCTACCTGGGCTCTATTCCCTACATACCAAAAGTTTCCTATCAACTAAAAAACGCGCTCAGTAGGATGAGCTTCGGTGTCGGCATAAGGTATTCGGCATCTTTATATACGATGCTTAAGAGAAATATTGACAAGCCCCCTCTTCTCAATGAGGCAGGTGTTTATGCAATCCCACTACAATATCCGGACGGCTCCAGGCGACTTACTACATCGGAATGACCAAACGTTCGTTTGGAATTAGAATCAAAGAGCATAAGGGATACAAAAGACGGTAAAATAACAACTGCCCTATCACGAGAGGTCAAGTTCAAGTCCGCTGATCCTATGTGGAATGATATCAAGAAATTAGCTTCATACTCCACACCGAAATCTACTGCCATTCGCGAAACCTTGGAAATCTTGACCAGCAGCGAGGCTTGCAATGATAGCGTCTCTCTCGAGTTGCCACGCATTTGGAATCAATTATTCAAATAATGATGTATTTTCTACCACAGTACCGCGCGCCCAACCAACGTGACCTCTTTTCTTCGAATGTATAATCACATTTGCTCCTATTCATTTATTGTCCAGTCAAGTCCCCATGTTCAAATTGTTGAAGTGTTCCATTATCCAGTTTGCAGTTAGCTGTCTACTTTCCTTGAAAAACCCATCTGGTTGATGTGCGAAAGCTTGAAAACTTTGATTTATATTCTACGCCAAGACATTCGGATCACTTGTACTATTTTAAATTGTTCGTTACATTGTTGATGTAACCTACCATATACGATGTTTTCTTAAAAGTTCCGAGAGTGTTGCCTACATTGATCATGAAACGCATATATCGTATTAAATCCGTTTATTTCTGTGGTGTAGTCAGCACAAAGATACGCCAAGCTTTCGCACTCCACTGGGAGACAGTGAGAGAAAAAGAGAGGCAGTGTGAGAAAGAAAAGGTGGGTGTGTACGCTATACCGTCGGTATATCCTGACAGCACAGAAAAGATATATATCGAAATGACAAAGCGTTCCTTGGACACTAGATGTAAAGAACACGTACGAAGTGTCGACCAGGGCATGCAGAATACAACCTTCGCCAGAGAAGTCATGCATTGCTCGGCCACTCCTGCATGGAATAGTATTAGAAGAAGTACCCCGTACACGAATTAAAAAAGCCATCAGGGAAATAATCAAAATCCTATCCAGCAAACTGGCATGCAATGATATGGTCTCTACTGAACTATCAATGGTTTGGCATGAGTTATTAAAAGATGGAAACACACCACGGCGCACCATGTAATTGCGTGATAAAAAAGTAATGTAATATATAATTTTTAACACGAAATTATATTTTTATCGCTTGTGGTGCCACCTACGTTATTTTCAAAATTCATCTTCGTTTTTTACATGTTCCAATTACCAGCATTTTTATGTCTACCATTGCCTTAAAAAACCCTCCCAGTGGAGTGCGAAAGCTTGGCGAATCTTTGTTCTGACTACGCCACAGAAATAAACGGATGTAATACGATATATGAGTTTCATGATCATTCAAGTCTGGTGTATTTAAACTAAAGTTGCCTACATTATTATTATACAGGGTGATCCATTTAAACCAGTACCCTGAAAAAACCTTACATTTTTGCAAGGGATCGGGCAAGGAACTTCTTCTTTTTTCAACAGAAGCAGCAACTCCTGGAGAATGAAAACCGCCACCGTGAAGAAGATTGTTAACCGTAATTGTAACTCCGCTCGTGATTTGTTTGTTGTTGCATTGTCATTCACTTGCGTGCATTCGGAAACATGCAGTACTCTGTCCCAGAGCGTGTTTTTTTTTGTGAAATCATATTGGGTAACCAATTCTGTCATCAAAACGCAACGAGCGTTTCGAAGAGAGTTTGTAGTTCGAAAAATGCCAAGCAAGTCAACAATTCTGTCGATTGCAAAAAAACTGGAGCAAACCGATTTTCTTCTCAGCGGTAGCAGTAGACATCACCCGCGGATGCCCCAAACGCGTGTGGACGATGTTCGGCAACGTTTACTTCATACGGAACTTGTCAAAGGGCAGAAAAAAAGCGAATATTCGACCATTTAAAGTGCACGTAATCCATCAGCTGCAGGAACCGGACAAGGGAAAGAGAGTAAGTTACTGCAAATGGTTTCAAAATTTTCTTAATTTGCGATCTGATATTCTCTCCATCACATGGTTTACGGATGAAGCCTGGTTTCATCTGTCAGGCTACGTCAATTCGCAAAACAGCAGATACTGGGCTGCCGAAAACCCACACGTTATGTGTGAAACACCGATGCATTCAGAAAAGGTTGGTGTATAGTGTGCGGCTTCGTCTACGAAAATTATTGGCCCCATTTATTTCTCTGAGTCTGTCAACAGTAACGTTTATTGCCGCATATTCAACGAATTTGTGGAACAACTTGAGGGCATTGAATTGACAGAGGGCTACTTTCAGCAGGATGGTGCTACGTGTTACACATCGAAAGTCTCAATGAAAACTCATAACCAGCTTCTTTGATGAGAGATTAATTTCGAAAAACATATGGCCTCCCCGATCTCCGGACTTAACTTCCCTTGACTTTTTTTTATGGGGCTACTTAAAGGACAGAGTTTACAAAACCCATCCAAAAACATTGCATGCATTACGTGAAACAATCACGACTGAAATTGGCAAGGTTACTGCTCGTACTCTACATGAGACATCGCTGAATATGGTGCGGCGTGTTCAACTATGTTTACAAGAAAATGGAGGACAATTCCAACATTTGCTTTGATAAAATGATTCTCCAATACCACATGTATAATTCTCAACTTACTGTATGATTTTGTTGTTATTTATAAAAACGTTATAAGTAAATCACATGGTACTGGTTTAAATGGATCACCCTGTACTAAGAGTAGGTTAAATTCCTGAACGTTTGGCAAATCTTAAGGAGAGAGTTTGTTTTAATGCTTTCGAGGATTCTTTTCTATGTTTGCAAAATATATGTGGAAAATTCAACAGAGGCTATCTTGTGGAATTGAGGATGATTACTTCTTTGCTGAAATGCTCTTTTTTAGATTTTTTGCGACTGCGGCCTGATGTATTAGAAGAAATACATTAAAGGGAATGGCGAAACATCTTCGTTTATGGGAACATGGAATAAAGAATGCTTTCATACAACTTAGTTTTGCTGTCGTAATAGGTTCTATTGTGTATAACAGAAAAAAAAATCAGAGTAAGTCCAATGTGCTTAGGTGCTGCAGTGTCAACAAAAATCTGCCACTGTGCAAATTCCTCGTATTCATGTGTTGCAGCAGGAGCTTACAATGCGGTAACGATTTCTTTTTGGGGGAAATCAGCGTGATTGATGTGGTGACTATGGCATGCAATATATCTTATCTGCTGAAGATAATAAAATATTTTTGGGAGGAAGGACTTCTCTTCGTGGTTCCTATTACTGAATAAGGGGATTCATCTCATTTGGAAATACATTCGACAGGTACTCTACTTGTTAATGACAAATGCCAAGCTAAGTAACAGTGCCAGCTGAATTCAGTTAGCTGTCGGAAAACAGTTTCTCTTCTTTTCACTCTTTTTTTTTTTACTAGTGATTGAAGCAATACTACTGATTAACGATAACTTGATATAAGTGTTTTGAAATGCAAGTTCGATCTCTGTACGAAAAAAATGTTTTAATAGATTTTAAGTGTTTTCTAGATACAAAAAAGCCGAATGGCCTAAACTAAAATATCATTCACTCTTTATTTGTATAGGAACAAATATTCCAAATTTATTAAGATTTGAAGCAAAGTTTTTATGAGAAAGCTTTAATTGAAAGACAAATTGTGGAAAATTGAGAAGCGTATCTAAATCAACCAAATTTGTAATCACCTGATTCCAAAATGTCAAGAGTTAAGATACACCGGGTGTTCCGCTTAGACGTATAATCTCGCTATTGTAAGAAAAAATAACTGCTGCCGCTGTTAGCGCAAAACGTATTGAACACAAAAATATGAAATCTTCATCGTTTGTAGAGAACTGTTTGGAAAATACGCCGAAACAAACCGTTTTTCGATTCTGGCAATACTTTAAGAGTTATCGTAGTTCAAAGTTAAGGTAAGCGAAAAAGTGATATCAG
Organism: Macrothele yani; assembly: GCA_039090855.1. NCBI lineage: Eukaryota > Metazoa > Arthropoda > Arachnida > Araneae > Macrothelidae > Macrothele > Macrothele yani. The sequence continues at coordinate 141,094,952 of CM076994.1, forward strand.
GTCGCGTTCCGGACACACTAACAACAACAGAACCACGAAAGGTGGTAGGCATGTAATGCCATGACCTAATGTTTGCACCTCGTTGCCCTTTTTTTAAATTTCGATTTAGATTACGAGAAATCAAATTTTAAAATTTCACAAAATTCTGTATTTCGCGATGGGATCCATTTAAAAAATCGGATATGTGACAAACTATAAATCATAACGCATTGCAATTATTACAGCATAAACTTACAACTATCATCCCTATTTTACAAATTTTTTTAAGAAAAAGTCATTTTCTGATTTTTAAGCATTTTCTAAAGACGCAAAGGAAAGAAACGAAAGGCTTGTCTGTTTTCACGATAACCACTGAGGAAAGTTCTGGTTCTGTGACCTGCTGCCATGTTGACGCAGAGAATTTGTTATGCATATGTTTTGTTGATAAAGCTATCTCAGTTGTTTAACAGATTAGCATAACGGTTTAAGGAAATGCTTTTTGGACCTCTTTTGTTTTCCTAATTAGTTAATTCAGTAAGTGCTATAAGTTCAAAAGACAAAAGTCCGTCCTTCCAAAAAATAACGACAGTTCAAAATTGAAAACTGTAGAACTTTTTTTAACAAATTTTTTATGGGGGCCCCTTGACCCCCCGGCTCCGACCCCTTCGAAAAACTGTTTAAGGTCTAATTCAGAGTATCATGAGATAATAATGGTGTTAGTAAATTGAAAACTGTAGAACCTTTTACGAAAATTTTGTATGGGGGCCCTTTGACACTCCAGCCCTTTGACACCACGGCTCCGACCCCTTCTCAAAGCCATCTGCGGTCTAAGTCAAAGTACCATGAGATAGTATACCAAATTTGGTGGTTCTAACAGGAAAACTGTAGACATTTTAACTAAATTAACGAGAATTTTGTATGGGGTGCCCCTTGACCCCCGGCTCCGACCCGTTCCAAAAACTGCCTACGGTCTAAGTCAGAGTATCACGAAATAATATACCAAATTTGGTGGTTCTAAGTTAAAAACTGTAGAACTTTTTACGAAAACTTTGTATGGGGGCCATTTGACCCCCAAGCCCTTTTAACCCCCGGGCTCCTACCCCTTCCCAAAACCGTCTACGGTCTAAGTCAGAATACCATGAGCTAGTATACTGTAAACATTTTAACTAAAATATCGAAAACTTTGTATGGGGTCACCCTTGACCCTCCCCCGGCTCTGATCCTTTATAAAAACCTTCTACGGTCTAAGTTAGAGTACCATGAGATTGTTTACCAAATATGGTAGTTCTAAGTTGAAAACTGTAGAACGTTTTACGAAAACGTTTTATGGGGGCCATTTGATCCCCAAGCCCTTTTAAACCCCGGGCTTCTACCCCTTCCCAAAACCGTCTACGGTCTAAGTCAGAATACCATGAGCTAGTATACTGTAGAAATTTTAACTAAAATATCGAAAACTTTGTATGGGGTCCCCCTTGACCCCCCCCCGGCTCTGATCCCTTCTAAAAACCTTCTACGGTCTAAGTTAGAGTACCATGAGATTGTTTACCAAATTTGGTGGTTCTAAGTTTAAAACTCTAGATTTGTATAGCGGATAAACATACAAACAAACAAATATGCAAACTTTCACTTTTATATACTGGGTGTCTCAAAAATATACGGCAAAACGTCAGGAATCAGTACCTCGTAGGTAGATAACAAACAAAGTTTATGTCAACATAGGTCCGGAAATACTTGGTTTCCGAGTTATGAAGGTCTGTCTATGACACTTGATGTACAGACCTGAGTCAGGTAATGTATGTTCAAATTACCTGACTCAGATCTGTCTTGGTTTCCCAGTTATTCACCGGAATGTTTTATTTCCCGCAGGAGAATTTCTTCACCACAAGGTACTGACAAAATCTGGTGGTTTTCCTTTCCGACCATGTACTCAAATCAGGAGGAAGCGGATATGCGCATTATGTACGGTTTGGCGGATGGCAATGCTCTGGAGGCTACTCGTTTGTACCATGAAAGGTTCCCAAGACGATGTCCAGACAGGAAAACGTTTGAAAGTATCCATCACCGCCTTTGTGAACATGGGACCTTTACATCTCGTGCTGCTGACAGAGGACGACTAATATCTACGATTCCGGAAGTAGAGGCGGAGATTTTGGATGTTGTGCATGCAAATCCAGGAATCGGCGTTCACAGATTAGCAATGCAACTGCCTGTTCATCGTTCGACTACTTGCAGAGTGTTGCGAGAACAACACCTGTATCCGTACCATCTGCAACAGGTACAGGCCTTATCAACAGCAGATTACCCCTGCGCGAGTAATGTTCTGCCAGTGGTTCTTGCAGCAGTGTGGTACAACTTCTAACTTTCCTGCCTTAGTGTTATTCACCGATGAAGCACAGTTCACACTCGACGGAATCTAAACTTTCACGATCAGCATGCATGGGCCGAGGAGAACCCGGTAAACGGTAAAAATACCCACGGAGAAAATACCCCCGAAAACTGAAAAGCGGAAAAAATGCCCCCGGAAGAAATACCCCCAGAACAAACGGTTCACTGTAAACTGCCACACAGGAACACTGATGTGTGGCTGTGTTCCGGTGTGGCAATTTACCGGCAACCCTGCCACACATCTTTCAGCAACTTGGCTACAAAAGTTCAAAAGGGGGAGGGGGGCTATAAAGATTGCCGTTTCTGGGCCTACATTGATAACTGAATTGGGAAACGAATTTCGCGAAAACGTTCCATGTAAGCCAAGCGAGAATTGTACTTTAATTTGAAGAAATAAATTGCCGAGGATCCGAGGTACACTCGGGGGGGGGGGGGGTAGGATCTACCCCGAACTTCCGTAATATTATATTCTGGGCCGCTGGAGTCTATCAGTGTATCCAGGCTGTTCCCCTTGAAGCGCCCGCGAGGTCCGTGAGCTTGGGAGGGGGGGGGGGTCCCCAAAATGTTGTAATGGCCGTAGAGCTGTAAACATTAGAAGCATGTTTTACATAATGATTCTCTACACGACCACGAATTTTCAGGAGGGTGGGGTGCAAGTTTCTAAGAGCGCAGACAAGTCTTCAAGGTAAGGGATTTGCTCGCAATTGCTATGCTTCATGTTGTGTTTAATGGTAAATTATGTATGCCCTTCCCCCTCCCCCAGAAATTTGGTGAAGCCTGTGAGAGGGATACGAGATGCTTGGTTTGGAGGGCTCTACCCCCAACTTCCATAATTTTATTCCGTCAGTGTATCCTCGATGTTACCCCTGAATAGCTCTTAGAAACGGGGGGGGGCATCCCACCCTCCTGAAAATTCGTGGTCGTGTACAGAATCATTATATAGAACATGGTACTAATGTTTACAGCTCTACGTGCATTTTAACATTTTGGGGGAAAGCGCCCCCAAGCTCATGGACCTCGCGGACACTTCAAAGGGAACTTCCTGGATACACTGATAGACTCCGAGCTCCCAGAATATAATATTACGGAAGTTCGGGTAGATCCCCCCCAGTGTACCTCGGATCCTCGGCAATTTATTTCTTCAAATTAAAGTACAATTCTCGCTTGGCTTACATGGAACGTTTTCGCGAAATTCGTTTCCCAATTCAGTTATCAATGTAAGCCCAGAAACGGCAATCTTTATAGCCCCCCCCTTTTGAACTTTTGTAGCCAAGTTTGCTGAAAGATGTGTGGCAGGGTTGCTGGTAAATTGCCGCACCGGAACACTGCCACACATCAGTGTTCCTGTGTGGCAGTTTACAGTGAACCGTTTGTTCTGGGGGTATTTCTTCCGGGGGTATTCTTTCCGGGGGCATTTTTTCCGCTTTTCAATTTTCGGGGGTATTTTCTCCGGGTTTTTTTCCTGAGGGTGTTTTTACCTACATCCGGAAAACCCATATGCAATTCTTCCATCACATCACCAACAGAGGTTCAGTCTAAAAATATGGGCAGGTGTTTTTGGTGATAAGTTATTTGGGCCCCATGTACTTCCCAACAAACTCACGGGGCGGGCATACCACACCTTTTTGGAAAACAACATGCCTGATTTCTTGAACGATACTTCACTGGTCATTCGTCAACAAACACGCTTTATGCAGGATGGCGCTCCCGCACATTTTAGCCACCTAGCTCTCAATTACTTGAATCGAAAGTCTCCTAGTCGGTGGGTATAGGTACAGGTGTACCAACTGCCTGGCCTCCACGCTCACCGGATGTGAACCCTCTAGATTTTTTCTTGTGGGGCCATTTAAAATCGTTGGTGCATTCGACTTCAGTAGCAGATGTGGAAACTCTCTGTAATCGAATTGTGGCTGGTTGTGAAACAATACGACACATGCCAGGAATTTGGCAGCGTGTTCGCGAGTCCATGAGACATCGATGTGAGTCCTGTATTGAGGCAGAAGGTGGACATTTTGAACAATTACTATAAGGTAATGTGAACAGTTAAGTGTCATAGACAAACCTTCATAACTAAGAAACTAAGCATTTCCGAACCTACGTTGACATAAACTTTTTTCTTATCTACCTACGAGGAACTCATTCCTGCAGTTTTGCCGTGTATTTTTGAGACACCCTGTATATATAGATTGTTTTCACACGCAGTCACTTTTGGGTTTCATTTTTACCATTACTACGTCAGACATTTGTAAAGTAACGACAATTGATTTTCCATAAGCATAGGTTTTATACTCGTTGTTATGTATGTTGGGTTTTTCCGCAAAATAAATGAATTATTTCGGTGTCTCTTCACTCAAGAGGTTCCCACATTTCTAGAGATAAACTGAATTAAATATGGAGTCGGCGAGCAACCGCAGCGGACAAAGCTAAAGTGCTTTCTCTTCTTTAAAGGCATCGCTGTTAACTCTGATTTAGTTTTTTTACTTCCGAGGATTTCAATTTTTCGCTTTTGGCCTCAAAATCAGCGAGGGAAAGGAAATTCAAGAGGAAATTGAAACTCACGACAATAACACTAAAAGCGTTCATTTGGTATCATCTTCAGGATAGAAACAGCGATAGCATACATAACGCGACGATATCTGTGCGTTCATACACTTCTATTTCTTAAAGCTTTTAACTTGGCTGTGGAATATCACACAAAAGGAAAAGAAAAAGACCTCGTAAAAATATCGGAGATAAGAGTGTGGAATGAGTTTTCGCCCGCTAAATGGAATTGTCTGAGGAAAGCGTACAGTGGGATTCGAAGAATTTTACACGGCGGGAGCGAGCAGGACATCTTCGGACGACACTATTCTAAAGGTAATCATTGTTATCAGGGAAAGTGACGGATGCGAGGGGAGGAGCCTCGAAAGAGGAGGGAAGTGTGTGTGTCTAGTAATGGGGAGAGCTGGCTGGCACTTCTAACAGAAACACCTGGTGTGCCCTGCTTACGAGCTCGGATTGCTTTCCGGAGTCCCTATTTCCGAAAAGATGAAATCGTCCCTAACTCAAGAACTCTTCTTTCTTTCTTTCAATATATCTTTTCGAAAACCCTTGACGATCCGTTTGTTGTCTTCTGACAAACATATTTTTTCCGCTAGTGTCTCCGTTATTTTAGTTGTGCGTCTTTGAGAACAAGAAGCACGCTCAATAAAAAAATCGATCTTTTGGCAAGAATTCAAAGCGGAAAGAAATTTCAAATACCACATGTAGTTACACGTCGCATACTGAAATCTCAAGTTCCGTCTGAACTTGAGAAATTCATATCGGTTATTGGAAGCCGCGAAAACATTGCGCTTGAAACGGTAATGATAGATTTTACCGTCTTTTCACGATTGGTGAAATGCAAAATACAGAAACAGTTTTTTTTGTGTGTGTCGGTGGTTAACACTAACCATGAGCAACACATGGTCCTATACAAAGTTGTCTATCCCTAATTTGGTGCTACTGTTTCCCTTGAAACGAGTCTCTGAAACTCGGATGCTGGCTCGAACTTTATATTGGAAGAAAGATCCCGGTCCCAAACGAGCCCGAAAATTATGACTAACCCAGAAGTGGGGAACCTTTAAACGTTGAAAGGCCACATTAAGTTGGCTGTAATCTAACAAGACCACATTAAGGTACCTGTAATCTAACAAGGCCGCATTAAAATACCTGTAATCTAACAAGGCCGCATTAAGTTAGCCGTAATCTAACAAAGCAGCTTTCAAGAAACTCCAATTAAACATTTATACTATTAGTAACAAACGTTACGCAAACTTCTGTTCTTCACGTTATTAAGGACTTTAATTGTTGAGAGGAGCTCAATTATACAGTCATACTAAAATATTATTTTACAAATTGAAACTGAATGATAGATATTTGAAGAGTTCTGCATGTATAAAGTTCCTACCTTTATGGTATGTTGTCCCGGGAGATTATACTGCTGTTATCCTTTCACCCAGCGATAATACGGATCGGCGTTGAGTGCACCTGCACTAGGTTTTATCCACACACGAATACATTGGCCAGCTTTGTTTGCATGTTAAAATCTTCTCAGAACAGTTTTGAAAGTAATGTCGACACAATCTCGAAGGTATACTTCATTTGACTTTAAGTTATAAGGATTGCTCATTAAATAACAATAAAAAAATCACCCTCAAAGTGAACTATGAAGAGTACAGTATATTACAATGATGATTCACCAAGTACGACACCAAAAGATCCACCGGGCGACAGTTGAACTCGCCCCACTTCCATTCCAGTCCGAGGTCTCAAACTCTATGTGTTTCACTCGGGAAAACAGCCCGGCATCCTCAGCAGAAGAAATACTACTGAAATGACATCGACGTAATTTCATTTCAGTCGGTGTGCTTGTGCACATTAGGGTTACGTGTACATGTAATCAGCTTCAGTCTGGCACTATCTATCGGATGTAATTTCATTCTCTCAGGTCAAGTGTTGCTGGATATTTTCTCCTTTTTTGCTTTTTGACAGTACTTTCAATTTTAATCAGGCTCTTCCAAGCAACAGACAAAATAGCTGGGCTGTTACTATTGCAGTTTAGTTGTTTCGATCATAATTGCTTGAGCTAGTAGAATTGTCTTCCCAGTTTTTTGCTGAATTAATATTAATGCATCTTCCTACATTGGGGTAGCTTGATTTCTGTGGCAAAAGCCAATTAGAGATGTCTTGTTTTCTCTTTTAAGCTTGCATTTCATCCAGAGGGGAATTAATGGTAAACGCATTTATCCAATTAGATTTTCTTCAAAATGTACCTTATTTTGTAATAATCTAACTGCTATGTACTTACTAACTTGAAAAAAAAAATGAAAAAAAGGTCGTTAATTCTAAAGTTAATTAACCTTTTAATGACTTTGTTGTGACTGCTTTTTGTTGGAAAGGATTTGAATATTTTGTTGCAACATGGAGGTCCGCACTTTTAGCTGATCCACCAGATGGTTATCCGTCATTTGTGGCCTTAAGGGCGTCTTGATTTGGGTTTAGTAGAAGAACGTGGATTTGTAGCAATAAGTGGTTGAAAAAAAAAGAAAGCATTTTTCCTACATGTTGCCGAGGGCGTGGTATTCTATTGCATTTTTCTATATTTCAATTAGATCTTTCTTAGCGTCAAACAAGGACTTTAAAATGTCATCTTCTGAAAGCTCAATTAATTTCCACCTGTAGTTCTTTAGGAGCCATAGAACGATATCATGAGCGTAGCAGAGGTAAAAATAGTCTCCAGTTGAATTCATTGAAAACGAAATCATCGAAAGCGAATTCATCGAAAACGGATACATCGAACGGAGAATTCATCGAAAAGCAAATTCTTCGAAAATAAGGGCTTCAGGTGATTTCATCGAAAAGGAATTAATCGAAAGCAAAATCACCGAAAGATACAATATCGTAGGGTAAGCTTTGTCGAAAACTTTGACTATTATTGGAATATGGCTAAGTGCTCACAAAAGCGTTTGGGGAACGTATAAAACTTGAATATTTTATTTTTTAGATTACCCTTTAATGTAAGATGACCACAAAACCGTTAGGGAGTCTAAAAAGAATAAGAATTTGGATTTCATTGTGTCTACTTTCCTCATAGACCGCCTCTAAAGATAGGCCTAAGCTTAGGCATTTTTCACAGTTTTTATTCTATCGTGCTCATACTCATAACGTTTAGTCACCAAGTCAAGTTAGTATTACTACGCTTTTACTTAGGCATTAAATATTAATACCTTGGCCTAGGCCTAGGCCTTTTTAACAGTTTTTATTCCATTGTGTTCATATTCATAAGTTAAAGACACCAAGTCATTTAAGAAATATTGCGTTTTTACTAAAGCATCAAATATTAATAAGTTGGCCTTAAGCCGAAGCCTTTTTAACAGTTTTTATTTCATCGTATCCAAACTCATAAGGTTTAGACACCAAGTCATTTAAGTAATATTGCGCTTTTACTTGGGCATTACATATTAATTCCTCGGCCCAGGCCTAGGTCTTTTTAATAGTTTTCATTTCATCGTGTTCATATTCATAAGGTTAGACACCAAATCAAGTTAGTATTATTGCGCTTTTACTTAGGCATTAAATATGAATACCTTAGCCTAGGCCCTTTAAACAGTCTTTATTCGATTGTGCTCATACTCATAAGGTTTAGACACAAGGTCAAGTTAGTATTATTGCACTTTTACTTAAGCACTAAATATTAGTCAACAAGCCTTTGGTCCAGGCCTTTCCGACAGATTCTGTTTCAGTGTGTGAAATATTTATTCTTAAGTAAAAGCGCAATATTATTAACTTGACTTGATGCAAAGCTAAGCCAAGGCATTCATATTTAATGCCAAAGTAAAATCACGAAAATAGTAACTTGACTTGGTGTCTAAACCATATGAATATGAACACGATGAAATTAAAAGTGTTAAAAAGGTCTAGGCATAGGCCGAGGTATTAATTTTTATTGCCTAAGTAAAAGTGCAATAATACTAACTTGATCTTGTGTCTAAACCTTATGAGTATGAGCTCAATCGAATAAAAACTGTTTAAAAGGTCTAGGCCTAGGCCAAGGTATTCATATTTAATGTCTAAGTAAAAGCGCAATAATAGTAGCTTGACTTGGTGTCTAAATCTTATGAATATAAACACGATGGAATAAAAAGTGTTAAAAAGTCCTAGACCTAGACCTAGACCAAGGAATTAATATTTAATGCCTAAGTAAAAGCGCAATAACAGTAACTTAGAGTCTAAACCTTATGAATATGAGCACGATGGAAGAAAAACTGTTAAAAAGCCTAGGCATCAGGCCTACTTATTAATATTTGATGCCTAAGTAAAAACGCAATATTACTTAAATGACTTGGTATCTTTACCTTATGAATATGAACACAATGGAATAAAAACTGTTAAAACGGCCTAGGTATTAAAATTTATTCAATAATACTAACTTGACCTTGTGTCTAAACCTTATGAGTATGAACACAATGGAATAAGAACTGTTTAAAAGCCCAGGCCTAGGCGCAGGTATCCATATTTAATGCCCAAGTAAAAGCGCAATAATAGTAACTTGACTTGGTGCCTTAACCTTATGAATATGAACACAATGGAATAAAAACTGTCAAAAAGGCCTAAGCCTAAGCCAAGGTATTAATATCTAATTCCTAAGCAAAAGTGCAATTATAGTAACTAGACCTTGTGTCTAAACCTTATGAATATGAGCACAATGGAAGAAAAACTGTTAAGAAGGTCTAGGCCTAGGCCAATGTATTGATACTTAATGCCTAAGTAAAAGCGCAATAATACTAACTAGACCTTGTGTTTAATCCTTATGAATATGAGCACAATCGAATAAAAATTGATGAAAAGGTCTAGTCCTAGGCCTATTTGTTAATATTTAATGCCTAAGTAAAAGAGCAATAATACTAACTTGACTTGGTACCTAAACCTTATGAATATGAGCACAATCGAATAAAAATTGTGAAAAAGGTCTAGGCCTAGGCCTATTTGTTAATATTTAATGCCTAAGTAAGAACGCAATAATACTAACGTGACTTGATACCTAAACCTTATGAATATGAGCACGACGGGAGAAATACTGTTAAAAAAAGCCTTGGCCTGTTTATTAAAATTTGATCCTTAAGTAAAAGATCCTTAAGTAGCATTATCAGTTTGATTTATTAGATAAACGTTACGAATATATTGCGTCGTGCTTAGATTCATAAAAATGTGTTTGTGGATCGATACTACTGACGTCGATAAATCTTTTAGGAACAAAATACTGCATGGTTTCTACGCCAGGCGGCGTAGATGTATGTCTTGGTTTTGTCAATATCTCTACTTCTAGGAGTCCGATTTTAAAAATTCCTTTTTTGTTGGACACTGTTTCCGATGCGAAATGCTTTTCATATAAATTCAAAATTTTCAATTAAATCATAGACTTTCCGCTAGGGGCACAAATTTAAATTGCGTTTTCTGCGTTATTTCAGCTTCTAAAACTCCGATTTGAAAAATTCTTCCTGTATCGCATACAACACCTGATGGAAAATATTTTTCATATGATTTCCAATGTTTAGTAAAGAATGATTTGGTCACCAGGCAACATAAGTGTTAATTTCTGCTTCTTATGTATTTGCAGCAATATCTGAGCTCCTGAAAACTTGACTGAAAACATTCTTTCGTGGACCTATACTGCTCAAATCGAAAAACCGTTTAAGAATACATTCTTCTTAAAGTAATGCATGTTTTTCCCGCCAGGGAGCGAAGATTTATATCTTATTTTTGTCGATATCTCTGTTTCTAAGAGTCCGATTTGAAAAATTCTTTCTGTGTTGGAGAGCGTTTCCTGTGCGAAATGTTTCTCATATAAATTCATATTTTTCTTAACACAAAAGTCTGACACCAGAGGACGTAAGCTCACGATTCCGTTTACAGAATATCTGAGGGATTAAAAACCGGATTGAAAAACTTCTTTCTTCCGTCACGTACTATTGTTTTCTATACCAGTTTCATTGACTTTGAATAGCTTTGATAAATTTAATTTGCGTCAGAACGGATTCTAAAGGCGTGCTTATTACACCCGAAAATTCAGTGCCATCTTTCTTGTTTTGTGTCGCAATAGTAAAGAAAGAAAATAAAGTCTTGTTTTTTCGATTTCCTGGTCTGTTAAACTGTTTTGCTGGCTTTACGTACCTCCATAACATAGCTCATGGTATAATCACAGAAGCGAGGATGGGCACTCACAGTGTTTTTACAATCTGTAGGTATAAACCCTTTAAGCTGCCGATTTACCTGAACCAAAAGTCGCCCAAAGTTTCCTGCGCTCCTCAAACAGAAGTGTTCTTACAGTGACCGGGTTATACGAACGCTACGGCAAATCAATTCCTTTCCCTCTTTTATCTCAGTATTATCGACTATAAGTCTGTCGCTGGTTGTAAGTACTCCCTTACATTCCTTAGTCTTACAACATGTAGTCTGATTACCTTATAGTCCTTTATTCTCTTTTCCATTACCCAAGGAATGATTGGAAAGCAGTAGTCCCCCGGATACGGACATCATGTCACTGGGCAGAAACAAGTTACTCCAACATCTTTTATCTTCTTTCTTAGGTTCATCGACCCTTTTTATAGCATTAGCAGAAAAGGTAATCAGATAGGTAGGATTAATGACAATCATACCCCAAATGACTAAGGTAAAGGCAACGCTTACACAATGAGAAAAAAGTTTGTTTGAAACAACAAAATAATTTTTTGAGTTGTTCTGTTGATTTATTTTGTTGCTTTAGAAAAACTCCATCGGAACTGTTTTGTTGGCAACACAAAATTAATTTTCTGCCTATCTTTTTTTAATTCAACTATATGGAGATGGCATCGACCTTACGCCAAATCGCACGTGATTACTAGCTACTCCATACGGGCACTACCAGACTACCACTGACCAGAAGAATATCTTTTTTGCGCTGAAGATTTCGTTTTGAATTATGGCTGACTACGAAGTGAGTGCATTGTTAGAAGACTAGGAGCTGTCAACTCTGATAGAAACACTTAGAAATAAGAATGTCTAATATATCTCAATAATTCTGATGTATTTGATGCTAGTGTTTATTGTGTGTTTTTTTGGTTGGATTTAGTGAATTTTAGTGATAATTTGGCCTCACTTTGTAGATTCATAATTACAATGAACACGATAGAATCCGCATTTTATTAGATGCACAAGGGCACATATTACATTTAAACTCAGATTTCTGATAAAGCAACAATACATTTCTTATGACGGCTTGCGGTTCCTGATCGCAAATAAAAAATTGCACATGAGGTAATGGTAAGAGTTGTAATTTATGTATAGAGCTTGATTTCATGTATAGGTTATATATACAGTGTGTTTCAAAATTCGTGCAGCAACCAAAGATTGCATGATGATAGTATCCTGGAACATATGGAAACTTAAAAAAAAATTACGATTTTTTTTTGTCTAACGAAAAATGTCAATAATTTGTTTCATCAAAAAACTAAGGAAAACATTTAAAAAGAAATCGTATTTAGAAACATGTTACACACGCACCAAAATAGTGTCAATACATTGTTATGTCAAGTATAAATCGTCCGTGAACATTCCAGAAGCTACTAAACACACCTTCAAATGCTAAATTCGCAGATAAGAACACGCTGGCAAGAGCAGGTACAGCGGAGTGGGTAGCACACCTAGCTTCTAAAGGTCTCAGGTTCGAATCCGCTCGGTGAGCGACTTTTCGCTGGATCTGGAAAAATTTCCTCGTGACGTAACTCCGTCCAAATTCATTTAGAAAGTAAATACGGCGGGGAAAAAAATAGCGCACACCCAGGTTTGAAGGGCACCAGCGAAGTGCTGCCATCGGAAAAAAGTTTAGGGATAAAGTGTCCCAGCTACATAACTCAATTTAGTTGGAGCAAGAAATTACTGTGTCACGATAACAATATGTTTGGTTGCATCAACAAAGCGTTTTATCACGATAACAATACATATTGTTGGATCAAAGAAATTCTCACAAATCGACAAAATTAATTTGTTAAATGAACAAAACGTTCTGTCATGATAACAATAAATTTTGTAGAATGAACAATAACTTTCATCAAAATAATTTTGTTAATTTAACAGACTTTTTTTGTTGACTGTATATCGACAATTTTTTTGTTGATTCAACAATTTTTTTGTTGAATTAACAAAACGTTTTTCTCAGTGCAGATGCGCGGGTACACTCGTTTCTCTCGCGTTTGGCCTTGTTCTTAGGTGGCAAACATATTCGTTTGAGCTGATTTCAGCCTGTTTTGTTAACCGCGAGTTAATTCATTCCACCCGGTTAAAGGGTTAAGATGATAAAAATACTTTGGGGTTTATTGACAAAAAAAATGACTCAAAGCGAAGTGTGTGTATTTTGACGGGGGTGGGGGTGGGGGTGGATGTCTGCATGAAAGAGTGGGACGACATCGATTGTTTCTCCTATCCCTATTCGATATAGGGATTTGACTTTTGTAGTGTTACCACTTGCTAGTTCAGAAAAAGGGAGATTTTGAAGGAGCTCAGTCCTGATTTTTTTTTTAAGTTTATATTCTTCGATAATTGCCAAGTTTCAGTTCATATATTTACGCTTACTTATATTCAACTAAATATTTTCAATAACATCTAATTTCATTATTTAATTTTCACAATTTAATAAAATACAATAGAGAGACAACATAATACAAAATGGCACATCATGGACCAGGCCTAAGTAATAGCTGCAATTGACGGACCAGGCCGGGCCTAGTGTCTAATATCTGAAACGGGTCGGGGCTTAAAAGCACGGGCTTGAACCGGGCCGGACTCACCAAATGAGGCCCGTGCAGACTTGTAGTCATATTAGCTTGAGTTGCTATTTTTTGTCCATTTTCGAAAAGTAAATCAAAAGTGCGAACGTTATGTGGGGAATTTTTAAATCACTGAAATATGGCACGTTGTTACAGAGAAAATTATCCAAACTATTTCCAGTGATATTTGTAAAATATTGGCAATGTTAAATTGCATACACTCGAAAATATTTCACGGTTCAAAAGCCAAGCATGAACAATTTCTAAAAAAATAGTGCGGGAGAGGACGATTTTATACAAAACAGAGAGTTACAGTCGCGCGAGTGTTTTGCTAAGCCTCGATTAGGAAAGAAATAACTAAAGTTTTAGCGCAAAATAGCAACTTTTTGATTGCATCAAATTTTGGCCTCTTAAAAATCAAGTCAAACATCTCTGCTATTCAGCTGTTGGAAAAAAAAAAAATTCTGGGAGTGAACATGGAATGGATTCTGGGAGTGAACATGGAACTTTATTTACATAGAGAAACATGTTAGAGAAAACAAAACCCTGTCACAACTGCAGTGTCATAATTGATCTCTCAATGAGAGATGGGCAGAAATAAGGGCATAAAACGAGGGTTGTACCGAAAGTAATGCAAAAGTGGGTTTTTATTATCTGACAGACGTCGTTCAAATTCCGCATGTTGGTAAACTCTTTCTCTATACAAATGTACTACTCAACAAAACCTCCATCACAAGCGATGCATTTGCACCATCGTCGAACCCAACTCTCGAATCCTCTTTGAAAAATTCAGGTGTGGACTGTTGTACCCACTTCTTCACAGCCACCTTTACATCGTTCAGAAATTCAAGAGTCAGCAATCATCACAGAAAGTCATGGTGACTGTTTTTTGGGATGACAGGGGTGTCATTCCCCTTGAATTTCTGGAACGCGACCGTTCTGTGACCATCGAGCGGCAATTTCAGACACTAAAAAAACTTAGAGAACCCATACGGACAAAGAGACCGACCGAACAAGAATCTGACAGGATCCACACTGACAATGCGAGACCTCACACATCTTTGGAAACAAATCAGCAGACCAGCAAATTAGGCTGGTTGGTGGTCCTCCAACCACCGTACAACCCAGATCTGGCGCCCTCCGACTTCCATCTGTTCGGTTCAATGAAGGACAGTCTCCGGGGACAAAATGTTGATGACAGAGACGAGGTGAAAATGGTTGTGAAGAAGTGGGAACAACAGTCCCCCACCTGAATTTTTTCAAAGAGTATTCGAGAGTTGAGTTCAATGATGGCGCAAATACATCGCTTCTGATGGAAACTATGTTGAGTAGCAGCTTTGTATAGAGAAAGAGTTACTCTACCAACATATGCAATTTGAACGACATCTGTCATTTGTCCCAAAACAACTGAGAATGTCTTTATAAAAGTGGTAGAAACGTATATGCGTACATTAATTATCAAGAAAGTGAGCATCTTTTTCGAAATATTATCCATAGCATCGAATACAGGTGTCCTAACGTTTCTCCCACATTTTGAATTACTTCTGGAATTCTTCTGAAATGCTGCTGAAGCACTATAATAAGTTGTTGATTAGTCTCAAATTGTCGTCCCCATAATGTCTTTTTTATAATGGGGAACAATCGGAAGTCACATGGTAACAAGTCTGGACGGTACAGGTTAGGGCATCAACTTAATATTCATTTTTTCCTCATAAGAAACAACAGAACAGGCCATAAGCGACCTTGCATTGGGCCTCACATGAAAAGAAATGGGGAATCCAAGTTGAAAAAATTCATTTTATGCCCAAATGTTCGGTTAAAATTCCTTGAATTGATGATTTTCAAATTTGAACCATATTTTCCATATCTCTAACTGATAGTTGTCTGGAATCGCATATGATAACACCTATTGTATTGATGTTTGCCTGTGTTAACACACATTGAAGGTCTTCATCCACGCACGATTAAAGCTGCCGACTCACGACCATCCATAAATTCTTTATGCCATCTGTAAATTGTTGATTTTTCTAAACATTCATCTTTATAAATATCTTGCATTAGACGGAAAGTCTCTCCTACAGACTTCTTAGGTCGACAGCAAACTTTAATGGCACATAATTTTTCATCTTTATAATTTTTGTTTCGAAAACTCGCAGCGCGAAAACACTTGTTAGGGGTTTACGAAACAGCGTTTAGTAAACTGCGCACTACCGACGACGCAGATGCGATAAATAGGTGTGGCTGGTTGCTATGGTTACTGCAACGACTACCGTTTTTTCGAGATTCATGCCAAGGTCGAACGCAGAATTGCACATTTCGTGTAAAAACATTCTCAATTGTTTTGGGACAAGCTATGTATTTAGCTTTGTGCCTTCAGGGTAAAAACTGAAAGGCTACATTTTTTTTGCCGCAAGTTATTATCGTTATATTCTAGTGTCTCCCGTTAACTCTTTTAAATTGTTAAAATATACCTTACGGTGAAGTAGATATCAATCCAACCCATCAATGAACTAAAAAACGATAAATCTTAACTTTATTTCAAGTTTCTAATTTTATGTTTTAACTTTTAGGTAATTTCACTACCCTTTTTACTTAGATTTCAACTCTGGCAATCAGATAAAAGTTCACATTTTCAAGCAATCGATGAAGAGGTTGTTTATGTGACAGTTAACTTTATACGCAGTCGTGTCACATTATTGTGACCACATCCTACTTTTCACGACAACAGCGCGTAGCCAGTGAAAGAAGGAACGTGTCGTGAGCTGGCTTGGAGGGTATATATGTTGTGCTGTAGCCATTCTGAAAACATATCACTCTTCTGCTATCATGGATAAAAGGAGCGATTTTATCAGATTTGCGAAAAGGGATGATTATCGGCTTTCGGGTCAAGAGTGGCAGTATTTCTAAAAGAGCGCAGTTTGTGAACTGTTTGCGTGCTGTTGTGGTTGAAGTGCATCCTGATTGGAGAAATAGCACTCATTACGAATAAGCGACGTGGAAACTGCGGAGCACTACGTGCCATTGATGTGAGAGGTGAACGTCGGCTGCGAAGGTGCGTGAGGGCCGATCGACGGGCTACAGTGGAGCAATTCACTGGCCGAATGAACCAGAGGGCTACCTGAAGTGTGTCAAAAACGGCATTTCAGCAAAGCCTGCTTCGTATGGGGCTCCGATGCAGACGGTTGGTCCCTGTACCTACGCTAACGAAGGTGCGTCGGCAGAAAAGGCTTACATTTGCACTGCAGTATCGGAATTGGACCTCCGCTGATTGGCAAAGGATTGCCAATCAGCGCAAGAAACATCGGAGAATAAACACCCTTCAACTCTTACTGATAGAGCACAAGCTGGTGGGGGCAACGTTATAGTTTGGGGAACGTTTAAGTGGCATTCACTGTGTCCACCCATACTTGTGGAAGGCACTGTGTCCACTCATACATGTAGAAGGCACTATTTTTTTTTTTTTTTTGATTGGAGGTTTAACGACCACCGTGAGCAACTCAATGGGCTATAAGCAGTCGCCCGTCCCTAATTTAGGGTCACTGGTTCCAGGGAAGGGAGAGAGCCAGTGCCGTAAGACAAACACAACATCCATGCCTGATCGGGATTCGAACCCGGACCCCTTACGGACGAATGATCAGAGGCCAGCGCCTTAGACCACTGCGCCACCGGGGCGGCAGAAGGCACTATGGACTGAATTTGTTATGAATCCAACCTTGCAGACTACGTACACCCATACATGCTGATTGTCTCCCCTGGGGTGGATTGAATCTTTCAGCACCACAATACGACGTGTCACACAGTTAGAAATATCCGAGAGTGGTTGCAAGAGCATGGAGAAGACTTCAAATAACTTCCCTGGCTCTCTAATTCCGCAGACGTAAACTCAATTGATCATCTGTGGGACCACCGCGATCATGTTGTTCGCTCTATGAATCCTCCAGCACGTACCCCCCAGCAGTTGTCAGATGCTCGGCAGTCAGCATGTCTCCATGTACCTGTGAAATGCTTTCAGCACCTTATTAAGTCACTCCCAGCCCGTCTAGCGGCTGCACACGGCGGTTTCTCTGAATATTAGCTGGTGGTCACAATAATGTGACTCGACCATGTATTTGCTAGTGAAACGATGCCTTAACTTTCGGTATTAACTTTTTATTTTTGATGAACTAATTTGTATGTACAACGCATTGTTAGCATAATATTTCAAATTACATATTTACTTTTTGTAATATAATTTTATGAGAATGTACTCATATGTTTTCACAATTGAAATTTCGGAAAACTGATCTTGGAGTTATTCAACATAGAGTTTGTTTAATTTTGTAATTTGAGAAAGCAGTTTTAGCTATCGGTATGCTTTGCATGTAGGCTGAAAGGGAACAGAAACAAAAGGAATTGGGAGTGCACTTTTCTATTCGTTCTTTTTTGTCAAGTGGTTTATCTTTTTTTTTCCTCAATTCACGAGAATGAGAATTTTCAATCTGTCTAGGGCCTGACAGGACAAACGGTGGGGGTGGTTCAATTCAATTTGAAAGCAGTGCGGAAAAGCACGACGTCATGTCATGGACTTGAGAAAAATACCAGTTCATACATTATTTATGAAGTAGTGGAAACCACATGTGGTCTAATCTGTCTTGAACGTCCCCCCTTTCCATTGCTCTGACTAGAAGGACCGTAGAAGTCCTATGTGATGAAGAGGCAGAGATTGTGAATGGAAATCTCTCTATGAGAATAGTCTGTAATTCAGTGATGATCTGAACTGTGGCGTACGAACAGAAAAGTAGTCGAAATGATTGGAAAAATGTTCATGTAAAGCAGATTAAATCTGGATGTGGTGATTTAAATAACACGTCAATGTCTGGATGTAAGATAAAAGCTCTTCGTTTTATAAGGAATGGACAAGCAGTCGCTTTAGTCTAATCAACTTTCAAAAGTACAGAAGCCACCAGAGAATCGAAATTTAAAATGGGCTTTCCGAATCTATTCGATTATGAACAAGAAATGGAAAATACTTCAGCTGGCTCAGTCGGATTCAGTGTTTGCGGAAATAAGAAAGTAGGGAGCCTAAAGCATTAATTTCATCCGTCTGGTTGAAGACGGACTTTCTCTTGATAAAAATAAATTCGCCTACTCTTTTAGAATATCAATCGAGGACGCTTTTTCTGTGGTCTTCGTAATCACTTTGACATAAGAATGAGCTGCCCGATATGCATTGATGATTTCCTCATAAGTTTTGAATCATATGCATTATTACCCAGAAGTCTAGGTAACTTTGATTATTTCATACCACGGCCAACGTTGATTTGGCGCTTTGCTGTATACTGGGAAACAAGAATATCAAAAAAAGCACCCACCACTAGCGTTGGCGATTTCCTGTGAAAAAATCTTAGTGACTTATTTTCATAACGATCTGCCTAGAATAGAATTGCTCTGTTTCCAATTTTACCTCTAGAAAATAAAGTGAATGGAAAAATTATTATATTCACCTACCTAATAACGTGTTGCTCCACAATTTTTTGCCCTCACAACAGCAGCCAGACGTCTTGGTAAGAACACAATGAGGTGCTTTTTTTTTTTTTATTGGAGATGTAACGACCATCGTGAACAACTCAATGGGCGGTAAGCAGTCGCCCGTCCCTAATTTAGGGTCACTGGTTGCAGGGAAGGGAGAGAGCCGTGCCGTATCCATGTCTCACCGGAAAATACGATGGTGGTATTATATACCCCTACGTAATAACGTGTTTCTCCACCATTTGTCCTCATAGCGGCATCCAGACGTTTTACTAAAGACTCAATGTGGTGCTGAAAACACGGAGGTGGTATTAATACAATTGCCTAATTACGTGTTGCTCCACCTTTTGTCCTCACAACAGCAGCCAGACATTTTGATGACTCAATGAGGTGTTGGAAACACGGAGATGGTATTAATACAATTACCTAATAACGTGTTGCTCCACCTTTTGTCCTCATAACAGCAGCCAGACATTTTGATGACTCAATGAGGTGTTGGAAACACGGAGATGGTATTAATACAATTACCTAATAACGTGTTGCTCCACCTTTTGTCCTCAAAACAGCAACCAGACGTTTTGATAAGGACTCAATGAGGTGTTGAAAACACGGAGATGGTATTAATACAATTACCTAATAACGTGTTGCTCCACCTTTTGTCCTCACAACAACAGCCAGACGTTTTGATAAGGACTCAGTGAGGTGTCGAAAATACGGAGGTGGTATTGCTGCCCGTGAAGCGAGGATCTTCTGTCGTAAAACATCCATATTTGCCGATGGAAGTTGGTATGCTTGAACAGATCTCTCTAATGGGTACCACAAACGCTCAATCGAGTTCCCGTCCGGCAGTCGGTACGGCCATTTGAGTGTAGTAAACTCATTTGAATACTTCTGGAGCCAATTAGTTATCATGAGAGAAATATGCTGTGTGCCGTTGTCCTGTTGAAATATGATGTCATGGTGCGGGAAGAGAATCGTTAGGAGCAGGTGTAGATTGTCGGCGATTATGTTCACATACCTTGTGCCGATGAGGGAGGTCTCGTCGGGTACTAAGGCCCTAAGGATGTATATGTAAACGCACCCCAAAGAGTCACGCTGTCTCCACCTATCTGTAGAACCCGAATTTGGCAAGTAGGGCGAATCGCTTCGTATGGTTCATGCCACAAACGCACCCTTTCATCAAGGTGGCCATATTGGCTTTTTAACACCAAATTCCTCAAATCTGACTTTTATCCCAGTTTAGTTGGCGTCAAATTGATTTGGCTTCTTTGGCGTTTTTCTGGATTTTTACATTAGTTGCAGGAAAATTATATACCGTTCTCTTTTAAAATAATTTTCCTTTTAAAAAGTTATTCCTGCTTCAAAATATCAACATCTTAACGACAGAGTGGCCAGAAATCGGAATCTACGCAGCTTGATATGGTGAGAATCAGAGCAGAACTGTTGCTTTCAAACAAATGTTGTAAGGATTTCACTCCATCGGCAAAAAATGCTAAAAGACTTAACATCTGACAAGGTTTTCGCTGTAGGGTTTATTTGTACCATGAATTGGATCTAGAGCTGTTCACGTGATGTGAGTATTAAAAATGTGTTTTAATAACGTGTTGCTTTTTTCTGACTTTTTTCTAGGATTGTTTGGCTTTAAATCAAAAGTTTTATCTAGCAACCCTTCCTCCAATCAGCGTGATAGGGTTTAAACCATTTTTCGTCAGAGCAGTTGACGTGTTTTCATTTCTCCACACCCCAGTTGAGAGAGGCTTCTACAGACTGCAGCATAATCACTCAGTGCCTTGCAGTCAACAAGGGATCAGGGTGTGGACGTCGTCTGTCATAGCCTATTTTTATAGCCTCTGTGCTTAACCTTATGGATGCGCTCTGATTAAATTCCGTCGTTATGTACTGCGCAGTAGCAGCGCGATTCACTGCAACTGTACGGGATTGTCTGCGCTCACCCTGAGAGTCAATTCCACTCTTATGGCCACATTTTTTCCATTGTTCGGAAGTTTCGTCGTATTTCATGTACACTGGCATGCAAAAATTGAGGACGAGACGGTTTTTCGAAAGTAACGTCGTGCAGAAGTGCTCCACATCGACTCAAATCATACCGTAAGATCCCCAAGATGTAAGAATATGGGACAAGTAAGCAAAACCGTCCAAACAAGGAATCCAAAGGATACAAAGGCACTTTATTGAAAGGTGGCTTCGAGCACAAAAGACAGAAACGTCCATGTGACAGGCGGCTGCCAAGAAAAATCCAGTCTTTAGTAGGGGATATGATCACCCCTGACTGCGTTGCAGGATTTACAACGTCTGTCCATGCTGAGGACGTGGTTGTTAAGGAGCTGTTAAGGTATCGCGGCCCTTCCTCTTGTAGCGCCAATGGCAGCTGCGGAATCGTTGCTGGCCGCTGGTGACGTGCTGCCAAGTGTGTCCTAAGAAGGTCCCACACGTGTTCGATTGGATTTAAGTCCGGGTACCTTGCGGGCCAATCCATGCGTTGAATATCTTCACTCTCCAACAGCTCTGCGACAGCGACTGTACGATGAGGTGCAGCGTTGTCGTCCATGAAGAGGAACTCAGGACCCACAGCACCTCTAAACAGACGCACGTGAGGCAGGAGAACCTCGGTACAATAGCGGACACCAGTGACTGAGCCTCCTTGGAAGATGTGGAGGTCAGTACGGCTACCAAGCATGATACCGCCCCAAACGAGAAATCCGCCACCTCCAAACCGGTCCCTTTCGATGATGTTGGAAGTGTGATTGCGTGTTCCCTGCTCTCTCCAGATGTGTATACGTCCAGATTCACTTGTCAGACTAAATCGGCACTCATTCGTATAAAGAACTCGACCCCATTGCTGATGTGTCCAGTTCTTGTGTTCCTGGCACCACAGAAACCCCCGTCTCCAATGAGCAGGCGTTAATGGCACACATCGTACTGGTCGTCGTGCAACTGGCCACGGTAAAACGCGATGACAGACGTCCAGTTGTCTGTTGAATGTGCCTTGGATTTCACCCGCTGTCTGACGTCTGACTATTCTCGCCTGTAGGACAATATATCGGTCGTCCGCCGCCGTAGTTGCTCGTGGACGACCACAGCTAAACTCTCGGACAGCTGTTCCGGTCGTTTGAAATGCTCTCCTAGCTCGTGTAACGATGCTGTGAGCGATCCCGGACTCCTCAGCCGCACTAGTCACACTTCGACCTTCTTCCAACTTCCCAATGACGCGATCCCGGGTAAAGTCCTCCAGATGTCGTCTTCTGGATTGCTTGTTGGCCATATCACACGGTGGCAGCAACTCGACGTCGTTCAAACCGATGTACACCGTGCAATAGCTTTCACCGAATTGCTGAGCGTACACAGCCCGTGTACTTTATACAATTCCGACACTACCACCCTCCCCTACGTCATGCTGCATATATGCAGATGCCCTACCGTACCGGACTCTAGTCTATCTCCTGAGTGGTCTTTCGGTCCGTTCTGCCTGCTCGTTCCGCTGTTATGCTAATTTCTCCTCTTCGTCCTTAATTTTTGCACACCAGTGTAGTTTTGGTACACGCACGTGATGGTTCGACGTTGAAATCTCAACAGTTCAGTAGATTCAGTGGTTCAACAACGGGTTTTCCTCACAGTTACTATCTGGACACAGTAAAACTCACGTAGGTCTATGTCTTAATCCCCGATTATTTTTCTATCACTGGCTTCCAATCCGTAGGGATCTACCATGTTATAGGCATTGCCATTTTCAGCGTCACACGTTGGTGGATGCGATTTTTCGACTTTGCATATTGTTATTAGGGTTTATATCACAATTTTTTCATTCAGTGTAAGTGAAAAATAATATTCATCTTAAAAAGTATATATGCATTATTAAAACGTGACTTTATATATATTTGTGCACTGTTCACAAAAAGTTAAGGGTATTGCGGTTTCAAAGGAAAAACGTGGTAATATGCAAATTTAGCGGCTACTGGAGATCAGTTATCAGCGTGCGTGTTATGCAAATTAGCATCATGAGAAGACAGCACGTGGCTTGCGAACTCCGATAAAAGTTCCATGCGAAAATTGGAAAACAGGTTGTTTCACGACTTGGTCTGCAAGTATGCTGAATGTATTGCCTTCAGCGGGAGATTAGCCTGCAATAATGTCCAGACGACGTTTAAGCGTTGAAAAAAGCAGAAACAGGGCTGTTGGCATGTTACAGGCAAGTCTATGGCAGATCGAGGTGGCTGCTGCTTTAGGAGTTTCGCAAAATAAGATTTCTACGGCGTAGAAATGTTGCAGATCGACCCAGAAGTGGTCCCCCAAGGATAACCACCAGGCGGCAAGATCACTACCTGACAGGAAGTGCTTGGAGAAGGCGTAATATTATCAGTAGCCAACTTCTGGAGTCACTTCGAGCTGTTTCTGATGTCACAGTGTGTACTCAAACGGTAAGAAACCGTCTTCACAAGTACAGACTCTAAGCAAGGAGGCCGATAAGATGTATATTAACATTGACATCAGCTATCCGTCGTCAAAGATATACCTGTCATGGAATACAGAGTGGCAACATGTACACTCTGACGAATCCCGTTTCGCTCTTTATCCTGATACTATGTGAGAACACGTATGGAGAAGATCCGACACCCAAATGCAACTACACTATATGCAGCCCATCCACTCTTATCAGGGGCGTTCAATTATAACCTGGGTAGGACCGTGTTTTAATGGTCGTACTTCCTTGAATGTTTGTCGTACTCCCTTAAATGTTTGTCTTACTTCCTTGCATGTTTGTCGTACTTCCTTGCATGTTTCTCGTACTTCCTTGAATATTTGTCTTACTTCCTTGAATTTTTGTCGTACTTCCTTGAATGTTTGTCTTACTTCCTTGCATGTTTGTCGTACTTCCTTGCATGTTTGTCGTACTTCTTTGAATGTTTGTCTTACTTCATTGAATTTTTGTCGTACTTCTTTGAATGTTTGTCTTACTTCCCTGCATGTTTGTCGTACTTCCTTGCATGTTTGTCGTACTTCCTTGAATATTTGTCGTACTTCCTTGAATGTTTGTCGTACGTCCTTGAACGGTCGTACTTCATCAATGGTCGTACTTCCTTGAATGTTTGTCGAGGCAACATGAATGCCTTAGTGTACCGAAAAGAGATCATTGTGTCTATTGTGACAATCTCTCACGGTGCCATTGGACATCCATTCCGTTTTCTCGATGGCAATGTAACCTGTCACTGTGCCTGGAGCGTGCTTCAGGAGCAGCTGAAAGAAAATAAGATTGAATCGTTACAGCTGCCTCCTTAATCATAGTGAGAATTTGGGGACGCTGTACAGCGACGTCTGGATAACCATGTTCTACAGTACACTGATAGACCTCCGCAAAGTATTGCCTTTATTATGGGCCGAGCCGTCCTAGACATTCATCAATAATGTCCTTATAAATATGCCTCGTATATAGGTGTCAATACTTTTTACAACACAGAGATGGTGTTACCTGGTAGTGATATCCTTCTCCAAATTTACCATTTTGCCTATATTGCAGTACTACTTTGTGGTGTGCAGAAATTGCACAATATATTGCTTTTGTAAACGCAGTCTTTATCGTTTGTGTTACGTAGCCTCATTGATGTTATTTCAATGCGTGTTTCTTAAGTCAGATACGCACTTCCTTCATTTTATGCAACATCCCGAACTTTTCGGGACCACTGTATTTATCTGACAAAACTGTACCAGATCAGATCAGATCAGATCATATGTAGAAGATTTTAGGAAGGGTGTGTCAGACCTCAGGTCTTAAACAACTATTAGGAATAGGAAGCTATGAGAATTTGGCTAGAGTCCCCGATAGGAAAGTGACACGAAAGTGAGGTAGAAAGAAGGAGGAAGGCGCCCTTATTTATTACCGGGAGGGCCAGTACCCGGGGTCCGACGGCTTAACGTGCCAATTCGAAGCACGGCGGATATTTAGTGGTTCGAGCGTTTGTACCTGCCTGGGATCAAACCTGAGGTTATCTCCGTGGCAGTCACGAACGCTAACAACTAAGCCACCGGCGGCCCACAAAGCTGTACATGTAAAAAAAAGGCCACTTTTAAACAATACAAACAATTATACCTGCTCAACATTCAGATTAACTTTTGGATTCAACTTTCTCATACATATCTTAAACGTATCACTTTTTAGATAACTTTGACGGTTAAATTCAAATCAATGGAAGTTCCCTAAGTATGTTAACTAAAATTATGGTTTAAAGGTAAAAATTGAAAGCATTAACATGTTTTTCTCTTGTTCTTGAGTTTTCCTGTCACCCTTCTGAATAGTATCTTATCTCAGATGAAACACCGGGTTTACCACTCACATGCGCGATACTACGTATTTACTATATGATATTTTCAAAAGTATTATTTTTTTTTTGCAGGGACTCTTTCTTCTTTGACAACATAATCTATCACCGTTATGTCGCGACCCAAGTGTCATTCGTTCGATCAAAGAATTAATTCCAGTTCGTTGCGCGAATCATGGTAGTGAAAGATTAAGAGAAATAACATCTTTACGGTACTTTATGCTTCAATTCATACTAAAGATTTCATAATGTAGATTTAAGTGGAAAGAAAAATAAATAGGAAAGAAATTGCATTTGGATAACGAACAGATATTCCTTCAAGAAAAAAGTGAAGTTAAAAAGTACAAATAAAATGCAATGAACTCAATTGCTAAATAAATTCCATAAAACGACTAAAACTAAATTCATGAAATTTTAGTGATCTTTATTTTTAAATTTGCTGGTGATTAATAGACTGAGACAGCTGCTCTATCACACGGTTATTATGAATTAAATGCTACTCACTTGACCAATGGATTTGAACAAAACAGACGTAATAACAGCAAACAAAAGACGCTTTATATTCTATATCAGTTATTCTTTTTTTTTCGATTGGGGTTTAACGACAACCGTGAGCAACTCAATGGCTATAAGCAGTCTCCTGTCCCTAATGTAAGGTAACTGACTCTACGAAAGGGAGACAGAGCCAGTGCCGTAAGACAAATACAACATTTATGCCTCACCGAGATTTGAACCCAGACTCACCTCGGACGAATGGTCATGAGCCATCACTTGCACCAGTGCGCCACCGGGGTGGCAGTGTGTATTTAAATACAGCATGTAATATTCATATACCGAGGTCAGCTACATATACCCATAAGCTGATAGCATGTCACGCTGCTTTTCGGCTGGCCAACTCGGCGAAAGGTTCTTCATGCATCCTGTCAGCTTCTCCAAAACCCGTGGGAGAATATCTCGGCGAAAAGTTCTTCATACATCCTGTCAGCTTCTCCAAAACCCGTGGGAGAATATCTCGGCGAAAGGTTCTTCATACATCCTGTCAGCTTCTCCAAAACCCGTGGGAGAATATCTCAGTGAAAGGTTCTTCATACATCCTGTCAGCTTCTCCAAAACCCGTGGGAGAATATCTCGGCGAAAGGTTCTTCATACATCCTGTCAGCTTCTCCAAAACCCGTGGGAGAATATCTCGGCGAAAGGTTCTTCATACATCCTGTCAGCTTCTCCAAAACCCGTGGGAGAATATCTCGGCGGAAGGTTCTTCATGCATCCTGTCAGCTTCTCCAAAGCCCGTGGGAGAATATCTTTGGCGAAAGGTTCTTCATGCATCCTGGCAGCTTCTCCAAAACCTGTGGGAGAATATCTTTGGCGAAAGGTTCTTCATGCATCCTGTCAGCTTCTCCAAAACCCGTGGGAGAGTATCTTTGGCGAAAGGTTCTTCATGCATCCTGGCAGCTTCTCCAAAACCTGTGGGAGAGTATTACAGGAGAACGGAGCCGCTGAAAAGAATGAAATTATGCAGGAAAGGCATTTTTTTATTGGGGGTTTAACGACCACCCCGAGTAACTCAATGGGCTAAGAGCAGTCGCCCATCCTTAATTTAGAGCCACTGGTTCCAGAGAAGGAGAGAGGCAGTGTCGTACGACAAACATAACATCCATGCCTCACCGGGATTCGTACCCGGACTCTTCTCGGACGAATGGTCATAAGCCAGTGCTTAGGCAACTGTACCATGGGGGCTGCAAAGGCGGTTATACACTACTCCACATAGAGAATGCCACCAGGAGCGCCATTTAAATCCGCATAGAAAATATTATTGCAGGACAGCCGTGCAAATTGGTGAGTAAGTTCCGACTGCTGGGTTATGTAAATGATCGCGGTTGAGAACCAATTACGTGACAGGTGTGGGAGATAAAAGGATAAAACTGCTAAGTTTATTTAAGTTTGGCGTCCTCTCTTGGGTGTATGGAGTAGTACTGCATCGAAGTGAGCTCGGTTGGGAAACCACGTGCATGTACTGAGACGTTATTGGAAATCCTGCCATCAGACGGACACATTTACCAGAGGTTTCATTGTAGATTTATGTATGACTGGCCGTAGATACTTATTTGATTCAGTTAGTCGTCTGCGTGGTTAGTTTTCCCTTTCGAACTGTTGCCAACTCAAAAAAAATACTGTCATTTTTTATGGAACGGCTTTTGTATATACCGAAGTGATCACTGAATTATGACCACCTACCTAACACTTTGTAGGTCCTCCTTTCGCCTTCAGTACAGCAGCTATCCGACCTGGCATCGATTCAATAAGATGCCGGAAGCAGGTGGGAGGTAGGACCAATCAAGGTGTGTGTAATTCGGCTTTTAATGCAGTTATGGAAGCGATTGGAGTATTACTACGCCTGATATACCGTTCCATAGTGTCCTAAAAATTCTTTATGGGATTGATACCGGAAGTAGTTCGGAGGCCAATCGATATTCCGGAAGTCTGAACTGTGTTATACAAACCATTCCTCCACGACATTGAACCTATGGCTCGACTCATTGTCATCCTGGAAGATACCTTCGCCATTCAGAAAAAGTGTAACATTGTTGGATGTACAGAGTCGGCAAGCAATTCACCATAGTAGGAACAGTCATACGTTGTTCCGCATGCACTTCACGCTCTTGCCAGGTAAACATGCTCCACACCATACAACTGACTCCATGGCATCATACAGGATGGATCGAGTGTCTCATTATCAAGTGTCTTGAGTGTCTCATTTTGTTTGCGCCAAATTCGTATACGACCATCCATAAATTGGAGAAGAAAACGCGACTCGTCATGCGAGCACTCTTTATTCCAGTTCATCCAACTTGAATGATTGTTTTCCGTTGACGTCCAACTTGGATGACCTATGAAACAGGCGAGTCTTTGCGTTGATAAACGGTGGTTAGGAGAGGATGTTGTCTAGGTCGGCTGCCGTTATAACCCATACGTACGAGCATGCAATGCATGACCACGACAGATACTGTTCCGGGTTGTCTTCTGTTGTATCGAATAGTCAACTGTTGAACAGTACTGGGTTTGTTGGTTTGTACGAATCGTACGTCCCCGTGCTCACGTCACATATCAACTTTTCGATGTCTTGCGCAGTTTTGTCTCCCAGTCGTTGTTTGACCGTTCTCATGCTAATCCTTTACCAAAGACGACAAGCGGACAGCCACCTGGTCAGTCGTTTGCGAGATCGAAGCACCTGCTCTTCGAGATTTCTTTTCTTCCGCCTCCCGCTCACACACACACACGATTTCTGCCCCTTCTCAAAATCAGATAAATCCTTCCTTTTACCCATTACGTTCCGAAATTTACTATCTATTGCTCCACTCACACTGCCGGACAGTTGCTAAGGACGGATGACAATAGCAACGATAGCAACCATAAAATGGAAGGCAGCAAAATGTGGAAATTAGCATAGGTGCGGGATACAGTAAGGCGTGTTGTGCGTATGCAAGTTTTGGATTGCCGAACTTGTTCGTGACGTCATAGAGCTGATAAGAGATATAAAGGATTTGACGCGTATTGACCGTTGTTGCTCAAACGCAAAGTTGAAAGGGAAAGAATCAATTGACGAACTTGCAAGTTTTCCGTATGTCTTCCCGACAACACCTAGATGATTTTACGCGTGGCCGTATTATTGGCAAGATTTAAGAAGGGCGAAAAATAACAGATGTTTCCAGGGAGTTCGGCGTCAGCCACTGTGTTGTTTAAAGGCTTTGGAAATAATTTCAAACAAATGGAGAGTGTAGCAAACGTCATTTGGGAGGTCGCGTTCGCAGTACGACACCTGCAGAAGATCGGTACATAGTGCTATCAACAAAAAGACACCGGCGCAGCACAGCTAGTGAGGTAGCAAATCAGTTTATGGCTGCTACTGGCAAGCGGATCTCCCAAAAAACTGTCGCCAGACGTTTGCATGAAGGAGGACTATACGCCCGCCGTCCTGTTGTGTGCATCCCATTGTCAAGACGTCACCGTACCGCCCGTTTGCAATGGTGCCATCAACATCGCAATTGGACTGATAACGACTGGTCTGCTGTCCTCTTCTCAGATGAGAGTAGATACAGTCTATCGTCTGATTGTCGACGACAACTGATCTGGCGTGATAGTGGTACTGCATATTGTCCAGCAAACATACAGGAAAGGGACCGATATCCGACATGTAGTGTCATGGTATGGGCTGGCATCATGATCAATGGCCGTACGTCCCTCTATGTGCTTCCAACTGGGACTATGGCTGGCCAACGATACATTAATGATGTTTTGCTACCTCATGTTTGCATGTTCCGTGGTGCTGTCGGTGACAGATTCATTTTCATGGACGACAACGCAACATGTCATCGAACAGTCGCTGTCCAGGAGTGTCTTGAGAGCGAGGATATTCAACGCCTCGTATGGCCAGCACGTTCTCCAGATCTGAATCCCATTGAAAATGTGTGGGATACTTTGGGGAGGAGTCTTTTTGGTCGCCAATGCCCTCCAAGAAACAAGGACACCCTCATCCGTGTAGTGACAGAGGAATGGGATAAATTACCCCAACAGCTGCTTGATAATGTTGTGCAAAGCATGACACGACGTGTGGAATCTTGCATCGCCCTCCATGGTGGCCATATCCCGTATCGACATCTTACGCCGGAACGCCTGCGGACGGTAATTGCATTTTTTTACGATTACGTATTCTGCACAAAATGGCCTGTTTGTCCCTTGAACACGTTCTAAAGCCTTCTGGATTTCAGAGCACAATAAATTGTCTTTCTTGTAATGTCCTGGCATTCTGACATTATTTTATTTCACTTGGCATCCAACCACACTTACATGTTTATGCGCTATATGGCCGTTTATGATCCGTCCTTAGCCATTGTCCAGCAGTGTATATGTTACTTTGATCGACTGATCACGCTCTCCCAGAAATGATGCGGTTAACGGGCCGCATCAACTTTTGATAGGAGTGGTCATAATCAGTGATCCCTCAGTCTATATTTATGTGTACCGTATACTTATATATCAAACATACCAGCATTCAAACATTCAAATAGGGAAAAAATGTTAACTTTGACAATTTCGTGCTGACATAAATAAAGCTTTGAGAAAAAAATAGCTGTGTTTTATTCCAATGCAGATCAGTATAAACAGCTTTGTCAACACACGGTGAGATCTGATCTGGGTTGGCATGGTAATTTACTCGTTACGTATTTTACGTAAATTACGCGTAATATACAGGTAATTTACTTGGCGTAGAAAACCAGTTCTTTACGCAGACATAAAAAACTAATTTCAGTTCATGTGTGTGAATAAGTAATATAATATAAAAACCACTTTATTTTATATTACATTCTAAACTTAAAATGTCTTGTATATTTCACTACGAAATCATTATTCTCTTGAGATTGTTCATACAGCTCAGCCACCTATTAACATAGTTCTTTTTAGAAATTATAATGTATCTGTTCTTTCTTGTACGTATATTAAAAATGGAAAAAATAATCTACCTCTTGCACTAGAATCGATTAAAATCACAATGCACATTGAAAAGGATTCAAGATTTTGTTAACATCTTCAATTTCGTCGAGTGTATTTTCATATTTATGTAATTCTATAAAATAAAACATTTTATGTTCAGTTTGCTCACCAAAGATAATATTTTGACATGAATGTCTATGGCATGTCTATAATGCAAAATATTGTACATTTTCATTTAACAATATTTGTGTTCGACATCTTATCCAGGTGTACACTTCAAAATCATAATTTTACTCTTTTAAAAACTCCAAACGTTTTTCATATTGATTGTGCTATACTTATACCCTTAAAGGAAAAAACTGGAGATTTGACAAAACATTAAACTACTTGTTTTAACTGTAACTCTTTAAATGTTCATAATTGTCAATCTCAGTTCTCACCTACCCTTAATCACACTAATAATCCTCACTGTTATGATCTTTTAACTTAACAGTACAATATATTTTAACCAATTCCTTCGAACGTTTAAAGCTGAGCCAGTTTCTTGTGTCTCTAGTCCAATTAGAAAAGTCGTGCAAGTTGGGCTGAAGATGTTGGGATGTTGATTAACTTCAAAGCAACTGCTGACAACTCCTTATGGTGCTGACTGATGAAGTACCAGAATGTCCGTGGTGATTTAACACCTTTCTTCATAAGCGCTCCAAACTTTCCCGATTTTTCTCGATACTGTTGAAAACTGGTTATCCCCAAGGGGTCGAGGTCCTCTAAAATGAACTCCTCTACTTGTTCATGATGTTTCTCATTAATTTTCTGCCCCTGGCACACAGGATGGAGAACATTGGCTGCAAGGCTGTATACATTTAGCGATTGGTTTCTCCTTTTTTCTACATGTGGCATAAGGCCCTTATGGTCCTCAGGTAGACGTAAGTCCATCCACAATTCAACTGCATTTGCAGCACTTGCTTCTTTTTTTCTGGCATATATTTATTAGCTACTTACTAGATTAAGCACTGCGATAGTATCGGCAACTTCCTTGAGAAAGGCACTACCACAGAGGAGGGACTTAATTTGAGAGGACAATTTCTCAGCTTCATCAGTGGCAGCAACTTTCCTCATTGCACTTAGATTGTTAGTCAAGGACAAACAGGCAACCCTCTGAGAACACCAGCGAGTGTCTGCAGCGAGACATACTTTAGAGCCACCATTTTCTATCAGTTCATGTTCTCGATCAGGCAGCTTGAAAGACCTCAACAACATGTTCACACGAGATACAATGTTTTTCGAGAGAAGATCCTTAGCTAGAAGATTTCCAGTATGGGCATTGCAGGCAGAATGCCAGAGGCCGTGATTTTTACCCATTTTAACCATGTTACTGGCGTTGTCGGAAACTGTACAATACATATTCACATTGTATCGTTCCTTAGCTAGCTTTTGTGATTCACTGACCACACCACAAAGTGCTTCACCTGTTTTTGGCAAACCAGACATGTCGAAAGCATCAAGAAAAACTCTTTCAGCTTTGCCACTACTTCCACAGGGATTGTGAAGTAGTGTTACAACATTTTTCGTGTTGTTCGATTCGTTTTTCCAACAGTCTATGAGCAACACGTAGTCTGTGTATGCAGTACTGACGGCAATCTTAGTAACTTCATCATACACTTCGTCCAGAAGTTTATCAGAAAGGGCTTTTCTTGTTGGTGGTTTATAGGCAGGCTGCATTTTTGGACAGAACTGTTTAAAATGCACCGATTCTATAACACTAAATGTGATGTTGAAGCCATAGAAAACCTTGGCAATAGCAAGATCTATTTCCTGCTTTGTGGAGGCATTCATCCTGTCCGAAAAATTGGTTACCTCTCGTTTAACCGGAGAAGGTTTAGAACTTACAGTGATGGGTGATTCAAGGAAGAAACTGTCTTTCTATTCATGAGATGAGGAGGGTACACTCATCACCGCGGACACGGTTGAGCAGAAACTGTGGCTGTGGCTTGCAACTGGAACCAGAGGATCGTCAATGTCTATAGACATTTCCGAGTCCAATCGATGCAGGGTAGAACTGGAACTCGCCGGTGGTGGTGGTGGCAGTTGCCGCGGTTCAGGAGCTTTGGTAGAAGTCCGGGCGCAGACCTTCCTCTGGGCTTTCAAATGTTCCCTTGCTGTATTCTTGATACTTAATCCACATTCACAACACTTGGCAGAGTTCTTGTACACATTATGAAGAGGTCGACCGCCGCGATTCATAGTGGGAAGAGTCTTAAATTAGAATGTTGAGCCTTCTTCAACGACTAGTGAGCATGAAAAAGAAACGGTTTTTATTAAGAACGGTCTCAGCTTTTCACTGAAGCCAACACTAAAACCTCCTGTATTTAAATAACAGAAAACATGTGTAGTTCGCATAGTTATAGCTTTACCGCCGAGTCAACGAGAAGTTGCCTACGATATTTTTGTTGCGGCCGGCGCTGTTGAACTTCTGCGTCTGCCTAGCAGTGAATCAATGTAGAGACAGGAGCCGCCAGAACGCGCATGCGTATCAAAGGTGAGCCGCGAGGCAACGTCTCATTTTGATTGTTCCTATCGTCTCGTTTCACTTTAAACTACACCACGGCGTGGTTTCTGACTTCCTTTGCAGAACATAATATTTCAAAGGGGGCGCTACACTAATTATCACGAAGAAAAGGATTTCCTCGTGTGAATATGATGGCTACAAAAAAACAAAACAAAAAACAATAAGACGTGATACTGATTTGTATAGGGTATCCTGGTGGTATGTCACGTGGACGTGGCAGTTTGCACTGTTCCAATAAGATCCTATAAAATACCAAAGGTTATGTTGGTTTTTAAAGGATCTCCGTTTTTTGTGGTATTCGTACACAGTAAGTTAATTAACAGCACAAAGCCATATTTTTTTTAATTTTTTAAATTTTTTTACGTATTTTACGCGTTTTTTATGCGTAATTACGTGTTACGTAGAAAACCTTTTTTTACACGTAATTGCACAACCCTGGATCTGATAAAGCAGCAATAAAAATACACAAGAAACTACATTTATGTAACAATATCAGTTACTCCCAGAACGTTCCGTATTCTTTGTTTGTTGTATGCAGTTTTCATAGCATCATCAGTAAGCGTTGTGGAGACGCGGATTAAATTTCTTGACACACACACACAAAACAGTCAGACAAGAACTAGATATCTTTCTGTCGTTAAGATAAATTCTTTACTTAGTTCGGCCTTTGAATGTCTTGAACAGAATTCGGTAAATAGTGGTGGTTTTGCGAAAGAAATACTCATTTAAGTTGGGAGAAATGCTGTCTCGTTAAAATCGTTTGCCATTGCACGTGAGATATAATTTCTTTATATCTCTTTTATTTGACGTTTTTTTTAAGTCATACATGAAAAGAACGTGGAAAAACGCCAGCATAAAGTCGCAACCACTTGAGATAAAAACAGCGACGGAACGAATTAAAGGAGGAAAAACACAGCGCTGATTATCAATGGCTGACATTAGTTATCAAATTAAACGACACTGCGTTTAAGGTCCCCAATTCACAGAACAATCCACGCGAATAAGTATACGACATTTGTTAAATAGCACTGTCGTTTTCGTGCCAATGTGTTTAGTCGTAAAGACGAAAATTGCATAGATATGTTAAAAGGATTCCAAAATTTCGCATTTCTGAAATACTGCGAAGCAAGTTTTTATGTCGTAATATACTGTATATCCTTGCACTTCTTATTGCGTCTTATTACGTGCTTGGAAGTTGTTTTTATTATATTTCTTTTCTTATTTCCCTTATAATTGACGAAATGCAAATACGAGGTGTATTTACACTCAAACAACTTCTTGCATTTATAGCTGAAATAATTTTATAAATCTTAGAAACTGAACGAAGTGATGGATTTTTTTGTAACGACATTCAAAATCTCCATTGCTAATTAGAGGATCTATTTAGATTTCCTGCTTTGACTATATGTAAACAGATAATCAAGCCAGAGAAAAATGCAATGACATTACTTCCAAATTACTTCAGTAAAGCAGTTGTGTCCAGGAGGAAAAATCATTTGTTTTAATGACCATTTGTTTAACCAACGCAAAAGCTTATTAATTTTATTTCGTTTAAATTCTAAATTAAATTAACGCTTTTTATTATGAGGCTAGTAGAAATACAGTGTTGTAAAATATGAAAAAACGCATAGCAAATGTTTTGTTTGGAGTTTTGAAGGCTCCGCATGAGTACCAAGATCAAGAGGAGTAATAAATATTTATTTAGAGTAAAAAGGTTTAGAGAACAGTAGTAACCAAATTTTGGCATAAATTCACATATAACGCCGTCCGCCGAGCCTGAGCTAAAGTACAGGTCCAGTGGTACGAGAAAGTAGAAACCCGTTAGGACACTAATTACTGAACAGCCGGACGAAACGATGGCATCGTGAAAGAGAAACTAAAATGTTACTGAAGCAGAGCGAGTGATAGATAGATAGATAGATAGATAGATAGATAGAGAGAGAGAGAGAGAGAGAGAGAGAGAGAGAGAGAGAGAGAGAGAGAGAGAGAGAGAGAGAGAGAGAGAGAGAGAGAGAGAGAGAGAGAGAGAGAGAGAGAGAGAGAGAGAGAGAGATATGAGAGAGAGAAAGACGTGAGAAAGGTATGAGAGAGAGAAAGACATGAGAGAGAGACGTGAGCGATATGAGAGAGATACGAGAGAGAGAAAGACACGAGAGAGAGACGTGAGTGATATGCAAGAGATATGAGAGAGAGAAAAACGAGAAAGATGGTATGAGAGAGAGAGAAAGACGTGAGAGAGGTATGAGAGAGAGAAACACATGAGAGAGAAAGACATGAGAGAGAGAGAGACAAAGATATGAGAGAGAGAGAGAGACAAGGACATGAGCGAGAGAGAGACAAGGACATGAGCGAGAGAGAGAAAAACATGAGAGAGAAAGACATGAGAGAGAGAGAGACAAAGACATGAGAGAGAGAGACAAGGACATGAGCGAGAGAGAGAAAGACATGAGAGAGATATGAGAGTGAGAAAGACATGAGAGAGATGTAAGAGAGAGGAAGATATGAAAGAGAGAAAGACACGAGAGAGAGAAAGACATGAGAGAAAGAGAGAAAGATATGAGAGATGGAAAGACATGAGAGAGAGTAAGACATGAAAGAGAGAGACACGAGAGAGATATGAGAGAGAGAAGTACATGAGAGAGAGAAAGGCACGAAAGAGAGAAAGACATGAAAGAGAGAAACAGAGACATGTATGATAGAGAAAGTACTTCATGAAGGGGAGAGAAAGACATGAGAGAGAACTGCAGGAAAGAGAGCGAAAGACATGTGTATGGAGAGAACTGCATGAAAGAAAGCGAAAGACATGTGTATGGAGAGAACTGCATGAAACGGAGAGAAAAACATGAGAGAGAACTGCATGAAAGGGAGAGAAAGACATGGGAGGGAGAGAGAGAGAGAGAAAGACATGGGAGAGAGAGACTGACATAGGAGAGGGAGAGAGAGACTGACATAGGAGAGAGAGAGAGAGGGAGAGAAATACATGTGTGAGAGAGAACTCCATGAACGGGAGAGAAAGACATAAGAGAGAGAGAACTGCATGAACGGGAGAGAAAGACAAGTGTGAGAGATAGAGAACTACATGAACGGGTGAGAAAGGCATAAGAGAGAGAGAGAGAGAGAGAGAGAGAGAGAGAGAGAGAGAGAGAGAGAAAGACATGTGTGAGAGAAACACATAATTGACAGATACACGAAGAAAGACATGAACGTGAGAGAAAGACATAACAGAGACAGAGACATGAGGGAGAGAGGGAGAGAAAGATATAAGAGAGAGAAAGACATAACAGAGACAGAGACATGAGGGAGAGCGGGAGAGAAAGATATGAGAGAGAGAAAGGCATGTGAGAGAGAGAGAACTGCATGAAAGAGTGTGAAAGACATGAAAGATAGAAAGAGAAATACATGAAGGATAGAGAGAGAACTGCATGAAAGATAGAGAAAAGCATGAAAGAGAGAGAAGAACACAAAAGATAGAAAGAGAAAGACATGAAAGATAGAGAGAAAAAGACATGAGAGAGAGAGAGAGAGAGAGAGAGAGAGAGAGAGAGAGAGAGAGAGAGAGAGAAAATCATATACTTGTATGTATACAGAAAGGGAAGGGGTAAGAATATGTGATAAAGAGAACCATGTGTATACATGTACATATAGAGAAATAGATATATAAATACAAGAAAGATGTGGGAAGAAAGATTAAGATTGTGAGAGATATGTGAAAGGAGAATTAAATCTATGTAGAGAGACCAGGAAGAAGAAAGATTTGGAGATAGAAACAAAAGCACGAAATAATAGAAACAGAGAAGCATACAAAAAGAGATGAAAGAGAGCGAAAAACAGAATTAGAAAGAGAGTGAGAAACAGAAATAGAAAGATTGCAAGAGGGAAAGTTAGAAAAATTTCGAAAAGAGCAAACAGGAAAGTGGCAAAAACGTCGCAAAGAGAAGAAAAATAGAGATAGGTTTTCAATAGGGAAACTTTTCATATTCGTGGAGAATATATTTCATTAAAAGTTTATTTTTGGTGTGGGAGTTTCAAAAGATTCTGGCTAATATACATATATAATAAAGCAGAAACCTAAGGTTTTGTTGTGACGGAAATATCAGCCACGTTATATATTTATTAAATAGGTAGCCAAAATTAAATCTGAAGGGAAATTTTGAATTTCGACTAAAATTTAACTTTGGGAGATGGGTAGATGCATTTTGAAACAACCAAAAATTAAACTTATAAGAAGAAACTTTGAGATGTCATATTTGTTATAGCACAACTGAGTTTTCACCTGTGTTAGTGTTTCTGTGAGTTTTGTTTCAACCGAGGAATAACTACAGCCCTGTGTTTTTGGTACATGTGTAACATATGAGTCAACTCAAAGAGACAACAAGAGGGTTTTTTCTTAGAAGATGACTCCCAATATCTTCTCCCCACTACCAGTTTAAAGCATCCGAACTGTTGTGTTGACTGTTTCGTTGTTGACTATTTCTGCCCGGTGGTGCATGTCGAGTCCTTCTACCCCTGGAATGGGAAAGATATTGACTGCTTCCGCGACCCTGATTTCTATACTCCTGAGAGGACCTGTCTATCTGGCGACATTCATTTGCATAATGCCCCACCTGGTTACACCGATAGCAGATCACAGTGAGCCTGCTGCTCCGGCGGAAATCTTCCTGTCTTGGACGACTAGGGGATCTGTATCTATCCGACCTGCCTTCTCGTGGATATTCCTGTCTCCTATCTCTCCGGTACCTTGTGGGTGAAGAGTAATTGTTCCTGGCTGGGGAAAAACCTGATTCCCTACTAGCAGGAGAACTGCTGTGCCTCGACTCTTCCCTCGGTGGTTTCTCACTGGCACTGGCATTAGCAATTGCTAAAGTGGCTACTTGCTTGCCCAGTTCCCTAATTTGGTCACACAGTGCCAACATCATGGGACTTGGAGGCGTTTCCTCCCCAAGCTCATGCCTAGGGGCACGATTATCTCCTTCCTCCACTCCTACGAAGGATACTCCCCGAGAAAAACTGGCCATGTACTTCTCATTTTCTTCTTCCAATAAGGCCTTCTCTTTTGCGTCTTTATAGGTTCGTGGTTGATGGGACAGAACCAGGCGACGAATTTTTGGGTCCACTCCTGTTATGAACTGGGCCAAGACATTCTGGTCTCTGAACTCGGCCAAAGCTCCAGCGTTTTCATTGAAGTAGCTAAAGGCTGCCCGTTCTAGCCTAGCTGCAAATTGCCTCACTGTCTCACCCCTTTTCTGTAAGCATGAGTGAAATCTTCCCATCTTGACAGTTACCGATTCAGGTGAAGCAAACCTCTCAATTAGTTCCTTTTTCAACCCCTCATAATCAACATTCTCTGACCGAGCAATCCCATCATTAACTAGTTGTTTGGCCTCTCCTGTACACCTATGTTTCAATACCACAAATTTCTGATCTGCTGCCCAGCATCCCATGAGTGCCACATCCTCTAATGTCTCAAAGAACTCTTTCACTGACAATCTACTCGGATCCCCAGAAAACTCCTTCACTAGTCCCATTAGACCTGGGAGACTCCAATTTACTCCTTGGATTTCTCCGGTACCTTCTCCTTCATTAGCAATGATTTCACTAATTCAATTTACTCTTGCTTCAGCACGAAAAAAAATTGGAATATTTATATATACTCAGCACTAGCACTGCTGTAGCTGTATCTAAGGTTATCCTAACACCCTATTAATCTTGCACTACACCTTTACTATACTAACACTCTCAATGAAACTAACTCACTGTAACAAAGGAAACCCAAATAAAAAATTATTTGAAATTACACTAAATTCACACTACCATAAACCACTACACAGAATAACACTGTATTCGCCTCCTAGCATTTGAAGGAATAAGCAATCTACCCACATCACAAAATACCAATAATACTTACCAAACACTGATCACAACATCAAAAGAAATTTATGTGCTCACACTCTCACAGAATATCGAAAGAATCCCCTTTTGCCCAAATAAAAAAAAATGCAGATTCTATGTTCTAAAATTCAAATAGCACCCAAAACTCAAGTCTCCATATTAATTTGATTTCCCAGCAGAAGGAAAAAAGAGGCAAAATAAAGAAATTATGGTTGTCCTAGTTAGTATGATGTTATGCTTCACTTTACTCCTAACTTGAGCCGAAACCATACAAATTGAAATATTACACCAAAAAAAATTTTGCTTTTTCCTAGGGCAAGTGCTTTGTAACAACTCACTAACTAAGTAATCCTGTAACTGTTATTAATACTGACATGTTCTATCAATTGTGCAAGTTATCATCATACCTATTCAGATTTGAGCTCACTCAAAGAAAAATCTTCAATGCAAAAATTCACACTATGCTAATATACTCAAAATTCTACACTATTCATTTAAACACTTATGTATGCAAATTGCTCCAAAAACTATATATGCAAAACACTAGAAATAACATATGCACTAAACACTAGATTATATTGTTGCTAACTTTGAAATTTGAAGAAATATATATATATATATATATATATATACACATTGAAGCTTTGACTTAATATCCTTACTCTCTGATTATTAATAGCAGTGAAGATATACAAAACAAAAATTATTGTTTACTGCAACCCTGTGTTATTCTACTTTTCACGATTATAACCCCAACTCAACCTTTAATTTCCACTGGCGTATGCTCTTACAAAATTTTCAGAGACTACTCAGCTATTTTCATTTAACAACAACTTATCAGTATTATTACAACACTTTGGAATTACTTGGCATTCAGTGTCCTAAAAAAATTGAGCCATGGCACGCATCCTAGGACACGGCACCAGTTTCAATTGGGTCTTTGTAGAAATGAGAAAGTAGAGAGTTGTACTGGTCCTTGACAAAGCCACAGTTCACCATTTAGAATATTTTCTACATTTTTATTTTATATCCTCGGCCTGATTTGTATGATTTTGGTTAGTTGTCCTGTGCCTGCATGTTTTTGTTTTGTTTAAGTTGTGTATTTTTGTTTTTTTCCTTTGCACCTTTGAGATTTCGCTATTTTTTTTTTGGAAAATTGTTCCTTGCAGCTCCTTGCGCGTTTAAATTTTCAGTGTTTTTAATTGGCTTCGTTGCTTTTGGTGTGTTATTTGAAGATGTATACTAGTATCATTAAATAATACAGAGGTCCTCAAATTTATGACGACAGTATAATAGAATCATCATCTAGACAATAAACCCACAAACTGGAATGATGTGCGTAAATGTGTTATTTAAGTTGTAGTTTTCATAAATCAAACCAAGTGTGGGCACACACACACACACACAAACGTAAAGCAAGAAAAGATAATCCGATTTCGATTTCATCTCCATCCACCACTACAGCCATTGCACACGACCATTAGGCTGTAGTACTGGAGAGCTTCTGTCCATACAGGACACTAATGAAGATCGATGCATTCACCAATTAGTATCGTTCCAAATGCTTCTAACATAGTATAAATCCGTTTATTCAGTGGCGTAATACAATAGGTATACATAAGTCACCAAACTTTCTCTATCTAATGGGAGGCATCGGAGAGACATAAAAACACTTTGTATCTCACCTTGGCCTTGAAAGCCACCCAGTGGAGGGAGAAATCGTGGTGACTGATGTATACCTAATGTATTACGCCATTGAACAATCTGATTTATGATATTCTATAAAACTTACACAGTTGGTGTACACTTAACTGATTTTTTATATCAGTACCGTTTCAATTTAATTATGTTTTGGTCAATCCCTCAATAATGAAGAGAGTGAAAATCGTGAAAAACAGATGGGCACTTCTGGTACCTGACATCCTCTCAATGATACACACTCTTGATGTGTAATCGCACCATCACAAATCCTATGAAATATGTCCAGAAAGATGTTGTTTTGTTGTTGTTTTTTCCTGCCAAAACACCTTTTGGGACCATTCTGTTAATAGATTCACCCATTTCACGAGTCTTGTTCATAAAAAAAGAAAGAAAGAAAACGACATCGCGAATCTGCAAGATTATTCTAGTACGTGTTTCATGAAAAGTGAAATTACTCTGCCTGCTATTCATTAACTATCCCAACGGTAAAGTGGTTTGTCTGTCAGTCGGCCGCCTAGAGAAAAAGCTACAGAACGAATGGGTTTGAAGTTTGTCAGAAACTGGTAGAAGCACCTACACATGTGCACCTTCAAGCCCTTTCTTTGAAGTTTCTAAAATTTTAGGTAATTTTTAGGTAATCTCTATAAGAATGGTATGATGATGATGATATATATATATATATATATATATATATATATACTTAAGAGCAAAACTGAAGACTAAGGAAAAAATTTTAGAATTTAGAACGAAGGGTGCAAAATAACCTGAAAATCAAAACGCGCAACGCAGCAGTTTTGAAAATTCAGAATTCACATTCTATAAAGATACCTAAGCAAAAAAAATATACAAATATAATTTTGACTCACACCTAGTACAACATAGAAAAGGTTATGTATCTACCTGTGTGAGTAAAAGGAGAAAAGAAAAAAAAATAAAATAAAATAAAACAACTGAATGTAGAAGGTGTCGAGAATACTGAGCCTTGGCTTTATCAAGGACCAGCAAAAACTCTGCATTTTCTCACTTCCACAAAGACCTAGTTGGAAATGGGTTTCTGCAAGGCCATAGATGCAAGTAACATTCCCACCTAAAATAGTTTAAAATATATATATATAAGTCATGTCCTCCGTAGAGTAGCATGACCTAGCACT
Source organism: Macrothele yani (assembly GCA_039090855.1). Classification (NCBI taxonomy): domain Eukaryota; kingdom Metazoa; phylum Arthropoda; class Arachnida; order Araneae; family Macrothelidae; genus Macrothele; species Macrothele yani. The sequence continues at coordinate 141,137,271 of CM076994.1, forward strand.
ATATATATATATATATATATCATCATTGTCAACCATTATCAATCCACTGCTGGACGAAGGTCTCCCCAAGTTTCCTCCACAACGGTCTGTCTTGTGCCAGTGTCCTCCATGTCACCCCTGCATACTTTCGAATTTCATCCACCCATCTCCCATGTGGTCTTCTTCTCGGTCTTTTCCTGTCCCTTGGAATCCAATCTAAAATTTCGGCTGTCCATCGATGATCTGTCCTTCTGGCAGTATGTCCAGCCCATTGCCATTTCAGGGATTTAACTCTGATCATGATGTCTTCCACTCTTGTCATTTTTCGGATCCACGAGTTCCTCTTCTTATCTCTCCTGGTTACACCAAGTATGCACCTCTCCATGCTTCTTTGAGTTGTCTGCAGCCTTTGTATGTCTCTTTTAGTTAAGGTCCACGTCTCTGCACCATACGTAAGCACTGGAAGGATGCATTGATCAAACACTTTTCTTTTAAGACATAATGGCATATTGCTCTTGAAAATTATGCTGTTTCTTCCAAAAGCTCTCCAGGCAAGTTTTGTACGCCGATTAATTTCTTCATCAATGTGACCCTCACTTGATATATGCTGTCCAAGATAAACGTACGTGTCTGTTATCTCCAGCTTTTCTCCATCAATCGATAAATCTTCATTTCTTGTAAAAGCATTGAACATCACTTTTGTCTTCTGAAAGTTCATTTTTAATCCCACTTCTTTACTCTTGTCAGAAAGTTCCTGGATCATACTCTGCAGCTCTGATGGGCTGGTTGCAAAAATGACTACGTCATCAGCAAAACGAAGGTGGGTTAGATAATCTCCATTAATTTTTATCCCCTGGTTTTCCCAGCTCAGTGAGTGAAAAACACCCTCCAATGTGGCATTAAAGAGCTTCGGAGATATGGTGTCACCTTGTCTCACTCCCTTTCCAATTTTTATGTGTGTTGTATTTTCAAACAGCCGAATCTTTGCACTTGCATTTTCATAGATGTTATTAATAATATTAATGTATGCATCTTCAATACCGCAGGTTTTCAGAGCCATTGTAACTGCTGATGGTTTCACCGAATCAAAGGCTTTTTCATAATCGATAAAAGCCATGCACAATGGAAGTTCATATTCCCTCGCTCTTTCAATTAGTTCTCTCAGCACATGGATATGATCTATTGTGCTGTAGCCACTCCTGAATCCAGCTTGTTCTCTCGGTTGAGCCATGTCCAGTGTTACCTTCAAGCGGTGTGAAAGAACTTTAGTGAAGATTTTATAAACTACTGATAGGAGGCTGATAGGTCTGTAGTTTCCGAGATCCTCAATGTCACCTTTCTTATGTAGCAGGATCATTGTAGCTATATATATATATATATATATATACATATATATATATTCTGCCCAATAACTGCTTGACATTTAATAACTGATATCCTTCTTTATTAATGAAATTTGGTTACTTGCTAAATTTTAGTGCCATTTTTAGTGCCACAATTTTGCGTAATCCAGAAGTAATGGCTGACCATGACAGTGCCTATGGAGTGTATTACAAATTTGAATCATTATTTACGATTACAAAAATGTATTTTTTTAATGTATTTAGATTGTTCACTCTTTCCAAGCTTTGATGGAGGTGCGCATACTTTCACGTAGTCCGTTAGAGTTTTGGTTCCATAATCGTTTATTACACCGTCGACATGTTTCTTTGTAATATACACTTTCCACATTTTGAACAACAAGCAAGACCAAACAACACAGAATTATTCACCGGTTCCTTAATGAGACGAAACAATTTCCAACATTCACATTTCCTCTTGCGGTTATCAAGAAGCCCGTATTTGTTGGCTTCGACGCCTTTCTCAACCTCCTTAATATTAAATCCATCCATATTAGCAAATAAGGAGTTAATTTCGACATGACATGTCAAGGTAATGCGATGTTAGCACATCAGTCGAAAACCTCTGAATGCTCAATGTAAAAGATGCGATGTGAAAAATAACTCGTCATACAGTGAACTTCGCACGGAGAGAATGAATCAGCTGAGAAGCAGGCGAATGGCGTTTGCCTGTACCTTGCCCTGGACAATCGCGCAGTTAAAGAACGTAATGGAAGTATCTTTTTACGATATGGTGGCAGTATGTCTGACGTCGGTTGGTAGAAATCTTCGTTGCTTTAAGAAAGAGACGACAACAATATATTTGCATGGCAAATCATTATTCACTCCGTGAGCACCCGTATCGTCTACAGAATTCCACAACGCGTATTTTTCTTTGGAATATATTTTTCTCTTTTCAAAAATCAAACGGGAATTAAACCGGGTCAAAATCGGGTCAAAATCGGGTCAGGAACACCTTGGCCCGACCCGTTGGATCCACACGAAATTGTCGACCCGTTAACCCGTGACCCGTTTCCATCTCTGGAGACAATTACGTTGATTTGTTATGTAAAAAGGATGACCAATGAAAGACTGCCTAAATTTGCCATGGAATTTAAATCAAACAAACGAAAAAACAGAGGTCGACCTAGAAGAACATGATCTGATGGAATAAAGAGAGCCCTTAGTCGAAATGGACTAATGGAAGGATGATGTTTAGATAGAGAGAGAGAGATGGAAAAAAACTCTTGGAGATCGGAAGGCGATGTCAGACACCAACAACCAATTATATATATTTAAGAAAGAAAGGGAGACAGAATGAATGAAGAACAGAAAAAATTCTTGGATAAGCCAACAAACTGAAACAGATGATGAATTAATGCACCTCGCCTAATGAAAAGATATTTCCCTAACCCTGAAGAGAATATGGAGGACTGTCAAATATAAATTCCGCTTGATATTGAAAAGAAGAAGAATCTGAGCAGATCGATGATTGGAATAAATGGAAATGGGACCAGAATTGGTGATCAAGAGCCAGACTAAAATGGAAAGTAAAGGGGAGAACCTTTGTTTAGCAAGCAAAATGACACAAGCTGACAGCAAGATATGCTATATTTCCTCATGCACGGAAAGGTATTTAGGGGCGTAGATTCATGCTTATCAGTCAATTATACACCCGAATGCAACGGTGAGCAGGATATACAGTACACTCATGTGCAAAGATTAAGTTAGAAAAGGATCTTTTATCGTAGTTAAAAAGAAATTTTTCATCGTAGTTAAAAAGGATTGAAACCATGCCACTTCTACAGGGATTATAACAGACTATGAAGGGTACGTAAACTAAAGCATGACCGCATGATGAAACGCATATGACATTCTACTGGACATTGCACATAGACTCGAGGAACGAATAATTATGAAGGTCGGACAGCAGGGTATAAAAGATCTTTGCCATTGTCAAACGGCAAGTAAAGGACATGTTGTTTTGAAAATGTTACACACACACCGGCTTAGTGATGATATGCGATAGCGGGCGATTGTGAGACTGGAGGCGGAGAAATCCCAAAAAGAGGTGGCAAAATAGCTCTGTGTGTCCTGAATGGTTATCAACAGTCTCTGGAGACAGTTCTAAAATACAAGATGTGTTCGTAGACCACCTGTATTAGGTCGTTCGTGGTCACCTTCCGTCTCCGATGACGGCTTTATTGCTTTTTTATGCTTTCTAACCGTAAGGTGAAGAAGCGTGTATGCTCCAACTTTGTCCGTCTGACTGTCTGTCTGTCCGTCGGCACGATGACTCGCGTAAAAATGGTTCGATTTCGATAAAAATTTTGTATGTGGTTAGGGACCACCTGGGAACGAAAAACTATTGAAAATGGGCGAAATGGGGTCAAAGGTCAGGACATTGGAGAGGAATCCATTCCGTTGCCCTTATGCGTCCTAACTTGCGTAAAAATGGTTCGATTTCGATGAAATGTTAGTATGTGGTACGGGATCATCCGGGAACGAACCCGTTTTAAAATGGGAGAAATGGGGGTCAAAGGTCAGGACTAAGAAAGGGATCCATTCCATTGCCTTTATGCGTCATAACGTACATAAAAAGGTTTCGATTGCAACAAAACTTTAGTATGTTGTTGCGGAGATATACCGAACTGGTTCTGTTGAATATAATCTAAATGGGGTTAAAGGTCAGGACAGAGGAGCGGAATTTATTCAACAGCCATTTTCCTCATTACTTGAGTAATATTTTGAGTAATGATTTCTGGTATGTTGGAAAGCGAATCATAATCAATGCATTGCATGATTTTACTAACTTGTTTTAACTGCAAGACACAACAGAAGCATAGCATCTCGTCAGATGGCTTCAGAGCTGATAGCAGCAACTGGATCATCAGCATCCAGCTGGACAGTAACCGGAAGGATTCGGGAAAGCGGCCTTTATGCAAAAAGCCTGTAGTGCGCATGCCGGTAACATCTTCTTATAGGAGGGAATGATTACGTTAGGTTCGGGAAGTTCTGATCTGCACACGTAAACAGTGATCTAACGTTCTGTTGACGGATGAGTCACGTTTCTCATTGGAAACGGATTCCCGATGTGTGTTCATCTGTAGAGAACGTGGCATGTGTTAATATCCATGAAACGCCACAGAAAGGCATACAATTAGAGGCTGCTGTTATATGGCGTGGGCCGGCATAATGCGTAATCGGAAATCCGACCAGCACCTGTTCTCCAGGGTTTCAATCAATGCTATCCTCTATCGGGATGCGATCGTAGCACCTTATGTTCGCTTGTTCGTAGCTGCTGTCGCCCAAGTTTATTTTTTAAATGCAGGACAATGCCTGAATCCATACCGCTTGAGTGGTGTTGGAATACTTTGAAAGTGAAAGTGTTGCGGCCATGGGGTTGCCAGGAAGGTGTCCCGACCTTAATCATATAGAACATCTGTGGGACGCTTTAGGGAGAAAGATAACTGCTCTGAGACTCCTCTAAGAAAAATACAGGAGCTGCAAAGTGCTCTTGAACAGCAGTACGACTGTCTGCCCTATGAAATGGTTAATTCTCTTTTGGACAGCGTGCTGTGATGCCGTCAGTTACGTGCCACCATGAGAGGCAATCATTTGGTACGTTTACTAATTTAGACGTTCGTGCTTTTTTTTCGAATAACACTATTTATTTGAAATTCATTCAGTGCTTCTTCTACCTTCTGGAATATAATACGTGTTGTTGCCCGTGTTATTGTTCAGCCGCGTTTCGGTGTACTATATCCAATCGTTTTCTCACAATGTTAGTAACTCAACTTTTGCACATGAGTGTATCATGTGAAGTATTCTTGGCGGAAACGTTTTTGATTTTTGTCTTGTATTTTAGGAAAAGTAAACCTGACTTTTTTAAAGAAAGAGTTTATATTGCAATCATTTATTTTCTCTGTTGACTGACGAAACTATCAACGTTTTTACTGCGTACATTCTGAAGTATTCTTCATGTCGTGTAAAACCGTTTTAACTTTAACAAGACCCAAGAGAAGAATGTCAGTAACACGAGCACACAAAGCACGTTAAGAAAAGTTGTGCTAGACAAGATGTATTGTTCACTTGGGCCTTTCTCACACACATACATATACACTAAGTGCTGTTTGTTTTCAATCTGAAAGATCTGGAGCATAAGATAAAAGTATGAAATAATGACCAATATTGTATCCCGTATGAAACACACGTCTTTATTCGATAAATTCGACATTATAGATGATAGCCAGCTAGAACTAATGAATAAATTTCTAACCCCGTGTTAGAAAAAACAACATGATTGCAAGGAATAAAAGCTTTGGTATTCTACCCACTCCAAATCATCGTGTTAAAGTTAAATCATTGGTATATTAAAGTCCAATAAGTTTCTTAGTTCAGTTTGTTATTAATTGTTTACAATATTATAATTAATTGTAATAACCAAGAAAAGTAATTTGTACGACTAGAGCAAATACAGCATACCTTTTTAGTCATTTTTCAGAAACAAATAAAAACCTTGATAAACAATAGCGTTTTGGATCCCCCCCCCCCAAAAAATAATAATAATTACAGCAAAGATGTTTTAAAAAATTAATAGCACCTGAGTGTTCGTTACTTCTTTCGGTAAAAAAGTACTAAAACATCTGCATTTTCTTTACTAATTTCGTACAAAATTTTAAGCATTCAAGATTTGAAGAATTTTGCATAGATATATGGACAGTCTAATTCATAAACAAAATTTGTGAATTTGGTTTAAGTGTGGTATAATAAGAAAATTCAAGCCGTCCCAGTGAAACAGTGATCTAAGAGCTGCTTCGCACCATTCACCAGCGATGGGTCCGAGTTCGAATCTCGGTGTGGCATGGTTGCTGTTTTTCTTACGGCATTTTTTCTCTTTTCAATGCTCATGTATATTTGAATATTATCTCTAAGAGATGTCATAATGAAATTAAATGCTGATTTTGACACTTCGTTTGAAATGTTTAGTTGCAGTTAGCTCTCCTTTTTTGTGTGAGATAAGTAATCATAAAACCGTTTTTTTTTCATATTTGCTTGTTGAATATTTGGTTTTAGATAGACAATATATACTGCTTTCCGATAACATGGTGCACTAAATAATTTACTTTCTCTTTTGTATACTGACTTGTATTGATTTGAATGAATGAATTACACCAATAAATGGATGATTACACCAATAAACGGATTCAAATCTTCCAAATGTGTATTGCACAATGGTGTAATCCCGTATTGCATTCATTGATATTCTGCTACTCCTGGCAATCACGGGAATGAATTCTAACCTCCAGATTCGCTATATATTAATGCCGGTTGCTTCGACTAGCGAATCCTGTGATCGTTATATTCAAATTAAACGGAAACTTGAAACTTAATCGTTCTGGGTGGTGGTGTGCTTAGCTTACTTGGACCCCATCCCGGAGACGCGGGTTCGATTCCCGTTCCAGGACGACTTAACTTTCAAGTTTTCGGATATTATCTAACTTAACATCCATGCCATATTTACACCAATAAACGGATTCACATTTTCCAAATTCGTATTGTATTGGTTTGTTTGCACTAGAACCTATGAATATACTCCACTAATGCTGTTTTGTCCGCAGTATTGTCTGTATTTTGCACTCTGAAACCAGGTAATCAGAGCCATGTTACGTTTGAGATCCATATATCTTCTGTTCGTTTGTTTTGATAAAGTTTTATTGAGCATAAGTGTGGTTTTAATGTCTTTTAACATTTACATATCAAGTAAAGTTAAAAATATTAGTACAACATAAGTAAGCTGACTTTATATGTAAACCTTATGATTATGACATCGGTAGAGTAAAAACTGTCAAAAAGGCCTAGGTCTAGAGCCTATGAATTAATATCTCGTGCTTAACGAAAAGAGCAATATTATTAACTTGATTTATTTTGTCAACTTTATGGATACGACATCGGTAGAATAAAAACTGTTAAAAAGGCCTAGACTTAGGGCCTATGAATTAATATTTAGTGCTTAAGTAAATGCGCAATATTATTAACCTGATTCGATATTTAAACGTTATGAATATGATCGGTAGAATAAAATCTCTCAAAAATGCCTAGGTCCGAAACCCGTCCACTTTTTCAGCGGCCACTTAGCCGAACCCCACTACATGCTACAAACAGAAACAGAAAACTAGCATTTTATGTTATTTAATGCAAAGGGAAAATATCGAAATTTGATTGAACGGCCCTTAAATCATTAACTTCATACGGCAGCGAAGACAGTATAACAAGAAAACGCGATTCCGACGAAAAAAAGTCTGTAATCACAATATTACGCATTAAATGTAACATAATTTTACATTTTTTGGAGTATCAGTACTTTCATACAACATCGAAGATAGAATCAGAACAGATGAGACTTGTATCACTTCGGACAGATCAGATGGAATTGGACCAATCGTACCATTGGACGAATTGTACCTTTGGACCAATTGTCCATTGGACGCATTATCCCTTTGGACGAATCGGCATTGGAAGAATCGTACCAAACCCGTGAATGTTTTAGCAATCGTAGGAATCTGTTTGTTTTTTATGTAACAGGTTCTATACGTTATGAAGAACACAGCTCACATTACGTAATTTTATTTATGTGCAGATTTTTCTAAGCTGCATAAATGCATTCTCTTTTCGCTGTTTTTTTCTTTTAAAAATCAGCCTTGAAAGACATGCTCATTACAATTGAGAATTCGATGCCAACTTTCTTGCTTAAAATGCATTGTTTCCAAAAAGAGAGAAAAAAGTATATCAAAGACCGTCTTCGTCTAATCGTTTCTACCAGAAACTTGTTGGATTTACTATATGGTTGGCCACAAACGAAACATGATACACCATTCTTTTTAACAGGTCTTTTTAAAAAAAGGAAGTATGTGATTATGTTATTACTAGCGTTTAGCCCGTTCTAGGATGGTTGTTTTTAAGTTTAAATAAATATTAATATATAGGGCATGTTGCCTGTACTAGGACGGAGTGAAATGTTTAATAGAAGCAGACTGAAAACAAATCAAACCAACGCCGGCTTTCTCTAGGGAAATGTAATAAAAACTTATATAGTAAGAACTAATTCATGTTAGAACTGAAAATTATATGCTATTTATTTCCGTTTTTCAAAAGACTTCGCGATAAATAACATTATGTGTAAAATATTTGTTGTTGTTTAACAATTTTCCTTGTAGGCCAGTTGTTTTCATGTAAATTTACCTTAATAACTTTTGCTTTGATTTTTCGCGTTAAATGAGTTTTCTCCGGCACACTTGTTATTTTTTCACGGTTTGTTTTAGGCTGTCCTATTCGATGGTTAGTTTGAAACTTCACACCAAAGCTTTTTCTACAAAATACTGCGACATCTGGTATTACAAATCGGAACGATATAAATTCTGGACAATGTGCTATTGGGGCGATATCTGCTTTTAGATGAATCTTGCTCACTTTGACATCTCAAAATTTTAGTTTTTATTGTAAGTTAAAGCGTTTAGGTAGATCGATAGTTTGCAAAATGTTTAACAAAATCAACACTAAACTCGGGAAGTTAGTTAAATAAAAAAATTAAAAATTAAAACGTACAAGTTAAAATTCGAATTGTGCTAAACTAAATCAATATACGAACTCAACTTGCCATGATATTAAGATTTCAATTCGAATTTTGTAGATCGGATAAATAGAACTCGAATAATTAATAATCTAGTCTTTTTAAATTAGCACGCGATCACGTTGAAAGATCGAGAGCGTTCTAGACAGAGTGATAGAAGATCTGGGCATTTATTTGTAGTACAACGCGCTCACTTTGTCACCTCAAAGTGATCTCGTGTTATTATATAGTCTGAAATTACTTTGATATCTCGAGAGCGTTTCATACAGAGAGAGATTGAGATAGATAGATAGATAGATAGAGAGAGAGAGAGAGAGAGAGAGAGAGAGAGAGAGAGAGAGAGAGAGAGAGAGAGAGATATCTGGTTGTTTATATTAGGTGTACAAATAAGTTTTAAAGCGTTTTAAAGCAACGCAACATGTAATTTGAGAGAAAACAACAATACCTTCACGAATCAAAATATGCGCCGTTATTATCTACCACCTTCCATCATCGGTCAGACAGCTCACGGATTCCAGCCTTGAAGAATACTGCGCTGTGTGACGCCATGAAGTATCCCAATTTTTAACTTCGTCACACGTCCGGAACCATACAGCAGACAAACCATGTTCCATCAATCGGAACAAATGATAGTCTGAATAGGCCATGTCGGGACTATACGCCACGTGCTCCAAAACTTCCCAGCTAAGCGTTAATAACGTTTCCTCGACCGATTTTGCAGCATGCGGCCTAGCGTTGTCATGCAGAAATTTTCACGGGACGCAATCCTTTGCCTGTGAATGGACGTTTCCGACAGATTTCCTGGTTCAATCGCAGCAATTCTTGTTTGTAGAGATCAGCAGTAACAGTTTGACCCTGTTCCAATAGTTCATAATAGAACACACCTTTCATGCCCCACCAGATGCACAGCAGAACATTCTTGGAGTGAATATTATGTTTCGGTGTCGAAGTCGTTGCTTCACCAGCGTCTACCCAGTGTTTTTCGCGTTTGGGATTGGCGTACCATATCCACTTTTCATCACCCCTAACGTTTTTCTACAGGAAAGACTTTCTGTGTTGTTTATTCAACAGATTCAAACACTTCATGACACGCTCATCCTAGATCCTCTGCCTCAGGTCATGTGGTACCCATTTTCCTTCCTTCTGAATCTTTCTCATTGCGTGTAAACGATTGGAAATGGTTTGATGGTTTTTGAGTTACCCTCAGTTGTTCAGCTGGTTCGTTTTGTGTTCGAGACGAATCTCCATCCATCAATGCTTGCAGTTCCTCATGTGCAACGTTCTGCGTGGCGCCGCTACATTCTCGATCGCTAACATCAAAATCACCTGTTTTAAACCGTCTAAACCAAAACTCACACGTGCTTTTCGATACAATATTCTCCCCCAGAACAGAACAGATTGATGCACGTGCTTTTGCAGCACTTTTTTCTTGATGAAATTCATAACGAATGCAGTGTCGAATAAGTGCAGTATTGCTTACCATCTTTCACCTACCGATCTGCAAGTGCGTTTGACTGTTGGCCAAACTTCTGTGTTACATTTTATGATCCAGACCAGTTGCGGTCACATCACAAAAACGCGGAGAAATGTCGAATATCGAAATATGCGGTATACGGCACACATGAAACGCTTCAAAACTTAATTGTACACCTAATATTGTATATTATTATATATGTACCTCAGTTAGTTGGTCAACCGCTGACTGTGGATACCATATCTATGCAACTGTTAGCACAATTTAAAAAATTATTTATGCTTCAGATCAAGTTATACTGTAATAGTCCAAATTTATCGGTGCTGGGATTCGAACCCATATATTGTTTCTCCGGAGTCAGATATTTTTCCAGTTGAACTACACCGACTAACGTTTATCATTGAAATTTGCCTTTGACATGTGCATCACCTTCGAGGAGATACGTCCTATATTTCTTGACGCTAAATGTTACACATTCAAATTCTTTGCAATGAACGCTTTTGCAACTAGAGAATGCAAATATGCATTTCTGTTTCCAGTGCGTTTGACGATATGTAGGCGCTGCTGAAACTGTATTGAAAACATTCCTTTCCTGTCAGATACAGCTGATCACGGAAAAGCTTTTGCTCATATTTTCTGCTTAAAATAATGCATAGATGTATGTCTAAGTTTCCTCGATATCTCTGCTTCTAAAATTATGATAGCGAAATTCCTTTCTTTGCCCGACAGAGTCTTTGATACGGAATGTTTTGCGTTTAACTAGATGTTTTTTCACATATAAGTTTGTCCCTAGAGGCTGTCAGTTAACGTTTCTGTTAGCAGAACTTCTGCAGCAATATTTGCATGTCTAAAATCCTGACTGAATGTTGTTACTAAATACGAAAATATTATATGTTCACTTCCTGTTCAAAATAATGTACAAGTTACTGCTAGGGTGCGAAAATATCAAATATGCTTTTCGTGATATCTCTGCATTTAAAACCCGACTTAAATAATTCTCTTAACATGAGATGCCATTCAGTATGTGAAAAATTTTGTGGACATTTTATAGTTAACAGCTCCGAAGCTAGGTAGTGTTGGTATGCATTTCTGTTAGCAACTATAATGCTCTTTCTAAAAGCACTATTCAAAAATTCCCCTTTGTTCTGTATGTGATTTAATACGGTAAGCATAGAGGAAATTATGCACTTCAATTAATGCCCAGTTTTCAGCTAATCGACGTAATTGTCCAAACCTTTTTCTCTCTATCTCTGCTTCTAGAATTCCTTATTTCCAGTTTTTCTTTGAAGAATAATTTCCGCATATTTTCGACTTTTCCGTATTTCACAATTCCGAGGCTAAGGTCGTCAGCTTATATTCCTATTTCAAATATATTCTTCGATTCTAAAAATCGGTTCAAAGAATATCTTCTTGATTGGATACTCTTTATTATGAAGGCTGTTGTGCATCGATATTTTTTTTTAAAAGCGAAAATCTTTTTTCGCTATGAGGCGAAGAAATACACGTTTTCCTCCATAAATTTTCTTCTAATTGTTCGATTTCTAAACTCATTTCTGTTTCTCATATCTTCCCCTCTAAGAAATGTTTTGTGAACAATTTGCTGATGTTTGTAACATATATTTCGCAGGCTGGTGGGCGTAAGTAAATATTTATATTTGTGGATGTTTTACCGGTAGTAGGAAATCCAGTTGACTTTTCCTTTTATGTTAAAGGTTGCTTTCACTGTGAGTAACACCGTTCACTATCAGTATTTTAAATTATGCCTAGTGTTTTCTTGGATAGGGTAAGTACATTCTCTTTTCCGCAGATCTTTTTTTTTCTAAAAAATTTCTTTGAAATATGTTTTGTTTTTCTTGTCGGATGTGATTCAAAAAACGTGATTATTACAACCGAGAATTCGTTGTCACTTTTCTTCTTTCTTCTTTGCACCCCTCACAGTTGTATCAGATACTTTAAAACACGAGAAAATCAGCGAAAAGAGCAACATGTTTCCTTGTCAACACAATTATCTGGAAGAGCCGAATGTAATTTTTCTGAGTATTAAATGCTAATAGGAATAGTGTTTTAAAAGATTTATTTTGAATTACAGAACAGAAAGGCGTTATGCGTGCAGAGGTTCATGCTGTCTGAGTTTCTGTTATGACTTTCGAAACTTAACATTTCATAGCAGTTTTATCACCTAGAAGTCATAAAAGCGTATGTAAATACTATATAGAACGAAAATTGTTTCTTGACTTTTGGAAATTTACCATGAGATGTGTTGGAATCCAATTTTCCATCGAATAAAAGAAAAATAAAAGAAAGAAAAAGAGAGAGGACGAGAAAGGAAGAAAAGGTCGTGCTGTGAAAACTAACATAATATTTGAGTCAAGTGGAGTAAGTACCATCTCCTAACGTCAAACGCACATAGTTTTTGCTTAATGGTTCTGTGATTGGTTCGGCGTCGTAAGTTTTGTTCCTTTGATTGGTGGTTGAAGAGGATCCAATGGAGTCGCTAATGGATTTCCCTGGTACTCTGTCTTCTTACAACATCAAATCGATCGCTTACATGTGGAAGGAATGCCCCTTTCACACAACCATCGCCAGGCGGTTCATTGAAAGCGCAGACGTTAAAGTGCCTTAACAGACGTCCAAGGGCTTCGGTTCTTTCTTCAGATCATCCAGTGCTTTAAAATTCTCGATGCGACGCCGGAATTAAGGGAGGGATGCGGTTTATTTTTCATACTTGCTCCCTTCTTCGGCGCAAAACTTCTGTCAAAAGTTTTATTTTGCTTTTTTTATTTAACTTCTTTTTTCATCTTCGCCTTAAGCATTTCTAAGAAATAAATACATGCACGGATATAGCTTCCAGTTCTGTTAGATTCAGGTACAACGTATTAATAAATGCACTACATATTGAACTGCAAGATAGTGAGGTGTGTAAAAAAATTAAATAAAGTGCGCATTTTTTAGATTGATGTTAAATAAATTGCACATGTGTTATTTTTTTCAATTAAAACACATTACAATATTTTACAATAACCCTCCGAAAATTTAGAACAGAACAAAGATACAATCATATTGCATATCATCTTCAAATACACTGAACATGAATTCAATTTACAGGGAAAATTCCACGTGAGAAAAAATCAAATAAATGTTTATTCTAAAAGTAACTTCCAAGTATATTTGAAAGGTGTGAGGACTACTGCATATGGAAATACAGGGTATCAGCAAAGAAAGAATGAAAATGGAAGAACAGAGCACAAAAAATTTTTGATTGTCTTTTAATTTGTTTTGTTTTTTTCCTGATTTTAAATATTATGTAGTAAATCCTGATGGAGTTTATTATTATAATTAAATTCAGTGCTGAATTAATATCTTGGGTCCACTACTATTCAACTTATACATTAATGATATCTTCACTTCAATTACAAACATTGATATTTTCTTATATGCCGATGATATCACTATTCTTACCTCGTTTAACGCTACTAATAATAACAATATGAAAGTCAATACTCAATTTAATAACATTTCTAAATAGATGATCTCCAACGAACTAATAATTAATACTATCAAAACTAGATCTCTCATATTTTCTAAACAAAAGTCTCCTCGACCACTTTCCCCCACGCTATCCATAAACGGTACAACTATGAAAGAGGTTAGCTCCCTATCGTATCTTGGGGTCACATTGCATAATGACCTCAGATGGAACAAACATATAGATAATCTGTTACTAAAACTCACTAATAACATTGGTGTCATCAGCTCGGTACTCACTAAACTTTCCTTTAAATCACTCATTCAATTATATTATACTATGTTTCAGACACATGTCAACTACGCAATCCTATCTTGGGGACAAACGACCAAACATAATTTTACTAAACTTCAAATCCTTCAAAACAAATTTATTAGACTAATTGATCTAAAATCCAACTCATATACTCAACTATCATTATACAATAACGCAAGAGTTTTCCCTAATAAATTTAACATTCTTACAATTAACCAATTATACTACTTTAACATTGGCAAAATTATGTTTAGGCGAATTAAAAACAACCTGCATGCTAATATCATACAGATTCTAACAAATACGCACTCACACGACACACGAACAAAATCGCACATTCGATCAATTCTTCCAAAGACGAAAACCATGGAACAAACTCTAAACTACATTGGCCATTTTTACTGGAACTCACTGCCGACGGAATTAACATCATTAAATAATATCAACCTTTTCAAAAAAGAACTAAAAAACTACTTAATGAACTGCAGCCACTAGATCAATTATAGTGAAGAGGGACTACTATGTATATACATTAATACTAATCTTTTGCCATTGATATACAGTATATTGAAATAATGCTTTCTTTTCTCCTGTTTGACACTGTATTTGGCTATACTATGTTAAGTTTATGAACTATTTTTTTCAACCACCTTGTAATACTTGTTCAGGGAGCATCGGACTCTGTCAGGCCTTTTTGTCCTTTTTTCCACGCTCCCTTGTTGAGTTTGTTTCCATTCACTTGTAATACAATCTCTCCTGCACATCAAAATAGATGAATTGAATTGAAGAACCATTTGAAAAAGTTTAAGCCATTTATTCGTGTCCAGTCGGAATTAAAGCAAATACATCCACCTTATGATAATGGTATCAAACCACTGGATAGAAAATTTAAATATAACTACAAAATAGAGATACTGCAGCCAACAGAAACGACAGAGAATTTCTCAAGGAATAGCTAAGTTCTTAATGAGTGAGAAGATATCGTTTATTAGGGGTTTTCTCTGCTGCTGTTCACAAGGTGTTTGTTAAAACAACTACCGTGTAATTCCCGAAAGTTACCGATTATTCAGCATAGTACAGAAGTTTTCCGAGATATTTTTGAATTCTCTACGCGAAAGATGGAAGAAGATTCAAAGGAGAAAACAAAGGCATTTAGAAAATTTTGCACTTCAGTGGTTATTCAAAATATAGTCGACCTCTTATTTTAATTATGTATCACTATCCACAGCCCCGACCATTTAGAATCCACTTATGGATGAAGGTCTCCCCAATTTTTTTTCACAACTGTCTGTCTTGAGTCAGTGGCCCACATACCTTCACGAAAAACTGTAATTAAAAAATAATTCCCTGGATATTATTGTTATAAACTGGCTACCAAAAATTAAAGAATTTCTAGCGTTAAGTACACGGGTGATGGCACTTCTAGATCTGTAGCTTGATTCCTTGAGCAATGACTTTTTTCATTTTTCTGATTTTGTTTCCGGAAAAAAATCAGCAGGTTTATTTGAAGATTTGGAAGATGAGTTTGAAATTCATGATCCTGATCCAGATGAAATTTGTAAGTATGTGGAACTGCCATTGGCGCAATTGGATTGTGAAGATAGGTGGGGACGGACACACACACGCATAATAAGAAAAACAGGCTTTTAATTTATTGCAATTCTTTTTCTTTTTACTAAGAACTCTCTCAAAAAATACGTACGAGCATTCCATGCTCATACGTTTTTTTGTTTTGTTTTTACCTTTTGGAAATTTTCTTACATGCTTTTTTTATACTCTAGTACCTCACCGTCAACTATCTTTACCAGTTAGCATATACGTAAATTATATTGCAAAGTTTAGCATTCTAGAGTCACTATTTAAAACACGCGCGACTGTCTGTAAAGAGTTGCATATTTTGTAATGCAGTTTATTCAAAATAAAAGTAAATTTCGAAATCCAAAAGAAATAACGAATGGAATATTTTGTGTTTCTAGAAGATTTTCTTACATTCAGCATTTGGCAAAATCACTGATTCCCCTGGTATAGTCGAACGGCATGTGCATCGATTATTTGCCTATTTTCTTTTCTACACTTGCTTATATGCATAGTCACTTCATAATAATAATATGTTTTTAATAATCCACTTCATAATAATAATATGTTTTGAAGAACATATTATTATTATAAAGTGGATTAACGGAAGTAAACTTTTAAAACTAATCCTTGATTGGGCCATAGCTTTGGCCTGTGCATAATGCAAGCCTTGCTAAGCAAAATATTCTGAGAACACGGACCCGGGCTTAGCAAACACATGTAAGTAAAGAAAGCGGGCTGGGTCCGGACTCCAGACCTTTGGAACCGGGCGGGCCCTGGCTCCTAAAATCGAGCCCAAACTCATCTCTAGTCATCATATCTCTCCACCATGCTCTGAAATTTCACCCACACATCTGTCACGTGGTATTCTTCTGGGTCCTTTTCTGTCCCTTAGTATCCAGTCAGATATTTTAGTTGCCCATCCGTGGTCAGTTCTTCTAGCGATATGTCAACCCGGTTGCCATTTCAGGCATTTTACATGTCTTACACTCTTTTCATTTTCCTAATCAACGAGTTCCTCCTCTGATCTCTCCTGGTTGTTCCAAGCATGCATTTCTCAAGGTTACTTTCAGTTGTCTGAATCCTCTTCTTGCCCCGTTTTACTTTAGGTATAGGTCTATGCACCGCACGCAAGAACTGAAAGGATACGCTGATTAAAGACTTTTATACGCTTCTTCAACCGTAGGTTGAAGAAGCGTATATTCTCCATCTTTCTTCGTCTGTCTGTCTGTCTGTCCGTCGGCACGATAAGTTGCGTAAAAATGGTTCGATTTCGATGAAATTTTGGTATGTAGTAGGGACCACCTGGGGACAAATCCTATTGAAAATGTGCGAAGTGCGGTTAAAGGTCAGAACATAGGAGCGGGATCCATTCCATTTCCCTTATGTATCTTAACTTGCGTAAAAACGGTTCGATTTCGATGAAATCTTAGTATGTGGTAGGGGACTACCTGGGGACAAACCCTATTGAAAATGGGTGATATGAGATCAAAGTTCAGGACATAGGAGAGGATCCATTCCATCGCCCTTATGCGTCATAACTTACGTAAAAATGTTTCGATTGAGACAAAACGTTATCATGTTGTTCCGGAAGTATACTGAACCGGTTGTGTTTATTGTCATCGAAATGGGGTCAAAGGTCAGGCACCGGAGCGAGGTGTATTCCAAGCCATTATCCTCATAACTTGACTAAAAGTGTTTCTATTGCAACAGAACTTTAGTATATTGTTCTGGAAGTATACTGAACCAAATCTGTATAATATCATTGAAATGGGGTAAAAGGTCAGGGCACAAGAGCGAGATTTATTCCATAGCCATTATTCTCATAACTTGAGTAATGATTTATGGTATGTTGGAAAGCGTATCATAATTAATGCATTGCAAGATTTTACTAACTTCTCTTTTAGGACATTTTTTTTGGATTGGAGGTTTAACGACCACCGTGTGCAACTCAATGGGCTATAAGCAGTCTCCCGTCCTTAATTTAGGGCCACTGGTTCCAGGGAAGGGAGACAGCCAGTGCGTTAGAAAAAATCAATATTCATGCCTCACCAGGTTTCGAACCCGGACTCCTTTTGGACGAATGATCAGAAGCCATCGCTTAGACCACTGGGCCACCGGTGCGGCTTTTAGAACATAATGGCCAATTCTTCTTGAAAATCGTACCGTTTCTTGAGAATGCTATCTAATGAAGTTTTATACGCCGCCTGATTTCTTCATCAGTGTGGCCTCCGATTGATATCTGTTGCCCAACGTAAAGGTACGCTTCGGTTATTTCTAGATTTTTCAGATCAATCGATAAATCATTTCTCGCAAAAACATTGCACATCAGTTTTGTTTTCTGTAAGTTCATTTTTAATCCTACTTCTTTACTCTTATCAGCAAGTTCTTGAATCATAGTTTCCAGCTCTGAAAGGGTAGTTTTGAAAATGAATATCTCCACAGCAAAACGAAGGTGCGTTTAATGCTCTCATTGTTTTTATTTCATTGTCTTCATAGTTCAATAAATGAAATATTTTCAGCAGTGTGGCATTCAAAAGCTTGGGAGACAGGGTTTCAACTTTTTTCACTTCCTTACCAATTTTTATGTGCTGTCTCCCCGAACAGTAGAATATTTGCACTTGCATTTTCATACATGTTATTAATAATATTGATGCATTCATCTTCAATGTAGCACGATTTTAGCGACACTATAACTGCTGATTGTTTTGCGGAATCAGAGCCCTTTTCATAATCAATAAAAACCATTAATATTGGGAGTCCATATTCGTTCGTTCTTCCAGTTAGTTTTCTAATTATACGGGCACGTATGTAGTGTACATAGGATTTTCTCCGACTTTTGCTATTCCTTCCAATCCCCAGTCTAGTATTTCAATTTCTTAGTTCAACGATGGTCAGTTTTTCTGGCAATATGTACAGCCAATTGCCATTACTTTGATTATGATGCCATCAAAACTTGTCCTTCTCCTGATCGATGAGTTCTTTTCCCATTTTCCTTGGTTATTCCGTGATTCTTTGACATCTGATTTTAAAGTCTATGCCCTGATTTATATGTAAGAATTGAATTGGAAGAATGCATAAAATAAACATTTTTCTTCTAAGAGAAAATTGCAATTTGCTTTTCAAAAATGTACTGTTTCTTTCAAACTCATTGCAGCCACGTTTTTCATGCTTAAGGATTTTTTCACTGATTGATCATGGCATGATATATGTTACCTAAATAGTGTACATAGTGTACATAGATTTTCTCGTATATAGTGTACATAAAGTAGGTGAAGGCATCAGTTACATTTAAATTTACACATCGATGAACATAAGGTGTCCCCGTTTCGTGCAATTCTAGCTAACGGAATTAATTATGCTACTCAAAATTCGTAAAAATATGTACCAATACCTATCTTTCCGAACTTTTTGTGTGAGGACAGATTCGAAAATCAAATCAAAAATTGTGGAATAGTACTTAAATTTAAATACCTCAATAAGATGCAACTTTAATAACCTTTTCCTAGATGGAAACTTGAATACCAAATATAAAAGCGTCAAGTGCAATTTTAATAATTTCTTATATCCTGTCAGACAAGAAAAACGTTTGAAACAATATATTCAAATAAAATATTGCTGAGTGAAGTGACAGATGAAAGAAAAAAACAGATTAAATTTGTTTAACTGACATTTGATTTTCAGCCTGCTCATTGAAAACATCACGCTGTAGATACTTTGAGTTTGCGCTATAACTGGCTGTTATTTATCATTAATAATCAGTATTGATAATTAAAATAAACTCATTCTGTCGTAACTGTCTAACTTAGGCTGAATCATAAACACGGAAAACTAATCACGTGGCAGAAAATGTTTTTCACTAACTTCTTAAGAAGCATTTTTTACGCCATTTTTTTTTCATCGGAGTAAACGAACATCGAAGAAAACACGCTTTCTTTCCGAAGCTCCTTAACGTTTCTTCTGGAAACGTCTTCTCTGTCACCTATAGATCAGATAAAACTTTAATCATTTTCCTTCCGAAGGAAATTTTGAAATCACATTCTGGAAGTAACTCGTCGAGTACTTTCTCTCGGGGTTATCTCCCTTTCTCCCCGTTTTTTATCAGGTTCTTTGGTTATTACCAGTTGTTGTATCGATCTCTCTTCCATTAGCCTTCGCAATAGGATAATGGCGGCTAAAAAATTACAACGGACAAAAAAAAAAAAAAAAAACTAAAGATTTTCCGATAACTTGCCCTTTCTCATTCAGTCTGTCTTCAGTCCTGCTATAGCCCTGCCAGGAGGGCATTTACTCTCGCTCAAAGACTTCCCTCGGTCTCTGAAACTAAACGCGTCGTAGCAGAAGTAAAGAAATTGCAATTTTTTAAGAGTTATAGTTACAGTTATTAGATGCAAGAAAAAAAAACAGAACCTGAAGTCATTCGCACAGGTTTGGTTCTTTTCCGCTTCAAAGTGTGACTTTTGTTTTTTAATGAACTGCTTTTTTTTATTTCTGTAATTTTTAAAGTGAAACACAGGAGACTCTCACACTTTTATTTTATAGGCTAACGATGATTTCTTTTGGTTCACATTACACGAGCGACCACTTCTTTCTTTGCTCTTTTTTCTTATTTTAAAAAGTTTCGAATACGAACTCGTGGATAGATCACATCGCTCGGGAGGATTGAATTAACACGAAGAAAAAGAAATTTTTTTCATGTTTTTATTGTTCGCTGTGATATACAGGGGACAATAAAAACATGACATTATTCGCCGAAAGCATTCGTATCCATCTCATGCAAGAAAAATGTTGCAATGATGATACCGACCTCATGGAAATTGTATATCAATAAACATAAAATGGACTGCAGACTTACAACTTAAACAAAACTCTAACTGTGTTACATTGTAAATAGTATTTTTAATGTGGACCACGTATTTTTTTGTTCTTGATGATGCATTTGTATCATTTTTGTGCATGTGTAGTGTTGCGATACCTTATTCTTGCCTTGGCATATATATAAATGTAGGGTGACCACCTGTAATCACAGTGTTTTTCAGCAAAACCTGATGATGACCTGAATTGCCAGGTCGAAACATCTCGCTTATCTGTATGTTTTTTAACTGTATATTTCAGAAAACCTCTTTTTAAAACCTGACGAAGGTTTGCATCACAATTTATTACATCGTGCATTAGTGTCTCCAAATTATTGTTATGCTCTGCATGAAGAAGTCAAGATTCTTGAAAAAACGATATGACTTTTCAAATTTACAATGCAATGAAACCAGGAAGCTGTGCGACAGTGAAGCGAGCACACAAACACAAAACTTTAACTGACGTAATTCTAATATTTTGCAGTTGCATGAAAATAAATGAACAGTGAACTTTGTAAAAGATGATGTAATATGCCGAAAAGATGCACAGAAGTAATAATTAAAAAGTAGCTTTTTCCGAATCTACGTATCTCCTCTCCGGAGCCTGTTATTCTGCGCACCAAACTACACCGACTTTAGCTTATCGCTGCAACTCTCCGTTTTGACCCTTGTATCACTTAGTTGTACTCCACGTATATCTCCCTCTTGAGAAAGACACGGACACGAAATCGCAGGTTTCGGGACCGCCGTAAACGATGCTTGAAGGAGAGCTCACTGTAGAAGGATTTTTTAATACACTGGCTTCCATAAATTAAGCAACAAATCGAAAAATTGCAATAATTGGGCTAAATATAGTTCACATTGCATGAAATTTGCATATGTTACGGGAGAAGGCATATAGCATCGATGTACGGAAGGCAAATGAGTGGCGCTGGCAACGCTTTATGTAAATGTGCAAGAGCTTAAAACCAGCTGTTTCGGAGGGAGTCGCCAATTCATGAGCGGCGGTGAATGACAAGATTTCGAGACAGCGATTTTGTTAACATTGCTTAGAGACGTCATTTACCAGCGGAGTTACGCTATAGAGCGGCAGGCCGACTCGAAGCAGGGCAAGTCAGTCGTTCTGTGGTCAGCAGGATGTGGCAGCAGTGTCAAGCCACGGGTGCAGCTTGCCGACGGTACAGTGAATGCAGGCCATGGGCGACGACCTCCGCGGATGACCGGTATTTGTGGCTTTCCGCACAGCTGAACAGGACGGCTACACCAACTCATCTCAGATATGTGCTTGCGGCAGCCACCGAACTGACGGTACCAGATTCGACGGTACGCAGAAGGTTACATGAAGGAGAACTGTATGCTCAGCCATCAGTGTCATGCGTGACCCTCACCCCCAAGTTTACATCTGGAGAGAGGTCGGTACTCGCTATCTTCCCTCTAATATCCAAGAAAGGGGCACCAATGGTGGTGGTAGTGTTCTGGTGTGAGCAGGCATATCGTTAGGTGGCCGTACCGACCTCTATGTGTTGCCACATGGAAACCTCAATGCTCAGAGGTATAGAGACGACATCCTGGACCCTATTGTTTGTCCTTATGCGGCCGCAATTGGCGATACATTTGTACTGCAGACGGATAACGCCCGCCCTCACACTGCTCGCCACGTGCACCAATACCTGGAACAGGAGACTGTAGTTCGTATGGAGTGGCCAGAACGCTCTTCCGATCAGAATTCCGTTGAGCATGTCTGTGATGCTCATGCTCTCGGGAGGAGTGCTGCTGGCTTTCAGCTCCCTCCCGAACCCTGCAGGGGCTCGGCACTGCTTTGCTCTAGCAATGGACGCAGTTACGCATGAAACTGCTCGACACCATAATTAACAACATGGAACATCGCTGTCGGGCTTGTATTGTTGTTGGAAATAATCGCACTCCGAACAACAATAACAGGCCCGACAGCAATCTTGAATCACACTCCGTAATGAAGTACCTTTTCCTATTAGGTATTGATACCTATATTTCTGTATTTTCATATTTGCATCACTCATTCAAAATGTAAATGCTTTGTATCACATGTTCGTACGTTTTTAGCACGTCTTATGTAAAAAAAAAAAAAAAAAGACCGTTCTTATGTTACCGGTTTGTCCGTCCGTCCGTCCGTCTGTACCCACGATATCTCTGCAACTATTAGCCCGATTTGAAATTATTTTTGCGCGGGGAAGCTTGAAATATGCGAATGATGATCATTTA
The DNA here is from genome assembly GCA_039090855.1 of Macrothele yani. Classification (NCBI taxonomy): domain Eukaryota; kingdom Metazoa; phylum Arthropoda; class Arachnida; order Araneae; family Macrothelidae; genus Macrothele; species Macrothele yani. The sequence continues at coordinate 141,160,183 of CM076994.1, forward strand.
TTTCGTTTTTTTTTACGATGTACAGTTTTGCCGCTAGGGGGCGTAAATGCAGATGATGTCGAATTCAAAATACGTTTTATTCCATATATTTGCTTCTAAACAACCGATTGAAAAAATTCTTTTATCTTCCGATTCCACTTATGTCGAAGAGTATTTTAGATATAGTTACTTTTTCAAATTACGCATAGATTTCCGCTAGGAGGCATAAAAGTAAATTACATTTTCCCCGATAACTCTTCTTCTAAAACTCCGATTAATTTTTTTTCTTCAGCGGATACATCTCCTGATGGAAACACTTTTGCATATAATTTCAAATTTTTGGTAAAGAATACTTTCGCCACCAGGGGGCGTAAGTGTTAACTTTTGCTTCTGATATATTTGCCATAAAATCTGAGCTTCTAAAATATCGATTGAAAAAATTCTTTCGAGGACTGATGCCACTCACATCGATAAATATTTTCGGAATATGTTCTTCTTAAAATATTCAACAGTTTCTCCGCCAGGGGCGTAGATTTATATCCTATTTTTGTCAATATCTCTACTTCTCGCAGTCCGATTTTAAAAATTCCTTCTTTGTTGGAAAGTGTTTCCAGTGTGACATGTTTTTCATATAATTTCAAAATTTTCAAGTAATTCATAGACTTTCCGCTTGGGGGCGTAGAGGTAAATTGTGTTTCGCCCTATATCTCTGCTTCTAAATCTCCGATTTAAAAACTTCTTTCTGCACCGGATACAGCTCCTGATCGGAAATCGTTTGGTCATAATTTCAATTTAAAAAAAATGGTTTGGCCACCATTGGGCGTAAATCTTAATTTCCGCTTATGATGTATTCGCAGCAAAATATGTTTTTCTAAATTCTTGATTGAAAATATTCGTCTTTTGTAGACAGATAGTATAGTACTCATGTTGAAAAACCTTTTAGAGACATTTTCTTTTTAAAATAATTCATGGTTTCTACGCCAGGGGGCGTAGATGTATATCTTATTTTTGTCAATATCTCTACTTCTAGGAGTCCGATTTGAAAAATCCCTTCTTTGTTGGACAGTGTTTCCAGTGTGACATGTTTTTTCATATACACTGCTGGCCACCCAAAATGCAACACCAAAAAGGAAGCATCCGATTGACCTGAAATTCGCAGCATGCGTCGCCCGCGAGAGGACATGCAAACGATTAGCATTGCAGGGCATATGCAAATCATGTGCACCCGGCACGCCACCGAGAATCACTATAAGAGGGTGCGCAGAAGGCGGGTTGTAAGTAGTGGAAGTGTGTTGCGCTGCCGGACCTGTGCGTTTCCAGTGCGAAATGTTTCTCATATAAATTCATGTTTTTCTTAAAGCACATATCTACAACCAAAGGGCGTAAGCTCACAATTCTGTTTACAGCAATATCTGATGGATTAAAACCCCGATTGAAAAACGTCTTTCTATTGTTTTCCATACCGGTTCCATTGACTTTGAATAGCTTTGGTAAATTTAATCTGCGTTAGAACGGATTCAAAAGACGTGCTTATTACACCCGAAAATTCGGTGTCATCCTTCTTGTTTTTTGTTGCATTTGGTCTGATAAAGCTTACCACGTTTTTTGTTGCATTTGGTCTGATAAAGCTTCGGTTGCATACTTTTTGAGTTATCACGATTTTTCCAATTGTTGCTTAATTTATGGAAACCATTGTAATTCTAGACGATGTGTGAAATAAGCGTCACATATCATTCTCCAACCTTACGGCCAAAAGATTCATTTTAACGTTCGGAAGTCAATCTGAAAATAAATCCCTTTTTGCCGGTGATAGAAGTTGCATTCCACGTTTTATTGCTCCTTAGTCAGTTATTCTCCTGACTGAAATACACCGACGTTGGCTTTTCACCGGAATTCGCTTTACGACTCTTGCGTCGCCTCAGCTGCGCATCACACTTGAATCTTTAAACGTACTTGAGAGCGATGAACAAAAATCTACCACAGGGCGTTCAGAACGGTCGCATGCAAAAAAATCCCATTTTTACATAAGAAGTGTGTGACGTACTACAGAGGTAAAGCACGTGTCAAGACGACAAATCTGCAGGAATACATTCTGTCCGTGTAGCTTAGCTGGGAGAGCAGTTTACTCCAGAGTGAGAGGGCGCGACTTCGATCTTCGTACCGGACGAACTTGTGTTTTCAGAAGTGCCTGTAACTTAGCTAGCGATCCAGGAGGTGGTTGCCGACATGCACTGTGTTATTTACAGAAACACATTATACAAACAATAAAACGACACAATACAAATTACTATATAAAAATTGTCAGCTATTGCCGTGCAGTGCTGAGCTAAAGCCAAAGGGTGTGCAGAGAACAACAATAAGTGGTATCAAGACGATGTTACGGGAAAACAGTTCGACATTTTCATACAAAACATGAGTCCATCACAGTCTCAAGGATTGTACGAGTGAATACAGCAGAGTAGCAATAATGAAATAGATAGTCACACAGCATGTCCCTAGCTACCAAAAGCAAATCCAAGTGAAAATATTACAGTACAATAGGTGCCCATCTGTTATAGAAGAATGGAATTTGGCCAGTAGCTCAAGCTTGAAGAAGTGCACGTATCTGAAGTTTAAACATCTTCCACAGTTGACGTCTAGCATCGAAATAGTATACAATCGGATGTGACGTACTGCGGAGCTCAAGCACATGTCAAGACGGCAAAGCTGCGGCGATATATTCCGTCGGTGTAGCTTAATTGGGAAATCATTCGCCTCCGAAGCAGAAGGATGCGGTTTTGATCTCTGTCACCGGTAAATCTGTGTTTTCACATTGGCGTTCGATCGCGGAAATGGATCTACCTGGCCGTTGGGTTTTTCGAAAAATGTGTGATCCTCCTTCCACGCACATTGTCTGGAATTATTAAGAATTCTTCCGTCGCTTCGAAACGTGCGTGACGCTTCTGCCACACATCGTTTGGAATTAGGGAGAGTTCCTTCTTCTACAGAGAAAGTACTTGAAGCATGGTATACGGCGGAACTGAATCCTGTGATTTCGTGGCCCCGCCCTTCTCAAGGGGAAAATATGTGACGTCCTACAAAGGGGAAGCACATGTTAATACGGCAAAGGTAACGATAAATTATTCCGTCGGTGTAGCTTAATTGGGAAATTCTTCTGCTCCGGAGCAGCAGGATGCGCATTCGCTGCCCTAGTGGCGTGTTGGTCTAAACGTTGTCTTATGATCATTCGTCCGTGAAGGATCCGGGTTCTAATCCCGGTGAGGCATGGCTGTTGTGTTTGCATTATGGCCCCGGGTTTATCCCTTCTCTGGAGATGGTGGCCCTAAAATAGAGACGAGTTGCTGTTTATAGCCCATCGAGTTGCTCACAGTGGTCGTTAAGAATTCAATCAAAAAAGAAAAAGAAAAAACATGCGGGTTCAATCCTCGTCACCGGCAAATTTGTGTTTTCACAGGGGGTTAGCAGTAATATTTCTAAGGTGGAACAGGTAGTAGCACAGGATGTCCCAGATGTGCTCAATGGAACAGAAGTCAAGGAATCTTACTTGCTGATGTATATTTGTGATATCCCAGTTTCTAAGTATTGCTTCACCACGAAAGAACTGTGAAGACGCGCATGGTCGCACATAAACAAAATATCAAGCGCAACAGTGCCCCTAAAAGTTTTCCATAGAGTTCAAGAATATAGTGGCTGCGTTCCTGAACGATACCGATTTCCACGACGTACATCGATGATATCAAGCAGACTGCATCTGTTCATCATCATGGCACAAGTTCTTTGTGTCGTATTCTCAACAAGTTTCATTCCAAGTAAATATGTGGACCATGAAAGATTCATCATCATCATCATCATCATCATCATATCACTAAGCCGTTCTCTGAGATGCAGAGGTTAGCTCCACAAAGAAGTACAAACCACCGGAAAATTTTTTAACTGATTACTTACTTAATATCACCGTATCAAACGTCTCCATTTACAGCGATCTTGACACACAACTCATTCTTCACTGACATCCATCCCTCGACGTACACAAGACCTTTTGTACTTCATACTCATAATCTTTCTCTCATGCAGATACTCCTAAATCTGGTCCTCCCATGATTTCCTTGGCCGTCCTCTGTCTTTCCTTCCTGCCACTTGGGCTAAGAAGATTTTCTTGGTAAACATCTTATCACTCATTTTTTCAACATGTCCAAACCACCAAAGCATATTAGTCGCAGCCTTACTAACAACATTTTACTTCACATCACACAACTGCAAAACATCTTCATTCCTGACACAATCAGAACGTGTCTTGCCACAAATCCCCCGTAAGTAACGCATTTCTCCAGCACACAAACGACTCCCATGTTTCTTCTGTAATACCCAATTACACTTTCATACACAGCCATGCGGGACTCTCTTGAGAACCCATTATTCCTGTGAAAACCTCCTAAAGCAGCTAATACTTTTAATGAAGTATTCACTCGCCGAATAATTTCACCATCAAATTGGTTCTTTCTGTCAAACATGCTTTCAAAATACACAAATTCATTTACCTGGTCAATCACTGGGCCATTTAGAATTATATTACATTCAGTACAAACAGTTCCTCGTTCAAAAACCGCAACTTTGGTTTTCCCCTTATTTATACTTAGTTTGAATTTCATGCAAACTTCGTACATCCGGTGCAACATACTATGCAACTCACTATATAAACCAGTATTGTATTGTCCCCAAAACATAAACTAGTATTGTCCATCTTGACATCACGCATGCACGCATCCATAAATATACAAAACAGCCATGGTTACATTACACAACCTTGTCTGACTCCTGCACTAATAGAAAACCATTTTGATACAACACCATTCACATGTACACAAGCTCTACTGCCGGCATGCATGGCTTTTACACTATTTTCGACCATGAAAGATACTGCCTATAATTGTAATATTTTACAAACCATGCTTGCATATTGTGCGACTTTCGGATCGTGGGTGCATTACCGTTGCTTGGTACAATTTCCACTCACATATGCCATCATTAAAAAATAAATAAAATGTTCCGGTAGATATTCAAGTTGGCTGGATCATTGAGTAGAGCTGTAGCGTTTTTCCGAACAAGTAGATCACCTCATGTAATTGTGAAAGCTGGTAGCATATAGTAAGGGCTCATTGCTTCGACAGTAGTAAATTACGTATGACGATCGTGCAAAAAAAAAAAATTGTATTCTACCATACACATTAAAGTTGCGCGATTGTGATTCCTTACTATATTCCCACATAGTTTCCGGCATCTGCAATGCACTTCTCATAGCGATGCCGTAGTGCCTAGATCCCGGTGGGGAAAAAACCCCGACTGGGCCACCCACAGCGCCACATTTGCATAACGCCAGCTGTCTCCAATTCAATTGTTCTTCAGTGTATCTTGAGGTCACATTTCAGCTTGTGCATGCGCGGATGGCCTTTCCTCGCTATATCATATTTAATCGCTGTCAAGGTCATTTTTTACGTTTGTCTAAATCTGAATAATATAAAATGATACAAATAAAAATTGTTTTTGAGAAACTAAACAGTCGCGACTGTTGCCGCCGCAATTGTTTAGTGAATATTTACTTTTATGACCCACATATCTTCTTTCATTCGTTTCACGATAATTTAATTAATTCACCTGCTTATGTACCACTTAGCGTGAGGAATTAGCAAGCTTCATCGTTAGTGGACATGATTAATTCCACTTAGCATGAGGAATTAGCAAACTTCATCGTTAGTTGTCATGATTAATTCCACTTAGCATGAGGAATTAACAAACTTCATCGTTAGTGGACATGATTAATTCCACTTAGCATGAGGAATTAGCAAACTTCATCGTTAGTTGTCATGATTAATTCCACTTAGCATGAGGAATTAGCAAACTTCATCGTTAGTTGTCATGATTAATTCCACTTAGCATGAGGAATTAGCAAACTTCATCGTCAATTGTCATGATTAATTCCCCTTAGCATGAGGAATTAGCAAACTTCAACGTTAGTTGTCATGATTAATTCCCCTTAGCATGAGGAATTAGCAAACTTCATCGTTAGTGGACATGATTTATTCCACTTAGCATGAGGAATTAGCAAACTTCATCGTTAGTTGTCATGATTAATTCCCCTTAGCATGAGGAATTATCAAACTTCATCGTTAGTTGTCATGATTAATTCCACTTAGCATGAGGAATTAGCAAACTTCATCGTCAGTTAGTCATGATTTAATTCCACTTAGCATGAGGAATTAGCAAACTTCATCGTCAGTTGTCATGATTAATTCTCCTTAGCATGAGGAATTAGCAAACTTCATCGTTAGTTGTCATGATTAATTCCACTTAGCAAGCATCACACTGTGGCTGGGCGTGGTCGTGAGTGAAACGAATAAATACAATGTGTTTTACGTATATAAATGTACACTCTCGAATCACTCGTTTTATTTCGCACCCTCGAAGATCTTGACATGCGAAAGATGCATAGTATAAATGATGTACAAAGAGTACCAGGATACTCGCTCGATCGTTATTCTTTTGTTAGGGAAGTGTATTTGGTATTTGGACCTGAAGCGAGAGAAAAATCTTGGAGAGATGTGTGCTGTTACTAGAGAATAACGATTAAACTCCTCCAAGTAGGCTCCTTTAAATTGCCTAAATTGCTCAAGAAATATGCCGTTATGAGACTCAAATTATTACATAAAATTAAATATCTTAAATACTGTAGGTTTATAGATTAAACAGTTTCTCGACTAAATGTTCGAGTGTTCGACAATTGTCAATGCTCTGAACTTTAACGATTGCAGAACAAACTCTGGGTAAATCGCACACTGTTAGTTTGAAAATGATGTACTTATTAAGTTTCAGTGCATCCTTGCTTTTATTCGTTAAAACCGCTAGATTGAAAACAGGGATATAACCTCTAAACTCTTCTTACTAAAGGCCCTGATAATGGTTTCGCAACAGGAGTTAAACATTCATGAGGTAAAAGCATTGTAATCCATGAAATGTAGAAAAATCCTTTGTGTTAAGCTAAAGCACTTTGCATTATGCATCGCGTTTGTTTAACAGACACGTCTTTGTAAACTCGTGGATGCTGTAAGCTTTCGAATGTGCATGTTAGCTTAGCTCGACGTTTTAATAAACGTGTATTCACTGCTTTTGTAACATACACACACTGTTCTGTCTCTTATGGAGTTTTGAGTTACTTGTGAAATTTTAATGGTTTGGGCTTAAATGCTCGTAGTGCAGGTGTGTTTCAAAATAATGGAAAGACCAAATGCGGCTGGAGTACACGCAATTCGCCGAGTGCCAACACAGGAAAGACGCCCTCGCGATGTGAGTACAGTACAGTGTCGGCTATTACGTAGCCACGCCATAGTCGCAGGGCAAACCGTGTGGTGGAGAAATTGAGAAATTGTTGACAATATGAGATCTCAGGGACCTCAAAAAAAAAACTATGATAATTGATGCGCGTCTTATAGGGGTTTCAGTAAATATTTATCGAACGGCAGAAATAATAGGTGTAACACGAGATACTGTGTAGAATATTACAGTATATCTACCTACCACGGTGGTCGTAAAACTTTCAATAGCCACCCCGGTAGCACAATGGTCTAAGCGATGGCTTCTCATCATTCGTCCGAGAAGGGTCCGGGTTCGAGTCCCGGTGGGGCATGGATGATGTGTTTGTCTTACGGACCTGGCTCCCTCCCTTCCTTGGAACCAGTGGTCAAAAATTAGGGACGGGCCACTGCTTACAGCCCACACAGTTACTCACGGTGATCGTTATCCCTTCAATAAAAAAAAAAAAGACAAAAAAAATCACCATCCAGGAACAAATAAAAACAAAACAAAACAAAACACGGCATCGACTCCAAACGTGCAAATTGTGGACGCCATGCGAATATGTTAGCTGGAGGTAAGCGAACGTTGGAGCAGATTGTACACATTACCACATCACCGAAAATAGCAGTACAGTTGAACACCAGTTGAAATGGTCCTCTTTCCGTCATGAAGGCTCGTCCAAAACTCCATCGTGCCGGTATTTGTGGCCGTGCTGCAACAGACAAACCTCTGATTACCAACATCAACGCAACACTATCTGTAAGAGGCGCCAATTACAAACGCAGTTGGATGAAAACTGAGGGTAATGTTTTTGAGTTGGCAACAGTGCGAAGGGGAAAAGTAAGCACACAGTCAACTTAATAAATTAATGAAGTATCTATGGCAACAGTTATTAGCCGTGGCAGGCAATTCTGGTTTTGTTATTGCGCAGCTGTTTAAGGTACGTCTGCATTTAGTCATACAGCTATGGAGGTGAATGATTGAGAGTTAAGAAGTGAAATGCGATGCAATTTCGCTATCGCTTGGGTAAAACGACTCCAGAAACAGTTGATTTAATGAAAAAAGCTTACAAAGATAAATGTTTGGGTGAGTCAACGATTTTTAGATGGCACCATGATTTCAAAAATTGGCGTTTGTCGGCAGAACTTGCTCGTAGGCCTGGTCGACCTCAAAGTGTTGTTACGGAGCGTATTGGTAACACTATGTGGGTAAACCTGCAAGAAAATCGACGAATGACGTGCGAAGACATAGCGGCGTCAACTAATACTTCAAAAAACGTCAGCATTCCGCATGCTGTGCGACAAATTAGTGCCACATCGTCTGTGTTCCAGATAGGTACCTCATCACCTGACGAGAAAGCAATTGTTAGCCAGAGTTCAGGTGTGTCATGAGTAGAAACACATAAATGAAAATGATCCAAACTTTCTAAACACAGTAATACCTGCCGATGAAACATGGGCCCACTATTTCGACCCCCTCACGAAATGCGCAACGAGTTTCTGGAAAACACAGGATCGCCTCCTCCGAAAAAAGTCCGCCAAACCAAATCAGCTGGGAAGGTGATGATGATAATTTTTTTGATCATAAAGGTGTAATCTACCAGCATGCCATTGTTCAACAAATTCCTGTGAATGCTGAGTATTATATTTCAGTCTTGAAGCGTCTGCGACGACACATATCGATTAACCGACCGGAAGTGGTGGGCAAGTATATCAATTAAGCGACTCTACACCTTGATTAGTTGACTCTACATCTTGATAACGCCCGCTCACATGTGGCTGCTTGTGTTCAACAGTTTCTTACGAAATGTAGTATTGAAATCATGTCACAGCCTGCCCACAGTCATGTCTTCGCCCTCGTGCGATTTCTGGTGTTTTCAACAATGAAGGAGAAGTTCCGTGGTGCAACATTCAACACAGATGCTGACGTTATTCAAGCTGTACAGGGGTCGCTAAAGCAGCTTACACAAAATGCCTTCGCCTCATGCTATGAAAAGTGGACTGAACGATGGGACTGTCGAATATCACCGAAGGTAAGATACTTTGAGAAAGAACAACGTATGTTTTGCTGTACCTGTATTTCTTAATTTTGTAGGCTTTTACTCTCAGTTTTGGTGGAACGGCCGTTCTAAATAATAGCTGGATGCTAAAGACTGGCAGCATGTCATGTGGTCTGATGAATCAAGCTTCACATTGCTTCCTACCACTAGGAATGAGTACGTCTAGCGAACACCCTCAAAAGCGTACCATCTGAACTGTTTGGTTCCTACTGTGAAGCATAGAGGTGAATACCTGATGCTGTGGGGTGCCGCGTCATGACATTCCTCAGGACCATTGGTTATTCTGAAGGGTCGTGTCATATCAGCAAAGTATGATTCCATTCTTCGTCACCCAGTGTTGCAGCCATTGGTCCCTAATGGCCGTCCCTGGTTTCAAGAAGATAATGCACCTGTGCATTGTGCGGAACCAGTAAAGTTGTGGTTGCCAGAGCATGAGATACAATATCTACCCCAGCCATCTCAATTTCCTGATCACGATGTCTTTAAACATTTGTGAGAATATCTTGAGCGAAAGATTACACTTTTCACCTCCAACAACACTGGCACAGCTGGGACGTATTTTACAGGATGAATGGTCACAAATTCCATTGTCGTATGGCCATGACTTGTATGTGTCAATTCGAAGTTGGATTGCTTCTGTTCTGCAGGCCCAAGGTGGGCCAACAGCTTGTTAGTCAAAAAGTCGTCCGCAAAAAGTAAGTGTTTCAATTATTTCGGTTAAACCATGTAGTAGCTGGTTTTGCTGTAATGGTAGGGCTAAGCTGGAACTCTAAGCTGCAGTTGTAAGATTTACTTGCTTAAATGTTAATGCTGCTTTCGCTATTAAATTGTGATTATAGTAAGAATTGCTAATACTATAGGAACTGCTAATGGCCAGAGTTGGAAACGGGTCACCCGACCCGAACTAGACTTAGACAAATCTGCTTTGAACTGTACATTCGAAACTCGATTTATAATTATACATAATTATATATATATTAATATACATACACTGAAGAGCAATTGAATTAGAGATACCTGTCTAGTAACGTGTAGCACCACTTTTCGTCCTGATGACGGCGGCGATTCGTCTCGACATGGACTCGTCAAGACACCGGAAGCGTTGGGAAGCCACACGGATCCACGACCCCTGAACGACCTCCCACAGTTCACGAAGATTTGATGGAGGGGGTCAGAGCCTCGAACATCTCTCTCAATGGCATCCCAGATGTGCTCGATGGGATTGACGTCGGGTGACCTAGCTGGCCAAGTAAGCGAAGTCACGTCGGTGGAGTGTTCATCCAACCATTCGGATACAATTCGGGAGCGATGGCACGGCGCACTGTCTTGTTGCAAGATTAGGTCCCCAGTGGAATGTTGAACACGCAAATGGTCGTCCAGGATATCCCCAGTAACGTTGACCTATGAGGGACGATGTCACACATAGCAGGGGCCCCATTTCAGTCCACGTAAACAGTCCCCAGACGAGAATGCTACCCCCACCAGCTTGAAGAGTACCCTGCTGGCAAGAAGGATCCATCGCTTCATGTGGTTTGCGCCGTACTCGTATCCTGCCATCCGCATGTACCAACATGAATCTCGACTCATCAGTCCAGGCAACATTTTTCCACATGTCTAGGGTTCAGTGGCGATGTTCCCTCGCCCATGCTAATCTTTGCACCCTGTGATGTGCGGTAAGCAGCGGTACCCTTCAGGGACGATGGCTTTTGTACCCCATAGCGAGGAGATGGTTCTGGATGGTGTGGCTGCTTACACGTTTTTGTGCACCAGCGTTAAATTGCCGAGTGATTTCTTGCACTGTGGACCGTCTATTCACTGTTACAATGCGAGCTAGCCGATGATGACCCCGCTCATCCACACGCTGTTGTCCACGGCAGTTGGCCCTTGCAGGGATGGTTTTACCGGATTTGATGTACTCATTTACCGGATTTGATGTGACACAGTGGCTCGGGAAAATCGCTGTGCCTGCACGACTTCCGAGATGAAGTGACCTATTCGTCGGGCCCCGACAATTTGCCCAAGATCAAATGCTCTTAGAACCTTCGTCTTACCCATACTGCGTCCGACTCTTACTGATTCCCGTCGCATCACTCGTTATATTGTCTTATCGCTGCATACGTCATGTCGTTTCCGTTTACAGGGCCGCACACATCGCCACATTTTCATAACGCCAGCTGTCTATAATTCAATTGCACTTCAGTGCACATGGCGTTCAAAAAGTCTCTCCGCAGTGGGTATCGTAGGTTATGGTTACATAGAGATCATTCAAATCTATTACGGGGAACGTACAATTTTCTCACTCACTTACAGCAAGTGTTGAAACTGTCGTCCTTCATCTTTAAGACATAACCTAACTGGTTTACACATGTTTTCAAATGTCCCTCCGCAGTAATGTTAAGCCATTTCTACTTAAGCCTGATGGCGATGCAGGCACAATGTTTGAAATATATGCACTGAAGTTCCAGAAAAACTCGTACACCAGTCTAATACTTGGTAGATGCCCCACGGGAGCGCAGGACTGCAGAAATACGAAGGAGCATGGAATTCATTAGGTTCTGGAAATATGCTGTAGGCAATGCACACCATACTTCCTGCAGAGCGTTCCACAATTCGGGTGTATTCCGAGGTCTCGGATTCCTGTGTTTGATAGCGCGTTGCATGGCATCCCAAATGTGTTATATCATGTTCAGATCTGGGGACATGGGTGGGAATGGCAACACCCCAAACTCAAATTAATGCTCCTCTAACCATAATGTGGCGTCTCGACACTTGTGTGGAGGTGCATTGTCTGTTGGAACAGGCCGAACCCATCAGCATGAATGCAGGACATGAACGGGTGTACCTCGTCAGAAAGGATGCGCACATAGCGTTGGCCGGTCACAGACGTTTGTAGACGTACCAGGAGTCCCAGTGAAGTTCAGCTAAACGCACCTCATACCATTAGGACCATACCCACCAGCCGGTAGAGTTTCCTGTTGACAGACGGGATTCTGGGCTTAATGGGGTTCGAGCCACACACGAATCCTTCCATCTGCCCGATACAGTTGGAAACGTGATTCGTCAGATCAGATTACTTGTTTCCAGTCATTAAGTCTCCAGTGGCGGTGTTGCCGTGCCCAAGCGAGGCGCATAGCTCTGTGTCGTGCACCCATGAAAGGGACTCGAGTTGGGCGTCGGCTCCCAAACCCCATATCGTGCAGGGTACGTTGCACAGTCCGGACGCTTTGGCTTGTTGAGGCTCCAGCATTGAATTCCCATGATACCTGCGAGAGTGTTGCACGCCTAACGCGTGAAACGATTCTTGACAGCCGACGATGGCCACGTTCACCCAATGTCTTTTTACGGCCCCACTGGTATCGTAGGTTGTAGGTTGTGCCGGAATTTTTGTAGTCACGGTACACACCCTTGCAATGGTCGTCCGTGAAAATCCTAACTTCGTTTCTACCTCCGAAATACTATGAACTATCTCACGAATGCCAACTATGACACCGCGTTGAAAATCTTTTGAATCGTTATTACTTGTCATTATCAAGCCGAAAACACCTCTGACAGCTGGCAAGGATGTGTATCGGTTTATATACGCACTGGCGGACGCAACCGAGTACGCGCATAGGTGACATTGCTATGTATTTTGCATAAGCTCGTCTGTACCAGTTTTTCTGGAACTTCAGTGTATATAGGAATGCATTCACATTTTGGAAACTTTCAACTCATCACAAACTTGTGAGCCGCCCCGGTGGCGCAGTGGTCTAAGGCGCTGGCCTCTGATCATTCGTCCGTAAGGGGTCCGGGTTCGAATCCCGGTGAGGCATGGATGTTGTGTTTGTCTTACGCCACTGGCTCTCTCCCTTCCCTGGAACCAGTGACCCTAAATTAGGGACGGGCGACTGCTTATAGCCCATTGAGTTGCTCACGGTGGTCGTTAAACCTCCAATCAAAAAAAAAAAAAAAAAAAAAAAACAAACTTGTGAAAACTAGTTTTGCTGTGAAACATATTCTGGTTTCTTAATGAGACGAAACATCTCCCAGCATTCACTCTTCCTCTTTTTGTTTTCAACAAGAACGTATTTCTGGGCCTCGACGCATATTTTTATCTCCTTAATATTAAATTCATCCATATTAACAAATAAGGCATTAATTCCTACACGACATGCAAAGGAACGGGATGTTAGCACGTCAAACGAGAACCTCTGAATGCTCAAAGCAAAAAATGCGATGTGAAAAGTAACTCTCAGTTTTATAATGTGACGAGAGAGTGAATCACCAGAGAAGCAGCCGCCAGGCAATTGCCTCTATCTTGCTCCGGACAATCGTACTAAAAACAAACGCAAAGCAAGTGTCGTTTTACAATATTGTATCGGTGAATCTAGTGTCGGCGTCGCATCGTCTGTCGGGAAATCTTCGTCCCTTTAAGAAAGAGACGGAAATATTTTTGCATAACAAATCATTTTTCACTCTGCTGGCACCAGCATCCAGCACAAAATTCGACAGTACGCTTTGTTTTTTGAATTTTTTTTTAACTTTTCAAAAAGAAAACGGAAATAAATTCGTGTCGAAATCGTGTCAGAAAGACCTTGACCCGACCCGTTTGACCCGCAATGAACTGTTGACCCGTGCCCCTTTTTCATCTCTGCTAATGGCGAGAGGTAGGTAATGAGTCAACATGAACTTACGATTCTTTCACCCTTTTATTCTCTGTTGTCGCACTTCATCATAGGTGAACAATTATAGCCGTAATACAACAAGCTGGATTTAAATTATCTATTGGTGATAATCCTCCGGAATATGCTTTTATAACACGTTGATATGTCAATGCACTTCTAATGACTTGCTCTCATAAAACGAACCTCTTATACCATCAGTATTACAAAATGTACATTTAATAAATCGTTAACACAAACTACCTTGCAACCTACTATGATTACGTTTTATTGATCTCTGACCCACTGTCATTGCTGTCAAATGTAGAAAGCTTTTTGCAAGAATTAATGTGGCGTTAAGTCAGAAAAACGTTAACGAGAAGAAACCGAATTTGCATAAGGCACAGAACCGCAAAAGGAAGGTAAAAAAGGTAGAAGTCACACTTTTCATATATTATTATTATTATTATTATTAAATGGGAAATATATTTTCTGGCAAATATTTTCCAGTTTTTCTTCGCGCAGAGTTCCTCATGTAGGCCTTGCTATCTTACAGCGTAAAGCAGCACGTGGCATGACACGGCTGAATCATCATACGTCTTTTTAGTCAAATAACGATTCTCTTTAACTAAATTAAACTTTTTTTAAAAAAAGAATTACGTAAATATTTGAAAGCTCACATTCTCTTGAGTTTATGTAATTGTGCTGATGTAAAATTAAATTAAAAAATCATAGTATAATAGTTTTTCTACCTAATCGAAAATTTTTTGGTGCTCGCTTTTTGACTGCAGCAGGTAAGTAACATTAGGCGGGCTGAATTTTTCAGCGCAAAATTGCTTGGAACTTTGGCGATCAGGAACCCAGCCCGAACAAAATAATAGCACTCATACAGTAATGACTCACACATACGAGATTACACTTTCTGAAGCAAAATAAAAAAATCCCTTCGGAAGAAAGAATAAGACTGAATCCAAACCGGCACCTCATATCTACCGTAGTTTGCTTTCCAAAATTTGGAAATCTTTATTTTATGCATTGCATATATGTGTTATTTTTTAAAACTGGATAATGTGGGTATTCAGCATTCCGAAGTGCTTAAATTTAAAGATCTTCTCTGTTTTCTTTTTTCTCCTGAAAATAAAAGAACTACATATCTCAGATTTCTTTCTTTTTACGTCGAAGAAGCATAATTTTGACAAAATCTGTAGAGAGCATTCATGTGTAATGTGCAAATGTGTATAGTCATTTTTATTCCATTATGTTAGATATAAAAAGGTTTATGGAGAATTCGAAAGGGGAAAAAAATGTCGCTGTGTTCGGAAATCAGAGGTAAAAAAAAAAAAAAAAGATAAACTTTTCCCCACCTTTTTCATCATGCGGAAAGTGTAAAAGAAATGCGGTTTTACCCCAGGCGTCTTTTGGAGACTTTTTTTCTGCGCGTTAATTCATCAGTTTCTTTGCTTTCGAAGCACTCAGCTGCGGCAAGGAAAAGGAGGGGCACGGCATCATTTCTCTGTGGACGTCATTATGCATAAAACTGTCACAGAATGGACATGCCAATAACTCAGGCTGCATACTTTCTGATTTTTTAAGCATAATTTTCCCACCATTGTCAAAATTCATTGCACGAAAGGTGGAAAAACAAACTCAGCTAGTGTTTTTCTTTTGTTAATGGAAGGGAAATAAAATACGTAACCAGTGGTGAAACTTTTCAAATTAAAAGTAGAATAATGGGTTTTGTTTTCTTGATTCTGCATTCCCGAATATTTTTTTAAGGAATTTAAAATCAGGAAGTGATGCAAAGACATGGCATCACGCTAATATAAACAGGGCTTCAATTTTATTATACACACCTTCTTTTCTTTTTTTTTGGGGGGGGGGAGGGGGATTAACGACCACCGTGAGCAACTAAATGGGGCATAAGCTATCGCCCGCCCCTAATTTAGGGCAACTGTATCCAGGGACAGGAGAGAGCCAGTGTCGTAAGGTAAATACAACATCCATGCCTCACAAGGACTCGAACCCAGCCCGTCTCGAACGAATGGTCAGAAGCCAGCGCTTAGACCACAGCGCCACGGTTATCCCAATTTGTCATTTTCATGTAGGACCTCCGCCCACAGGGAGTAGAGCTTAGGTCCCAGCCACCTACAGCGAGATCGCCTTTTGGGCAGGGCACAGAAACGGAAGGAATGAGAGCAAGTCTAGCGACTTTTGACAGAACAGTTTGTAGTGAGATTAGAGTACAGTAGATGGTGCCACCGTACAAGTACGATATTGCACATAGATGGGCGAGAGAATTTCAGGGAGGACGTAGGAAAGGATACCCATTTAACCAGTGGGTCCAGCCTGGGGGCCGTCACTTTACGTGCTCGTCCGATGCACGGCGGATATTCAGCGATTGTTAGTAAATCACACCATCTCTGAAAGATCAGCCCAGGCTAGAACCTGGGGACCCAGCATCGATAGTCTGAAACGCTAACCACTAAGCCATCCGCGGCTTCACAGCGCCACGGGGCTGCTGGGCACACCTTTATATTAGGTGTGCCCAGCTGCCACCTTTATATTAGGTGTGCCCAGCCAGCGCTTAGACTACAGAGCCACAGGGGCTGCTGGGCACACCTTTATATTAGGTACTAGCTGAATTATACCTCTTGCTGTCCCAATACAGCGTTTATGATACAATCTATATATAAAACAAATTACTGCTCCAATAACATTAAATGCAAAGCAAATTTTAAATTCTAAAGCTCCAAAGGCTACGTAATGAGAAATTCAATACATACAAAGAAAAATAAGAGATAAGCAAGCAAAAGGAAAAAAAAACTTAAATTCGAACAAGTAAAAATCCATAATTTCAACCTGGAAGAAAAACAGGGATTGTGGAACATGTGACAAATTTTACCCATGGCTTCGTCACGGGGAAATCACGAATAAAATCTCTCACACTTCTACATAGACCAGAAAGTGTGGTTTTCTGCTTATTCGGTTTGCAGTAAAGGACAAAATTAATACATTAAGGATTAAATCTACTACTAAAATGAGTTAAAAAACCCTCCTAGAAAACCGAATAACCATTACCCTACTCACACTCAATAATTAACAGTTCACAAGAATCCCTGCTGAAGATATTAATAAAAATTTACAGACGTCCGTTACACCACAGTCCAGATAGAACAACCATTAATTAAAAATAACAAGTAGAGCATTGCTTGAAAAAGTTTACCGATTTGCAAAATATTGCTGAAATTAGTCTTAAGGTTGTAAAACAGGCATTAGCCTAAAAAGCAAGAGTGTTACTTCAAATTAAAAAACGTGGTTACTTAAACAAAGAAGCACATACGCAGACCTATTAGCACGTCCCCGGTAGTAAGGTGGTCGCAGAATACTTAATCATCGTCTAACTAGATAAACAGTGAGGTTGCGTCCCCATAAATGTAAGGAACCCAATCTCAAAGTTTACGGACGTCGCGTTGTGTTTCATATAGATTCATTACGAGGTATTCGTAAAAAACCCACATGCCGCAAATTGTGAATTAGAGAAATATACACAGCCTAGAAAAGTTAGCTACAACAGGTTAAGTAATTAAAAATGTTTGTTATAAGAAAAGTATGTGAATTAAGCAATTACAGCCTTCAGGTGAAGGCGAAATAAAAGTTACTTTAAATTAGGAGTCCACTGCTGCGTAAGCCTGTTTCACCCCTGAGCTTAATTTTAAAATAAATCCCTCAGTCTATCTCGAGGAGGCATAGCGACCATACATATGTATATATACAGATAACATTGGAACTGGAATTGGGGAAAACAACATCATCTTACCTTCCGTCGGTTGGGTTGTAGCCTGTTGAGGTCCCACACTGGCAGTTTAAAGGTCTTCGAGTATACTGGTTACGAACTTTGCTTTTCTCCTACCGATTCTCGGCTCTGGATCTACCTATCCATATGATTATATGACTGCATTATAAGTTTCGTCAGCCTCCGTCTCAGCATCAGTATTCTACCTCTAAGTCTCTACATAACTATATCTATCTACGAGTCTTCGACTCTGAAAGCTCAAGCATCTAAGTGCACATAACATCTAAGTTCCTAGTATCTCGTAACTAGCCTATCTAGTATAGGCGTCCATAACTTTTTACTTAAGGATTCTGGTCCCTGAATATCTTCTATATGAATATCTCTCGCTTACGTTTTTTTACGTGTATATATTTACGCCCCTTTAATTTCCCACGTGGTAGGGGCGTGTCTTCAGCCCTATAGAAGATTTCCGCCTGGGGTCTAGATTGGTCAGCCGGGTTGACTTTTGCTTGGCCTTAGTGGTTATTGGTTGGCCTTCTAATCCACTCAGCTACCTTTTCGCGGCAGCTGGCGTGTTGGGAAGGTGAAGGTTCGGCAATTTCAATGGAACATAACTTCTGGGATCTGATGAATAGCGAAGAATTTGCGGGGGTTCCCTCTGACAGAGTTACGACTTTCTAGTGACACCTCGATGCCCTTTACGACTTTCGCTGGTGCCTACTTCCAGAGGAGTTGGCCGTAAAACGTAATTCGCCTATTCATCTGACCGCGGTTCGGACTTTTTCATGTGAATTTCTGAAATACCGGGATGTTTTGTCCTACCAGCAACGCTAGCACTGGGATCATTTCATGAATTTCGTGAAAGCCGTGGTGCTTGCAGGGCGGACAGCAGCTAGAGGGGTTGGGAGTGATTCAGTAAGGTGCTGGAAGGTGTTCACAGGTATGTGGAGACATGCTGACTGCAGTGCATCTGACAGCTGCTGGAGGGTGCCTAGTAGAGGATCTATACAGCGAACAACACGATCGAGGTGGTCCGTCGCATATTCGTGCTGGAAACGTCGCATATTCGTGCTGGAAGTCATATTCACCCCAGGGAAGACAATCAGAATGTATGGGTGTACGTGGTCTGCAAGGATGGATTCATAACGAATTCGGTCCATAGTGCCTTCCACAGGTATGCGTGGACCCAGGGAATGCCACGAAAACATTCCCCAGACCACAACGCTGCCCCAACCAGCATGTGTTCTGCCAGCAATGGTTGAAGAGTGTTTGTTCTCTGATGATTCTCGCCTTATACTCCAACGTCCATCCGTTCGATGAAGCAGAAAACGGGACTCCTCAGAAAAGTCAATCCTTTGCCAATCAGCAGATGTCCAATTTCGATACTGCCGTGCAAATATAAGCCTTTTCTGCAGATGCACCTTCGTTAGCATAGGTGCAGGGACAATCTGTCTGCCTCGGAGCCCCATACGCAGCAGGGTTCGCTGAAATGTTGTTTTAGACACATTTCAGGTAACTCCCTGGTTAATTCGGCCAGTGATTTGCTCCACTGTAGTGTGTCGATCGGCCCTCACGTACCATCGAAACCAACGTTCACCTCTCAAATCAATGGCACGTGGTGCTCCGCTGTTTCCACGTCGCTTATTCGCAATGGTGCCCCTTCTCCAATCACAATACACTATAACCACAGTAGTATGCGAACAGTCCACAAATTGCGCTGTTTCAGAAATACTGCCACTCTTGGCCCGAAAGCCGATAATCAGCTTTTCTTGCAAATCTGATAACTCCTTCCTTTTATCCATGAGAGCAACGAGTGATATGTTTTCAGATTTCCTACGGCACAATTTATTTACCGTCCAAGCCAGCTCACGACACGTTACTTCTTTCATTGGCTGCGCGCTGTTGACGTCAAAATTAGGAGGTCGTCACAATAATGTCACTCGACTGTGTATTTCTGGTGTTAGTCACCGAATTACAGTATCTGTTCAATAATATTCGGATACTTGCCTAACCGGGAATTGCCTATAATAGGAAATTACTTAATATCGCGTTGATACACCCTTAGCGTGTACCGCAGCCTCGACCCTGCTAGGAAGCTTTACCAATAGACTTTATTGCTTTGGTGAAGAAATCTCCTTCCATTCTGCAACAAGAACTTTAGTCAGGCCGGTCAACGATACGAGACGTTGGGCCTGGCATGCAGTCGGTATTCTAATTTATCCCAAAAGATGTTCCATAGTGTTGAAATCGTAGCTCTGTGTGGTTCGGTCAAGTTCTTCTTCGCCCATCTCATCAAACCATTCCTGCACGGACCTCGCTTTTTATACGGGGATATCGTATTGTTGGTAAAGGAAAGGGTCTTCATCGTTCTGTTGCCATAATGCTCGAAGCAGAGCATTGTCGAAAATACTGCAATCCAGTCAGTGGCGTTAAGATTGGCGGACACTAGAGATAAGGGACCCAGACCACACGATGAAAAACAGCCCCGGGGCATAATACTTCCACAACAAAGCTTAATAGATGGTCCAATATAGTCGAGCAGGGAATCACTCGATTCGATGAAATCCAGAATTTAGGAGTTAAACCCGGTCGAGAATGAAAAACTATCACTTCACAAGTCGTTGGAGATGTTGCCACAGATGTTGTTGAACAGTCAATGAATAATGTAGCAGGCTCCAGTAGTGCACGTGCAGTGTCATGGCAGTTGAATTTATCCTATGACGCAGTGTGGCCACCTCATTTTCCAGATCTTAGTCTTTGTGATTTCTGGTTGTGGGAACACTTAAAAGGTATGGTTTATCAAGGACATGTTACTAATTTGGCAGACTTGAAAGACAGTGTCACATTGCTTTGAAAAGCATCACAGCGGGCCAATTACTGTCGGCCGTTGAAGACAGTGTTCATCTCCTTCAGGTTCTACAACTTCAGAATGAGACCACATTGACCAAATCCCTTGCATCACAAAGGTCAATCAATATCTCTGTACCGCATGAGAGTCTTGTACAAATGAAATATTTGTGCTTGCAGCGCTACAAGTGCCATAGTGGTGAGTTTTGGTACCTTATCTTTTTTACGGAAATGTTTTCGGCATGTCCTGAAATGTCACCGTACCAAATTTGGTTGCATTCGGACTGCTAAATATATCTTTAAACAGCGTTGAATAGGGTTATTTTAATCAGGATTACCCTGCATTTGTATGAGTCATTGCTGTGTCGTATATGGGGGAACACACTACTCAAAAGCGGCGTACGGATAATTTTGATCATATAGTGTTCATTCGAGTTTGGATCCGAGTTTTCAAAAGAACTGAAGATCATTTAAACATGATTTATCGAGTGCGGAGGATAAAGTTTCTTGTTTTTGCATGTCCGTTCTCCATAAACCACAGATGAACTCTTTTCTCACAATGCCTGTATTATTTAAGGTTCCTGGGCACGTTTTTCTTTAATGATGAAAGCATTCAGTTAGTTCCGTTCGGTTCATCTTCTGCCGAAGTTTTATTGAACTTTATCCAATCCAACGCAATTAATAGTATTTTTTTTACATGTGTGGCTTTCTTCTTACTTATCGGAGTTGAATTTGAAGAACACTCTGCCTCGTGGAGAATTCATTTTCATCGAATGTTCAGAATACACAAAATGGTTTTCTTCTCCGAGAAAGACAGGAAACAATTATTTTTCTCCAAACAAGAGGAATAGTGTTTATTACTGGCGAGTCCGAGTGAATGTATTTTATTCCGTCCATTCCGTGAATATTTTTTCTTATTACTGCCACGATCATTCCATTTATTCAAATTAGTTCGCAGGCAGAGCGCATAACAATCGAGTTGAGTAATTCCATTTGTTTCTTGCATTGATGGCAAAGTCAATAAACAATTACGGAGAGAAACAGTTGTCTCCCTCTCATCGGAAGGAGATGAGAAGAAAGTGATAACAATAGAATCTCACCACGGTGTTTGTTCTAGAAATATTGCTTTCTCTTGTGCGCTTTTCCGACTGCGTGTTGCGTAAGCGGTTGCCATGACAGCCCAAAATGGTATAGGGATCCAGATGGAGTTAATGATGTTTCTCTCTTGTTTTGCTGATCTTATTTTTGTCATCGCTTTGTAGAGCACATTTAGCTCTCTTCCCTACATTCTGAACAAAGTTTCCTTCCTAACGAAGCAATAAAAAGCAGTTTTAATAAACCACTCTGAAAAATTGCGCATTTTAATTACGTTGCTCATTAAACGATGACGGATATTAAAGTTAGTATTTAATAAGCGTCCGGGCTAAGGGGAAGGTAAAAGAACAATGGTTGGCCTATTCTTCTCATTAAACCACACTCGCAACTTCTTTAGCAAAAATTGAACAGTAACCGCGTTTCGGACGCTAAGATCATAACAATAGTTTCCAGCTGTGAGTTGTAATAGACGGAGATGTTAGAACCACGTGCATGTGATATGTTAAAAAAATAATTTATTTTCCCGTAAAGGCGATTAAAATATCATCGAGGTATATTTCGAACATATTAACTACAACGCAGCCTAAAGGATAGAAGCGTGATTTCGTTAAATACAGGATGTATAATTACTGTAATTTCATTAGGGACAATTCGTAGAACGTAAACATGACATGAAATTAAGAAAGAATAGTCAGCATGGCCAACAGGGTACACAACTTCCCGGTCATATTAATAAACTCATTTTAAGATTTCTTGCTTTCATTAAAATTTTCTCATCATACTTTTCTCGAAGGCTTGAAACCAAGTTGCCAAATGTAGTTGATATGTATGCCTCCAAAATGCTCACCGAAAGCAATTGTACACTTCCCGATCGTTTCAATAATTTCGACTTTAACGATAAATACAGAGGACGTGTCGAAAGTTCTGCAATATTTGCATATACGCATGTGATGCGGTGGGTATGTCACGTGTTTAAACTAATTCAAGTCGCGCACTGCAGGCAGTCGAAAGGGATATAAAGTGGCAGTCGTTGCTGTGAACAGCATTGCATGTCTTTGCTCTGTTAGTGGTTGGGACGCCTAAAGGCGAACAGCAAAAGCGGGCTAATGCGGGAACTTTTGCTTTCAAGTTTGAACTCGGCCATAACGGTGCTCAAGCAACACGAAACATTTTTCATGCAAAAGGAGAAGGTTCCGTGAAGCACAGCACCGCAACCAGATGGTTCAAGAAATTTTGCTTAGGGGACAAACCTCGACAATCAGCCAAAGGAAGGTAGGCCGCGAACCATGGATTCGGAGGCAGTGCGCCAGGCCGTAGGGGAAATCCGACAACCAGCATTCGGAAATTATCAGGCGAGCTGGGAATAACACAGAACACCGTGGTTCATCACTTTCAGGACCTCGGCTGGGTCTGAGGGAGCTGCCGCATTGTCCCTCACTAACTGACGCCAGCTGAAGCGAACCACCGAGTACAAGTGTGCAGGAAACTTCTTGAAAACCCGCGCGATGTACGTTTTATTAAGAGTATTGTCACGTGCAATGAAAAGTGGATCTTTTGGAGGAGAAGTACGCGGCACTGGTTAACAGAAAGCGCGCTCACCTACAGCAAGACAACGCCCGGCCTCATACCGCGCGAACGACCCGGGTAAAACTCCAGGAACTTGAGGGCATCGAACTGATGCTACACCTAGCATATAATCCGGACCTTGCACCTCGGATTATTACTTGTCCCGGTCCATGGCCCTCTTCCTTCGTGGGCGGCACTTCAATAACCAGGAGGAGGTGGCAGCTGGGGTGAAGGATTTCTTCTCCTCGAAGGACAAGAACTGGTACCTCTAATCGAAAAACTGGCAGACAGATGGATAAAGAGGGTGCAATACTTTGAATGCTAGTCAGCTTTCGTCGTAAAGGTACGCATGAAGGCAAAAAGTGATCCAAATATTGCAAAACTTTCGACTTACCCTCTGTAGCTAAATACGCAAATACACACACACATGCTTCAAGTGAGATCAGGTTATCAAAAAAATAATATGCATGTTTGGATCACGGGTGCTAAAAATTTTAACGGATGTAAAATATTTATTTAAAAAGAAAAAGGTTACCTGGCGCATGATATCCTAACAACAAATTGTCTTGCCTCCATAACATACAAGGTGTCTCGAAGATTTCTGATCGAATTTGGCGTGCGTGCGTTCTTCTGCGCAGAAATATTGAAGATAGTTCTATGAGTGATGGGCCTAAAGCGTTTTCCTTCGCAGTTATGGCAGTTTTTGACAATGTAAGTAAGGTAGTCTATCAACAGACCTTACTCAAGCCGATAGGTCAGTAGTCCTATTTCTGGCTAGTCCCATCTGAGGCATCGGTTCATCGCTTGCAATGCAACACTGTCCCTTCGACCTCTTGAAATCAGTGGCCCTAATTGAAGACGGGTCATCACCAAAAATTGCTCACGGCCGTCGTTAAACCGCAAACCTTTAAAACATTGTTTTTATATTATTTGTCCCGCCGGACAGCATTGCTGTCCGGCGGGACAAATAATAAAAATTACTTCATTCGTGGATGAAGTAATGCTACATAAAATGGATTCATAGTTTTTTTGTTCATCAGTTGTTCTAAGTCGTAAAATTTAATGATTTTTCATTCTCCAAGTAACATATATGAAATTGGTATGTTATATCTCCATAACCCTAAACCTAGCCCTGATAGGCCAATTCTAATATCAGATTTGAATATCCCACACCAAAATACTTTAGGAACACATTAGGTACCCAAAGAAAACT
Organism: Macrothele yani; assembly: GCA_039090855.1. NCBI lineage: Eukaryota > Metazoa > Arthropoda > Arachnida > Araneae > Macrothelidae > Macrothele > Macrothele yani. Next base: position 141,184,722 of record CM076994.1, read on the forward strand.
TTCCTTAATAGAACAGTGTAATTATGCGTAATGAGTTTTTAAAATTAACTACAAGAATAACTCAGAAGAGACACAAACATAATTTTCTAATATAGTTCCTTTTCTTTTAGGTGCAGTTTGTCGTACGAACTTCCTCATGCCGGCAAAAATAAAAAAAAAAAATCTAAGGAATTAAACTTCCTCCACCTCTCTTTTCGTGGCAAATAGTCGGCTTCTAAGGCGCCTTCGACTGAACTACAAAGGTGTTACCGAAAAAGCGAAGTCAGGACTATGCGATATACCTTTCACAATTCATTTACTGGATGGTTTGAGCTGTATGAGTAGCAGTATGACGATGGGTATTATGGTACAACAACAAAATGTCTTTGGAAAGCAGTCCTCAGGGTTTTATTCAAATTGCAGACTTTGCTCTTTAGAGATCCTTCGTTAGACACTTAGTTAGACTTTCAGACAGCCCTTGGTAGACACTAAAATGAGCACTGTTCGCCGCAGAGCCCATCTCCTGAGGGTATTCCAGTATTGCCCTAAAAGAAGACAGAGGAACATTTTTCCAAATGTTGGTTCAGCTGTGATTTTTCTTTTACTGGTGATCCCGGACGTTTCTGCTCCAAGCTCTGATTTTTATTCTCTGTCTCGTAATGGTAGATACATGTTTCTTCCCGATTGATCATTCTTTAAAAAAAGTATCACAGTTGCCGCTGTAATTGTCTGAAGGGCGTTAGCAGATATCCAAACGATTGCCATTGTTACTTCTGTGAGACAATTTGGGAACCATCTTCTTTATAATTTGCCAAAGTGAAGTCTATTGCTGATGATTCCATGAGGAGATCCACGATAAACGTGTATAGATTTGCCACTTCATCGGCAGTGGGCTGCCTCGCTTGTCTCTCAGAGCCATAAAACAAACTCGTTCGACTTTATCAACAGCAGTCGAGTCGATTGGCCTCCAAGTGTGAGTCATTACATATCCGCACGAAGGTAACACGTTTTGAAGCCGCAGAAGCGTTTACAGCTGTTTCATGAGCTAGATACTATGTGATTAGCACTAAGGATGTCCCACTCGCTACCGAACCCAGGCATTTATTTAATAATAGTAACACCAATGAAGATATTGCAACGAAATTTGAAGTAAACTTACCTCATTTCACGCGAAATGTGATGACATTACAACATGTGCTGGAAGTGGCCACCATTTGCGTCCAGACAGCATTGAACCCGGTGCACCATATTTTGCAAAGACCTTGCCATTACGTTCGCCATTACTACCTGAATCTTCGGTGATGTTTGCTTTCAAGGTATCTATGATTCGCAGTTTCCTTTGGTAAACTCTCCCTTTTAGATATATCCGTAAAAAGTAATCAGGATGTGACAGATCGGGCTAGCGCGGTGATAATAGACCCTTCGAAATGACGCGGTCGCCGAAAAAGGACTGAATTTCGGCCATGCTGGTATGTGATGTGTGTGGTGTCGTTCCATCATGCTATCCAATAGAGAGTTCTTCGTCTTCCAATTGATTGTGTGCTGTCGCTCCATCATGCTATCCAATAGAGAGTTCTTCGTCCTCCAATTGATTGTGTGTTGTCGTTCCATCATGCTATCCAATAGAGAGTTCTTCGTCCTCCAATTGATTGTGTGCTGTCGTTCCATCATGCTATCCAACAGAGAGTTCTTCGTCCTCCAATTGATTGTGTGCTGTCGTTCCATCATGCTATCCAATGGAGAGTTCTTCGTCCTCCAATTGATTGTGTGCTGTCGTTCCATCATGCAATCCAATGGAGAGTTCTTCGTCCTCCAATTGATTGTGTGCTGTCGTTCCATCATGCTATCCAATGGAGAGTTCTTCGTCCTCCAATTGATTGTGTGTTGTCGTTCCATCATGCTATCCAATAGAGAGTTCTTCGTCCTCCAATTGATTGTGTGCTGTCGTTCCATCATGCTATCCAATAAAGAGTTCTTCGTCCTCCAATTGATTGTGTGCTGTCGTTCCATCATGCTATCCAATAGAGAGTTCTTCGTCCTCCAATTGATTGTGTGTTGTCGTTCCATCATGCTATCCAATAGAGAGTTCTTCGTCCTCCAATTGATTGTGTGCTGTCGTTCCATCATGCAATCCAATAGAGAGTTCTTCGTCCTCCAATTGATTGTGTGCTGTCGTTCCATCATGCAATCCAATAGAGAGTTCTTCGTCCTCCAATTGATTGTGTGCTGTCGTTCCATCCTGCAATCCAATAGAGAGTTCTTCGTCCTCCAATTGATTGTGTGTTGTCGTTCCATCATGCTATCCAATAGAGAGTTCTTCGTCCTCCAATTGATTGTGTGCTGTCGTTCCATCATGCAATCCAATAAAGAGTTCTTCGTCCTCCAATTGATTGTGTGCTGTCGTTCCATCATGCAATCCAATAGAGAGTTCTTCGTCCTCCAATTGATTGTGTGTTGTCGTTCCATCATGCTATCCAATAGAGAGTTCTTCGTCCTCCAATTGATTGTGTGTTGTCGTTCCATCATGCAATCCAATAGAGAGTTCTTCGTCCTCCAATTGATTGTGTGCTGTCGTTCCATCATGCAATCCAATAGAGAGTTCTTCGTCCTCCAATTGATTGTGTGCTGTCGTTCCATCATGCAATCCAATAGAGAGTTCTTCGTCCTCCAATTGATTGTGTGCTGTCGTTCCATCATGCAATCCAATAGAGAGTTCTTCGTCCTCCAATTGATTGTGTGTTGTCGTTCCATCATGCTATCCAATAGAGAGTTCTTCGTCCTCCAATTGATTGTGTGCTGTCGTTCCATTATGCTATCCAATAAAGAGTTCTTCGTCCTCCAATTGATTGTGTGCTGTCGTTCCATCATGCAATCCAATAGAGAGTTCTTCGTCCTCCAATTGATTGTGTGCTGTCGTTCCATCATGCTATCCAATGGAGAGTTCTTCGTCCTCCAATTGATTGTGTGCTGTCGTTCCATCATGCTATCCAATAGAGAGTTCTTCGTCCTCCAATTGATTGTGTGCTGTCGTTCCATCATGCAATCCAATAGAGAGTTCTTCGTCCTCCAATTGATTGTGTGCTGTCGTTCCATTATGCTATCCAATAAAGAGTTCTTCGTCCTCCAATTGATTGTGTGCTGTCGTTCCATCATGCAATCCAATAGAGAGTTCTTCGTCCTCCAATTGATTGTGTGCTGTCGTTCCATCATGCTATCCAATGGAGAGTTCTTCGTCCTCCAATTGATTTACTGTTGAAGATTTCCATATATGCAGCTGTTGTGATGGTTGTATCGAAGGAGATGCGACCAATTATGCGGCACAGGGTCATCCCACACCAAACACCAGTCACCAATTTTCTGTGAATGAAGGGGTTCTTCATTTATTGCGTTGGGATTTCCACAGGGCCAAATACGGGTATTTTGAGAATTTACGTATCTGGACAAGTGAAACCACGCCTCGTCCGAGAATCACGTGTAGTCCAGAATGCCCGGATTTTCCTGAAGAAATGTCTGAAACCATCGACAGTATGCCACTCGTTTCACGTGGTCAGGCTGCTTCAGTTCGTGGACCACGGAGATACGGTACGCACGAAGCTTCGCCCTTTTCACAGCACATTTACAAATGTTTTTGGACAACCGTGTTTCCTTTGACAGTCGGCGAAGTGAATGCCCGGGAGACGCAAGTAGTCGGCCTTTTACATTATGGATCGTTTTCTCGGACATTTGTGGACGACCTCCTGCATGATCGTCAAATAAAGATCCCTTGGTTTCCACTTTCTTCGACAATGCCCAAATGGTGGACTTGCTTGGCGGATGTCTGCCTGCAAATATCTCCAGGAATTGTTGTTGACAAGACTTTATCGATTCTGTTTTACAATAAGTGCGAACAATATACAGTCGCTCCTCCAGAGTATACCGATACATTTTCCCACGTACGCGAACGGCCACGAGCACGAGCACTGACTATCGACCGATACATTTTCCCACATACGCGAACGGCCACGAGCACGAGCACTGACTATCGACCGATATATTTTCCCACATACGCGAACGGCCACGAGCACGAGCACTGACTATCGACCGATACATTTTCCCACATACGCGAACGGCCACGAGCACGAGCACTGACTATCGACCGATACATTTTCCCACATACGCGAACGGCCACGAGCACGAGCACTGACTATCGACCGATACATTTTACCACATACGCGAACGGCCACGAGCACGAGCACTGACTATCGACCGATACATTTTCCCACATACGCGAACGGCCACGAGCACGAGCACTGACTATCGACCGATACATTTTCCCACATACGCGAACGGCCACGAGCACGAGCACTGACTATCGACCGATACATTTTCCCACATACGCGAACGGCCACGAGCACGAGCACTGACTATCGACCGATACATTTTACCACATACGCGAACGGCCACGAGCACGAGCACTGACGATCGACCGATACATTTTACCACATACGCGAACGGCCACGAGCACGAGCACTGACTATCGACCGATACATTTTCCCACATACGCGAACGGCCACGAGCACGAGCACTGACTATCGACCGATACATTTTACCACATACGCGAACGGCCACGAGCACGAGCACTGACTATCGACCGATACATTTTCCCACATACGCGAACGGCCACGAGCACGAGCACTGACTATCGACCGATACATTTTCCCACATACGCGAACGGCCACGAGCACGAGCACTGACTATCGACCGATACATTTTACCACATACGCGAACGGCCACGAGCACGAGCACTGACTATCGACCGATACATTTTCCCACATACGCGAACGGCCACGAGCACGAGCACTGACTATCGACCGATACATTTTCCCACATACGCGAACGGCCACGAGCACGAGCACTGACTATCGACCGATACATTTTACCACATACGCGAACGGCCACGAGCACGAGCACTGACGATCGACCGATACATTTTACCACATACGCGAACGGCCACGAGCACGAGCACTGACTATCGACCGATACATTTTCCCACATACGCGAACGGCCACGAGCACGAGCACTGACTATCGACCGATACATTTTACCACATACGCGAACGGCCACGAGCACGAGCACTGACTATCGACCGATACATTTTCCCACATACGCGAACGGCCACGAGCACGAGCACTGACTATCGACCGATACATTTTCCCACATACGCGAACGGCCACGAGCACGAGCACTGACTATCGACCGATACATTTTCCCATATACGCGAACGGCCACGAGCACGAGCACTGACTATCGACCGATACATTTTACCACATACGCGAACGGCCACGAGCACGAGCACTGACGATCGACCGATACATTTTACCACATACGCGAACGGCCACGAGCACGAGCACTGACTATCGACCGATACATTTTCCCACATACGCGAACGGCCACGAGCACGAGCACTGACTATCGACCGATACATTTTCCCACATACGCGAACGGCCACGAGCACGAGCACTGACTATCGACCGATACATTTTCCCACATACGCGAACGGCCACGAGCACGAGCACTGACTATCGACCGATACATTTTCCCACATACGCGAACGGCCACGAGCACGAGCACTGACTATCGACCGATACATTTTCCCACATACGCGAACGGCCACGAGCACGAGCACTGACTATCGACCGATACATTTTCCCACATACGCGAACGGCCACGAGCACGAGCACTGACTATCGACCGATACATTTTCCCACATACGCGAACGGCCACGAGCACGAGCACTGACTATCGACCGATACATTTTCCCACATACGCGAACGGCCACGAGCACGAGCACTGACTATCGACCGATACATTTTCCCACATACGCGAACGGCCACGAGCACGAGCACTGACTATCGACCGATACATTTTCCCACATACGCGAACGGCCACGAGCACGAGCACTGACTATCGACCGATACATTTTACCACATACGCGAACGGCCACGAGCACGAGCACTGACTATCGACCGATACATTTTACCACATACGCGAACGGCCACGAGCACGAGCACTGACTATCGACCGATACATTTTCCCACATACGCGAACGGCCACGAGCACGAGCACTGACTATCGACCGATACATTTTCCCACATACGCGAACGGCCACGAGCACGAGCACTGACTATCGACCGATACATTTTCCCACATACGCGAACGGCCACGAGCACGAGCACTGACTATCGACCGATACATTTTCCCACATACGCGAACGGCCACGAGCACGAGCACTGACTATCGACCGATACATTTTCCCACATACGCGAACGGCCACGAGCACAGGCACTGACTATCGACCGATACATTTTCCCACATACGCGAACGGCCACGAGCACGAGCACTGACTATCGACCGATACATTTTCCCACATACGCGAACGGCCACGAGCACGAGCACTGACTATCGACCGATACATTTTCCCACATACGCGAACGGCCACGAGCACGAGCACTGACTATCGACCGATACATTTTCCCACATACGCGAACGGCCACGAGCACGAGCACTGACTATCGACCGATACATTTTCCCACATACGCGAACGGCCACGAGCACGAGCACTGCCTATCGACCGATACATTTTCCCACATACGCGAACGGCCACGAGCACGAGCACTGACTATCGACCGATACATTTTCCCACATACGCGAACGGCCACGAGCACGAGCACTGACTATCGACCGATACATTTTCCCACATACGCGAACGGCCACGAGCACGAGCACTGACTATCGACCGATACATTTTCCCACATACGCGAACGGCCACGAGCACGAGCACTGACTATCGACCGATACATTTTCCCACATACGCGAACGGCCACGAGCACTGACTATCGACCGATACATTTTCCCACATACGCGAACGGCCACGAGCACTGACTATCGACCGATACATTTTCCCACATACGCGAACGGCCACGAGCACGAGCACTGACTATCGACCGATACATTTTACCACATACGCGAACGGCCACGAGCACGAGCACTGACTATCGACCGATACATTTTCCCACATACGCGAACGGCCACGAGCACGAGCACTGACTATCGACCGATACATTTTCCCACATACGCGAACGGCCACGAGCACGAGCACTGACTATCGACCGATACATTTTCCCACATACGCGAACGGCCACGAGCACGAGCACTGACTATCGACCGATACATTTTCCCACATACGCGAACGGCCACGAGCACGAGCACTGACTATCGACCGATACATTTTCCCACATACGCGAACGGCCACGAGCACGAGCACTGACTATCGACCGATACATTTTCCCACATACGCGAACGGCCACGAGCACGAGCACTGACTATCGACCGATACATTTTCCCACATACGCGAACGGCCACGAGCACGAGCACTGCCTATCGACCGATACATTTTCCCACATACGCGAACGGCCACGAGCACGAGCACTGACTATCGACCGATACATTTTCCCACATACGCGAACGGCCACGAGCACGAGCACTGACTATCGACCGATACATTTTCCCACATACGCGAACGGCCACGAGCACGAGCACTGACTATCGACCGATACATTTTACCACATACGCGAACGGCCACGAGCACGAGCACTGACTATCGACCGATACATTTTCCCACATACGCGAACGGCCACGAGCACGAGCACTGACTATCGACCGATACATTTTACCACATACGCGAACGGCCACGAGCACGAGCACTGACTATCGACCGATACATTTTCCCACATACGCGAACGGCCACGAGCACGAGCACTGACTATCGACCGATACATTTTCCCACATACGCGAACGGCCACGAGCACGAGCACTGACTATCGACCGATACATTTTCCCACATACGCGAACGGCCACGAGCACGAGCACTGACTATCGACCGATACATTTTACCACATACGCGAACGGCCACGAGCACGAGCACTGACTATCGACCGATACATTTTCCCACATACGCGAACGGCCACGAGCACGAGCACTGACTATCGACCGATACATTTTACCACATACACGAACGGCCACGAGCACGAGCACTGACTATCGACAACCGTATTGTGTAGACACGCTCAGCGAAATGGTATTACAAAGCATCAGAGGAGCACGCCCGGCTGGTGGACTGCTCCTGAGTGGCGCCACACTTAGGAATGTCTCTGGCACTAAGGAGCAGTCCGGCTGACTGGTGGACAGCGCCGGGTTCAATGCTGTCTGGACGCAAATGGTGACCACTTGCAGCACATGTCGTGATGTCATCACATTTCGCACGGAATGAGGAAAGTCCACTTCAAATGTCGTTGCAATATCTTTATTTGTGTTAATATTATTAAAGATATGCACGGGTTCGGTAGTCAGTAGGACACCCTGCATAAGAGCTCCATAATCAAGCGGTGGATAAATAAGTTCTTCCTGCAAATTTTGGAAATAACAAGAGTGATACAGAGTCTCTTCTTAAGTTAAACATTTCGTTAATTCGACCACAAGAGAAGTAATTCACTGCTCATTAATGAGGCCAACAACTCAGGAAACGTAAAAGCTTCATCTGTTATCAAAACTGGGAATGCAATCGTTTTTACTTATGATGTAGCTTGGATACTCATTACTCATTAGTTTCTGTGTAATGAAAGAAACGCGTTTTAAGTGGGTGACGCAATGTAAAATAAAAATTTGAAATACAGAATAGAGATTATTTCTACTTACTACTCTGTCTCCTCTTGGTCTTTAGTTTGAAATGAGTATGCATGGAAGAGGAGGGTTTACTTTGGAGCGGGGGGAGTTATGGTCATATTAAACTATACTATTAAATGTAATTTAGAGAGATATTGGTAAACTATGGATATACACGCCATCTCGCCCATGCTAACTTCCTACTCATTAAATTACAAGCGTTCGTGTTAAAAAGCGCTACGAATCCGATTTCATTTTAAAAGCCAGGATAACATTCCAAGTTAAAATCAACCCCCCAAATTCATTTCGAACTCAAATAAGAGTGTTAGAATAACAAGATTCTTTTTCGGTAACTCCTTTTTGTTCGTAGTAAGTAGAACCTGAAATATTTTAAAGGATATTTCTCTCGCAATATTTCAGCGCGTTGGCATTGAGTCTCAGCTTCCCAAAGAAATCTCAAGAGTTTTCTCCCAATAGTAATCTTCCCACTTGTGCGTTTAACAAAACATGAAATGTAACTAAAACTTCATGTATTAGTTGGAGCACTCAAGGAATCCACGGTATAAAAGTTATCGACAATAATACTTTTGGACTTGATGTATGGCGATCGACGTCCCCGGTGTTATGAAGCGATATTAAATTGTAACAGCTGTTCTGCTTTCAAAAGAAAACCGCCGAGCGGAGTTCCGTTAAAAATCAAACCTCGCAGTACGATCATTATATTGTTAGCATACCCTGCTTCAAGAAGCCTAAGTTACAGGTTGCATCTTTTACACAACACAGTTAAAACGTAATGTTAAAAAAATATTATACTTTCATCAACCGCATACTTAGAAAAAGCCCTGGAACAACCCATGTGTTTAGCCAGGGCTATAGTTTGGAAGAATATGGAAGTGTAAGTATTTGTTGAAATAGTGATCTTCATCATCATCATTGTCAACCATTATCAATCCACTGCTGGACGAAGGTCTCCCCAAGTTTCCTCCACAACGGTCTGTCTTGTGCCAGTCTCCTCCATGTCACTCCAGCATACTTTCGAATTTCACCCACCCATCTCCCATGTGGTCTTCTTCTGGGTCTTTTCCTGTCCCTTGGAATCCAATATAAAATTTCGGTTGTCCATCGATGGTCTGTCCTTCTGGCAGTATGTCCAGCCCATTGCCATTTCAGGGATTTAACTCTGATCATGACGTCTTCCACTCCGGTCATTTTTCGGATCCACGAGTTCCTCTTCTTATCTCTCCTAGTTACACCAAGCATGCACCTCTCCATGCTGCTTTGAGTTGTCTGCAGCCTTTGTATGTCTCTTTTAGTTAAGGTCCACGTCTCTGTACCATACGTAAGCACTGGAAGGATGCATTGATCAAACACTTTTCTTTTAAGACATAATGGCATATTGCTCTTGAAAATTATGCTGTTTCTTCCAAAAGCTCTCCAGGCAAGTTTTGTACGCCGATTAATTTCTTCATCAATGTGACCTCACTTGATATCTGCTGTCCAAGATAAACGTACGTGTCTGTTATCTCCAGCTTTTCTCCATCAATCGATAAATCTTCATTTCTTGTAAAAGCAATGAACATCACTTTTGTCTTCTGAAAGTTCATTTTTAATCCCACTTCTTTACTCTTGTCAGCAAGTTCTTGGATTATGCTCTGCAGCTCTGATGGGGTAGTTGCAAAAATGACTACGTCATCAGCAAAACGAAGGTGGGTTAGATAATCTCCATTAATCTTTATCCCTTTGTTTTCCTAGTTCAGTGATTGAAAGACATTTTCCAATGTGGCATTAAAAAGTTTCGGAGATATTGTGTCATCTTGTCTCACTCCCTTTCCAATTTTTTTTATGTGTGTTGTATTCTCTTTTCAAAGAGCCGAATCTTTTTTTTTTTTTTTTTTGATTGGAGGTTTAACGACCACCGTGAGAGACTCAATGGGCTATAAGCAGTCGCCCGTCCCTAATTTAGGGTCACTGGTTCCAGGAAAGGGAGAGAGCCAGTTCCGTAAGACATACACAACACCCATGCCTGACCGGGATTCGAACCCGGACCCCTTACGGACGAATGATCAGAGGCCAACGCCTTAGACCACTGCGCCACCGGGGCTGCAGCCGAATCTTTGCACTTGCATTTTCATAGATGTTATTAATAATATTAATGTATGCATCTTCAATACAGCAGGTTTTCAGAGCCATTGTAACTGCTGATGGTTTCACCGAATCAAAGGCCTTTTCATAATCGATAAAAGCAATGCATAATGGAAGTTCATACTCCCTAGCTTTTTCAATTAGTTCTCTCAGTACGTGGATGTGATCTATAGCGCTGTAGCTACTCCTGAATCCAGCTTGTTCTCTCGGTTGAGCCATGTCCAGTGTTACCTTCAAGCGGTGTGAAAGAACTTTAGTGAAGATTTTATAAACCACTGATAGGAGGCTGATAGGTCTGTAGTTCCTGAGATCCTCAATGTCACCTTTTTTATGTAGCAGGATCATTATAGCGTTGTTCTATTGACGCCGTAATAGTGATACAACATCTGAAATATGAGAAAAATTACTTCAAAATATTTTTTGTGGAAAATTCATATTACATTCATTGTTCTGTTACGTATCTGCATCACCAATACAGAAAGTGTGGAAAAGACATGTAACATGCATGTCTCAGGTAACATAGTAATCATAAGACATGTAACGTATTATGTAACATGACGTGGATGACGTATTACTGCGGTGCTGTAAGAGTCATATCAGAAAAGTTGCAGCGATATTGCCGGGCTAGTTCGGTTGGAAGAAAAGCCACTACGAAGTAGAAAGACGAGAGTTCGAAAACTACCACCGCTAAAAAAGAATGTTATGTGTTATATTGACGCCGGAAAGTAAAATGAATCTCCTAGCCCTGAGGTTCGAAAATATGTGAGGTGATTCTTCTACACATTGTACAGGATTAACACAAATTTTTTCTTTTACTGATCTTTCCACCATGGTTGTCGGCTGTCCCGAAAACCTGCGATTTCGTGACCACGCCTTTCTCTGGGGGGGGGGGATCTGTAATGCACTACGTTACGTGAAGTAGATGACGAATTAGGGCAGACACGTATATGGCATATCGGCAAAGTTATAGCGATGTACCTTACCGGCGTAGTTCATCTGGGAGAACAGCCGCTCGGGAGAAGAAAGACGTGTGTTCAGAAGACACCACCAGCAATAGTTAATATCGACAGAAGAGCATAGACAGGAACAACCAACACAGAGTTCATGTTCTACTACGAAGACGAAAGGAGAATCTTATTATAGTATTTACATGCAAGGAAGGTTATTAAAAAGGGTAAGAAAGTTGGAATATTGTCACCTCGTTGGCACAGTGGTCTCAGCGATGGCTTCTGACCATTCGTCAGATATGGCTCAAGGTTCGAATCCGGGTGAGGCATGTATGTTGTGTTTGTCTTATGGCACTGGCTCTCTCCCTTCAGTGGAGTCAATGGTCCTACATTAGAGATGAGCGACTACTTATACTCCATTTTGTTGCTCACGGTGGTCGTTAAACCTACAATAAAAAATAGTTGGAATAAGTAGAAGATTTGGAGGAAGATGAAATATCAGGAAGAAGTATTAAGTGCAGTCCGGAGATACAAAAAGAGAAACAAAAAGCAGAGTGCAATCGGAAGGGGCCATCTCGGTGGCGCGGTGGTAAAAGAGCTGTTTTCTGACCATTCGGCCGTGAATCCCGGTGAGGCATGAATGTTGCGTTTGCGTTTGTCTTACAGCCCTGGCTCTCTTTCTTCTCTGGAACTAGTGGCCATAAATTGTGGACGGGCAACTTCTTATACCTCACTCAGTTATTCACAGGTCTCGCGAACCCCCTCCCCCACCCCGCAAAAAATAGGGATGGAACAACTGTAGCATGGTGGAAAGTGTGAAATGACAAGAACGCGCATGAGAAATGTAATAACTGAAGCAAACGCCAGATATTACTCTTGAGATACGAAAAGAGAAAGTAATAGGAGAGTGCATGCCTGATGTTATAACTAAGGCAGAAACATCAGGCGGCCTGTAGAGATACGACGGAACAAACGTTTAAGACATTGCAAGCGGGATGAAATAACTGGAAAGTCAGTTGTATTCTCTGACAGAAGGCTATCAATGAGACCTAAAATAAAGTTTTGGGAAAATAATCGTTCAACATCGGTGCACAGCAGTGCGAATCAACTCATAATCACATATCAATGGAATAGTTAAACGGTGCAGAAATGAAGATTTTCGCACTTTTGGGTCTAGAATCAAATCCCTGGGAAAGATATGGATTTTGTGATTGCTTAGTCGATGCTAGTTCTCTTTCGTTCGTTGAAGTAGTGACTCTAAATCAGAAGATATTTGCAGTCGAAGAGCTTGTGTGTCTTTAAATCTTAAACCCGAGAAACTAAAGGGTAGCAAAAAAAAAAAAGAATTGGCTTACTGAATGTGTCGTATGTTAGAAAAGAAACAAAAACAGACATTGAAGCATAAGAGCAAGAGTTAATGTGAAGTTACAGTTGAAGAATGCCACAGAAGAAAGATTGCGATGGTCCAGCTCAGTAATGAAACGAAAGAAATAATACGTGGGCCATCGAGATCTAAACATGGAGCTACCAGGATATAAGCAGGGCTGGTGGGTGTCATGAAGGTTCACTGTTTAAATAGCGACCATGAATATAGATCTTTCTTCTTTGGTGATTTAACGACCACCATGAGCAATTCAATGGCCTATAAGCGGTCACCCGTCCCTAATTTAGGGCCACTGGTTTCTGGGAAGGGTAAGGGCCAGTGCTGTAAGACAAACACAATATCCATCCTCACCAGGAATTGAACCCACAACCACCTCAGATGATGGTCTATTATACGACTCCACCACCGGGGCGGTTATACTATGATTCAAATGGCTACGAGTTAGTAAAGGGTACCACATACATACGTGCTTCCAGTATGGCCAGTGCTGCCACTGCTGGCAGCCAGCAGTTGCCCAGTGCTGGCCTAGCACTGTTTTGCTGGGGCAGTTAGCGTTGGTGTATGCAAGCAGCTGCTTGGGATTAGATTATATACAGTGTATTTATTATAAGTTACTTTTTATTTGTCATAAATTTTAATAGCTTAAGCTTAAAAATCTTCATCAATATTTTACAACTTAATGCTTAGTATATATGGTTATTCTCTCCTAAACAACCATGTTTTCCGTTTATTTAATTTTTATTTATTTTATTTTTGAAAAATTTTGTACTTGGCTTCTCTTTATCTGATTGTCCACATAGAAAGATGTCTCTAAGACTTTTAAGGACTCCATCGTTTGAGAGCACACAAGAAATTGTTTATAACAATTCTTTTCTAAGCTCAACTGTTTAAATACCTCTTCATGGATTCAAAATTTCTCTCACTACCGCAGATTTGCTGCTTTTTAACTTTGTAAAAATCATATTTTTTTTTCATTTCTCTCAGACTCCAAGAGTAAGAGAGAAATGTAAAAAAATATGATTTTACAAAGTTTGCTTGTTTTTAGCGATTAGAGTGCTGCTGTTAAAAAAGGGGTTTTAATGTTTCTCTAACTTGTTTCATTTTGACAATTACACTTTGTATGTGAGGTTCCCTTGTGAAATTTTTATCTAATTTGATTCCACATTCCGGCTTCAGTTGCCGATGGAAAACCTAGGCCAAAAATTTTGATATACTTCATTTTCTCACCATACCAATTTGGCGAGAACCTCATAGCTTGGGATATATTAGGATTGATTTAAATTTATTTTATTGTGTAATGTAATTCCAGCTTTTGAAGATATTTTCCTATGTATTTCTTGACAATGTCTGAACTATGACACGAAAAAAATAATTCAAATGATTTGGTAACGCAAAACCAAACCTGTGTGACGTATATTCTAATATAACTTTCATTTTTAGTTCCTTTTCCTAGGTAAATTTCAGTTTGTTCTCATTTATACTTCCAAACTTAATGAGATATCTTCTCTCTCTCTCTCACGAGAATTAGGTTAGCAACACATTCTCGCACTTTTGGGTGTAGAATTAAATCCCTGGGAAAGATATGGGCTTTGTGATTGCTTAGTCGACGTATGCATGTGATAAGAACGATGGATAAAAAGGACGATACAAGAGTTGTTCATGGGGATGTGTTTGTGAAGACGTTCGATCATTAAGATAAAAGTGAAGTTTACCTGCTGTGTTTTATGTTGGATCAACTTAAAGATTGCTGGACCAATAAAAAGTTATCGTAAGTTGACTTCCGTTTGTGTTTCGTCTGGCCGTAAACTATTGCAACGTATTCTTATTTAGTTCGACATTCCTTAGTAGTAGTTTAGACATTGCGTAAAACCAATCTTGCTCACGAAAAAGACATTAAGTTATACCAGATAAAACTGAGTGAAAGGATTTCCACTGCTACACCGCCACACAAGTACTGTCGCAGCGTTTCTTATGTTGCATGTCTGGGTGTGATGAATCCCAGGAGAACACTACATGACAGACTATGTTATACCAATTGCGAAGTTTGGTGGAAGGCTGGTTTTCATGGTATGATTTAAATTCCTATTTCTCCTATTTTAGTACTCGACAATCTTAACGCTGTGGCCTGTGATGACGGTTTCGACGATTCTGTGTCTCCAATATCACGACAACAGTTTGGTGAAGGATTTTTCCTGTACCAAAAGGACGATGCCTCTTCCCCAAAATGAGGTCCGTGCATGTTTGGTTTGATGAGATGAGTATGGAAGAGGTAGACTGGCTTGCACAATGCCCCGATCTCAACCGAATAGAACGCTTTCGGAATGAATTTGAACACTTAATGCAAGTCATGCAGTTCCTCGCGAGATCAATGACCGATTTGACTAACACTCTTGTGGCAGGATGCAAGGCAATTACCGTAGCAACGTAACAAAATGTAGTGGAAAGCGTTCCCCGCTGAGCGGATGCTGCAATATAGCAGCAGAGGGTTGAAAAATTTCTATTATTCCTTTCCTATTGCATGGTGATTTTGGATAAACAAGTGTCCGGATATCTTTTGATCATATAGAGTACCTTTGTAGATCCCATGTTTGATGAAGACGAGACTCCATAATCAGAATTTGCACAAACTGAACTAGCTTTCTGCGGCAGCCCCGTCAGGAAGTGGAGAGGAATCGGCTTCACAGGCACGTTTATTTGTCTAAGGCACCTGGTGGTTAGTATGTGCCGCGACCGACAATTTCGAAACAATAACAACACTTTTCCATGGTGTATAGGACTTTAAATTACTCTTTGTAAAGGCCCTCATCTGGCTCACATTGTGGCTCACGAGCACGACGATTGCGGTATTCCACGGCTACTTCTAGCTCCAGTGTCTCTGATTTTAGTCCTTCTGATACAGCGGAGATGCACAGAACTTGGACAAACATCACCCGGCCTTACAACACTTTAAGAAATGCATGAGGTTTTGCCTTGTCCGATGACTGCACGACCCCAAACCAGCTGAATTATCTCATCTGTAGGATGTCAGAGGGATATCAAGCTGTTCTGAACAGCAGAGGTTGTGTCACAATTACTGAACAACCAAGGTAGCCTCGCCTGTTTCTCACTTCTGCAGCCAATGAGTTGTTCTCTTGTTTGAACGCCGAAAGTATCACGCTGCCCGTTTTGGTGCGACCATGTCATGTATGTTTTTGTTCTTCACCCTATGATTGTCCATGATTATACTCATAACGTTGCTTTTCCTCTTGTCGATCGCCATTTTCCTGTAATATTTCTAACTCTTTTGAGCAGTTTATGCCCCAAAATTGTACAAGGTATTATAGAAGTTTTTCTTTCCTACGTTTCAATGAACTACATGCAATCTGAATCCAAACAGAATGTATTGTACGGCGCATGAAATGGGTAAGTATGGAATGACAAAAACAGCAAAATTTCGACAGTGTGGAAAATGATCAGCTCTTTGAGAAATCATTCCATATTTTTCTACGACTTTGGTACTATTCTTCCTGCTACGTAGCTACACTGTGCTTTTAGGTTTTAATTTTAGGCTAGCTTGCTGGTTTCTACAGTAAACCGTTCAGGTAATGCTCAGCCGGTTTAAGATCAAACAACCTCTATGGCCACTCCATTTCTGTTTCTTCACTTTAAAGGATATTGTCAGCAAACGTGTCCCTTTGTGAGCATTTATTGTCACCTGTAAAAGGAAAACTGGGATCAATGCACCTTTTGAAGGATATTGCTAACAAACGTGTCCCTGTGTGAGCATTCATTGCCACTTGTAAAGACAAAACTGGGTATGATGCACATTTTGAAGGATATTGTCAACAAACTTGTCCCTATGGGAGCTTTCATTGCCATCTCTAAAGGCAAAACTGGCATCGATGAACCTTTAAAAGGATATTGTCATCACTCTTGTCCCTCTGTGAGCTTTCATTGTCATCTGTAAAAGCAAAACTGAGATTGGTACACCTTTTGAAGGACATTGCCAACACTCTTGTCTCCGTGTGAGCTTTCATTGTCATCTGTAAAAACAAAACTGGGATCGGTACACCTTTTGAAAGATATTGCCAACACTCTTGTCCTGTGTGAGCTTTCATTCTTACCTGTAAAGACAAAACTGGGATCGACGCACCTTTTAAAGAATATTTTCAACAGACTTATCCCTATGTAAACCTTTATTGCCACATGTAAAGACAAAACTGGAATCGATGCATTTTTAAAAGGATAACATAAATTTCGTCTCCGCATGCGTTCAGACGTGACTGTTCTACTCTGTGAAATCAAAATTTCACCATCACTTAAACTCTTCAATACGCTGTAGGAATGATACCTTGTACCAGCCTTTGTCCAGATGTAACACCATCAAGAATCACAGACAGGGCAAAAGTTTTATCTAAGCTCATCTGTGAACAGTATTTGACTCCACATATCATTATCCAAATTAGTTGGCTTCCGCGTGTGAGAAGCGTTTGGTGGAGTGTAAGTTACAGATTTCTGTGCCTAAGATCTCCCTATTTCTTCTGTGAGGCTATTAATTTTCGAACAATAGGGTCTGTTGCGTCTGATAGATAGTTCTATATGGAGAAGACGTTCTCAGATTATCTCTTCTCAGGGCTAGATATTCACCATTCCTTAATGTTTCAGACATATTGAAGCTTATTATCTCTATATGTTATATAGACTTCCGCCTGTTTTCTACGTTGCTTTATTTCTCAAAATCATCCATCACTCTGTTACTGGTTTCTACTAAAATGTTTTTGTCAGAAACGTTCTGAAGCCTTTAGAAGCTGCCCGAGTGACCGTGTGATTAGGTCTCTAGCTAGTCATCCGAGATGGGCTTTGGTTCGAGGACCGCCGATGCATGGGGTGTGAATTTGTCTTACGGCACTGGCTCTCTCTCTCTCTCTCTTCTCTGGAACCAGTCTTCCCAAATGAGCTGTTGCTTATATCGCTTCGAACCGCTCACAGTGGTTGTTAAGTCCCGATAGAAGGTAAAAAAAGAAGTCTGACGGACATCAAGTGGTAAGTTACTGTTTTAAACTTAATACGACAAGGATGTATTTTTTAACAACATATTTCAACAGATTTTTAAAAGCAGCACAATGTGGAATGAGAGCAGTTTTAAGAAACAGTTTATAGAAAGAGAAAAAAAGGAAGCACTTCATCAGTGTTCTCATCGCAGAGTTGCAGTTCAGGACCTTCCTCGCGGAAAGTAGTTTAGTTTATTCAGTCAAGTTGTGTACGCACTGAAAATGGCTGCGCATTAATCTTTCGCTGTGCTAAAAATGAGGTGCCAGTGGGAGGCCCATCGTGCTGTTAAGCACACGTTTTAGAAGTAGGCTCTAGCGAGCTATGAAATTCTTCCACGGTCAGTCAAAACAACATGGGTCGTAATTTATCAAGAGGTGAATTAGTTTCTGCTCTATAGCCTCATCCCCAGCGCTTAATTATCTTGCTCAAGTTCCCCGTGCGGAATAAGATAAATATCAACCAACGCTGGAAAGCCCAGTAAATTAATAGATATCGGAATTTTTGGTATTTTATCATCTGAACTCGTTGTTCAAGGCTTCGAAACTGTGACAATGTGCATCTGAAAGAAATTATTCCAGTATAATAACTTTGGATCGGGAAAAGAAATAACTTTATGGAATAAATATCTTAACGGTGTGTGTGTGTGATGCATCTAAATATCTTTACTAAATATCTTTACTGTATTAATATTTCCTTAAATTGCTGCAGAACCAAATGCCTTACCACCAGATTTTTGCGATATGTATGTACAGGTTTTTCACAAAAAAGCGCCAGCGGCTTCCACTGGATAATAATAGTTGCAATGTTCATTACTATTTGCACGTGTATATATAGCTTACTGAACACTACTTACAAGCAGTTCTTCTCAAGTGCTTTACTTAAAGTGCAACAGGTAAATAAAGTCCAAAGAAATAGTTACTTACAGAAATTTTCCTTTATTCTGTCAACACCTCAAGAATACTGTTCATTCAGAAAGTTACTATTCCAACGAGCTTGAATTAATCATACCGGTAATAACACTTCAGAACTAATTAACAAACGTTAGTAGGTAGAACACATTTAACTCCAAACGTTAAATAAATAACACACACAGCACTTAACACGCTGCTTTCCAATAGACAAAACTTCAAGTAAACAACGACGCTTCCACGATCATAGCATCGTGCCATCATCTCTCTCTTTTTGACTGCTGCTTAAACATTATATCTCTTCTACTTCTTATCGGTCACATGCATACGTCATGCTCTGTGATCTCAGAAGTGTTGCCAACACCATTCCGCGAGAGAGAAGATAAAACGTTAAGGTTGAAAAATGCTGAAAGTGAATGAACTCAAATATACGTAGAAAAAGTAACTAAAAATAAAATGTAATTAAAGTATACAATATAATAAAAATATTAATAATAATAAACTACCGGAAGTAGTTTATAATAATAATATAATAATAATAACAAACTACCGGAATCATATCCTGAAGAACACGTCAGTGGAAAGCGACACATGACGGCGATTGCATCAAGCGCCAGAGACTATCTTCCAACATATCACAGCAGGGAGCAGAGTCCTCACACAAACAGAGCACACGAACAGGCACAATCAAGTCGCCAAGATTGTCCATCAGAAATTGGCAGGAAAGCACCACTTCCTTACAACTGAGCCTGCCCCCTACTACAAGTATGAGCCAACAACAAGAGAAGAACACCCACAAGATGTACTGGGACAGATCGATCAGAACAGATAAGACCTTTCCCCATAATCGGCCCGATATCGTCCTAGTCGACAAGGGGAAGAAGTCAACATACCTCATTGACATAGCCGTGCCCAACACGTGCAACATCCAGAAGACGCACGGAGAGAAGCTGTCAAAGTATAATGACCTACGATACAAGTCAAGGAAATGTGGCATATGGAAAACGTCACCACCGACTCCAGAGTAATATCAGCCACAGGAGTTGTACCTAAGACCATTCACAGCTCTTTACAGACACTAGACCTTCACCTTAACACCAACATGGTACTACAGAAGGCAGTTATCCTGAACTCTTGTAGGAGAGTAAGGACGCTCCTGGACAATTGAGAGAAAGAAATACCACTTCCCAGACTTAATACGTCGTACCCGTCCCGGAAGGAAGAGAAGAAAACTTCAGGACGAGATGGAATCTGATAATAACAATAATAATAATAATATAGTATGCACTCTCATCGGAGCACTTGAAATATTTAAAAAAAATATGAATCATTTCACAAAATTGTTGCTGCCTGATATACAAAGGACACCTATATTTGGGACATCATGTATATAACGCAGATACTTGACTGATACCTAGGTCTCGTATCAGCTCAACAACAAAAGTCAATGATAATTTTGTTGTTTGCTTTCGTTTGCCGTAGGCCGTGTTTCTCATATTTCGAATACAAGATGATAACAATAGTGGTAATTATACATGTATATATTCAACAATGGTCACATTAACGAAGAAAATAATCGACGTACAAAACTACGTTGGAGAACTTTTGAAAGAAACAGAACAATTTTTAAGAGCAATATGCCACTGTGTCTTAAAAGAGAAGTATTTAATCAATGCATTCTTCCAGTGTTTTCGTACGGAGCAAAGACGTGGACCTTAACTAAAAGAGGCATACAAAGACTGCAGACAACTGAAAGAAGCATGAAGTGATGCATTCTTAGTTTAACCAGAAAAAATGCGCGGAGGAACTCGTGATACAGAGAAATGATAAGAGTGGAAGATATCACGATCAGAGTAAAATCCTAGAAATGGCAATGGGCTAGACATATTGCCAGAAGAACGGGCCATCGATGGACAACCAAAATTTTAGGCTGGATTCCAAGCGAAAAAAAATACCCAGAAGAAGACGACATGGGAAATGGGTGGATGGAATTCGAAAGCACGCGGGAGTGACATGTAGGAGACTGCATCAAGAGAGGCTGTTGTGGAAGAAACTTGGGAAGAACTGCCTTCATCAAGCAGTTGATTGATAATGGTTGAAAATGATGATGATGATGATGATGATATATACTCATTATGGTCTCAGGACCCTTTTACACTCTTGAAAAATAGCTTGACATAAGAGATTCGGTGGGGGCTAAGAGGACATTATAAAGGCCAAATGTCCGGGACGCTGAATAACTTCTAAAAGAAACAGGCAATGTGGAGAAAATCTATGGAATTGCTCGATATGTTTGACGATAGTATTAGAATGAAAGCAGAAATGGTAAATATCGATAAAGAGACTGTTATACAAGTTTTATATTAAACTCTGAACATGACAGGATTTTGTGCCAAGATGATTCAAAAGCTTCTATCGCTTGTAGAAAAAGAAAATCGAAAGCAAATTTGTGCTGCCATTCTGGAGCAGATTCAGGCAAATCTCAACACTTAATAAAGTTTTATTACTTGTGTTGAAACCTGTATCTTCCAATACCAGCCTGGAGCGACAAAAAAGTTAATACATTGGAATAACCCAATCTTACCAAGGAAAAGGAAAGCACGGAAATGCAAGTCCACGTTCAAAGTTAAGTGTTTTTTTTTTTTACATTTAATAATGCAATTTTAGCAAAGTTGCTTCTTGATGGGGCAACAGTAAAGCGGAATTATTATAAACAGGTTTTAGTAAATTTGAGAGCAATGGCTTCATACACTGCTGGCCACCCAAAATGCAACACCAAGAAGGAAGCATCCGATTGGCGTGAAATTCGCAGCATGCGTCGCCCGTGAGAGGACATGCAACTGATTAGCATTGCAGGGCATATGCAAATCATGTGCGTCCGGCACGCCACCGAGAAGCACTATAAGAAGGGTGCACCGAAGGCAGGGTGTAAGTAGTGGAAGTGTGTTATACTGCCGGACCTGTGCGTGGGAAGCATCCTGATACCTCGTCAAAGAATACAGGAGTCATTCCTGCACGTTTCGGAGTTCGACAGAGGGCGAATAGTGGCTTATCGCGAAAGTGGTTTATTGTGCCGAGACATCGGCGCCCGTGTGGGACAACATACTGCCACAGTGAGGCGAGTTTGGATTCGGTGGGTGCAGGAGGGACGGACAGACCAACGTGAGCGATTACTGCGGCCCACCACCGAACGAGAGGACCGGCATGTTGTGCGGCGGGAATTGACGGCTCGCACCGCCATATCACGAACGTTAGCGCAGGAATAAGGGTGTGTTGCGCAAAAACCTGTGTCAGCACGTCCCATTCGATGTCGTCTGCAGGAGAAGAGACTTGTCGCACGACACCCATTGCTCCGATTACCACTGATGTTACACCACCGGCGAGTGCGACGGCAGTGGGCCGTTGAACGCCGCACCTGGACTACGGAATGGCACGACATTGCCTTCTCCGACGAATCCCGCTTCTGCCTGCAACACCACGATGGTCGGATCCGCTGTGCCGACGCACGCGGACCGCGGCGAGAGACTGTATGACGCCTGCATTATACATCGCCATACCGGTCCGTCGCCTGGAGTTATGGTTTGGGGCGCAATTGGATATGACACCCGCACCCTCTGGTACGCATCGCCGGTACACTCAACAGCCAACGCTACATCTCCAACGTTTTGGAGCCTGTAGTCTTCCCTTACCTGCAGGAACTGCCAGCGGCCACGTTTCAACAGGACAGTGCGCGCCCGCACGTAGCACGCGTCGTGCAACAATTCTTCAACGCGCCTCCAGGTGTCACTGCTGCCGTGGCCCACCTGTTCTCCCGATATGTCGCCCATCGAACACGTCTGGTCGCTGATCGGCAACCGAGTGGCCCGGCAAGCACCACCCGCTGCAACGCCTGATGAACTGTGGCAACGTGTGGAAGCAGCCTGGACCAGCATACCCTAAGCCCACATCCAAATAATCTTTCGTTCGATGCCACGGCGTGTAGCGGCCGTTATTGCCAGTCATGGGGGCCACACGAACTATTGATGTCTGCGTGTTCCGCAAGTCGCACGGGCCTGTAAGCTCAATCGTTTCAACTTTGTATCTGTTGTTATGTGTCCAGTAAATCAGGCTTTGCTTACTCGTGTGCTTCTTGGTGTTGCATTTTGGCTGGTCATCAGTGTACTTCTCCAGAACAACGCTCTGACTAACATTGCTACAAATAAGCCTTTGTTTCTTTGAGACAGCGAGAAAGAAGAGAGTGAAATTTGAAAACGGTTCATCCTTCATCAGAGAAATGCATCACAGAGCATGAACATCCTGCCTGCTAGCTAGGAACCCGTGTGACTTTGAGCCAGGAACCTTCTAGCAAGTGAGATTTGTGTTTAATAGGAACCCGATTTAGGTCAGTTACTGCTGTGAACAATAGACAATAGAACGGCCAAGCTTCTGGGGGAGATCACACTAGATGAGCTACAGTACTGCTTTGTCCAGAGTGTAGGGCTCTGTTGATACGGAAAGGGAAATTCATTGAAGATAATAAGAAACTGAAAAATGTGAGTTTCTTATTTAACTAAAGTTAGAGCGTTTATCACGTTATTTACTCGTAAAAGATATAACTTGTATTTCGACACGCGCTGTCTTGATTACACACGGTCGAGTCACATTATTGTGACCACCAACTAATATTAAAAGTAACCGCCCTGTGCAGCTCGGACAGCAGCTAGACGGGCTGGGAGACTCTCAGTAATGTGTTGGAAGGTATTAACAGGTATGTGCAGCCATGCTGACTGAAGTTCATCTGACAGCTGCTGGAGGGTGCGTGGTGGAGGATCCGTAGAGCAAACAACACGATGGAGGTGGTCCCACAGATGCTTAATTGGGTTTAAGTCTGGAGAATTAGTGGGCCAGGGAAGTACTTTGAAGTCTTCATCGTTCTCTTCCAATCACACTTGGACATTTCTAGCTGTGTGACACGTCGCAATGTCGTGCAGGAAGATCCCATCCGTCCTAGGGAAGACAATCAGCATGTATGGGTGTACGTGGTCTGCAAGGATGGATTCATAACGAATTCGGTACATAGTGCATTCCACAGGTATGAGAGGACCCAGGGAATGCCACGAAAACATTCCCCAGATGATAGCGCTTCCCCCACCAGCCTGTGTTTTTCCAGGAATGGTTCAAGACTGGTTGTTCTCCGATGTTTCTCGCGTTATACCCCAACGTCCATCCTTTCGATGAAGCAGAAAACGTGACTCATCAGAGAAGTCAATCTTTTGCCAATCAGCAGAGGTCCAATTTCGATACTGCCGTGCAAATGTAAGCCCTTTCTGCCGATGCACTTTCGTTAGCGTAGGTGCAGAGACAATCTGTCTGCCTCGGAGCCTCATACGCAGCAGGGTTTGCTGAACTGTCGTTTTAGACACACGAACTGTAGCCCCTTGGTTCATTCGGAAAGTGCGTTGCACTACTGCAGCGTGTCGATCGGCCCTCACGCACCTCCGAAGCCGACATTGACCTCACACATCAATGGCACGTGGTGTTCCGCAGTTTTCAGGTCGCTTATTCGCAATGGTACCATTTCTCCAATCACGATACACTTTAAACACAGCAGCACGCGAACAGTTCACAAACTGCGCTGTTTCAGAAATACTGCCAACCTTGACCAGAAATCCGATATTCATATCTTTTTCTTGCCAGTCTGACAAATCACTCCTTTTATCCATGACAGCAACGAGTGATATGTTTTCAGAATGCCTACAGCACACCTTAAATATCCTCCAAACCAGCTCACGACACCAGCCTTCTTTCATTGGTTACGCGCTGTTGACGTTAAAAGTAGGGGTTGGTCACAATGATGTGACTCGACTGTGTATATGCATTGAAAATGCATTACCTACGAATTTCATTATGATGACAACGAAGCACTGTGAATATTCAGTCAGTAATGGTAACCATGCGTGCGATTGGAGAACCAGGAAGCAAATAAACCGTTGTAAATTACATTTCTTGCTTATTGATTCCTGAGATCATAACAGCAAAAATATGTGAATATGTTGTGAATGTGTTGTGTTTAACATTTAGTATTAATTAACGCACGAAATCAAAACATCAAAGCATTATTCCTAATAAATTAGCACCTCAGTGTGTAATTTCTTTCAAATTCTAGGGACAACGTAGTTAGCGAATTTACAATAAAATAAAATTTGTAAATTATGAAAATAATTATTTCTCAGGAAAGGTACGTTTTCTATGAGATTTTAAAACTACTTTTTGAAAAATTGCAGAATATTAAAGAGATGAATTTTCTTCGTAGAATGTTATATATATAATAAAATGTATATTATGTCAAAAATTATCTGTAGAGAAATTCTATTGTTCTCGAGTGCATCTATTATCTTTCGAACCGTTGGAATCTAAACTTAATCTATGACGTCATAAAATTTTTAAGTTAAAGTATTGGCAAATATTTTTAATAGTTATATATGCAAATCCAAAGCCTAAACATTTTCTTGCTCAAATGAATTACAAATCAAAACCACTGTCTTTGACACGTGAAAACTGGACAACAATAAAATTGATAAAAAAGAAGTATTCATATGCATATTTAATTGACTGATTTAGCGATAAAATTATTGAGGTCCTTCCTTCAGCAACAGATGGCTAATGTTAGTCATTAACTGCAACTGAGAGTCGTTACCTAGTTTTACGAGCTCTTATCAATGCACTTACCACATTACGTGCTCTGAGTTCAATGAAAATTTTATTCGGAGCGTGCAGTTGTTCTTAATGGAGTACGTAACATCCCAAAAGAATACATCTATTATAAGGCAAAATAGCCATGCTGTCCTAAATGGCTGCAGATGATGTCTAATTAGAAAGAAATTCAATAGGTACTTTGCGATCTATATGAGAATCCAAATTTTGTAATAATAAGTATTAAACAATAAAAAAAACGAGAAATGAAATGAGAGGGAATGACTGCCATTTAGAGTAGCTCTCGATATGGCCTCTTATGCCAGTTTGAATCATAAAAAGTTTAATATTACTATTATAACAGAGTTACATATGCAAAATTACAAACAAGAACTGCAATCACCCACCAAAAGGCATTAAAAGTTTTGTTAAAATGCGTGTCTATTTAGTTTTTAGGGGCAGCTCCTTTTCCAGTTTTACTCGAATGAAGAAAGTCTCCTCGCAAAAACAAATCTATGTGCTTTTGTCTACACTGGCATATCATTATTATCTAGATATCGCACTATTGATAGTGAATTTGATTCTACGCAAACTTCAGATCTAATTCGAAACTATAGAATTGCTCGTACGGTTACGATGAGACATTAGCAGGATTGTGAATGCCAGATGGCTGAATCGACAGAGTTAACTAACTTACACCGTGGATTGATAATAGGCTGCTATATAAGCAATAGCTCCGTACGTGGATTTCAGCGGAACTAAAGGTCCCTAGGTAGATGGTTGTTGATGTTATATGAAAATGGCAACAACTTAGGATTGAATCTGGCAAGAAACGATCTGATAAACCCGAGAAGCTTACAGAACATGAAAACAGAACCATTTCATTTCAAGACCTTCATTTCAGAACAAAAGTAAGTTCAGGACTTTCATTTCAGAACACAAACACTTACGGACTTTCATGTCAGAACACAAACACTTACGGACTTTCATGTCAGAACACAAACACTTTACGGACTTTCATTTCAGAACAAAAGTCATTCCAGGACTTTCATTTCAGGACACAAATTATTTCAGAGCACAAATCGTTTCACGTCTTGCATTTCAGAACACAAATCGTATCGGGACTTTAATTGCAGAACAGAAATCCCTTCAGGACTTTCTTATCAGAACACAAACCATTTCAGGACTTTCATTCCAGAGCACAAATCATTTCAGGACTTTCATTTCGGAACACAAATCATTGTTGCCTCACATCACGCAAAACCGATATGAAACTGTTAAAACTAATATTGGAACTAGTACGGTATGCAGGATATTGCATGACATGGGTATCACGGTTAAGTAACCGTCCTGAAGTAGCGAATCACTTAGACTCTAATGCCACACTTCAATTAGCGTGGGCCGTCTCGCTAGGGGTCTAGGGTCTAGGTGCTGGCTTATGACCATTCTTCCGTGAAGGGTTCGTGTTGGTATCCCAGTTAGTCATAGATTTTGTGTGTCTTACGGTGATGGCTCTCTCCCTTCCGTGGAACCAGTGACCAAAATTAGGGACGGGCGACTGCTTCCAGCCCATTAAGTTGCTCACGGTGGTCGTTAAACTTCGAAATTAAAAAAATAGTGCGGTATAAAAAATTTGGATCTTCGACTGTGGACCAGTTGACGATTGTTCTTTCGATAAGAGTCGCGATACGCTGTCTATCAGTTTAGTGGTCGATCCCAGGTGCAGTGGATGCGGGAAAAATGGTACTTGCCGGACTGTATCGTCTTGCCAATGAAGATTTGGTGGAGCAGCAGGATGTTATGGAGCTGTCTTTTGTAGTTCAGTTTAGACCCACCAGTAGTTTTGTTCTGTACTATGCATACTGAGCTCTAACTAGACATCCTGGACAAGTATGCATTATCAATAATGCGTAGTACTCTTCGTTAGATCCTTAGATTTATCAGCAGAACAACACAACATGTCATACTGCACAGGTTGTTACGGTTGATTTGAGGACATGGCATCGAAGAGTTGGAGTACCCAGTCCGGAGTACTTCCCTGATCCATAACCAGAATATATACACTGAGTAAGCTTTTCACTAGGAACACCATCCTAATCACGCGTTGGTGCACCGTTCTGTGCAATCACAGCTCGAAGACGCAAGGAATAGATTCTACAAGTTGTCTAACATCTTCCATGCGTAACGTGATCCATCTCCGCTGCAGCAGCTCCTTCAGTTCACGTTCATTCCGTGGAGGAGGTATCAATAATTTGGACACCCAGTTCCAGAATATCCCTCAAATGCTCAGTTGGTTCCCGTATCCGTTAAATGCTCAGTTGGGTCCCGTATCCCTTGAATGCTCAATTGGGTTTGAGTTAAGATTGTTTGGAGGCCAACGCAATGTAACAAATTCGTTGTCGTGTTTAGATCAGATCATATGTAGAGGATTTCAGGAAGGGAGTGTCTGACCTCAGGTCTTGAACATCCCTTAGAAATAGGAAGCTAGGAGATTTGGGCTAGAGTGCCCGATAGGAAAGTGACACGGAAGCGAGGTAGAAAGGGGAAGGAAGACGCCCTTATTTATTACCGGGGAGCCAGTACCCAGGGTCCGACGGCTTAACATGCCCATCCGACGCACGGCGGGTATTTAGTAGTTTGAACGTTCGTACCTTCCCAGGATCGAACCTGAGGTCATGCCTATGGCAGTAACGAACGCTGACCACTAGGCCACCCGTGGCCCAATCGTTATCGTGTTCTTCCAACCACTCAGTAGTTATACTAGCCTGATGGCACGGCGCGTTTTCCTGTTGAAAGATGGCCCTGTGATCCAGCTAAACCTACTGAAGGTCCAGATATCCCTCATGAAGATCCAGATAAACTTCCAGAAGGTACAGATAATCATCCTGGACAGAGATGGTCGTCTAACGGGTACTTGTAGAGTCCAAATTGTAATGTTTGTAGGATTATGAACAATGGACGTAGGGCAAATTTCCACCGGCCTGTTAAACCTCAACTGTGCAATCAGGGGATAGGGTATCATGCTGTTTACACCATATGCGAAACCAGCCATCAGTATGGTGAAGCAGAAAATTTAACTCATCACTCCAGATGATATCTTTCGATCTGTCGAGAGTCTATTGCAGACGTCCCTTGGCCAATATGAGGCGTTGTTTGCGATGACTGGGCATCATGGTGAGTACCGTTATAGGTATCCGGTCTTGAAACCCCAGGAGAAGCAAGGAACGGAGCATGGTGCATGTGGAAATAGGTCGAGCTAGATGACTGTTGCTCGTCGTTGCTAGATACCTGTCGTTACAGCCGACGCTGACCTCACGGACCAACCGCGCGGGGCTAATGTGGGCCCTTCTGCTAGATTTCTGCGCATGGGTAATCCAGTCCTGAGACACCCTTGATTTAGTAGTACGGGAGCAGACAGCAAGTGCGACTGTTTCCGAAATACTGGCACCTGCCCTCCGAGCTCCAACTATCTGGCCGCGATAAAACTGACTTACGTTGCCAGGTTTACCCTATTTCTGGCAAACGTTTACGGATTACGTACAGAGGATAGGTTGTGACGTACTACAGAGTCGAAAACATGTGTCAAGACGACAAATCTGCAGCGAGACATTCCGTCCGCGTAGCTCAGTTGGGAGAGCCACTTACTCCGGAGTGAAGGAACACGTGCCCATCGCCCAAAAACATGTGTTTTTACAAGGTGCGAAGAATTTATAGTAGCAGCAAGTGACGTTGATATCACGAGGTACTTCATTACCGCTCCGAATATGTAAAACGGGTTTCTAATGTAAAGTTAGCTCAGTGTATATTACGTACGTTCTATTTTATTTTTTATCTTCTGTTTGTTATACTTTATTGCATGCTGTAAAACTAAAACGTGAAGGAGGGATTCCACACCGTTTTTTATGACCACCGAGGTTTTTATATTGAAAAGAGAAACAAAAATATTTTTTGTTTTTTAATAACAGATAAATATTTGATTTTCTTGTGTTATTTATTTACTTAGCTTGCAAATGATGTTTAAAGAATTTCAAAATACTGAGCTTTAAGAGCTTCATTGCTGGTAAAGAATTTCCATTCGACCCAACTGTTAGTTTAAGAATAAATTACAAAAATGTTTCAATGAATATTCAGTTTTTCGTTACATTTGCATTTCTTCTGTAATTGTATATAAGGCATAATAACTTTATTTCATAAATTGTTATTTGAAAAGAAAGGTAAGAAAATAAAAAAAAAGTCGTGGCTTATACTAAAGCAAGGAAACTTCGCAGTAAAAGAATCGTTTTATGGGTAAAAAATTATAAAGGCAAATGCTTTTTTTTCATTTAAGTCATACAATTCGGAAGACGAATGTAGATGTAAAAAATGAAAACATTTAATTAGAAACGGCAAAAGTTCAAATATGCGAGTCGAAAAGGAAAAACAACTTTGTTCTTGAATTTTTCTGAACGGCCGTACGTAACTCTAGTGGTTAAAAGCAGGTATAAAGTGCTTTCATTAAAACCTCCCCTGCGGAAATTTTCTGATTTGAAAAAAATTTAGACTCACAAAAAATATGTTTTAAAGAAAATTTTTAATATTGCGAAGCACTAGAGCTTCTTTTCCTTTTGGCATTTCAAATGCGACAAAAATAATGAATAAATATATATGAATTTGCAAAATAAAAAATTAAATTGAGTACTTCTAAGAAAAGGTCTGGCATCTAATCACTTGCACCGAAGAGTGTTTAAATATTCATACAGAGAGACTTTTCATTTTAAAACAAAGTGAAAAAAAAATATTATATTTTCAATAACACGCATATGTGTAGTTCAAAGACTTTTCTCTTTACGTTAAATAGGTGAAAAGCCCTTTTTGTTTGTTTGCTTTGTTTCGTTTTGGAGTGCAGCATATACAGAAAGAGGGATTTGAGAACAGATAAAAATTCGCTGCCGACTGAGAGGGATAAGAGATGAATTTATAACAAACAAATTAGTTTGTATGCACTGGATCTTTCTTTCTTTTTTTTTCTTTTTTCACGCCCAAGAACACATTTATGCTTCATAACATCGGCGACATTTTAAACATAACGTGCTCAATGATTGTCTCTTCACGTAAGTCTGGGTTTCACTCAGTGACTCTGATTTTTTCCGAAAATCAATTGCAACGCAGTTTGAAACAACGTTTCTTCAGTTACATACACCGATGAGACATTACGTTATGACGTCCTACCTAATAGGCCGTAGGAACCCCATTAGCCCGCAAAACAGCGACCTCGGCAAAGCATCGATTCGGTGACATGGCGAGAAGTATCCTGGGGTATCTGATACCATAATGTTAACAGCAGGCCTTCCAGTTCCCTTACATATCGGAGGTGGGTTATTGCGAACCCACTTTTCCAATTGCACAACAAATGTTCGATTGGGTTCATGTCAGGTGAATGTGGAGGCCGGGGCATTGACAGAAGTTCTCCAGAATGCTCCTCGAACCACTCCTTGACGATTCTGGCAGTGTGGCTTGGCGCATTATTCTATTGGTAATGGCCATCACCAGCAGGGAACGCAGTTCCCATGGAGGGGTAAACTTGGTCTGCAGCGAACTTCAGATACCGGACAGCTGTCAGGGATTGTGCTATTGGGATAATGGGACCTAAGTGTCCCAAGAAAACATCGCCCACAGCGTAACACAGCTTCCACCGGCCCGTTTCCGCCCAACGGTTTGTCCAGGTGCCATAGCCTCCGTTGGTAATCTGCGAATCCGCGCTCTGCCGTCTACGTGATACCCCAGGAATCTTGATTTGTCAGACAAGGAACTTTCTTTCAATCATCCACGATCCAATCTCGATGATCTTGGGCCCATTTCAAGCGTTGTTGGCGATGACGTGTAGTGAGCATGAGAGACCCGGTTGGATCTTTAGCTAAACAGGCTAATTGTACAAGGTTGCGATGAATTGTGTGCTGTGAACCATTGCCCTGATCACCATTGTCGTAGCTGCGGGTGATTTGTCGCACTGAGGCCGTGCGTTCGCTGTGTACAACGCGCGACAGTCTCCGCTCCCCTCTGGTATCACTAAAGTGCGGGCTCAAAACGGCTGGACGACGGTTTGTCGTTTGGCCCTCTTTGCACTACTTTAGATACGTAATTACTACAGCGGCACATGAACAACTCACAAACCTCGCGGCTTCCGAAATCGTAGATCTGAGGCGCCGTGTCATCACAATTTGTCCTTTATCAAACTCCGATAAATTGGCACCTTATCCCTTTCTGACTACGAACACTCTACTAACCGAAAGCCAGTTCTCGGGTTGTATATATACTGCTCTGTAAACTGCATCTGCGCCACCGTTCGGTCTCCAGGCTAACTGATTTCTCTAGGCTGAGGGTGGTCATAATGTAATGGCTGATTGGTGTACGTGCAGTGAGTTAGCTTTGTATTAGGATCACCTCTGTAATAAGGCATTGGTCCAGCTTTCTGTAACATCATGGCTCACAGACGCCTAGGAGCAGATTCTATAAGGAGACGAACATCCTCCATGTGTAAATTGACCCATGTCCACTGAAACAGCTCCATAAGTTCACTCCTTCTTTGAAGGAGGATCAGCAGGTCTCACACTCCGTTCTAGAATATTCCACAAATGCGCAATTCAGTTAGAGTCACGGGAATTTCGGAGCCAAGGCAATGTGGCGAATTCGTTGTCGTATTCCTCCAACCACTCAGTATTTATACGAGAGCGAGATAACGCAGCGCATTTTCCTGTAGAAAGATGACACTTTGTTTCGGGTAAACGTCCTGCACATACCGATGGGGATGATCGGCTAACAGGTCCATGTAGGGTCCAGTATTCAGTGTTTGTGGCATGATAATCAACGGCTTGTCAGGAAAAACTACGCAGACCAGAACCCGATTTCCACTGGCATATTGTTTACGCCATATGCAAACAAGGTCATCAGCATTATGAAGCAGGAAACAGGACTCATCACTCCCAACGACCTTCTTCCGTCTGTCGAGGGTCCATTGCCGTCGTTCCATGGCTCATGCGTGGCGTTGCTTGCGATAACTAAGCGCCATCATCGACATCCTTGTAGGTTTCAGGCTGTGGAACGCTGGCCGAAGAAACGTACGGCGCATGGTGAATGTGGAAGTAGGTCGAACTGCACCACTGTCATTCCAGTGGGTGAGCTGGGTGACTGTCGCTTGTCCTTGCGGAGATTCCAGGTGTGACAGCAAACGCTCACCTGAGGGATTAACCGCGCGTGGCTGACAAATGTGAGTCCTTCTGCTGGATATCTGTGCATGATTATTCCAGTCCTGCTACACCCTTGATATAGTAGTACGGGTGCAGCCAGCAAGACAGACTATTTCCGAAATACTGGCACCTGCACTCCGGAGTCCAACGATCTGGCCGTTGTCGAACTGGCTTACCTTTCCAGGTTTACCCGTTCCTGGCAAGCGTTTACTGATTACGTACAGAGGATGAGGGTGCATAACTTATAGCAGCAGCACGTGACATTGATGTCACGTAGTACTTAGTTATTACCCCGAATATGTAAAACGGGGGATGGTCCTAATGCAAAAAAGTTAACTCAGCGTATAATGCCCTTCGTTGAAATTCTTCCACCTGAAATCAATAGCCGGAGGAAGTTAGTATTTTCCTACATTACGACAACGTATTCCTGTGTCACTTATTTGCATATGGCGTTCAAATGCACTCGAACATAGTCTGTATCCAGGCAGATGTCCACTTTACCTAAAAATCAGAAGAGACCGGAATAAATAATTACTTCTTTTCAACGAGCTTGCGTTCCTTATCTCGTATTTCAGGATTTATATATTTCGTAGCTATTCAACTAAATGTAAATTAGTCACTAAACTAAATAGGTAGATTGACTGATGCTAACAAAAACAGCAGGTGAGACACGTCTCTGTGAAGTAGCAATGTCCTTATGATGTCCAAGTTGACGTTACGTTCAACTCACACGCTTAGAAAGGGACGAGAGTAGTAGAACGATAGAAGCCAGATTTTCTTTTTGACAGATTGCGACAAGTATGCGATGTAGGAACCTGTGGACACTGTTGGCGACAATGGATAACTGAAAGATCTGCTACTCGGCTATCAGGTTCAGGTACACATAGAAGAATTGTCAGAGCTCTCGGACTCTCTCATCCGATGACAAAACTGCGACGGAACAACAGATTACTAGGACCACAACGCCATCCGTTTGCGAGCAGAACCCGACGAGGAATGCGAGAGAGAGGTATTTCAGTATGAGCACCGTCGCTTGGCTTATCATCCTCAGACTCCATCCCATTGGAGCTCACGTCTGCCGTGGTGCACGGAGAAACTTTTATAGGGACAGGAAAGGAACCTTGCTATTTTCAGTGACTGGTTCCTTTCTTTTTTAGCAGTTAGTTACAGCCATGTGCCTGTGCGGAGACAGCCAGGTGACAGGCTCCATTCAGCGTGCACCGGCAATCGCGGTACAGAACAGACACGCAACATCAGGGTACGGGAAGCCACTATGTACAATATACGGTCACATG
Source organism: Macrothele yani (assembly GCA_039090855.1). Lineage (NCBI taxonomy): Eukaryota > Metazoa > Arthropoda > Arachnida > Araneae > Macrothelidae > Macrothele > Macrothele yani. The sequence goes on from CM076994.1 coordinate 141,219,003, forward strand.
TGGTTGTATTTCACGGTAGTTACGATGACCCGATACGTTGAAACTGCGCTATATCCTGTGCTCGAGCCAGGTCAACGCACCATGCTCTGCACCATTACAATGCACTGTCACATACTTACTGGCCTCTCTACAGTAATTCCGATACGTTGTTCTCCTTTCCTGGCCTACACATTCGACCGGATCAATCGCCTATCGTAAACTGGTGGAATGTACGGGACTGTACGTTACACCAAACACTCGACCGCCGACTACTCTCTCCCCGAACTGACAGCAAGGGTGAAGGTAGTATGGCTGCACCACAGAATCACATTACGCACCTTTTGACTCACTTCCACGACGCCTTGATTCGGGTATCGCGGCCATATCCCGTGTCGATGTGTCTCGCGTTTTGTAACTCAGTATTGGTACAACTGTCCACCTGTGTTAGAGGCTGCTTCGTTATATGTACATCTACCACCATTCCTAACTTTGTTCACATGCAAGAAGTCTTCTATTTAGGGCAATTTTAAAGGTTTGCACTGTATATTTGTATCAGACGGTTTTCAGAATGTTGCTCAATTTTCATGTGAAGATAGGTCATTCTATTTGACAGTCCAGGTTTAACATAAAAAGACACACCGTTACATTGCAGTCATGCCACATTCGTTATTACAAGTGACAATAAACGTTCATTTTCACTAGAATTTAATTAGTATACTGCTGGATCTCTGTTCTAATCGTGAGTAAGACATGCATGCTGTATTTTCCTCCTCCCAATTCTGGTTTCTTTCCGTCCCTAGAACGACTGACAAACATTTTGCGGCTGGCAATTCTTTATAGCCTCAGATTCTCATTTTAAACTGTTTCAAATCGAGAATTGTCCTTTTTTTAATTGTTAGTTTAAGAAGAATCTTATTCTTGAAATCACGATTACAGCATTTGTTTGTCAGATGCAAGTCGAGTGTTAATATGTTCCATCCTTATTGTAATGTGATGACGCATTCATGTTTTTCTGTGAGTGATATAAAGTTGCACGCGTAAAATGGATATTCCGACTGACATCGAAATGCTATAATATATATTTATCAATTAAAGGCGTTGAGTAAAGTTGTCGATAATGAGTTCTCGACCATTCTGGTTACCATATATCATTATTATCTAGGGATTATCATGTTCCCAAATTTTATAAAAATAATAATTTGCAGATCGTGTCTTGATGCATGTTTCGAAACTTCACCTTTCTGATTTACTCCCAGCCCGTCTAGCTGCTGTCCGCGCTGCACACGGCGATTACTCTGGATATTAGCTAGTGGTCACAATAATGTGAATCGACCGTGTACATCAGAATTCTTCGCAGCTTGTTAACGACATGGCATCCACGCCATTTCTATCAAGCACCTTGAAGCAACTAAAAAACTCGTGACTGTAAACACTATTGATGATGTCATATCATCATCATCATCATCATCATTATCATTAGTGTTTTAACTCCTGACAGGTCCAACGGTATCTCAGCAAGTTCACTTCCTCCAGTTTCCTCTGTACCTTGCTTCCTCCTACGTATATTTCTTGATAGCCATTTACAATATGCCTTGGAAGCTTTCCTCCTGTGTTTCTTGATAGTCATTACATCATAAAGCATCATTAGTCGCATCCTTCCTCTTGGTCACGTTTTTCAATTTCCCTTCAACCATTCTTTTCAATAGGTTGCCTTCTCTTAACACATGTTTTTTTTTTTTTTTTTTTTTTGGTCTTTAGTAAATTCCTTTCTCTTTCAACTCTTTGCAATACTTCATCATTGGTAATTTTTTTCGGCATTCTTCTCCATAACCACATTTCAAATGCCTTCAACATTTTAGCTCCTTTCTTCCCAACTGTCCATGTTTCCGCCTAATATAAACTTATACTCCAAATATAGCACTTAATAAGCGTTTTCCTTATATTTTTATTAATTTTATTAATAAAAAAAAAATTTCTTATAAAATGCGTATTTTGTTTTACTAATTATTTCTTTTATTTCCATGTCACATTTTTCATTTTCTTGGATTATACTATTTACCAAGGTATTCGTATAGCCTCACTTGTTCTACATTTTCTCCATTCATCGTCACCTCAACATTTGTTAGTTTCCTAGATACTCTCATCGTTTTTGTTTTCTTTGTGTTAATTTTCATACCATATTTTTTGCATGCACTTTTAAATGTTTGCATTAGATGCTGTAGTTCATATTCACTCTTAGCTAACATTGCTTGGTCACCTGAAAATCTAATACTTTGTATTGTGCCGTCCAATAGTAATTCCTATTTTCTCTCTTAATGAAATGCTTCTTTTATCATTCCTTCTGCAAAAATATTGAAGAACGTTGATGACAGACAGCATCCTCGTCTTACCCCCCGCCAAACCCACATTTTTTATTTTTCATAATTTTGTATTCATTATGACAGTCTGATTCATGTATAATTTAACTATTAACCTTAGGTCTCTCCAATCTAATTCTATTTTACTTAGCACTTCAATAAGCTTTTCCCATTTCACCATGTCAAACCCTTTGTTTACTTTTATATTTCTTTCGCATATGGTCCTCATCACTCCGATTGCATTTTTGGTCCTCTGACGTTCCTGATTTGAATATTTGCGTGTCATTCGTCCTGGTGAAGCTAAACCAAAGCCCAGAGAAACCTTAGTGGACTTAAAGAACAACTACGTATTTGAGTCACATTATTGTGACCACCATCTAATACCCAGATAACCACCGTTTGCAGCGCGGACAGCAGCTAGACGGGCTAGGAGTGACTCAATAAGGTGCTGGAAGGTGTTCACAGGAATGTGGAACCATGCTGACTACAGTGCATCTGACAGCTGTTGGAGGGTGCGTAGTGGAGAATCCATAGAGCGAACAACACGATCGAGGCGGTCCCACAGATGCTCAATTGGGATTAGGTCTCGGGAATCGGGGGCCAGGGAACTACTTTGAAGGCTTCATCGGGCTCTTCACAACTTTCTCGGACATTTCTAGCTACGTCGCATTGTCGTGGTGGAATATTCCATCCGCCCCTAAATAGCGGATAATCATCCCTTTCTGCATATCTGATAAATCACTTCTTTTATCCATGACAGCAACGAGTGATATGTTTCCAGAATGCCCAGACCCTATGTACCCTCCAAGCCAGCTCACAACACTTGCTTTCTTTCATTGGCTACGCGCTTTTGACGTCAAAAGTAGGAGGTGGTCACAACAATGTGACTCGACTGTGTATTTGTGAAAAAAAACGATGTATTTCCTTAATATATCTACATAACCATCACAGAGACTGTACTCTCCAATTTAGGATAAAGCTTGATTGGCGTCCGTGAATATTTGTCAAGAATTCACTCTTTGTCTGGTACGTAACATTTACAGTTTCCCCTCATGTAAAATATAAAGCTGTAAAAATAAATATTAACAATGTGAATCCGTTTATTGGTGTAAATATGACAAGGATGTTAAGTCAGATAATAACCGAAGAAAATTTCTTCGTACTGGAGCGGGAATCGAATCCTCGTCTCCCGGGTAGCGCCCGATTATGCTAACCACTACGCCACCCAGAACGACCGAGTTTCAAGTTTCTGATTATTTTTTTCCGATTAGTTTCATTCATTGATATCCAGCACTTAATATTTAGTATTTGCTTCACAATTTTATATTTTTAAAGGATCACGTGCAAAGTACAATGAAATGCCCGCATCATGATCGGACTTAAACCAAACTGAAGGACTTCAGTGTTCCAAACGTTTAATTGCGCTGTTCGTTACAAGGCTCAGTGGACAGGCCATCCCAATGCCGCAATCGTAGCTTTAATAAGTAACGCTCACCATTTTAACAGTTTGTTTGTACTGTAATTAAGATTTGGAGTTGATATCTTATAAAAAGGTTGCAAAGGCGAAAAACTTATGTCAGTGTAGTTTGCTGCCGGTGTTGCATGACTGCATTTAGGATAAAAATGATATACTGCATTGATTAAGTGTGCTTCGACTCGTACATGAAGGAAAATTGGACAAAATGATCTTCCACCGACAAAGAAGATATTACAAAGAGACAATTTTAAGATACGTTACGTTCAGTCGCAAAAAATAGTGAACCCATTCAGAACCGATACGTTGCACCTCCCCGAAGTATTTAGAATGCGAAGATAACTCTTCAGTTTCAAGAAAAGCGCAAAGATCGATTCGTTGCTCGAGAAACACTATCTTTTGCTAAACTTTTTTCCATTAAAATGCACAGCTTTCATTTTTTCGTCTGAGTAGATGGTTCGTTTAACATTTCAAATTCAGACTCGGTGAGAGAAACGTAATCCCGCCCTTTGCTGCTGTTTTTACACTTACGCAGTGGCTATTATGTTGGAAATCCCGCCCCGCACGACGATTCTGCACGAGTTTTCACTCGAAAGAGCAAATCCATGGAAATATAGACACAGTTCGCACATTTCCCATGATTCCACTTCACTCCAGCGGCACTATCATCACCAGGAAATCGTATACACCGTAAAGGTGACTTGAATTTTAAAATGAAATCGCCTACCGTGCTTGGCCTTTGGGAGCCATTTCTTTTCATTTTTGCCCTTGTATTCTTCCCTCATATGGAAGATTGCAACTTTTGTTTTTATCGATTCTTCTCGCATCATCGCCTCACATAAGAATAGAATAAGATTTTGGAATGCACGGCAGAGAAAGCGAAGAAACCGACTTTTCCCGTCTGTGATTTCACATTGTATATAAGAAGGTGATTCGAAATGTTACGGCATACCATCTACTTTCATAAGAACATTTTCGTGCCCACCTACGCAGCATTCAGAGCTTAGTCGTTTTCAAATAGCGCTTGACTCGAAAGAAAAGTAAAAAAGAAAAAAATACTTTCGTGTTAAAAATATAAAAAACGTAAGTTTCCAGGGAATGGAAGAGCTTTTGAAAATTCTCGTTTTCAATTCCAAACCAGCACTTGTAAAACTGGAAGCTCTGTTGTCCGTAATGGTGGGAAAAATGAAAAATCAAGTTCGTCACGGAAGCATGTCCTATTTTCAAATAAAACATTTCTGTGATGTGATCTTCGCGCATGTAGTTCTGGTTGAGATGATATGATCAGATCTTTCATAGCTGCTATTCCGCGTGTCATATACATGACATGATCATGTCTTTCGTCTTCATGTTTGCCGCCTGGAAGATACTGTATTATCGAACCATATCCACCATCTTTGGGATTTGGTAAAATTGACGTGGCCATGGGCCCCCGGATAGATGGGGCATGAAAACATTTCTCAAATCATCGAACAAGATACTGGGTAACAATGACCTGGAAGGATTGAATACGTTTTGGAAAACTCTCACTAGGACAAGATACCCAGTATTTCAAACAAGTAATAACAATTTACTTTGTATTTCGTCAATTTCTCATTGAGCAGCAATACTACTTTGTAACTCGGAAAAAGTGACATTCGATAATCCTATTTAGGAAATAGACATACTCTGATGAGGCATTACTTTATGAGCACCCCAGCCTAGAGAAATGAGTACGCCTGGAGACCGAACGGAGGCGCAAGGGAAGTTCACAGAGCAGTATATATACAACCTGAGGGCCGGCTTTCGGTTAGTAGAGTGTTCGTTGGGGACCAAGTTCACCCATTCATGGCAACTGTTTTCCCTGTTGGTGATGGCCACTTCCAACAGGATGGTGCTCCATGCCACACTGCCAGAATCGTCAAGGAGAGGTTCGACGAACATGCTGGTGACTTTCTGTTAATGTCCTGGCCTCCAAACTCACCTGGCATAAACCCAATCGAACATTTGTGGTTCGATTTGGAAAAGCGGGTTTGCGCTAAATCACTAGCACCCCGACATGTTCGGAAAGGTGAGGACCTGCTGTTGAGGATATGGTACCAGATAGCCCAGGATACCTATCGTCACGTCATCGAATCCATGTCTCGCCGAGTGGCGGCTGTTTTGCGGGGTAAAGGGTCATACAGATTATGAGGTAAGTGGTCATAATATAATGGCCCATCGGTGTATGTTCAAGAACTACATCAGTCACCAAAATCTCTTCTACTGGGCAAAGTTGTTCATAAAATTACAAAACATAAAAAATTCCTGGAGATAAAAATGTCGCCTGAAAATTCAGATTATGCGGCTGTACTTATGAATAAATTGTAGATTAGTGATACGGCACTCATGTTTATCAAATTCGTACATGTGAAAATGGAGAAAATTTCCTGAAAATACTTCTATTCAACTTTTAAAATTCAAATTTAAAAAAATTTCGTACCAGAGTTTGGACACGGAAAAGATCAACGTTGAAACGATATGATTAAAATATTGTGCTATTTATTCTAAATATTCTAAATTATGAACCTAAGAAATATTTTTAGACTTAGTGAAAGCAGAGTACAGGGTGTCCGGATTAAAGGTATCCAAAATAAAAAAAATATATCTCAGAAAGTATTTGTTATATACACTTCTATTTTGTGCAATTAAAAAAGAGAATTGTCAAAGGCCTTTTACTCAATGTAATTGTTGGGGCAATGAAATTCAATTTGGGTGCCGTTGGTGGCCTGACAAACATCCAGACGATAGTCGACCTCATTCACGTTGATTGAAGCATGTTCGGTGTAACGGCAGCCACAGCGTCCGTTTTGCGGCTTTCAGGTGCTGAAAGTCGTTGAGCATGACCTGGTAGACAATAATTTTGACATAACCCCCATAGGAAAAATCCAGTGGGATGAAATCTGGGGATCGAGAAAGCCAAGCAATTGATCCACCTCTGCCGATCCATCTCTCAGGTATTTCTTGGTCCATGTGGCAGTGCCCCGTCGTGTTGAAAGACGGTTTGAGGCGGCAGCTCGGGTAGCGCAAACCGTTCCACCCTACGCAGGTACGAGATCCCAGTGGCAGTTTCTTCCGAAAAGATTAAAAGTCCTATCAGCTTATCGTGCATCAAGACAACCCAGACGTTTACTTTGTCACTGCCTTTCTCTGACAAATGGATTTCTATTACTCCAAATCCTGCAGTTGTGCTGAGTCACAGTTCCACTGACATGAATGCTCGCCTCGTCCGAGAAGCACACTTGGTGGAGGAAAGTTTCTGAGTGAGCCATGGTCATTCTGTTTCAGTGCCTGAATCATTTGAATCTTGCACCCCCTTTCACGAAGCCACATCGTGCACCGTTGATCTTGGAAGGTTTAGCTGCGAGCTGGCAGCCCGAATTGATATGTGCAGACTTCGCAGCAATGTCTCTCTGAAGAGTTCGACTTTTTTTCTGAGATGTCTTTGGCTTTCCAGGTGGCTTCTTACGTAAAATACTTTCGTCAGGCCTCGGTTTGCTGCCCCAGAAACGGATGCTTTACCGTGTTGGAGGATTTCGTCCATGTTGCGTTTTCAAACGATGATGAACAGCAGCAGCAGACTAATTCCACAAGCCACAAGACGCACGCAACCTTCTCCTGCGGTGTCGACATTCTGACTGAGCTCGTCTGCCGTCAGTGGGAATGCGGACAGTAGCGCGCGCTTGAGCATGAACAGGTACCAGGCAACGCACGCACGTGAGCGGCACATGGAAAAAAATTGAATAATTCCCTCTGGGATGGAGTAAATCAGAAATGAATATAATACATAGTTCTCGAGACATATTTCTAAAATTTGGATGACTTTCATCAGCACACAATGTATTACAAGTATAACAGATTTTATTGGGATATCTGAAAACATAACGAATGAATTTGTCAGAAAGTTTGTGTCATAGTATGTCTGTATCATGCACTGCAGGCGTACTGAATCGTGGTATTTCAATTTCAACGAACAGTTACCTTTTTTCGTTTAACTGCAATTTCGTATGTTTTTTATAATTTTGTGTAGACCATTTTTAGTCGACAGGCAAGAATGAATTAGGTTCTCACGTAAAATATGCGACGGTGCATCGCAAAAGATTTGTACTGCTTTCTAAAAATTAATTTGCCTTCCGAAAGTCTTATAATCATTGCTTGGGAATAAATTATGCTGGAACTATCAAGCTTTCCGGATTACAAAGAAAGCCATTAAACGGCGGCGATATCATAACAAAACATTGTGAAGTATTTTTGTTTACATTTTCCCTGCAAAACTGGCGAGAGATAAATAAAGACTAGTGTGATATATTCGCATGGGCTTCCTGGGTCATTACTTTTTCGTTAGCCATGATCTTCTTTTTAGTGTCGCTGCCATTATTTTTTTCTTACTTTATTTTTTCTGGTCAAAGGCGAAAGCTCTCTTGTAAAATGTCAGATAACCAGGGTATGTTTCACCGTCCCTTCCGACCGAGTAAAAGACAAAACATTAAAAAGAAAAACAATTTTTCTTTGCGCCTATTCTCTGCACGAAGGTAACGTGGGATGCTTGCGCCTAGGGCTACTGAACTGCCAGTGGTTAACTCCAGACACTTTTTATCAACTATGGCCATTTTTCCCATGCACTTCACGTGGGCCATAGATTTAGCTGCTCTGAACGAATCATTCTTATTCTCCAGAACTCAAACAACCAATTCTTCTCAGCACAAAACATCAAACTTTTTTTCTTTCCTCGCCAACCTTTTTTTTTTTTCATCTTGCTCTCTGATCTTATTCTTTATCAACTTAGAAGCTTATTCCAGAGCAAAAGGCTGAAGAAGGACATTGAAGGATTATTATTTTATCCGGAGTTGCATTAGGTCAAAAGGAATATAGGAAATAAAAGCTTGATTTATTTTGGGAAACTTTTCTTGATGAAAGAAATTTCAGTTCGCATTTCCAGGGATTTGGTTTGAGTTCAGAGCGGGATTTTCGAAAGATGTGGAAAATTTAAGAGGGCAGCAGTTTCTAAATCGTTAATGAAATAAAACAGTTGAATGGTTTCTAAAAAGGAATGCATTTATGTCCTCCTTCGTAAGCGCTTTAGAGGAACCAAAACTAAAAGTAGATAGAGAGAGAGGAAAAGAGAGAGGCACGCTCTGTGTTCTGATAAAATTGCGAATGCAGTTGTTTTTAAAGAAAGCCTTATATTAATCTTTCCAAAGACAAACGCATTACGGAACAAAAACCAACAATTTAATACGTTTTTCAAATTGCAGATAATTTAGCAGTTAAAATCTTTGAAGCCAGAGCTGGACATATTTTGAAAATTTGGACATTGATGCAAATTATACCAATGCCATCCTGGTGGCGCAGTGGTCTATGCGATGGCTTCTGATCATTCGTCCGAGATGGTTCCAGGTTCGAATCTAGGTGGGGCGTGGATGTCGTGCCTTTCTTACGGCCCTGTCTTCCCCACTTCCCTGGATTTAGTGGCCCTGAAAAAGGGACGGGAGACTGCTTATATCCCATCGAGTTGCTAACTGTGGAAGTTAAAACCCTAATAAAAAAAACATTACCAAATTATGTGTCAGCCTGTTACGTATACCTCTAAATAATCTTCCATTTCAGTTTTTGACTTCTTTTGTAAATTTATTTACTTCTTGTTTAAACGTTTTCTCACTAAACCGCACGTTGCTTCTGTATACAGATTTTACAATTTGCAAACATTGACAGTGAGGAAGAGCTGTACAAAATGACTAGAGAGTGGAGTTAGTGGATTTGTACAGATGTCAAGATATTACCAGTAGTTTGTTAAACGTTGTTATAATGCTTCTTGAGATACACTGAAGAGCAATTGAATTAGCGATACTTGTCTAGTAACGTGTAGCACCACCTTTCGCCCTGATGAGGCGGTGATTCGTCTCGGTATGGATTCGACAAGACACCGAAAGCGTTGGGAAGCAACACGGATCCACGACCCCAGAACAAGCTCCCACAGTTCACGAAGATTTGATGGAGGGGGGTCAGAGCCTCAAACATCTCTCTCGATGGCATCCCAGATGTGCTCGATGGGATTGAGGTCAGGTTACCAAGCTGGCCAAGGAAGCGAGGTCACGTCGGTGGAGTGTTCATCCAGCCATTAGGATACAATGCGAGACCGATGGCACGGTCCATTGCCTTGTTGCAGGATGAGGTCTCCAGTGGGATGTTGAAGACCCACAAACGGGAGCAAATGGTCGTCCAGGATATCCCGGTAACGTTGACCTGTTAGGGACAATATCACACGTACCAGGGGTCCCATTTCAGTCCACGTAAACAATTCCCAGACGAGAATGCCACCTCCAACAGCTTGAAGAGTACCCTGCTGGCAAGAAGGATCCATCGCTGCATGTGGTTTGCGCCGTACTCGTAATCTGCCATCCGCATGTACCAACGTGAATCTCGACTCATCAGTCCAGGCAACATTTTCCCACATATCTAGGGTCCAGTGGCGATGTTCCCGCGGCTATGCTAATCATTGCACCCCGTAATGTGCGATCAGCAGCGGTACCCTCGTGGGGCGATGGCTTCTGCACCCCATAGCGAGGAGATAGTTCTGGATGGTGAGGCTGCTTACACGTTTTTGTGCACCAGCGTTAAATTGCCGAGCGATTTCTTGCACTGTTGCCCGTCTATCCGCTGTTACAATGTCAGCTAGCCGACGATGACCCCGCTCATCCACACGCTGTTGTCCATGGCAGTTGGCCATGGACAACAGCGTGTGGATGAGGGATGGTTTAACCGGATGATGTACTCATGGTTTACCCGTGACATAGTGTTTTGTGAACATCCCAGTGCCTGCACGACTTCCGAGATGGAGTGACCCATTCGTGGGGCCCCGACAATTTGCCCACGATCAAATGCGCTTAGATCCTTCGTCTTACCCATACTCTGTCCGACTCTTACTGATTCCAGTCGCATCACTCCTTGTATTGTCGGATCGCTGCATACGTCATGTCGTTTCCGTTTACAGGGCTGCCCATACCGCCACATTTGCATAACGCCAGCTGTCTCTAATTCAATCGCTCTTCAGTGTATATATGATCAACAAACAAGTGTCATAGAATTGATGTTTATTTTTTATTTCTAAGTTGGGATTTAACGACCACTCAGTGGGCTACAACCAGTCGCCCGTCCCCAATTTAAGGCCACTGATTCCAGTGAAGGAAGAGAGCCGGTGCTATAAGACAAACACAACATCCATGCCTCACCGGGATCCGAACCGAGACCAATCTCGGACAAATAATCATAAGCCCTCTCTTAGACCACTGCGCCAGGGGGGCTAAAACAAAGTGAATTTCTCCGTCATTTTTATCCGCGCCAGGATTCGAACCCGGGTCTCCTCATTCCGGAATAAGTTGCTCTACCAATTGAGCTACGCGGACGTTTTATTCTGATTCCTATCTTCTGGCAGGTACGTCACATCTCCTGGTACGTTACATCATCTCCCCCTTACTTTTTATTTATTTATTTATTTATTTTTTGTCGAAGTGCTGGAGAAGGGATTCTCTTATTTTTCCTATCTCGCGGTGTGGAAATAACATCACACCAATGCGAGATTTTGAACGGTCGGGTCATCCGGATAGTTCGGGAGCCATTATAACGAAGTAAATTTCTCCGTCATTTCTATCCACGCCAGGATTCGAACCCGGATCCCCTCATTCCGGAATAAGTTGCTCTACCAATTGAGCTACGCGGAAGTTGTTTTTTTTTATTCTGATTCCTATCTGCCTTTATGTCGTGTGCGTCCTTCTGGCAGGTACGTTACAGGGCGGCTATGATTATGTGTATGTATTAAAGCCAGCGAGATTGTATTCAATCAGTGAATTGTATTGATGTTCCGAATTAGAGTGAGTGGAAGAATAAAGGCGTTGAAATCGTATGTAAGTCTCTAACGCTAATTACTCACACTAATTGTTAAGATATTTATTCACGTAATCATTATGTGACGTATACTCTAAATTTTAGTTTTAGTTTTTTTGTCTTATGTAATTTGGTTTATACTCATTAAATGTCTTTCTGAGCTTAACGCTAAACTTTTTCTCGGCGAATTTAACGTTGGCATCAACCTGACATCAGGTCAGAAGGCAATGATGTGGTTGATATATGAGATATAACACCTGCTATTTCAGTGTTTCTGGTACAATATGTTTTGGAGTCACAATGTTGTCTCTCAAACATCTTTTAGCAACGTATAAAACGAACGTATATAATATGTAATCACAAAACGTATGCATTACATTTTAAAATGCAAAAACATAATCAAATTGCAGTGAAGATACTACCAACTAAGGAAAGCATTGGAGATTGGCATCTTCTTTCATACAACAAAAGAAAGAATTCGAAATTGACGTCTTCTTTCATACAACAAACGAAACCTTTGAGAAGAGCATCTAGACCAATGTTCTGAAAATAATTAGGCACAGTAGCATGATTTGTCTTTCAAAAGGAAGCAGTGTTAGAAAAATTATAATGTCGATAAACACCAGTCTATACAGAGTCACTGAGATTGCGATATACCACAAACCGTTGCCTACCAGGTTGGCGAACGATAGACTGAACGTAAAAAGTGACAAGACTTAGAGTGAGGAAAATGCTTACAAATCGCAGCAAAAACACAAGTGTTGGGAAACTGCTGGCCAACAGCTGGCAGTGATGTATCACTGCTGGCTGAAATCTACCGCTCACGGGGCTGGTAGCGGTCTGTTGGTGGCAGCGCAATCAGTTGGCGAGACATTGATGGCCCTGCAGCATTGCCGTGAATTGCGGGCCTCCAGGCAAGTGCCACTAATAGCCCGTAGCTGGCAACCGATGCAACCCCAGCACCAGGTGGACAGAACGGGACTGCGTATGCGCAGAAGCAACATGTGATGTGTCTCTTGTGGCACCAGTTAGTTGAAGACGACGCTATCGCCATCGTATTATTTTAGTGGATGTTAAGAAATAAAGCCATATGTAGAGAGGCGAATTAATTTCCTAATGAAATGCCACGTCGACGAAGATATCAGATTAACCCATTAAATACTAGATTACAGCCGTGAAATATATCCACTCCATTCCCATGAATAACAATAATCTGAAACCGCTTGAAACAACAGTCCTGGTAAAACATTAAAAACAGTTTTTTGAAAAAAAAATAATTATACAAAATTTATCAATTATTTGAAAGAAAAAAAAAAGAAACGCTATGTGGATATAATGCACCCATCTATGGGTTGAATACACAAGACTGGAGGAATTCGCTTCTAAAAATAGCGAGAAGTAAAATAAAATATCTTTCCTCTATAAAACAAATGTAGCTTCGGACAACGGAAAGGAAAGATACAACGTTAAAAATGTAACAGAATGTGAAATGAACTGGTAAATATATTAATTCAACAATCGCCTTTCAAGACGACAAGGACAGCACAAAACTTTGGAAAACGCCTTTAAGTTGGTACACTACTTAAAAATGAGTGAAGTTTCCTTAACGTAAAAAAACAAAACAAAAAAACTATCGTTACGTTGAAAAAATAAATTTATGAATTATATGAAACTGACATTTATGAAAAATACCTCGCAATATTGTAAAATTAAAGAGAGAACCATTCTATTACATATTCCGCTGGAAAGAGACTCAGCTTCAAGCACACGCTCGTGCGTGGTAAATCAGTCCCGTCGGTAGAGAGCTCGCCTCCCCTCTGACATCCCTAGTTCTTTTCCACCCAGATCCAAATGGGCGTTTTTCCGGTCTGTTGAGAAAATGTCTCCAGCGCAATGCCATAATTCAGAAGTTTTGTAAGGGGGAAAAGGTTGTAGCTTTGGGAAACTGCGGTTATCCTTAGTTTTGTTTTTATGGCTACTACTGGGAAAGTGGCGGACAAGATTCGGCAAGCCATCAGTTACGCCACGTGATTTCCGGCTGCCATTGCCGGGAAACTAGCGGACCACATTAGGCTAGCCATCATGTAATGAATAGCTGATGGCCCTGTTGTGCTATATGACAACTGATGTGGGTGCCAACTGTCGGACATTTATTGACGGTCCGGCAGCGGCAACATATTGTTGGACCAGCAAGACTGTTCTTGGCTGGGATAGGAACCTGAAGGAATGCACTGCGCAACTGCACTTAATTGCAGCATATATGATTGCATGTCAGACAACATGTAGCTAAGTTGAAGAATTATGGTGCGAGGAATTGAAGTTTGATGCAAAAAGAATAAATAAATACGTGATATGAAATGACAGTGTCGTATTTTTTAACGAAAAATGTTGAGAGACAGTTCCTATAATGCTTGAACACGTAAAATATTTTGGCCGTTTCAAAACTAAGGTTACAAGGCTTGTATTTGGCACTACTTCAGTGAATACTGAGTACATGTACAAAATAAAACCCATATACTATTTTTCTCTCTCAGCATAGTCAGGAAAAATACCCAACCAATGATCGAAGTACGGTATGCGCTTGCTTTTTCCGTTTGTATAAGCGTTTTCTCCTTGCTCCCACAGAAACGCTTCAACAGAAATTTTCATTTCTTCATCTATGAAGAAACAGACAGGTGCTATTTCAACAACAGAGAGACATGAAACAGAGGAAAAGCGAGTACTAACAGGTGTTCGATCAACAGTGAAAAGAGATGAACTAATGGCAAAGCGACGTCCTTTTAAATAATCTTTTAATGTTAAAAACGAGATGATTCAATGAAAAAGCGATGTCTTTTCAAGTGATCTTTCAACCATTAAAGAGATGACACACAGTGGAAATACGATGGGCTTTCAAGTGATCCTTAAACAGTGGCAAAATAATGAAAATGCTTCACCCTATTAAATGATATTTCAACGCTAAAAAAGTGTTACCGTCAAGCAGTCTCATTAGAAAATTCTCCGCGCAATCAAAACAATACGCAGAAAAAATGCGAGTGCTCCAACACTACGAGAACACGCTGACTTCCGTAGGTAAGATATATACCATAATTCCATGATACTAAGAATGCACGTTCACTAACGGTTTGGCTGTTAAAACTGAATTCTAGGTAACAGAAACGTCGTCGAATTTTGAAGCGATGAATATGCCTCCGTGTTTTCCTAGTAAATAAATAATGGACGTGGATGGATATTGTAGCAACACATTGAACGCTATCAGAAAGAATGCGTTGTCTGAAACGTAAAACAAGATACTGAAATTGTGATGCACGAAAGCATTTTTCGAGGTTTTTCAAACGGTCTCTGTTTTTCATCGAAAGTACTAATATACTGGTTTAGTGTAGTTCTGTTAAAATGCTTATACCTGTGTTCTAGCAACAAAATTAATACCCTTTCCGCACAACATCTAAAATGGCTTACTTTGAACTTTCTTCTAATGGGCTAATCAGCTTAAAGACCCGAACGTAACTTAATTGGATAAATTTGAAAGAGGGATCATCACTGTCAAAATTAAAGACAAAGAGTGGTAACCAATTTTCAGTGAAACTTATTTGAAGTACGTTCACCATGTGGACTAAATCTTGTGATACAGGAGAAACGAAAGCCTACACCTAATTAAGAGGGAAACATCTTGATCTTTGTATAGACTTTTTCGGTTTTTCGATATTTTTGGTTACATCTGAATTTGATAAAAAGGGCTTTGTGCCCTATATTTCTAATTTCACCTTCCTTTTCAGTGTCTGTTTTATCATGCAAAATTTAGTTCCTCCTCGTTAAAGATTTTCTAACTTTATAGCAACAAAGCTTCTTCCGACGAATTTGAAGTTGGCAAACTGACAGCAGGCTGAAGGGTAATAAACGTAACAAAGTGTTGAGAGACACAAGCTCAAAGAACAGCGCAGTGTGGTATTGTAAGAGAGGGTCTTGTTTATGCACCGTTGATACGAGCTGACAGCAAGCGATTCTTATAAAAGCAGTTTCTTTTGATTGTGTAGATTGTTATTCGAAGAGTTATAACAGTGACTTGTATTGTGAGACATCAGTTGATTGCGTTCTATTAATAGATTTGGTGATGATTCTGCATTACTGACATGCGTAAATACGAATAACGTGGAGGTGCTTTTCAATAAGTAGATATCTGTTTTCATTAAAACTCTGGTTTTTATTCTGGAACTGTTTGATTAGAGATGCCAAAAGACTTTCAGCATTGATATGAACCAACTTCTGAATATTCCGGATTCAACGAAAAGCTCTGAGCTCTTAGTATGAAACCAATTGAACAAACCAGAAAATAAAATTAATTTTATAGCTATTATTTTGGCAAATATAGTGCACGAGATTGATATACATGTACGAATAATTGTCCTAAATATTATTCACACATTATACTCTTCAATTACTAAGACAACGAATGCAATTCGTAATGTCAGAAGTGAGGATATTAAATTTCCTCTATGGTTCATGTCGACATACAAGTTTCATGAAGTTTACTTATGGTGCATGTGAACTCCTAAATGGTTCCATCCTTCCGAATATATAGTTTACACTATAACTATTGCAGTAGTGTTAATGTTTATAAAAAGGCTAATTCTTAATAAGATTTATGTAAGGTGTATAGGCTAAGTCGTATCAGAACAATATGACCGCCTACCTAATAATGCGAATAACCACCCGTGGCCTGGAAGAGAAAGGCGAAACGGCTTGGCATGGGCGCAATGGGGGTCAGGAAAGTGTCCAATCGGACTGTAGCAGAGCACGAAGGTCTAGGTGATGACATGGTTGTGGGTCAGCACGTCGAATCTGCCGGTACAAATGGTCCCAAAACTGCTCTATGGGATTGAGGTCGGGTGATCTTGCCGGCCAAGAGAGAACGGAGACATAGCTGTCGTGTTCCTGGTACCAGTCACGCATCCCCTTAGCGACGTGGAACGGCGGATTGTTCCGTTGGTGGACATCATCACCACCAATGTAAATATCTGGCATGAAAGGATGCATGTGATCAGCAAGGATGGAGAGGTAGCCATTGGCGTTCAGAGACCCATCCAGTGATGCCAGTGGTCCCAGGTTATACCAAGAAAACATCTCCCAGTCTTGATCGACAAGCGTGTCTCGATGTTGGTTCTCATGTGTATGACGCCATATCCGCCCCCGCCTATTACTTCTGTGAAGTAGAAGCCTCGATTCGACCTAGAAGTCAACCTTTTTCCACTCTTCCACTGTCCAATGACGGTAGTCCCATGCGAACTGCAGGCGTCATTGTCGATGGACCTGGGTTAATATGGGCGTCTAGACGGAGCCTCGACTTCGGTGACCCATACGTAACAGTGTTCGCTGTACTGTTATCGGGGAACGTACCTGGATGCCCCAGCGTTCATTTGCGTTGTCAGTTGCTTAACTGTCGTGCATCGATTACCCTTTACGATGTTCTTCTCTGCGGTCGATGGCTTTTGTGGCTCCAAAGTTATGACGTCAGGAGGTACTCGGTGTGCTAGCGGCCCATTCGTAGTACAACCTTATTACAGCAACAGCCCACGAAGTCTGCTGTTTGTGAGATGCTTCCACCCTTGGTGTGGTATCAGATGGTAATTCCTTTTTGAACGTCCGTCAAATTGCTACCTCAGCCCATTGTGCTCACGTAAAGAACTGTGACTCATTTGTCCCGTGTTGTCTTCCTTGTCACGTGCACTCTATGACGCGTCTGGTGGGGTATACTGTGATTCCAGGGGTGGTCATATTATTCTGATAGGACGGTGTGCAATAGCACATTTCTGAAGAGAATGGCTTACTCCCTTCCTATAATCATTTACATGTGACCTGACCTGACCTGAAATCCGCTTGAATTTCGAAACTTTACAGTGGTTATAAATGTCTTACAGTGTGGTTTTATGAAAAGCATCATTTAGCAGGGGGAATTTATTTGGTAGCGGAAGAAAGTTTAGTTCAAATAGTCACCGACGGAGGGCGATAATAGCCAAATAGTTTGCAAATACAGTGAAAGTCATTGAATATACAGATGTTGCATTAATCTGGTGGCACTACCAAAACAGTAATTGCTCAACATGTCCACCACCACAAGATATTACAGCTTTCAAGCGTGTGACAAGTCCAGTGACCGTCGAATGTAACGTGTCCGGGTGAAGAAAAGAGACTTCTTTGCGAATGGCTTTCTTTAGTTGTGGCAGTGTGGAAGGTATTGTCTGGTACACACTGGACTTAAAATACCCCCCAACCGAAAATCCAAGTGTGTCACATCTGCAGACCGTGTTGGCTTCGGGACGGTGCAGTGGCTGCTGACAAGTCTTTCATCACCAAATGTGGTGGCAAGAAAATTCTTTATTGGAGATGCGAAGTAAGCTGGCGCACCATACTGCATGAACGTGACCGTGTGCAACAGATCCTCTTCAGGCAAACATATCACCACGTTTTCACGCAGCAGTTTCAAGTAGTGCTTGGCAGTTATTGCGGAAGTCTTCCAGCCGTTTCTGGGGCTCGGTTCCTCAAAGGAAAAAGAAGCATAAATTAGGGATACCGATGAATGAATGAATTAGGGGATCACACCATTGTACAATACAAATTTTGAAGTTTTGAATCTGTTTATTGGTGTAAATATGACACGGATGTTAAGTCAGATAATATCCGGGAATCAAAACCGCGGGGCGGGAATCAAAACCGCGGCTCCCGACTAGCGCCCGAGTATGCTAACCACTGCATTACCCAGAACGACCGAGTTTGAATTTTTCGATTAATTTGAATATAACCATCACATAATTCGCTAGTCGAAGAAACCGGCACCAGAACAACTAAGTTTCAAGTTTCCGGTATAACAATTATATGAATATGTATATATGAATGCTGGTTGCTTCGAATAGCGAATCATGTAATGGTTTTATTTAAATTAACTGGCAACTTGAAACTTGGTTGATCTGGGTGGTGTAGTGGTGAGCATACTCGGGCGCTAGTCGGGAGACGCGGGTTCGATTTTAAGTTTCTCGGATATTATCTGACTTACCATTCATATTTACGCCAATAAAAGGATTCTCAACTTTAAAATTGTATCAGGGATACCGTGAATGTACACCACACCGTAACACGCGGTGAAATTCAGTGTCTCCTCTATGTGCGCATGTGAATTATACTGCGCCTATATCCGGCAATCATGCGTGTTGTCAGACCCATGTAAGGAAAATCGAGCTCCGTCTCTTCACGTCACATTTAAAAACTACTTGGGATTCTCAGCGATCTTTGCCAGAGTCCATTTGACAAATTCCTGCCATTGTGTGGTATCTTCTGGTAACAGCTGGAATAAAGTTTGCGGTTCGTATTGGTACAGATTTAAGTCCTCATCAATGATGCGATTTACCAATGCTCTCGGTATCCCTAAGCCTCTTGCCGCTTCACGAGTACTGTTTACTTTACTTTTTGTTTTAGATACTAGTTCACCTAGTTGGGATACCACAACATTTGAACAGGATTCGATTTCTTGGTGTCCTGCTTCTGGGACGTTCCAGCAAACTTCCCATTTCCTCAAATTGTCTTACACACTGCAAACCGGCAGATGTAACAAGACCTTGGCCTTTCTTTAGTTAAGTTCTACGTTAGAAACCTTCGAAAAGCTTCTGGTAGCCGATTGTCCTCTTACACTTAAAACCTTCACTAACAAAGCTTTATTTAGCAAAGCTAACATCGTAGCAATACTCCTCTGGAACACCGCTTTAAATAACGAAAGGAATGGAGACAATTCACAGAAGATTAATATCTGTAACTTATCATTTAGTGTTTTTAAATGCATGATATTTGCATATCTTTCATAGTTTGTATGCTTCCGAAGTGCCCCCTCATGTCGAATTTTCGAAATGAAATTTTTTCCATTGCCAAACATAATCCTCCTACTAGGTGAGGCTTTTCATGCAAACCGCAGTGTAAGTCACGGATTGGTGCTTTTGTAATAAAGTTTTGAGATTGAAATTGACTTTTGAGTCACCCAGTATTACAAATATGTTAAACCAAGAATATTCATGGAAACGTTCACTTTTTTACAATTTCAGAAACTTTCAAGATCTACGACGAGCAATGAATACGAGGTTGGATCGAAAAATAATGAATACTATTTCTTTTTGGCCACAGCTTAACAGATAGGCAAACAAACAAAAAAATTCCTCGAAATAACATCCTTGAACATCAATGCACCGCTGCCAGTGGTTCTGCCACGCGGCGTAGCTTGCCTGGAAGTCGGTAACGGGGATCGCTTTCAAAGCACTCGTCGCGGTAGTTTGCACGTTTGTAACAGTGCCAGTGCCAGTGTCCTTTTAGGCTGGATTTGAGCCGTGGAAACGAAACGAAGATTAGCTGGGGTTAAGTCCGGGCTGTAGGGTGGTTGGGGCAGCGTTGCCACGTTGTGTTTTGCCAGAAACTCTCTCACTGTCAGCGACGCATGGCTCGGCGCATTATCGTGGTGAATAACCCAAATGTTGGTGATCTCCGGGCGAACGCGCGCAACTCTGTTCTTCAGCCATTGAAGCCTTTTTACGTAAAATACAGCGTTGATTGTTTGTCCGGGTGGTATGAACTCCTTATGGACAACACCTTTACAGTCAAAGAAGACAATGAGCATCGATTTCATCTTATTTTTGCACATTCAACCCAACCCTTCTTTGGTCGAGGAGACTCAGGAGTGTGACACTCTGAGCTCTGTCTTTTCGTCTCCGGATCGTACGGAAAGACCCACGTTTCATCACCTGTTATCACTTTCTCCAAAAAACCAGGTTCACTCCTCACATGGTCCACAACCTCACGAGAAATCGACAGACGGTTGTTCCTCTGTTCATCGGTCAACGTGAATAAACCAGCAACCAGTACACTCTTACAGGTTGTGTAGATTATTTGACAATTGTTCCACCCCTCGGACCTCAAATGCATGTATGTAGGTATTGGAGATTGTGCGTGTATGACATGAGTAGTTGCCCCGTCTTCGCCGCAAGTAAAGGGATTTGAACGAAATAATACATATGAAGTAAGTACGAATGGGATATTTATTTCGGTTAGAGAATAGCACAAAAATGAAAGAAAGATCAATGCCGTTGCATGTGATCTTAGCCTTCAACAAAGAACAATTCATTGAAGTACACACAAAAACCAGTCAGGAAACAGCAAATTGTGAATTAAATATCAATGGAAACCACTCTGAGACATTACATCACTTGAAATGGAAGGAATGAAAGGTCTGATGGCTACAAAACATGGAAACCACAAAGTGAACTACGTTAGTATGTAATTATTATTTGCAAATTGTGTAATTTCATTACCATATAATTCCCTTGCGTTTGAATGACATTAATAAATAATTATTGAATTATATCCTCTTCATTGTAATGCATTACCTGTTACTGCATTGCCTTGTAATGCACTACACGTTAATTGTAATCTGTACTTTTATTGCTTTGTAATGCATTCCTGTCCAGCTCTGCGATGTTGTCCACTTGGTGCTGTGGCTACATTTCTGAAATAAACTGAGCCTAATTCCGAGGTATTAACAATGATATGTTTGGTACTACCTCCTTCCAGTCTCTGTAAGCTTTCTTTATTTTGTTTCGGGGTTTAATGGGCTATGAGAAATTCTCCGTTCCTGTTTAGTGGTTATTGGATCCAGGGAGAGGAGAGAGCCCGAACGATAAGAAAAACCCACTACTCTAGCTTGCTCCGTTACTCGAACTCTGACCCTCTTGTAGGATGTCAGAATCCTGCACTTAGAGAACTATGATACAGAGCAGGCTCCTATCTGTAGATCAAAAATTTGTTTCTGCTCCCTCGCCTTCAAACCCCGTAAAAATGTTAAATTAATAACAGAACTTCCCTTCGTTCTTGGTTGTTTTCAATATCTGAAAAACTGTATATAAGAGAAGATCGTAAATGATTTTAGTGCTATGTCTCTTAACTCAGATGCACTTTTCATTTGAAAAGCTTGAACAAGCTTTTGACAAAACATTAATTATTAATGCAGATTTCTTCTCCTTTGGAAAATAATTTTCTTCATTAGATTCTGGAAAAAAAAATTTAAACTAGAATTTGTTGCTTATTGGAAATAATCAGTAGAATTTCTTTTCATAGGACGTCCATTCAACAAAAAACGGATTTCTCGGAAAAACGGAAACAACGCTTCGACCTAAGGTATCTTTATTTATTTATGAAAAAATGAGAGTCACTCTCACTTAAGCTATGAATGAACACATGCTTTGCTTTCCAACCCTTTTGCTTCAAGATTCCATTATTCAAAATCCTTCGCATGCAAGACAAAATGTGCTTTCTTTTTTTACAGATTATTTCCCTCCGAAAATGTTTTTCGGAAATATAATCTGTTGAAATAGATGCATTCGGATACAGTCGGGATTCTTCTGTTCCATTGCCTTTTTTTCTGCAGTGTTGTCAGAAAAGCGTGCTATTTCAAAGATTTTGTTGCAGATTTAGAACGGGGACTAATGAAGATGTAATCCGATTATCGGATATCCCAGGAAGAATAAGAAAGTCATATTGCACCAAGTCACAAATTTTCAAGGCATTTTTTCCTTGTACGTAAGAACTTTGATGTATTTCCATTCATTTTTTTCATGAAACTATTTAAACTTATATCTTTGAGTCTCGCAGGAAGCTTCCACAAAACAAAATTCCCTGCAACGTTCGTATCATTCATGTGTAAACAAACAGCATTTTTCAATTTTTTTTTATGAAAGCCGTTTCTTATGAAAATGTCAGCTATTATGTGCCTGAACGATAATCGCAGGGAAAGGATTTTATGTTATCGGTCGAAACAGTTCCTGAATTGTTCTCAAATTCTAATGGCATGTCCAGAAACATCCTAGAAGTGGATAAAAAATTAATTCAGAGTAGGTGGATAGGACATAAGAAGAATTTGGCGGCACTGAAACATTGTCATTAACTTTTACCTCTGGAAAAATCTGCAAAAGAATTTAAAAATTGTGATGATTTTAAGTGAAAATTCAAACCTTGTCACCCGAAGTTTCGTTCGAGTGAACTTCTACGCCGCAGTGAATACAGCAGGTAAAGAATATGTGTTTATGTGACATCTGATTTAAGATCTCTGATGTTGTTTTCCAATATCGATGTTAGACTTCACACAGCATTAAAATGTCGCGTTTCATGAAGAATTAATCAACGCTTATGATAGATCTCATGTTTTAAAACGAGATAGGATCCAAAAGTAACGCACAGTATTATTTTTTTCTCTTTGCAGGTTGCAATTTGACAGACGAGTTTGAATTTCACGCTACAGACCAGTTTGGCTGGACCAGGTGTTGCCATAGTGGAAGACAGTGTAAACAACGTCACAAAGATGTCGCATTTGTTAGCGTCGTCTACAAATGAAGAGCAACGCGGTGTCGTTCGTCTTTTGTGGGCTAAACGGAAAATTCCGACGGAAATTCACAAAGAAATGGTCGAAATGTATGGTGGCGATTCCCTGATCCACAACATCTCCAGATGGTGCAGTTTCTTTGCAGAGGGCAGTGGCAACTTTATTGATTCGCCACGTTGCGGTCGACCTGTAACCGCGTCATCACTTCAGAGGAATTGAAAAGGCAATTCTGAGTGACAAGCGGATCCATCTGCGCACATTGGCATAGAAGTTCAATATTTCGTACGGTATAGCGTACGATATTGTGCATGGCAAATTGCAATTTCGCAAGGTCAGTGCGTGATGGGTGCCCAAGAACTTGGCAGACGACCAGAAGGGAGAGAATGATGTAATCCTTGGACCACGTGATGCGGTACGTAGAAGTGGGACATGAATTCCTGGTAGGTGTAGTGGCAGGTGATGAGTCCTGGGCGTACCACTGCACTCCCGGAACGAAGAAGGCCAGTATGGGGTGGAACCATTCCTCCCCCTCCCCGTGAACAATAAAATAATTCACAGTAAGCTAATCTGTTTTCACAACGGTGTTGTGGGACATTAATGGCATTCTCCTGGTAGAGTTTCATCCAACAGGGACCACTGTCAATGCCAAAACCTACGCTGACACATTGACAAAGTTGCGTCGTGCCCTTTACGTCCATAAAACGTACTTTTATGAACACGATATACTAAAACTGGCACCACGCTGGGATGAATGTCTCAAGCGTCTCGATTCTTATGTTGAAAAAATAGCTAAGAAATGT
The DNA here is from genome assembly GCA_039090855.1 of Macrothele yani. Taxonomy (NCBI): domain Eukaryota; kingdom Metazoa; phylum Arthropoda; class Arachnida; order Araneae; family Macrothelidae; genus Macrothele; species Macrothele yani. The sequence continues at coordinate 141,242,916 of CM076994.1, forward strand.
GGTTTAATTGTGTATACAAGGTTTGTCCGAAAAGTAATGAGACCACTTTTCCTGGGCCAATCAGAAGGGCCGGAGGGCGGAGTCTCAGGGCTTGACGGGTGTGTGGGGTAAGTTAGGTAAGCGATCGATGTCTCGTCAATTGGCTCTGAGCTTTTACAGAGTGAGGATCGCTTGCAAAGTGGACAGCTGTGTGAGGGTCGCGTAACGGTCAAAATGCAGAAGAGTGTCGAACAGCGATGCGCGGTAGTCTTGGGTTAAACTTGAAAAATCCGCAACCGAGACGCTTGCTATGATACAGAAAGTCTACTGGAAGGATGCTTTGTTATTGTTATTGTTATTGGAGGTTTAACGACCACCGTGAGCAACTCAATGGGCTATAAGCAGTCGCCCGTCCCTAATTTAGGGCCACTGGTTCCAGGGAAGGGAGAGAGCCAGTGCCGTAAGACAAACACAACATCCATGCCTAACCAGGATTCGAACCCGGACCCCTTACGGACGAATGATCAGAGGCCAACGCCTTAGACCACTGAGCCACCGGGGCGGCGGAAGGATGCTTTATCGAAAGCATAAGTGTTTAGGTGGCACAAAACGTTCACAGGGGAAAGAGAGAGCGTCGAGGATGAGACACACCCTTCAACGTCTCACACTTCGGACAATGTGGAAAAGGTGAAAGCTGACCGACGTCTGAGTGTTAAATTGGCAGCAGAGCACGTGGGGCGTGCGTAATCCATTGTGCAGGAAATCATCACGCAAGAATTGCAGATGCGGAAAAATATAGCCTTCCAAACATTTGAAATAAAAAGAAACGAAGATGTAAATATAAAATATAACTGGAATTATGTATAAAACTCTATTCTGCTTATCATTGGTCACGTGCTACGAGAACCAGCTGAAAAGTCCACATTTGAGCCGGGCACAGCCACACATGACACGGAGTCCAAATAGTCCACATTAGGGCATGGGCTGGTTAGACCTAATAAAATAAACCCGCAAATGTAGTTTTTGCTCTACTCTGATATACCGAACAGTGAAAAGCTTCTTTTTCACAATGATTAAAGTCGTCAACTCTTATATACAATATATACCATGGAATATATAAGAATTGGCGCTGCTGTTATCCTACAGAATGGATACAGATTAATGTCTACGTGCTCCAAAAGACACATGATATGTTTAAAGTCAAGTTTCACTTACCCAAAACCCACTATTTAAGTAAATTAGGGCATTTGTACAGTTAAAATGATGCAGATGCTTGAGCCATGCCCTATTTCGAGAATTTGTTTTCTAGCAGTCCGTGGCATTTGGGAATATACAGCAGATCAATGTGTTCCCAGTGGAACACATTAAGGAAAGGTTGACAACTCCTTCGGAACACATCGAGAAAGTAATTCCGGAAAATGTATTCTCAGTGTGCTACGAGAGTGTTCCATGCTTTTGCCACGAAGTGTCCGAATGTGTTATGTAAAAATTCTAGTATCTTCTATCATAAAACATTTTATGGTGGAGGGATCTTTAATAACAACACATGCGGAGCAGGCTGATGCCCATTCGGAAAACTTTGGCAACATATGAGGAACGCAATGATCATCCAATTTTTGGAAATGGCTTTCGAAAAAGGCTACGAAAATGTGCACTCTATTCGAAAGGATTTGTTATTTTCCACCTCAAAAACTCACTTTTCTTTCATAGTTATCGTGCTTAACATACGAATTAATGGGAACAGATATGTCTTGTAATTTAAATTTGCACCTCTCATATATTAATCCACGTGTCAATGTAAAACAATATAATTTTTTTGTTCGAAAGTATTAGCGTTTGTATCATTTTGCTGTCCACAGCGGACGCGTATACTACTTTGCTTTGTTGTTATACCAAAAAGGACCGAATTTTAATATCTGCTGGTGTGACGCCATCTCATCTACATCATTCTGAAATGACGTCAGAAATGCATTACGTCACGCGATTTAGGTCACACGATCAACTTTTTTTGAAACAGGAAAGCTTTACGTCAGGAATTTTAGTTCTACTTTGTCGTTCATAAACGACATATACAGTTTTTCATTTAGAATCCTATCGTCTGTCTGTATGTCTGTTTACCCTTTTTATAGCCACTTCTGGCTATAGGTATCTCCCAATTCTTTATTCGGGAGAGTAATTGTCTAATTTCCAACGTTGACCAGACGGCTTGGAAAATGCATTTTTCTGCTACTGCCAGCATGAGGAGAAACGAAGTTCATCCGGGACCGACTTGACAGGGAACGGTTTATGCATTGGTGTCCCCAAGCCCAGGGAGGCAGTGGAAAACCCCGGAAAAATTGTAGACTAGATTGCCGGCAGATCCGAGATTCTAACACCCGTCAAGAAATCTGTCGTATGAAATTTAATTTTAAGATTTCCCTTGCGAACTTAAAATGTTTATTTTATATTGTCAAACCAGTTTCTTTTCGCGTTTAAGTCTAAATATTTAGAGTTCCAGTAAAGTAGGTAACAGTGTGTTTTTATTATTTCATGGCTTTGCTATTATTTCGTATAATAGTTCTTATTGTTACACGAAATTTATAATAATAAGAACTATTACATGTGCATTTTTATTATTTCGTCGTTTTGCTATTATTTCATATAATAGTTCTGTTCTTGTATAACTGGTCACATTATCTGGACCTCTTTGTGGTTTACTGTTGCAACACCGAATCATTGTATTTGTTCTTGATTGAATGATACAAATCAAAATCAACTTTCGCAATTTAACATTAGCTGCATCTTTTTTCCGTTGCTCACTCACTGTACACATGTTTATTGGTTGATTCGTATGAAATTTGGAATTTAAGGGTTTTTTATTGGCTGAATATAATGCCATGTAAAATAACATGCTTCTTGAAAGAAATCATGAAAGAAATACGGGATTACGCCGTATAATACAAATTTTTTTGAAGATGACAATCCGATTTTTGGCGTAAATGTGACAAGGATGGTAAGTCAGATAATATCCGAAAACTTGAAAATTTTCATCGTCCTGGAGCGGGACTCGAACCCGCGTCTCCCAGATAACGCCCGGGTATGCTAACCACTACACCACCCAGAACGACCAAGTTTCAAGTTTCCGATCAATTTGAATATAACCATCACAGGATTCGCTAGTCGAAGCAACCAGCATTCATGTTTATGGAAAAATTCAGAGATAGATAGTTAATTAGCATGTTAATTAGCTTAATTAGCATTTTTCTTCGCAACACATGATAGTTCCCTTCTAGTGCTATCCAACGGTATCTAACGTGTTTACATGCGGCAAACGGTTCCTAAGTTAAGGCAGGTGGCGGCTGGATTTTTTTTTTTCGTATGTACAGTCTGATATATATATATATATTTATGATATTTAAATTTCTTTGTCTCACGCTTTGAAGCAAGAAATTGGTTACGAAATCCGATAACCTTAAGCTCCGGAGTATGGCAAGGTTGAGAAAAGGCGATTAGGACATTCGGTCTATTCACCCTAATGGCTTCTTCCAACGTTAAGTCGGAAACGTCTACCGGACACTGTTTAAGGAATGCGTTCTGCTGGAGCTAGATACTTCGGAATTGTAACTAAAAGACAGCACGTTTAGGTCACCTAAGAAATAAGCTGTATCAAGCATTGTACACTTGTGTACCATCCCCCATTGAGTACATTACCACGAGGGCGATGCAGTGGCTTCTCGGCAGGGTTCGCCGCGTAAATTACATGATACATATTTTACATAAATTACGCGTAATTTATAACTATTTTACGTTCGCGTAGAAAACTAATAATTTTACACAATTTTCTACGCGACGTAATAATATATTTACATGAAAATGAATTAATAAATATCCATATTAAAACAACTAGAAGTAAGCATTTATTTTTAATTGATTAGTTTATAACCACAGAAATGAAAATAATTGTAGTGGCGAAATATCAAAAACACACATAGACAATGCGAATGATAGAACATTTTTTTCAAAAAAATTTACCCTTCTGTTAATTTTGCAGATGTTGTTAATGCTCACGATTATCCGCCTAAACTAACAACACTCTTAACAACCTTAGTTCCATTCATTTTATCCAGAGTAACCAGAAAATTAAATGTTTCTTTGGAATTGCACTTTTTTATCATTATATAAAGTAATATGTTATTCAGTGACATTAATTTTATTATAAGGAAAGCCACAAAACAATAAAACGTTACGACAAAAAAGTTTCACCCTTTTCACTGTCATTTTTAAAAATGGAAAATATTACTAGCCTGTGAATTGTTCATATACATATTCATAGCATTTATTAATAAGCTATTCGCTATATACAAGCGTCATTCTTGCTCTAATTTGTGTTTAACTTTAATAATATCACACTGTTAATAATTTTATCAAAACTAAATTTAAACTAAAATAACATTTGCCGTCACATTATCACATATTGTCTGCATGCGTTTTGCAATAACACTTGCCTAACAGTTATATTCATTCTAATTTTTCCTAGTAATTTTTGATATTCATGACATTTTTGATCTTTCACTTTTAGAGGGTAATATACACCGATGAGCCCCATTACATTATGACCACACCTAGCCTAGAGAAATGAGCGCGCCTGAAGACCGAACAGTGGCGCAGGTGTAGTTCACAAAGCAGTATATATGTAACCCGAGGACCGACTTTCGGTTAGTAGAGTGTTCGGAGACAGAATGGGTAAAGCCGCCGATTTTTCGGAGTTTGATGAAGGAGAAATTGTGATGGCCGGCAACGTGCCGCTGTAGTAAGTACGGTACAAAAGTGGTGCACAGATGGCCACACGATGAATCGTATTCCAGCGGTGAGTCGTCTGCAGCTCACTGATGCCAGAGGAGAGCGGAGAATGTTGCGCATTGTACACAGCGATCGCAGTGCTACAGTGCGACAAATCACCGGCAGCTACAACAGTGGTGATCAGGGAAATATGTCACAGCACACAGTTCATCACGGCATTCTGCGCATGAGCCTGAATAGCCGAAGATCCAGCCGGGTCCCCATGCTCCCTGCACGTCATCGCCAACAATGCATAAAATGGGCACAAGATCATTGCGACTGGACAGTGAATTATTGAAAGAAAGTGGCCTGGTTTGGCGAATCAAGATTCCTGGTGCATCACGTAGACGCCCGAGCGTGGATACGCCGATTACCAACGGAGGCTATGGCACCTGGATACACTGTTGGACGGAAATAGGCCTGCGGCCGCCGTGTTATGATGTAAGCGATGTTTTCTTGGAACACTTGACAGCCCATTATCCCAATAGCACAATCCCTGACAGCTGCCAGGTATCTAAGCACCGTTGCGGACTAAGTTCACCCATTCATGGCAAATGTGTTCCCTGCTGGGATGGCCATTACCAACAGGATAATGAGTTATGCCACACTGCCAGAATCGTCAGGGGGTGGTTCGAGAAACGTGCTGGTGACTCGCTGTTAATGCCCTGGACTCCAAATTTCCCTGACATGAACTTAATCGAACACTTGTAAAAACGGGTTCGCATTAAATCACAAACTCCCCGAAATGTGTGGGAAATGGAGGACTTGCTGTTGACATTATGGTACTAGTAACCCCAGGATACCTATCTCCACCTCATGAAATCTATGCTTCGTCGAGTGACCGCTGTTTTGCTGGCTAAAGGGGGTCCTGCAGCTCATAAGGTAGGTGGTGATAATGTAATGGCTTATCAGTGAAACTTACGCATGTTTTAAGCCTATTTTTCGAGACACGTAGAACATATTTTTTTAAGAGTAACTTCCCAACCCTGCTTCTCGGTGCCATGAGATATTCTCTGAGAAAGGATAAGTTCAGGACAGAAGTGGTGGGAATGAGCTATTTTCTGACGACGAACAGGCGATGACTCTACAGATACATAAGGTGAAGACGACTAGTTGAGTCTTCGAGAAGAAGCAATGTGCCCGAAGGCATTTTCCGTCGCAAAAACGGGAAATTCTAGTCAGGTGATTCTCTGGGAAGAGAGAGAGTTTCGTGAACTCTTACATAGTATCTTGATACCACATTCTATAAAATAAAGGTGAGGTACTTCCAGATTTCGCCCAACGCAAACAGAGGCGTGAGATTGCATCATTCTTGATCATCATTAGTTAGAACACCTCCCATCCCCTGTCTTTTCCAGTGACATTTTTCCAAATTCGAAACACATCGTAAGGCTTGGTCACCGTGACGTAAGGCTAACCCACTCGGCTCGAGAGATTTGGGATTCGGATTCCCAGAGGTGACCGGGGAACAAATTTTTGGTTGCTATGTATTGATGAAACGTGGAAAGGGCGATTTATTCACAAAGAAAAAAATATTTTCCATATACACTCATTGTCATAAAAATCCGCGCACCAAGAAAAAAACCGTGAGAATAACACTAAACTTGGCGAATTGCTACGGAAAGGGTAGCCAGGCATATGATTAAAGTTTCGTGCGATTCCTCATGCCCGCACGTCCAAGACCGGAGCTGCAATCGCAATCCTTTGGTTTATAAGTCGCCGCGCGGGGTACTCCACATGCGTGCCAAATTGCACGGTAAGAGTCAGATGTTATCCCTGTGTGACAGACATGCCGAGCAATCACCGTAGATCTGCGTACGGGCAACTGACGGAGTTTGAACTAGGCCGTATCGTCGAGATGAGAGAAGCAATCTGGCCGGTGTGCCAAATCGGCCACCATTTGGACCGGTCGGACAGTGCGGTGCGAGCTATCGTGTGGGAAACAATGGACACAGGAAGGCACCCAGATACGGCGGACCGGCTCTGGGCGACCCAGACACACCACCAGCAGAGATGACTGTGGGATAGTGAGAGTGGCACGCACAGATGCAACGACGTTCTTGTTCAATATCCAGAGACATATGGCGGCTGTACAAGGAACTCCTGTGTCCACCAAAACCATTTCCAGACGCCTGACAGAGGCGAATCTGCACTCTCGACGGCCCTTACGTTTTCTGCCATTAACCCCAGACCAACGTTGGCGTCAAATACAGTGGTGTCAGCAGCGAGCAACGTTGAATGCTACGGACTGGCGACGTATAGTATTCAGCGACGAATCCCGTTTCTGTATGGCAACGGCCGAACAACGTGTCTGAGTATGGAGGACCGCAGGTGAAAGCTACAATCCCAACTTCACTGTACAGCGACACACGTCCCGAACTTTAGGCGTGATGGTCTGGAGAACCATCACGTGTGGCAGCCGTACGTCCCTTGCAGTGATCCGAGGGACGTTGACAGCGCATCTCTACGTAGAAGAAAACCTGCGGCTCTATGTGCTCCCCGTCTTGGCTGGGCCGCCCGGAGCCATTTTCCAACAAGATAACGCCCGTCCATTCACGGCTCAGATTTCCTAGGACTTTTTACGTCACGTTTCGGCGCTTCCGTGTCCTGTCAGATTGCTTGATCTCTCGCCCACAGCGCACGTGTGCGACCGGATGGGACGCCAGCTTTCTCCATGTCCCAGTGTTCGTGATTTAGAGCGTCAGTTGCAAGAAGTACGGGCCAATCTGTCCCAGGATAACATACGCCGTCTCTTTGACGCCATGCCGCCGGACCATATCACCGCATGTGTCCGAGCACGAGCCGGCCCAACGCGGTACTAACACTGACCGAAATGTGTACCGTGTGTTTGCTGGATATCGTTCTGCTACTGTGATATTGTAATCACTTCTGTCCTTAGTATGTACCATCTCACTATTAAAACCTCATTTCAATCTGACGCCTCCTTCTTGGTGCGTGGATGTTCATAGCAATGGGTGTACTTCAGTGTAATAATCTGAATGGTACTTACATTTTGTAGGGTATCTAGTTGATTGGCATTTATATTGAGATGAGATGATCGATTAGCACATTATTGCTTTCCTGTAGTAAAAATGCATAAGTTCGTTCTGTTTTCCCCTCTCCTTTTGTAATCTACTGAGATTCTCCGGTCTCCCATATTGAGAACACGTATTATATGCTGGAATACGGTCAAACCAGCTCGATGATCCTTAAAACTTCTCTTTTGTATATTCTGTATTTCCATTTGAGAGCAGTTCGGTCATTAATGTACCGACTTCGATGGCTTCAATTGGGATTCAGCTTCTTCTTGAGACGACGCCTTTCCTAAATGCTAGCCAGCTCGGAGAATGTTGGATACCGAACCATAACTTAAAATTTGCTGTTAATAACACAATGAACAAATTAGATAACTGTTTAACAACCATTGTCGTTTCATCTGAAGGGCGTATTATCTTTCACAATGCCCTATCGCACGAAATTTGGCTCACAACAAAATTTTCAAATTGCAGTGATTTACGTTTGCCTTACATGTTCGTGGTCAGATCATGGAACATTTATTTTCTAGGAAAATATTTAAGAAAATTACCCGTTTACTACGGGCATGCATACTTTGATATTTGGGGAAATCAAAATGGGGACCCTAAATTAAGAATCGGTAGATGACTTGGTAGCTGATGAAGACTGAAGGATTACCATGAGATGAGAGCTGAAAGATAAACGTGGAATGAAGGCTGTAGAATAAACACATGATGAAGACTGAATGATAAACAATAGATGAAAACTGAATGATAAACTTTCCGGACCAGAGACGTCCTTAGCATCCGCGGGGCACCTTGCTTCCACCCCCCCCATCCTTTACACAACACATATAGCATACAGTAGACTTAAAACACAGTTTATTACAGTTATCTGTACAGTTCAATGAAACGTCATGACGTTTGAAAATAAACCAATACCGAAAGACAGCATTTTAAACTTTTTTAACGAGACGGAATTGTGACGAGCCTGCCCCGCAGGACGCACACGGGATAAAGACAGATAGCAGTTAAGGCACATGTCAGTGTAGTATAGTGCATAGCACTCGGACCTTGTGACGTGCCTGCCCCGCAGGACGCACATGAGATAAAGGCAGATAGCAGTGGGAGCACATGTCAGTGTAGTATAGTGCATAGCACTTGGAGCTTGTGACGAGCCTGCCCTACAGGATGCACATGAGATAAAGGCAGATAGCAGTGAGAGCACATGTCAGTGTAGTACAGTTCATAGCACTCGGAGCTTGTGACGCGCCTGCCCCGCAGGACGCACATGAGATAAAGGCAGATAGCAGTGGGAGCACATGTCAGTGTAGTATAGTGCACAGCACTCGGAGCTTGTGACGAGCCTGCCCCGCAGGACGCACACGGGAAAAAGGCAGATAGCAGTGAGAGCACATGTCAGTGTAGTATAGTGCATAGTACTTGGAGCTTGTGACGAGCCTGCCCTACAGGATGCACATGAGATAAAGGCAGATAGCAGTGAGAGCACATGTCAGTGTAGTATAGTGCATAGCACTCGGAGCCTGTGACGCGCCTGCCCCGCAGGACGCACATGAGATAAAGGCAGATAGCAGTGAGAGCACATGTCAGTGTAGTATAGTGCATAACACTCGGAGCTTGTGACGAGCCTTCCCCGCAGGACGCACACGGGATAAAGGCATATAGCGGTGAGAACACATGTCAGTGTAGTATAGTGCATAGCACTCGGAGCTTGTGACGAGCCTGCCCTGCAGGATGCACATGAGATAATGGCAGACAGCAGTGAGAGCACATGTCAGTGTAGTATAGTGCATAGCACTCGGAGCTTGCGACGTGCCTGCCCCGCAGGACGCACACGGGATAAAGGCAGATAGCAGTGAGAGCACATGTCAGTGTAGTATAGTGCATAGCACTCGGAGCTTGTGACGTGCCTGCCCCGCAGGACGCACATGAGATAAAGACAGATAGCAGTGAGAGCACATGTCAGTGTAGTATAGTGCATAGCACTCGGAGCTTGTGACGACCCTGCCCCACAGGACGCACATGAGATAAAGGCAGATAGTAGTGAGAGCACATGCATGTCAGTGTAGTATGGTGCATAGCACTCGGAGCTCGTGACGAGCTTTCCCCGCAGGATGCACATGAGATAAAGGCAGATAGCAGTGGGAGCACATGCTAGTGTAGTATAGTGCATAGAACTCGGAGCTTGTGACGCGCCTGCCCCGCAGGACGCACATGAGATAAAGGCAGATAGCAGTAAGGGCGCATGTCAGTGTAGTATAGTGCTTAGCACTCGGAGCTCCGGAGCCGAGAGTTGGGGGTTCAAATCCCGCCCCGGGCATAAAAATGATGGGGAAATTAACTTCGTCATAGATTTTAACAAACTACCTTTAATCTTTCTTTTTTTGGGAGCACATTAAGCCGTTGGACCCCGGGTACTGCCCCCCGGTAATAAATAAGGGCGTCTTTCTCTCCCTTTCTACTTCGCTTCTGTGTCACTTTCCTATCGGGCACTCTAGTCCAAATCTCCTAGCTTCCTATTTCTAAGGTTTGTTTAAGACCTGGAGTCAGACACTCCCTTCCCAAAATCCTATACATATGATCATGATCATGATCATCTTTCTTTTTGTCTGAGACGGGGTGCACAAAAAAAAATTAGAGTGACTGAAAATAAGAAATTCGCGCGCTCTCTCTCTCCATGTCCCTCTCTCATTTTCTTTCTTTTCCTCTTTTATTCTTAGGGTGTGACACGCACACCCCTAAGGGCGGCTCTGTTCCGGACAGTTAGGAATTTAGCAGACAAGAAGTGAAGAATTTCGTCCAGCAGATATTAGAGGTTTTCTAAATTCAAGATGTGCATATCGTTATGACCAGGCGACGTAGATCTATACGAAAGATGGAAGACTTTAGTGAGAAAAAAGTTTTAAAATAAAGTGCAAAAAATAAGTGTGGCCGAAAACTTTAAATTAACTTCCTAGTTTTCCTATTTGATTTATATTTTTCAGCGTTCTTTGAGTTTCTTTTTAGCGTAGCAAATAAAGGTACATAAGCTGTAATTCGACATGACATACTTTTCATAAGCTGATGCTGGTATATCCAACTGTTATCAAGGGAGTGTATTTCCTTAAGGTATCCTCCCACTACGTTAGGCGCACTTTTTTCTGAAAAATGCAAGAATACGTACATTTTTTTTAGGAAGGCTAACACACAAAAACACGTAAACGTTGAAAAAAATGATATCAATAAAAAATTTTCAAGAAATTGGGAAATTTGTGAAATAATTTAAGGAAATATGTCGTTTACGGGAAACGCTCTAAATAAAAAAGTTACGGATATATGATGGCGTTTTCTGCATCAGTATATACCCAAGACTATTATCTATGCAGTGAAGTAAAAGGTATAAGTGATGCTCCTAAACACTGCTGAGATACACTCATCCTACATGCATTAGTGTGAATTTCCGACAAATTTCTTCACTATGTTAAATAAATTTTCTTCACTATGTAAATAGCTATAACCTAACTTTGAACTGACAAACAGCAAAACGTTTAGTTCATTGCATTCATAACATTATAAGAAAGATTTATACCAAGTTTCATCAATTTATTTACATACCTTTTGCAGTTATTAGGTTCTTCGTAGAGTTCGGTACGAAAATCTCATTATTCAAAAAATGCGTTTCAAGTATCCCTTCCCGTTCGTTTGACACCTGGGATTAGATGTTCCGATTACTATAACTATGTAACTATTCATTGTAGACAAGAAACAAAGGTAGATTTGGAATGCTAAAGACTGGGGCTTTAAAATGAACACATATTTATAGAATGTGAAATTTGGCCCAAAACGACCTTTCCATCGTAGGAAATAGGAAAGGGATTGCAGTGAACTTTTCACTTTCTTTGTATTCAGGACAATGTTGTTCCAAATGTGAGAGAGACCCTTCTTACGAGACATGTAAATGAACATTACGCTCATAAAGCTACGAAACAGAACGTACCCGGAAGCTTTACCTACCCCACATCACATGAAATTCTTATCAGTAAATAAAGCATAATGCTTAAATAATGATGATTCGATGAGGGGAAAGTTTTCGTGACTGATGATGATAAGCTCTTGCAATAATTAGATTTCAAAGATTTGGATCTACCTACTCAATGATTAGGTACCCAAGTATTTTAACGTTTGTTTTTCTTGTTTGTTGTTGTCATAAAGTGTGATAAAAAGTAGAAATATTTTGCAATAGATGAATTACTCACGCACTTCGGGGTTCAGTCTTTATCGTTCACACAAGGTAACCATTCAGCCCAAGTTATTTGAATCTCTTGTGACCTTTTACTCTGAATGGCAGGAGACTCACATAATCAAATTGTAGTGATTGGTTGAAGAGACTTATTAGATCGGAGGTATGCCTCGCCAGAGGGATGGGAGAATGCGAGATAGGAGGGAGCTTCCGTGCGGTAGAGGAATTGTCTACCACTACCGACTGTTCTCCTCTCTTTCCCTCTCCATCAAGTCCTATTTTCTCCAGAGCCTTTATTATTACTGGTGTGGGTGACATTTCCCCTTCGCTCTAAGCCCAACAAAAGGAGATGTGTCGTTGGCGGCCTTTCCGCTGATGGGCCTTCAGATTCGCCTGTTGGATACAATTAGACGATTCAGGTCTACGGAATAAATCGTTTTCGTAAACGTCTTGGATCGTTTCTTGCACGAATGGCTGGACTAATGATTTCTTTCATTCCAAATTATCGTCGCCTTTGAGTGCGCGGCAGGCGATTGTATTTGTGCATCATGAGATTAGGAGGTATAAATTCAACTGTGGCTGAAACATTGCAGAATCCCGTACGAGATAATGAAGATTCTAGGAGCGTCCCAAACATGTCTGCTTAGAGTTATTTAATTACTAGGCGTAACAGTATCATAACACAGAGCAGGCCAGAATCGAATTTTAGACTCAGAACTTTGAAAAAAAGGCACGAATTCGAAGAAAGGCTATCATTACTGCAATTTAGTAAAGTTTCACCAACTATCCTCCGCAGTAAGTAATGATTGCCATAACGAAGGGGTTCATTAACTCATTCTTACTTGGAAAAATTCCCTATTTAGATATCCAATGCGTGAAAACGTATCTGATTGAGACTTCCCATTTAAGGCATTTACAGGATAAGTAATACAAATGGTATAGACTCGAAAAAAGCAGAATCTGAAAAAAAGAAAAAGTTTCTTAAATGAAATGGGATGTCACTGAAATCTAAAAGAATACATATACATTATTTGCAGAAAAAAACGAAGCACCCAAAGGAAATCATCCAATCGAGTGTATAGGAAAAGAAATGATTGCAGTTCCAGAACAGTTGGGCCATTTATTCGAAAAAAAACCCTGCTACACGAATGGAACAACTCAGTACGTTGTGGTGCCCACTTTTGCTCCGTTACAAGCGGTTAACCATCGTGGCATAGACACATACACTTCACGGATAATGTTCTGAGGTATAGCATGCCAAGTGGAGTCCAAATTGTGGGCCAATTCGTCGACATTCTGGGATGGGTGTAGGTAGCGCCCTATCATGTCGCCAACATGTTCGATCGGTGGATGGTCAAGCGATAGGGATGGGTATGGAAAGCTGTAAACATTACGGAGGCAGGCCTGGAAGAGCAGTGTCGTATGCGGCCGGGCATTATTATGTTAAAACTTTCTCGGTGTTGCTGTCACAGGAATGACAACACAAGTCGTTGAATGTCATCGATCTAGCCGTTAGGGTGGTACGGAGCATTTCGAAGTATGCCTGGCCATCGTAGGAAATGGCTCCCCATACAGTCACTCTCGGTGTGCGAGCCATGTGCTGTTCGACGTTAAGGGTATATTCCGTGAGCTTGCCGGCTTGTCTTCAGGTACGCATGCGCTGGTAATCGGCGCCAAATGCAAACCGTGATCCCTCACTGAAGACAACAGGACGCAACTGGACACCATCAAACGTTGATCGGGCTCGACACCAGGGAAATCGCCCGCTGGTCATTTGTAGGCGGTTAAGTGGCCCCATCGAATGTCACGCAACTTCACAATTCGTCAATTTGCCGTACCCGTGGACGACGCAACATGGGTACGGATGGTTGAGAGCGACACATTCGGTTCTGTTCGTGCGGCTCTCAAACTCGCCTAGTTTCTCGTATTGTGCACAGATCCGACGTCGGGGCGTCCTCACAGTCCGTGGAGGTAAATGTAACCTCAACCCTCTGTCACAATTATTTCTGCGTGCGAACTGTGCTCTTGATGTATCGTCCTCGATGCGCGGTTCCCGTGCGCTGTGGTGGGTTGCTATTTAGTCACTGGTCGTTAGATCTTAATCACTTGAATTTTCGGCCCTTGGGTACATGCATGCGGAGCTTCATCAGGACCAAACTACTTTCTAGGGGTGCTTCGTTTTTCTTTTTCTTTTATCTAATATATAAAACACAAAACGTCTGTTTGTTTGTCTGAAGCAGCAAAAGCTCTCGAACGCCGAACTGGGTCATCGTGAAATTTGCATAACTTATTAATACTGAAATTTCTAGGTCAACGCTACTGTTTTAAAATCTCTAAGTTATTCCGTTCGAAGTTATGAATTAATTAATAAGCTAATCAATAAAGCCAGCGTCGTTTGCTACGTCATCGTTATCTGTTCCAAATCTGAAAGCACGTGACTGCATTCATTGCCGCGGCACATCCACAGGTGTTTCTGTTCGTTGATAACTGCGCATAAAAAAATGCAAAAACGAACTTTGTGAAATCTTAACGAAACGGGCTGACATTTTTATAAACACCATGAATTGGTAATAAGAGGAGTCCCTCAAAATTTCACCGGAATCCGGTCAAAACTTTTTAAAATAGGAATGGAATTTTTAATTCATCGGTAAACAGAAATATGTGCGCAGAAACGGTTAATAAAATTTTGACGGCTAATGTAAAACGTTATTTACCAATTCAGGTGAAATTTGGAGGACATGTTCCTATTAACGATTCATGGTGTTCATTAAAATGTCAGCCAGTTTTATAAAATATTCGCAATGATACGTTTTTAATCTTTTTTTTATCCCAGTGCCCCTCAAAGACGTCTGAAACTGAAAGCACATGTTGCATTTGATCGTCGATAACAAATTGTTAACGAATTCTGTTCAGTGAGTGTTTTTTGGACGGGTGTTAAGTGATTCGTAACGCTTTTGGTCCGTTTGATTCTACAGATCATTGATGGGTAGTGTATCAGATGGATCAGCAACAACAAAATTGTCCTAATTCACCATTAATTTTTCCAACAACTCGTATACGAATTTAACGATGACGTTTCTCCTTATTGTATAAACATGTGCTTACCCGTCGTTGGCGGCACTGCGTTGGAATATTGAGGCATTCTTTCAGTGACTCGAAATGATATCGTTTAGATAACTACACAATGGGGTTGAAAATGTGTTTTATTTTGCCAGTTTGGTTTTAACATTTTTTTGGTATCATTATACACTGATGGCCACTTTATTAAGACCACCCCCTCAGTACTCCGTTGGGCCCCCTTTTGCCTTTAATATTGCGTCGATTCTTCGCGGCATGGACTCCACGAGATGTTGATAGATGGTTTGTGGAATCTGAGACCATGCTTGATGAATAGCACTTTCCAGGAGTGTGAGATTGCAGGGTCGTGGATCCAGCTGTCTGATGGCTCGTTCAACTTCATCCCACAAATTATCAATGAGGTTGAGATGTGGAGATTGTGGGGGCCACCGAAGCAAAGTAAACTTACCGGCATGTTCCTGAAACCAATCCTGTGCAATACGAGCACTATGGCAGGACGCATTATCTTGTTGAAAGTAGCCATCGCCATTGGGATAAACCATCCATATGAGAGGATGCACTTGGTCCGCAACAATGTTTAGATATGATGTGCCAGTTAGACGTTGATTAACACGAATTAAAGGGTCCACAGCATGCCAGGAAAACATTCCTCTAACCATAACGTTTCCTCCACCAGATTGAAGGGTTTTAGAAACGCATTTTGTGTCCATGCTTTCGTGCTGTTTTCGCCAAATTCTCACTCTGCCATCGGCATGGTGCAACTGAAAACGTGATTCATCGGACCACATAATTTGTTTCCAATTATCGACTGTCCTGTGCGAATTGGAGACGTTTTCTCTTGTTAACTTCAGACAGCAAAGATGCTCGAACAGGCCTTCGGCTGCCATATCCCATCCGATGCAGTGTACGTGCAGAGATCATTTGAGGGGGATCCTTGATTAAGTAGGTCTGTAATTTGCTTCACTGTTGCCCTTCTGTTGTCTGTTACTAGTTTGGACATTCTCCGTTCCGCACAAGCAGTCACTAGTCGATGACGACCACACGTTGCAGGTAGAGGCCTAGTTTTTTGGCTGACAGTCCGGTCTTTAAACACTTTAACAACAGCTGCTCTGGAACATTTCACGAATGCGGCGGTTTCGGTGATATTCGCTCCATTGCTCTGAGCTCCTACAATCATCCTACGTTGAAAGCCTGTCAAATCATCGCATTTTTTACCCATCTCGTCACCCAAAAATCACTTCTACTACTGTCGCAAGCACTAAGCTTTCCATTTTTATACTAGCCTCGCCCTCTAGCGGCAACAGCGTGCAGCCATAGCTCATTTGCTTAAAACTGTCCGGTGGTCTTAATAAAGTGGCCACTCAGTGTATAATCTATACTAATACATAAAGAGGAAAATATTTGTTTGTGTGTTTGAGGTAATATCGAAAACTACTGAACCGATCTGGAAGCATATCATGCACCGTATTGGATTTACTGAATATCATGTACCGTATTGGAAGATCTGAAGGCCGCCATGGTGGCGCAGTGGTCTAAGCGATGGCTTCTGATCATTCGTCCGAAAGGGGTTCGAATCGCGGTGGGGCATGGATGTTGTGTTTGCCTTACGGCACTGGCTCTCTCCATTCCCTGGAACCAGTGGCCCTAAATTAGGGACGGGCGACTGCTTATAGCTCATTGAGTTGCTCACGGTGTTCGTTAAACTTCCAATCAAAAAATATCTGAATATTTTAGTACAGCCTAATATTTCTTTTAGTTTTCATTTGAGATATCTGGGATAACCTCGATGATGCTTCTGTTGTTCCTATTCCAGTTCTGAATCCAGACTGCGTAATCCCTATAACAATCTCTCGGAACAAATTCCATTATATTTCCTTATTCAGGTTTTGGTTTAAATGACTAAATTGGCTGTTATCTCTGCGTTCAGAAAGCTTAGGTAGTAGGTTTCCATTTCTTCAGATGTTTTTAGATTTTTATAGATAATGCTGAGAAATCTTCACGTAGTTTCATTTTTTTGCAGCCAAACTTTATATAAAGTTCAGTTCGACTTCGTGTGTGCTATATTAGTTGATTTCTCATTCTCTGAGGAATTTAATGGCGTATCTTACCTTATTCCGGTTGAAACCAACCCAGTGGCAAATAATTCTGATGCTTCAAAGTTTCTTTAACAATAGCAGAGAGTTTTGATATAATCCTCCCATGAGCCTCTGACATGTGTTTTATCCGCAGCTGTTATTTTCTTCTTATCAAATGCGCACTCTTTTCTTGCCAAGGGTATTTTTGTGATTTATTTTGTTACAGAAGGGGTTCTTTCCTACAGCATCGTTTTATTTGTATCTATTCCAGTTTCATGTGTTAAACAACTCTGTTTTTCACAACTGTAGACTACATGCGTTGTGATGATTCTAAGATTAAAGAAAGCAACGTTTGCGCACAATTATTTTATTTTTTGGTGTAGGATAAGGGTTCGCTGTGCTTTGGCTCAGCTTCTTCACAATGAACGGAGCGTAAATATTAAAACCGCACGTGACAGCAGCAACGGTAGGGACGGACATAATTTTTGTCAGTTACTTTCATGCGTTTGATTGAAATGGTGAGGATACCATGTAGTTGACAAGTTGCAAAGACTTTTGATATACACTCGATGGACAAAACGTTAAAGATATCTAGCAAATAGCGTGTTGGTCCGCTTCTAGCCCGAATAATAAAGTGTACACGCTGAGATGGTTCCAAACTCAGATGAATGTTTCTCGAGTTATGCCTGGATGGTTGCAGCTCGGCGAGGCTGCGCTTTACCCTGCTGAAGTAGACCATCGGCCGCAGCATGCGCAAATGCAAAGAAACCATGTAGGTGATCAGACAGCACATGCTGATAGCTCGCAGCGATTAAGGATCTCTCCAGAAACAGCAAAGGAACCTCATGCACCTCATGAAATATCTCCCCGAGCCATTACAGAGCCACCACCAACTTGAACAGAGAGGATCTGGAACGACAAGGCCATGGCCCCATGCTGCCGACGCCATACCCACGCCCTCCCGTCACCTCGGTACAGCTCAAAACGGAATTCATCTGACTGCCGTCACCTCGGTACAGCTCAAAACGGGATTCATCTGACTCCCGCCACTTCGATACAGCTCAAAACGGGATTCATCTGACTCCCGTCACCTCGGTACAGCTCAAAACGGGATTCATCTGACTCCCGTCACCTCGGTACAGCTCAAAACGGGATTCATCTGACTCCCGCCACTTCGATACAGCTCAAAACGGGATTCATCTGACTCCCGTCACCTCGGTACAGCTCAAAACGGGATTCATCGGACTCCCATCAGCTCGGTACAGCTCAAAACGGGATTCATCTGACTCCCGCCACCTCGGTACAGCTCAAAACGGGATTCATCTGACTCCCATCAGCTCGGTACAGCTCAAAACGGGATTCATCTGACTCCCGTCACCTCGGTACAGCTCAAAACGGGATTCAACTGACTCCCTTCACCTTGGTACAGCTCAAAACGGGATTCATCTGACTCCCGTCAGCTCGGTACAGCTCAAAACGGGATTCATCTGACTCCCGCCACTTCGATACAGCTCAAAACGGGATTCATCTGACTCCCATCAGCTCGGTACAGCTCAAAACGGGATTCATCTGACTCCCGTCAGCTCGGTACAGCTCAAAACGGGATTCATCTGACTCCCGTCACCTCGGTACAGCTCAAAACAGAATTCATCTGACTCCCGTCACCTCGGTACAGCTCAAAACGGGATTCATCTGACTCCCGCCACTTCGATACAGCTCAAAACGGGATTCATCTGACTCCCATCAGCTCGGTACAGCTCAAAACGGGATTCATCTGACTCCCGTCAGCTCGGTACAGCTCAAAACGGGATTCATCTGACTCCCGTCACCTCGGTACAGCTCAAAACGGAATTCATCTGACTGCCGTCACCTCGGTACAGCTCAAAACGGGATTCATCTGACTCCCGCCACTTCGATACAGCTCAAAACGGGATTCATCTGACTCCCGCCACTTCGATACAGCTCAAAACGGAATTCATCTGACTCCCGCCACCTCGGTACAGCTCAAAACGGGATTCATCTGACTGCATGACGCGGCACCATTCTGCAGAAGTCCAGGTTTGATGTTCCCGGCCCCAGGCGAGGCGTAATTTCCGCTGACTAGCAGTCAGCAGTGGTACACGAGTCGGGCGTCGGCTCCCCTAGTCCAGGATATGCAACGTGCGCCTTACCGTTCCTTCGATGACGGCCGACATTAAATCTGGTTGGGATTTGAGCCGCTGTTGCCAGGCGGGTGGTCTATAGGAGCCTGGATAATCTACATCGAACCCCGTCATCAATGGCGTTAAGTCGGCCACCGTTTGCGCTCTGGGATTTATGGCACACTCCCTGTACACCCTTGATACGGTTGACCAGGGGAATCATGGGATTTTTAGCACTTGGACGTTAAAATGAGACATCTCTCTTGCACCCATATTGTGTCCACGATCAAATGCGCTCGGATCGTCACTTTTACCCGTGCTCGTCGAATGCGATACACCGTTGAGAAGCCCTGCTATCAGCTTATTTATCGCCTGAGTTTGGTTACGATCTGTTCCACTCTGCGCGGGAAATGTCCATGTCAACTGCACATCATCCATATCTCTAATGTTGTGTCTACTGAGTGTGTACAGAGAGCTTCCAAATTCACATGTTTAGTGGGTTTTGCCTCTTGAAAGAAAATATAATAATTTTCATGACAAGGTTTAGCCATCATTGATTTATCACAGTTCCTCGTGCAAGTCTTGTGCTCCTTCAGTAAATAGCGTAAGGCCCTACGGGTCTGGCCTATATACGAAAAACCACATTCACCGCTGTTTTCCTTCAAAAGTTGTCTTTAATCTGTTTAATAACATAGAAAACATAAATTAAATTTGCTTACTTTTGTCAGTTGCAGCTAAAATTTCATTAATTTCAGAAAATACACTACTAAAAAGGTACACTGCCTGATAGAGAAAATGCCGCACCACGAAGACGTAAACGCACAGCCATGCAAATTGCAGGGTGTATGCACACATACACGTTATGCAAATGATTGCATTTGGAGGCCAATCGCATGAACGGCGCGCGGATCATAAGCGGACAACCAGCACGTGAGGCCATCAGTCGAGACGTCGTCACAGTCGCGAGAAGTGAGTGATCCTGATATAACCGTCTCTGGAATACTAACAGGGGATGCTAATGCCGTTAAGAAGCCGTTGCATGCGGTTTCGTCAAACGGATGCGTTCACGAGAGGTGTCACCGTAGGTCTTCGTACCGTCGGACGGTCCTTGCGTTGTATTGCGGAAGAAACGCAACGTGATGCAACAACCGTCGGTCGTATTTGGGGACAGTGGTCCCAGGAAGGATCTGTGCAGCGTCGTACGGGGACCGCAGCACGGAGACGGACGCCGGAGCGCACCGATCGTTGCATACGACGTCATACCGTAGCGGACCTACAGGCCACAACGGGCGACATTTTCAAAGTGTACAGGAAGGCTCGGATGCTACGATATCAACGCGGACAGTGTCGCGTCCATTGACTGTGTCTGGTTTGCTGTCCAGACGTCCGTTGCGAAGGCTACTCTTAACAACGAGCCACCGTCGCCACCTCTTGGCGTGATGTCGCTCCAGTGCTGCGTTGGGGGCCAAATGGAAGATTGTGGTGTTCAGCGACGAATCGCGGTTCAGTCTCACAAAAGTCTAGAGACGATGTGGCCGACAGACGGAGTCCACCACCATTTTGTAGCGCCACACGGCCCGGCAACGTGGAATCATAGTGTGGGTGTTATCAACGCTAAGAGCCGTTCACCGCCGGTACGGCTCTTAGCGTCAACATAGCAGTGTGCCGTCGGGCACACTGACGGCACACTGCTATGTTGACGAGGTGCTGCAGCCCGTGGCACTACCATATCTGCAGGGCGTCCCAAACGCCATTTTTCAACAGGATAACGCTCGGTTGCATACTGCTCGGATCAGCCTGAATGCTTTACACGGTGTGAGGATGATTCCGTGTCCAGCACAATCCCCCGACCTCTCGCCCATTGAGCATCTGTGGGACACGACTGGAATTCGGCTGAGTACCTGCCCACCCCCGCAAAATGAAGACGATCTGTGAACTCAGATCAACACCACATGATCCACGATAACCCAGGACGCTATTCGGACGCTCATTGCTCCGATTCCCCGTCGTATTCAACGCTGTATCGTCAAAAATGAGGGCCACACTCCTTACTGATCATCCTATATATTCGGCCACTAGAGCCTAGTCTGTATGTGACGATTAAATCATTTGTTCAGGACCTTATAACCAAGCAAATTTCTCCGTCATTTTTGGTCCACGCCGGGAATTGAACCCGAGTCCACCTTTTCCGGAACAAGTCGCTCTACCAACTGAGCTACGAAGACGCTCGTTCTCGCTGCCATCTGCCTTTATATCGTGTGCGTCCTGCGGGGCAGGCACTTCAGATCTCCCCTCCCCGGAAAGAGGGCCGGGGGCATGGCCCACGGGTCAGCCGTGACCATGAAACGTTGCAGGCAGCCATTCGCTGTAGAACATGCCCTTAAGAACTCCCAGTCAATCTGGTGTGTGGAATGAAATGTCACACACATTTTTTTTTCGAAGCGCTGGAGAAGTGATTCTCTTATTTTTCTTATCTCGCTGTGTGGAAAGAACACCACACAATTGCGAGATCTATAACGGCCGGGTCATCCAGGAAGTTCAGGCGCCATTATAACGAAGTAAATTTCACCGTCATTTTTTGTTCCACCACGGGAATTGAACCCGAGTCCACTTATTACGGAACAAGTTGCTCTACCAACTGAGCTATCCGGGCGTTCGTTCTCGCTGCTATCAGCCTTTATGTCGTGTGCGTCCTGCGGGGCAGGCACGTCAGAACCTATTTGGCTATCTGTGTGGTCAGTGTGGTCTGTTTTGGAGCATTCCTTTATTGTGTGGCATATTGTCTGCCAAGCAGTGTATTTGCTGTATATGTGTAAAAAGGTATTCACGTTTTCACATTAAGTAGGTTATCATTCCTTTCCTTTAGATTCTTTTTGATAGATATTTCTAAGTACGAGAAACGTTCATCTGATCTCACCTCAAACACATTTTACTTCGGGAAAGTGGAGAATCATACTGTAGTTTGTAAGTGCTTTATGTTAAGCGTACTGTAATAGCATTTTCACGTACTCTCTATACTGAATGTACAAGATTGTTACATACTGTTCTTTTTTAGTTTCAAAAATTAAGGTGAAGAACGGAAAAGGAAACATGTTTGTAGAAAATGTATCCCCAGACGACTTTTGTTTAATGCGCGAGTATGGCAGATGATTGTCATGAAGGAGAAATTATGAAACAGTGGTTCATAAAAGAAGATAAAGTCCATATGATACTAGCCTGTTACACTCATGGACTACTTTTGTCTCCACCAATTGAGGCAGACGTATTCCATGTTTTGTCTCTACCATTGGAGACAGAACATTACGCCTACGCCTCTGGCTAGTGAGAAATATACACTGAAGAACAATTGAATTAGAGACAGCTAGCGTTATGCAAATGTGGCGCTGTGGGCGGCCCTGTAAACGGAAACGAAATGACGTATGCAGCGATCCGACAATATAAGGTGTGATGCGACGAGAATCAGTAAGAGTCGGACGAGAACCAGGGAGAACTTAATGGCCAGACAAATGAGTCACTCCATCTCGGAAGTCGTGAAGGCACTGAGATTTCCACGAGCCACTGTGTCACGGGCGCACCGTGAGTACATCAAATCCGGTAAAACCATCCCTGCAAGGGCCAACAGCGTGTGGATGAGCGGGATCATCGTCGGCTAGCTCGCATTGTAACAGCGGAGAGACGGGTCACAGGGCAAGAAATCACTCGGCAATTTACTGCTGGTGCACAAAAACGTGTAAGCAGCCACACCATCCAGAACCATCTCCTCGCTATGGGGTACGGAAGCCATCTTCTCACGAGGGTACCGCTGCTGACCGCACATCAGAGGGTGCAAAGATAAAGATTAGCATGGGAGCGGGAACGTCGCCACTGGACCCTAGACATGTGGGAAAATGTTGCCTGGACTGATGAGTCGAGATTCACGTTGGTACATACGGATGGCAGGATACGAGTACGGCGCAAACCACATGATGCGATTGATCCTTCTTGCCAGCAGGGTACTCTTCAAGCTGGTGGGGGTAGCATTCTCGTATGGGGACTGTTTACGTGGACTGAAATGGGATCCCTGGTACGTGTGACATCGTCCCTCACATGTCAACGTTACCGGAATATCCTGGACGACCATTTACTCCCATTTGTACGTCTTGTACGTCTTCAGCATCCCAGTGGGGACCTCATCCTGCAACAAGACAAGGCAGCTCCTGAATTATATCCGAATGGATGGATCAACACTCCACCGACGTGACCTCGCTTCCTTGGCCATATAGGTCACCTGAACTCAATCCCATCGAGCACATCTTGGATGCCATCGAGAGAGATAGTCGAGGCTCTGACCCCCGCCATCAAGCTTGTTCAGGGGTCATGGATCCGTATGGTTTCCCAACGCTTCCGGTGTCTTGCTTGTGGGAGCTTGTTCAGGGGTCATGGATCTTTCTTGTGGGAGCTTGTTCAGGGGTCATGGATCCGTATGGTTTCCCAACGCTTCCGGTGTCTTGTAGAGTCCATGCCGAGACGAATCGCCGCCGTCATCAGTGCGAAAGGTGGTGCTACACGTTACTTGACAGGTATCTCTAATTCAATTGCTCTTCACTGTATGTACACGGCGGCCGGATAGCATGCCAATTTGCCAGTACGAAGCTCCGTGAAATGTAGAAAGGGGAGAACTCTTTAGAGTTTAGATCTTTTTGAACTGAAATGAATACCTCACCGAGAAAGCCGCACCATCTCACCATCCGAGGTCATACGTTTTTGCTCGAGGTATGCCGTAGCGGAGTTCTGGCAAGAATGAACAGACGAGAGGCGCACTTACGCTCAATGTATCAGAAAAAGGAAAATACCGCCAGTTGACAGTCGAGGTGAATGCAGTTATGCTGTTCGGGACAACAAAAGGAACGTGATCACCCAGTTAAGGGGGGTCAATAACCAGGGAGAACTTAATGTCTCATTTATATGCCCATATTGAAAGACCAGCATCGCTATCACCGTGACCGGAGAGCACGGAAGTACAGTGACTGAACATTGGACAACTGGAAAACAGTCTCCTGCTCTGCTGAATCCAGATTCGTATTTGACGTCTCGCTGATGAGCAGCTGCAACCCGACTACGCGGTAAAGCAGAAATAGGCGGGCGGTGATGGTATCGTGCAATAGGAATTATTCTGCTAGACATTACTCATACTCCGCATCCCCACTGAAGACACCCTGACCACCAAATCATGCCTGAGCCTTGTTTTACGCGTTGTCTTGTTTGATGGCCATTCATCCGGATGGTATTAGACTTTTCCGGTATTATAACGTTTGGTGTCTTAACCCTTTAACCGGATGGAAGGAATTAACTTGGGGTTAGCAAAATTGGCGGCAATCAGCTCGAATGAATATTTTCGCTGTCTAAAAAGTGTGTCGAATGCGTCCGGAATAAGTGACCCTGTTCTTTAGAGAGCGACGCTTTCTTCTTAGCTTATCGAAGTGGTCATTTAGGGGGATTATTGACAATTAACGACCACCCATAAATGACCACTTTGTTTTTCAAGTGGTTATTTAGGGGGATGACTGTCACTAATTCTTTCTAACTGATTACCTGCTAAAAGGGCTATAACAATGTAAATTAACCTAAGAAAAGATAGAGAGAAGATGTTTAAGACACTTGTTTCTACCTGGTAGGACGTTGTTCTTGTCCGACGAACAAGCCCTTCCTGATCATGTCTAGAGTTATGGAGCAGAGAGCACAGGACGATAAAAGCTAGATCTTATCATTAGCGACAGGTTTATGTTCGGTACTGCTCAGGTGGAAGGGGTAAAGGTATTGTTTTTTCGTAGCTTTCGTAGAATCCAGTCGCTATGTGAACAATTTCTGTTTGGAAAGCTTAGAAAAGTTTGGAGCCGCCCCGGTGGCGCAGTGGTCTAAGCAATGGCTTATGACTATTCGTCCATGAGGGGTCCGGGTTTAAATATCGGTGAGGCATAGATGTTGTGTTTGCCTTACGGCACTGGCTCTCTCCCTTCCCTGGAACCAGTGGCGCAATTAGGAAAGGCCGACTGCTTATAGACCAGTAAGTTGCTCCCGGTGGTTGTTAAACTTTCAATGAAAAAAAAAATTAGGCGCTGTTTGATTCATAAACATCCATTAAAGCGTTAAGGCCTGCATTGCGCAGTGATTGTTCGGGGATCATGTACAAACTTCTGGTGTGATACGTTGGCCACCAAATTTTCATGATTTGAATCCTATCGAATATTTGTGGGATGCAGTGGAACTTAGAATATCCCAGACCACCCTGAGTGTCTCGCTCCGAGCAGCATTGTTTTGATTTATCAGCATATAAAATTAAAAGAAAGCAGCTTGCTTGTCCTTGATTTCAAGAACTGAAGGTTGTAATATTCAAAGAAAAGGTACACAAATAAGGAATTTTGCTATCTTGTTGAAGCAAAAATAAAATAGCTGGCAAAGGAGCTTAGTAAATTACTTTTTTAGTACGGCAAACAATGCGTGTTGCGTTATAAATTCAGAGGTCCAGTATGCTAAGAACACAACCTAGAAGTTTCAAGGCCTAAGATAGATAAAATAGATACATTCGCCTATTTCGGAGACATTATCGGAGGAATTGGTGAACCTACGACGCATTGAGTGTCAAAAGTTGTTCATATTAAAAATGTCGTTTATATTGGAAGGCTGGAACTTATGAGCGAATTCGACATTACGAGCCTTACGTACATGAGCGTATTTCTACAACAGCTCTTTCTTCTTCGCTGGAGCCGTAATACCATTAGACGCTTTAAAGTTTCTAGCTTTGTAACTCTGATATCTTTAGATTTTCTGCTGCTATTCTGTATGATAAGAAATAAGAGAAATGCTGTGGCCTCCATGAATTTGTAAGAAACGGATAAAGGAAGAGCCACGCTTCAAATGTTATCTCTCTGCTTACGAAATAAAATGCCGCTCTGTAAGTCACGTACGATTTAAAGTGCCATCGTCCCATTTAATACGTTTCCATTGGGTTAGACCTCGAGGCAGGGTGGCAAAATGCTTTCGTCCCAAACGCTTAAACGACGGTTTAAACTGTTTCGCATTGCATGTCGGTCGAATTACTGCCACGTGATCGCTCCCACCCTATACCGCGTATTCCTGTGCGCGTGACTTGCTCGCCTCCGCGATAACTTGTGTTGGGACAAAATATTAAATTCCGCCTCCTCACGAATAACACGGAGGCAAACTGTCGCCAGCTGCTTCAGCCATAAAAACCGACGATTTCACTTTGCCGGTTTAGAATTTCTTTCTCAGCTTGCTTCTATTTCGCCAAAGAAACGCCAATCAAACTGAAAGAGTACCTCTTTCTCTATTAATTCTTCTTTCGTCCTAGCTAAGGGAAAACGAAATAAATAAACTGTTTAAATGAATGTACGACTAATCTCTCAGATATTAAAATGTTTAAAAATTATTTGAAGTAATCACCAGTGAGAGATGTTGAAAAATATCAATTAATTGAACAACATTTCCTCCTAAAATTTAAAAAGAATTAATTTCAGGAAATATTTAGTGTATTTTTTCTGTGATGTACGCATTTATTCGAAAATAAATAATTTGAATAAGTGTAAGGGTTTCGGCATTGAACACATAGGCAAATCATCGGTAACGAAATACACTGCTGGCCACCTAAAATGCAACACCATGAAGGAAGCATCTGATTGGCCTGAAATTCGCAGCATGCGTCGCCCGCGAGAGGACATGCAAACGATTAGCATTGCAGGGCATATGCAAATCATGTGCACCCAGAACGCCACCGAGAAGCACTATAAGAAGGGTGCACAGAAGGCGGGGTGTAAGTAGTGTAAGTGTGTTGTGCTGCCGGACCTGTGCGTGAGAAGCTTCCTGACGCCTCGTCGCAGAATACGACAGCCATTCCAGCACGTTTCGGAGTTCGACAGAGAACGAATAGTGTCTTATCGCGACAGCAGTTTATCATACCGAGAAATAGGCGCCCGTGTGGGACGACATCCAGTCACAGTGAGGCGAGTATGGATTTGGTGGGTGCAGGAGGGACGAGCGGAATGACGTGAGCGATTGCCGCAGCCGCGGAACACCACCTAACGAGAGGACCGGCATGTTGTGCTGCGGCCATTGACGGCTCGCACCGCCACATCACGAACGTTAGCGCAGGAATTAGGGTGTTTTGCGCAACAACCTGTGTCAGCACGTACCGTTTGACGTCGTCTGCAGGAGCGGGGACTTGTCGCACGGCGCCCACTGGTCCGATTACGATTGACGTTACACCACCGGCGAGTGCGGCGGCAGTGGGCCGTTGAACGCCACACCTGGACTACGGAATGGCACGACATTGTCTTCTCCGACGAATCCCGCTTCTGCCTGCAACACCACGATGGTCTGATCCAAGTGTGGCAGCTCCACGGCGAGAGACTGTATGAAGCCTACATTATGCATCGCGATACCGGTCCGTCGACTGGCGTTATGGTTTGGGGAGCAATTAGATATGACACCTGCACCCCTCTGGTACGCATCGCCGGTAAACTCAACAGACACCGCTACATCTTCGACGGGAGCCTGTAGTCCTCCCTTACCTGCAGGACCTGTCAGCGGCCACGTTTCAACAGGATAATGCGCGCCCGCACGTGGCACGCATCGTGCAACAATTCTTCACTGCACACCAGGTGTCACTGCTGCCGTGGCCTGCCTGTTCTCTCGATATGTCACCCATCGAACATGTCTGGTCGCTGATCGGCAACCGAGGGGCCCGGAAAGCACCACCCGCGGCTACGCCTGATGAACTGTGGCAACGCGTGGAAACAGCCAGGACCGACATACCCCAAGTCCACATCCAAAACCTCTTTCGCTCGATGCCGCGGTGTGTAGCGACCGTTGTTATCAGCCATGGGGAACACACGAACAATTGATGTCTGCGTGTCCCACAAGTCGCACGGGCCTGTAAGCTCAATCGTTTCATCTTTGTATCTATTGTTATCTGTCCAGTAAATCTGGCTTTGCTATCTCGTGTCCTTCTTGGTGTTGCATTTTGGGTGGCTAGCAGTGTAGAAGAATTGCCCCTTACGAGAACTTAAAAGAGACTACCATCAAAGAAGTAAGCCGAAATCCTTTCCAGCAAACTAAAATGCAATGACATGGTTGCTAACCAATGGATTGGCATGCGTTATTAAAAGATAGATACACGGTGAAAATCCTCCAAATACGTGGCGTCAGTAAATAAATAAATACATCGCTCTTTCCACGCTCCAGAAACACACAGCATCCGAAAAATTGTTTTTCCACGGCGGCGGCTGAAAAACAATTTTTCGGATGCTGTGTCTTTCTGGAACGTGGAAAGAGCGATGTATATAATAAAAACTCACGTAATACTACTGCTCGTGATGTCACGCACGTTATTTTCAAAAAATCATCTTTGTTTCTTACGTGTTCTTATTCCCTGCATTTTATGTCAACATTGCCTTTAGGAAGACTCCCTGTGGAGTGTAAAAGCTTGGAGAATCTTTATGCATATTACACCACGAAAGTAAACTGATTTACTACTCTATAAATATTCCTTGAGTATTTAAGATCTGGTGTATTTAAAATAACAATATATTTTCTCTCTCAGGACACAGAAATCCAATTATGACAAAAATTCTATTAAATCCAGAAGAAAATCAAGGCAGTGTTTGGTGTTGGTTTGACAGCCGTAATTCATTCTCATGTTGTTCCTAATTAATTCAGCAGCGAAATGACACTTCCCATGTCATAAATCAGTTCATAGTGAAAATAGGGCATACGTACGATTTTATCAAAGGAACCTGTACGGAAGACGACTGCTTTCTGATGGAACTATGCAAATTGGGGTCATACTCTGAAAGTTGAGAAGTGACCTTCTTTCTGGAATTTTCTGCATAGTGATTTTCATAGCATACCTGACATTTGCAGAAATTTTACTGAATAGGTTTAAATCGATATTTCAGATTGGAAATATCGATTGAAACTTATTGAGGATATCTACGTGTAATTTTAGTGCATGTTTCCCCAATGTTAGATGCTTAGCGCCGGAGCTGAGCCCGTGCTTGAGTTCCAGACATGATAGGGGTGTTGCGTATAATGCTGGTTCTGACCTTTACCCGGAACCAGTGCAGCCGAATTAAGAGCGGGTTGCTTTTTCTAACTTTAAATTCTCAAAGAAGTAGTAAAACTCCCAAAAAAGTAAAAATATAAAAACTAATGTGTGTTTATTCTGGACTTGGCCACCTAGAAAGTCTTTTCAAACTAGAAACTCAATTACACTGGTGTTTAAAATTAATGTCCGGAAGACATTTTAGAGGCAATAAACATTTTTTAACAAAAAAAAATGTATTTTAACAAGAGAAAAAAAAATTTTGCACACACACGGACATATTTGCAAATGTCACCAAGGTGAGATGTACGAACGTAACCGGAAATTGTTTTTGCAACGAAAGTGATCGTCTCGTAACAAAGGACAACTCTCACACAACTACGATACCCATCACCATGTTGTTGGAGCCAAAGAATTATATACCTTCATGAGGGTGGGGTGTTGCTAAGGAAGGGTTCTATAATAGAGATGACGAGTTGCTACGTGTCGTTTCAGAGCTTCGCATGATCTGCGTGGTTCAGATCCTGACACATTGCCAGCCGGGTCTCCGGATCTAAACCATGTAGAGAAATCATCAACAAGATGAGCCCTGTGCGGGCGAGCGTCAGCATCCACTAAAAGGAACTGATGGCCGACAGCTCCCCGAAAATGTCTGACATAGGGCAGAAGGATCTCGTCTCTACAGCTTTCAGAATTCGCGTTTCCCTCTGCTAACATGTGGAGTGGTGCACGGCCGTTGAACATCATTCCATCCACACGAACCGAGCACCGACTCTCGTTCAAAGACGTATGTAAGTTCGTTACATGTTCCGTGCTTTCTCCCGATGAAATGCCGACGAGAATACGTTTGTAGACTGAATCTTGACTCGTCTGTATGAACAACACTGGCCCACTTGTGTAGGCTCCAGGAACGATGTCGCCAGCACCAGTTAAAGCGAGCTCTCCTGTGAAATGCAAATAGCGGACACAAACCATGCATCTCCTAGCATAGAGTTCAATCGCATTGAGCCTTCTATATATCATTTGTGGTGCAGAACTTCCCTTTGAATTTGTGGACCACCCTTAAAATTTGAAGTGTCCCTTACACAGAGAAAGGCTGGTAACAATTGAGCTCGAGTAATAATTTAAGCGTTTGGTAACTATACTTGATGTGATTAACAGACGCTCATAGAGAACTTCCAAGAGAACTTCTTTCAGAATATACAATACTAGCCTGTTGTACCCGTCGTTGACGGGCTAGTGATGACCGTCTGATGTATGACACTTTTAAATTAATAACAGAGATTGAAAAACAAAGTTCTATTTTATTTTTTTCTTCTCCGCCATCAAGGTCATAATACAATTTTCAAACAACGCTTAACAAAAAACATGTGCTTTTCCGTTTTCTTTACCGCTTTCTTTACATGCAACCTGATCACACCCAACGCGAAGGCGCGAAGATAAGTAGTTCACGATAAATTTGAGCCATTTCTTTTTTAGAATTACGTTAAAACAACGTTCTATTTTCTAGCTCCCAAAGTCGTCACAGTATGATGATCTTCTGACGTATGACACTTTTGAATTATTAACGCAGATTAAAAAACTACGTTCTATTTTCTTTTTTTCTTCTCCACCCGCAAGGTCATAATACAATCGGCAAACAACGTTTACAAAAAAGGGCATAAGAAATGTATTTACGAATGAAAATAGTCGTAACGGAATTCTAAAAAAGAAACGTCTAAAATTTATGGTGAACTACTTTTCTGCACGCCTTAGCGTTCGGTGTGATCAGGTTGATGTCAACAAAGCGGAAAGACACACTCAGATCGGGTAGAAACGCGTAACATTAAATAACTAAAAATCAAATTCAAATTAAAAAAAAATCACTTCGAGGTGCACCAGAAGATGTCTACAGGTACCTTCATAACAAATTTTGTCGCTCTAATTATGTTTCAGTGTCCTGTGTAATGAGTTCGTTGTACCTTTGCTTGCTGAGAATTTCGAAGTTTTGGGGTTTAGTCTGTGTTTTCCTCGATGATGAAACTGATAAATAAAATATCCGCTAAAATCATAAGTCGTTCTTTGCAGTGAAGAATATGTTTATTCTGTTATTACGGGGAAGGTCTTTGAAGCATTGTCCGGATTTCACTTCGTTTTTCTATGTTACTAACACGTTGATCTGTTTCTGAATCAAATGACATTTCTTCAGGTATCAAGCTGCTAAGTTTTCGTTTCCGACTTTTCATTCTGCTCCTACGACAGCACTTTTTTTCACCCTGGCATCTCATTTCTACTCGGAAAAGAAATCTTCGCAACCTCCCTCAGCTTGGATCCGGAATCCTTTGACTCTATTCCTTCCCCAATTCGGCCAATCAGCAGTGGCGTTACTACCACTACCTCCGCAGTCCCCGCAGCTGCGGGAGGCTCAAGCAATGAGGGGGGTGGGCGTACTGCAGCTTCCAGTTATAGTTTTATGAAAATATTCGAACACGCACAATAATTAAATCAAAGATTCATATTTTGTTTTAAGATGTATATTTAGCTGTTCATAAATAAATGCCCTAGTTTCACTTTGAAACACTAAATGTCCTACAGATTGAAAGTGTTCCACTCTTTAACTTCAGGTTGTAATACGATTGCTCGCAATGGGTTGTCAACAATACGATCGCTCTCCAATCGCCCTCTCTCTGCGCTGCTGAGGAAAAGCGCGAGGCCACAGTGGGGTTCCCAGTGGAGGATGTGAGAAAATAGTCAGTTACCTTGGATTACGTGCACGACAGGCGTCAACATTTATTCACAGCAGCCGCAGATCTTCCATGTGTAAGAGGGTGATTTCGTCTTGTGATTCATTTTAGTTTTGGACAAAGCAATTACACGTATTGTCAAATTTATTACGTAAAAAGGTAAAACTACAGGAGCTCTAGGTACCACCATTACTTTTGCAGACACTCTTTCTGACTTCCTAACCCCTCCTCCGTAGCCACCACACACACACACACACACCGCGAAAAATGCATCCTCCCTCGTGTTCAAAATCTTGGGAAAATTACTGTGCTTAGGGGTGCTGAAGTAAATCTTGCGGGGGAAGTGGGAGGGGCGCACGTTGTGCTAGTTACGCCACTGCCAGTCGGTGCACTCGGCCTTTTTCACAGTCCTGTAACCCCTATCCAGCTCTTCGCAGAAGGCGCAGAGGTTCGCTTTTAGTTGCCTCCTCTCTGCTCCCTACTCCTGCCCAATCAGCAAATCTTCTTCCCACCGTGAAAATCTCATGCGTAAGATGTAAGCATATGCGTCATTTACGCAGCTGCGCGGAATTACAGTAAAAGGGATCGTCTTCGTCTCTGTACTAGCTCTAAGGATAGGAGAGATTTAAATTCACCACATTCAAAATGGTAATCATAAAGTAATCATGTTAAATCTATGATGACTTAATTATTCTTCATCTTCCAACATTTTTATAGCCAATTGAGGCTATAGGATTTCCTCATCTCTTTCCAAATGTTCCTATCTTGGGCTTGTCTTTTCCACAGCTTTCCTACAGATTTGCTTATATCATCCATACATCCATCTTCCCTCTTGTCTTCCTACTCCTCTCTTTACTTTATATGCGCTCCATTCTGTTATTATTTTAGGTCTGTCTATTATTTTCCATTCAGCCCATTTCCATTTTAAATTGAGTATCTTTTCACCTATGTCTAAAAAATTTGTTCTGGATCTTACATCTGTATTCTTTACTTTATCTTGAAGTCTTATATTTAGTAGGGATCTTTCCATTTTACGTTGTGTTTTTTGCAATTTGCCTAACATGTTTTTCTTGACAGGCCAGGTTTCAGCACCATATGTCATCATCATCATCATCATCATTGTCAACCATTATCAATCCACTGCTGGACGAAGGTCTCCCCAAGTTTCCTCCACAACGGTCTGTCTTGTGCCAGTCTCCTCCATGTCACTCCCGCATATTTACGAATTTCATCCACCCATCTCCCATGTGGTCTTTTTCTGGGTCTTTTCCTGTCCCTTGGAATCCAATCTAAAATTTCGGCTGTCCATCTATGGTCTGTCCTTCTGGCAGTATGTCCAGCCCATTGCCATTTCAGGGATTTAACTCTGATCATGATGTCTTCCACTCTCGTCATTTTTCGGATCCACGAGTTCCTCTTCTTATCTCTCCTGGTTATACCAAGCATGCACCTCTCCATGCTCCTTTGAGTTGTCTGCAGCCTTTGTATGTCTCTTTTAGTTAAGGTCCACGTCTCTGCACCATACGTAAGCACTGGAAGGATGCATTGATCAAACACTTTTCTTTTAAGACATAATGGCATATTGCTCTTGAAAATTATGCTGTTTCTTCCAAAAGCTCTCCAGGCAAGTTTTGTACGCCGATTAATTTCTTCATCAATGTGACCCTCACTTGATATCTGCTGTCCAAGATAAACATATGTATCTGTTATCTCCAGTTTTTCTCCATCAATCGATAAATCTTCATTTCTTGTAAAAGCATTGAACATCACTTTTGTCTTCTGAAAGTTCATTTTTAATCCCACTTCTTTACTCTTGTCAGCAAGTTCCTGGATCATACTCTGCAGCTCTGATGGGGTAGTTGCAAAAATGACTACGTCATCAGCAAAACGAAGGTGGGTTAGATAATCTCCATTAATCTTTATCCCTTTGTTTTCCCAGTTCAGTGATTGAAAGACATTTTCCAATGTGGCATTAAAGAGCTTCGGAGATATGGTGTCACCTTGTCTCACTCCCTTTCCAATTTTTATGTGTGTTGTACTTTCAAACAGCCGAATCTTTGCACTTGCATTTTCATAGATGTTATTAATAATATTAATGTATGCATCCTCAATACCGCAGGATTTCAGAGCCGTGGTAACTGCTGATGGTTTCACCGAATCAAAGGCTTTTTCATAATCGATAAAAGCCATGCACAATGGAAGTTCATATTCCCTCGCTCTTTCAATTAGTTCTCTCAGTACGTGGATATGATCTATTGTGCTGTAGCCACTCCTGAATCCAGCTTGTTCTCTCGGTTGAGCCATGTCCAGTGTTACCTTCAAGAGGTGTGAAAGAACTTTAGTGAAGATTTTATAAACCACTGATAGGAGGCTGATAGGTCTGTAGTTCCTGAGATCCTCAATGTCACCTTTTTTATGTAGCAGGATCATTGTAGCGTTGTTCCAATCCTCAGGAATCTTCCCTTTATTAAGGCATCGAGTGAAAATTTGGGCGAGTACTGTTTCGATTTCTCCACTTGCTTCTTGTATGATGTCTATAGTAATTCCATCTTCTCCTGGAGCTTTCCCCCGCTTCATGTTCTTGATTGCATGAGCAACTTCTGCTGGGAGGACTGGAAGAACTCTGGTACCTTTCATGATGTCTGGAGTACATGTATCATCCCTTTCATATAATTTGGAGTAGAAATCTTTCACTCTTGTCAAAATTTCGCCTCTATTTCTTGTTATAGAACCATCTTCTTTTCTCAGAGCCATAATCTGTTTTCTTCCCTTACTGAGATGTCCCTTTGCTATCTTAAGGCTTTGGTTGTTTTCAATTGCTTTCCTCACTAACTCACAGTTGAATTTCCTTACGTCTTCAGTGATACTTTTTCGTGTTGTCTTGCATAGCTCTATATATTCCACTTTGGAAGTCACATCTTCTTTAGTTGTCCTCATCTCTCTTCTTTTTTGCATCAACATTTTGGTTTTTCCTGATAATTTGTTCACATGCAACTTGTTCTTAGACCCAGCTAATTTTGTTGCTGTTTCCATTAGAGCTTTGGTTACTTTTCTGTTAACTTCCGAAATATCCACTTCTTCCGATGTTAGGCCTTCTAAAGCAGAGAATCTGTTCTTCAGTTCCAACTTGAAAGTATTATGGTGTTTTTTAAGGTTGGTTATGTCAATACATTTTGTTTGTCTTATGAGCTTGCCACGTTCCAGTTTAGTGTTGAGGTGCATCTTACATCTCACCAATCTATGGTCACTACCTGTGTTGAACTTGTTTAGCACACTGCAGTCTTCGATGATGAATTTTTTGTTACACATAATAAAATCAATTTCACTTGTCGTCCCAATTGGATGTCTCCATGTCCATTTCCTGTGTGGCTTTTTCTTGAAAAAGGAGTTCAAGATGAAAAATCCTTCTGCCTCTGCAAACTCAACGAGAGTATTTCCACGCTGGTTTCTGTTGCCGTGACCGAATTTACCTACTGAAGTTTCATTCTGTTGCCGTTGCCCTATTTTTGCATTGAAATCTCCCATAATTATCTTCAAGTGCTGCTTACCTTTATTATTTAGATGACGAATTTCCTCATAAAATTCTTCAATTTCTTCTTCAGGATGACTTGTGGTGGGTGCATAAGTTTGAATAATCTGAGCCTGGTATCTTCTCGATAGTTGGATAACGAGTCGTGCAGCTCTGTCAGAGGAACTTTCAACTTCTACCACTTTATCCTTCAGTTTCTTGTTTATTATAAATCCAACACCACTAGTTCTGCCAGTATCTGTCCCACGATAATAGAAGAGATGTCCACTTTTCAGTTCAATGAGATCTTCTCCTTTTCTCCTTACCTCACTTAGCCCGACGATGTCCCACTTGATCCTTTGTAGTTCCTCTTCCAATTCAAGAAGCCTTGAATCAGAAGATAGGGAGCGTCCGTTATAGGTAGCCAAGGTCAGCATCAAATGGCAGCCTAGTCCGGTCCTCCGGGGATTCTTAGCACCCTCTGCCTTCATGTCGCACTGGCCGCTGCCTTGGCCAGGTACATTCCAGCTGCCGGAGTCTGAGGGCCAAGATTTAAGTTGTAGAGTCATTTTGGAGGTGTTTGGCCATAACTCACCACGCTGGCCAAGCGGGTTGGTGAGTGTGGGATAGCATTTCCTCTGATCCCGATGGTATAGTTATACCGCTATTTGCGGTCGTCAGAGCCCCTTTAGTGGGAACAGGATGCACCACGAGAAGGCGGGGTTGACATTTGTCAAGGAGAGGCTGTGATGTTACGCATCTCCTGACCTTACATCCCATATGTCATAATGGGTACTATACATTGATTGGAAAGTTTTGCTCTGTTTTCCGGCTTTATTTTAACTTCCCCAAAACTGTCCACCCCATTTTTATTCTTCTGTCCATTCCTTCAGTATTCACTGTTTTTTTTTTTTTGTGGTAATAAGTTTTCCAAGGTACATGTATTCTTCCACATATTCTATTTTTTATCATTTATTCTAATATTTTCTTGTGCTTCGCAATTATTTAGCAGGTTTGACATCATTTTTGTTTTATAAATATTGATTTCTAATCCAATTTCTTTTGATAAAATCTGTTAGTTCTTCTATCATTTCTTTTAATTTTTTTTATTTCCTGAAATAAGGTCTATGTCATCTGCAAATCTGAAATTGTTCAACCTTGCTTCATTTATGTTGATCCCTTTTTCTAACCAATTTAATTTGCTCATTATGTGTTCCAGCGTTAATGTAAATAGCTTTGGCGAGATAGTAGCTTATTAATTCGCAATTATTAAGCTGGTTTGACATTATTTTTGTTTTACCAAAATTGATTTCTAATTCAACTTCCTTTGATAAAATCTGTTAGTACTTCTATCATTTCTTTTAATTCTTTTTTATTTTCTGAAGTAAGGTGTATGTCATCTGCAAATCTGAAATTGTTCAACCTTGCTCCATTTATGTTGATCCCCTTTTCTAACCAATTTAATTCGCTCATTATGGGTTACAGCGTTAATGTAAATAGCTTTGGCGAGATAGTATCTTCTTCTCTCATGCCTCTATTTATTTTGAACTTTTCACTTTCTTCATTTAGGATAATATTAGATGTTGCATTCTGGTAGATATACATTCTGTAGATATACTGGATTTATATAAGATTGTTCAATGCTGCAATTTTTCAAGTCGTCTATTGTTGATGCTGGTTTTACGCTATCAAAAGCTTTTTTGAAGTCTATAAATGCCAAATGACCTGGTTACACTGCAATAACTAAGGGAATAATAACAACAACGACCAGGGAATGAATTACTGGAATTAATTTAAGTTCTTTATTCTTCACTCACTGGACTTTTAATATTTCATACAGTGCAATCACCTCGTTGCAATTTATCCACCGACACATTAGTCTTCAATCATATAACAACAATAGGTATTATTTGATTCACACATGTTTCAAACATCAATCTCCGCTCCTGGCAACACTTCCACCCACACAGAAACATTCAGCGTCGCTTGTATATTTTATGACTCACTGACAGTGTTTCCAAAATACAAAACAGTTCCCGAAAGTAATGTGCCGTTCAGATAGAAAATATAAGTGTAGCTCAGGAATCACAGAATTCACAATGCTGTATTACGTGGTTATACATACTATAGGTGTGACGAAATAATGAACGTCCTATTTCTGTTTTACACGTTCGTTGTAAGTAGTTTAACACCACGGGGCACTCCTGCACAATATACATCTGCGAGGTATAGTTGGATGGTATTTCTCGCAGATGTATATTCTGCAGGAGTGTTCCGCGGGGTTAAACTATTTAAAACAAACGTGTGAAACAGAAATACGACTTTCATTATTTAGTCACAACTATAGTACAGATAGAAAATCTTTAACGAAGATGTAACGAAATTTATGTAAGGAAAAAGAAACTCCAAAGGGAGGTTAATTATAGATGGACGTCAGACTCGGAGCTGTTATGCTACTGGGATCACCAGCTTAAGTGGATGACAAACTTCAGTTCTCAAAGCTATCGCTCTCGTCAAGGACAGTCTCTGCTTTTCAGAAATCATTGTTGTCTTATTTCAGAAAGAATGTCCGTAACATTTTTTGACCATTTGCTATGTGTCTTCCAATTTTTATATTCCAATTATTTTTGTTGCTGTTAGTAAACTTCTGCGCCTTAATGACAAGAAAGTGACTGCTAACCATTCACGTTATTTTTCAAATTCCTTTGAAGAAATGCTTTAAGAAATCTGCCAAATGTGCTGTGTATATTTTATTAATGCAACCTGTTTCTAAAAGCAGTATCTACAGCCAGCAAATGAACTGCACACAAATAGCATTTTTTTATTCTGTGAGAATGAAGACGCCTGAGATTTAATTTATCTGACTGGTATTAGCATTTTTTTTCCTCTCAATTTATGACAATTCATATTTTACAGTTCTGCATAATGGTGTAACATTCTGGAACTAATTTATTTATGATATTTTACCTTTTCTACCGAGAGTAATTTGTTTATATATAATTTACTAAATTACAATTTATACAACTTTAATGCGCTGATAGCTATTGCCACGAAGTCTTTAAACTCAAGAGAAAATGTTTGAGGCAAGAATAAATCTTTGTTTCCCTTAATACAATTAAAAGCGCGGTATAGAGTCATGACAACAGACAGTGAAAATAGTGAAACGATGAGCATAAGAAAAACAGCGTGTTTCTAGGAAAAATCCCTTTAGGATTATAACAGCAATTTGTTACCCGAAATTAAATGAGACTGCCATTTTTTGCCTGCTGATATGAATAATGTTCACTGTAAAATATTTTGTAAGAAATATTATAAGCACCCAACAAAAGCCTTTAAGCTAAGGTGAAAGCCAAAATGTTCGGAAATATAATGAATGCTTCTAGTCGTTTCTCACAAATAGACATGTATTAAAATACGAAAAAAGTTTCTGGTTTGAACAATGTCTCAAATTGTAGAGTTATTAGAAACGAAGAGACCCACATGGATTTTTTTAGTTTGGAGTTTATCGATCACCAGGAAAAACACCGAGGCCGATAAGCAGTAGCCCGACCCAAATTTGGGGCAACATATACCGAAAAAGAAATTGAGCCAGCATGGTACGGTGAGCACGCTAACCATATCATTCCTTGACTCGAAAAACTGCCCATCTCGGATGAATGGTAAGAAGCCAGCACCTCAGAACACTCAGCACCCGGAATTGCACACATTACGTTTTGACACAATCGTAAGTACAAAGGGTGTGGTGTTCCTAGGCGTTAAGACAACAAAAAACGTGACAAAGTGTGCTTCCTGCAAAAGTATGAGAAACATTTGGGCAAAGGAGAGTGTTAATAACGTACTCAGCGTCTGCGATTAGAATAATATACACACAGCCTGAGATTAAAGGAGCATACACACTGCCTGATATCTGCGATAAAGACATATATACTGTCTGAGATCTGAGATAAGAATATACACACTGTCTGACATCTGCGCTAAGAACTTACACACTTTCTGAGATCTGCGAAAAGAATGTACACTCTGTCTGAGATCTGAGTAAAGAACATACACACTGTCTGAGATCTGAGTAAAGAACATACACACTGTCTGAGATCTACGATAAGAATGTACACACTGTTTTAGATTCACATTTTAACATTTCGAAGAAGAATCCATCAGATTTTAACAATTATTGACGACGCATCAAACGTGTTCATTTTCAGCGATCTTGGGAAAGAACTTAAGTTTTGGCGCGCGAGAGCGCACACACGCACACATACACATACATCTCGTGCACCTGATAATACGAACTTTCTTATATCGTACACATTATCCTTTGAAAAACGTAAAGCATTATTTGTGGGCTATTCTGTAGACCTGGTCTTTTTGACAAAACAGACCTCTACGGGAAACATATCTCTAAAACAAAACCTACATAATGTAAGATAAGAAAAAGTTCCTAACCCATAAGGCCTTCAGAGGTAGACTCATGGTGATGGCGCGTTTAAATTGCTCTAGGGATTTCAAAATAATGCCATTAATTGTTTACCATTGAGAGCAGCTTACGGCACTAAAATGTGAACCAAGCTAGACTCCCTGTGATTTTTAAAAGGCTTGCAACACTCATGATATATTTGGGGATTGGTTTTTGCATTTTGTCACGAGATGTTGAACGGTATCTTTAGAATAGCAATTTAGGAAAGAAGTCCCTGTCATTCTAGTTAATGTTATAGCCTTATCTTTTGAATTTGAGCCTGGTTTTATAAATTTAAGTTTCTTTCCCCTAATATCACATCATCAGTAAAACCCATGGACCAGCATGTGATTTTTCCATGCGCATCTTTTTCCAAAATTTTGACGTAAACGTTTGATACATATTTTTCCACAACATTCCCCACTAAATTTTGATGTAAACGTTTGATACACATTTTGCATGTGTATCAAACGTTTACGTCAAAATTTGGCTTAATGCTGAAGGAAGTTTAGAAGCAATATAATATACGAAATGCATAATGCAAAATCAACAAAGCCTGGGATGAGTTTTCAAATAAGAGTTTTCCTACTACTTGGAAGAACGTGTGGCCTGAGATTTGCCAGATTTCGAAGGTTTTGAACCTGAGAAACACCGGCAGCAGGAAAAAGAGGTGGCGAAAATTCGTGAAAGCCTTCCACCTGAAGAAACAGTAGAATATGTGGAATAACTTGTGCATTCCTCTTTTAAAGACCTCAGTAAGAAGATGTTCAATAACTTGTGCAGTCCTCTTTTGAAGAACTCAGTAAGAAGATGTTGAATAACTTGTGCAGTCCTCTTTTGAAGACTTCAGCAAGAAGATGTTAAATAACTTGCGCAGTCCTCTTTTGAAAGCCTCGGTAAGGAGATGTTGAATAACTTGTGCAGTCCTCTTTTGAAGAACTCAGCAAGAAGATGTTGAATAACTTGTGCAGTCCTCTTTTGAAGAACTCAGCAAGAAGATGTTGAATAACTTGTGCAGTCCTCTTTTGAAGACCTCAGTAAGAAGATGTGAATAACTTGTGCAGTCCTCTTTTGAAGACCTCAGTAAGAAGATGTTGAATAACTTGTGCAGTCCTCTTTTGAAAAACTCAGCAATAAGATGTTGAATAACTTGTGCAGTCCTCTTTTGAAAACTCAGCAAGAAGATGTTGAATAACTTGTGCAGTCCTCTTTTGAAGACCTCAGTAAAAAAGAGATTTTGAATAACTTGTACAGTCCTCTTTTGAAGACCTCAGTAAAAAAAAGATGTTGAATAACTTGTGCGGTCCTCTTTTGAAGACCTCAGTAAAAAAAAGATGTTGAATAACTTGTGCAGTCCTCTTTTGAAGACCTCAGTAAAAAAAAGATGTTGAATAACTTGTGCAGTCCTCTTTTGAAGACCTCAGTAAGAAGATGTTGAATAACTTGTACAGTCCTCTTTTGAAGAACTCAGCAAGAAGATGTTGAATAACTTGTGCAGTCCTCTTTTGAAGAACTCAGCAAGCAGATGTTGAATAACTTGTGCAGTCCTCTTTTGAAAGCCTCGAAAAATCCAGCGTACTTGTCTCTCATAAAAGACGTGCAGTCTCCTGTTACTCATTACTGAAATCGGTGAAGCTGTATCGGAGCCAACGTGTGAACCAATGGCGTCTAAGAAGTAATTCGACGTGAGTGACAGGAAGAATATTCTTCATTAAGTAGATGTGTTGAAGTCAATACCATTTTGATTTGACTCACTGTCTTTAAGATCTCTAACATAGCTGCCAACTAAACAGATGGTTACCAATTACGTCAATTGACTAAGTCAAGGCAGAAGAATATGTTTAATTCCTTAAAAGCATTTAGCCTCCTATAACTTCTAAAGCAACTGAACTAGCACAATCTACATCGGGAATCCAAAAAGAAATTCAGTTGAAGAGCATCTAAAAGTTATTCAATATCTGGTGAAAGTAGTCCCTTAAATAAATCAATCAAGAGACGTCAAAATAATCCAAGGTATTTGTACACCATAAAAATGTGCAGACTTCTTCTACTCATTAGCTGCTTCAAGAATATGAAGCAGCTAATGAGTAGAAGTCAATGTTACAGCCTTATCGTTTGAAGTTGAACCTATGCAGTACATGGCATTGAAAAACTGACGCCTACAGAGCAAGAGGTCATTCTGCCCTTTAAATATGATGGCCACTTTACCCACAGATTCCTACTACTCAACAAATGAATGAAAAATTTGGTATTCAATTGTATCAACAAGGGTGTACATATTTCGATATCAGTTTTCTTAGATCAGATTTCAAAAAAATTAAATGTACCCTCATTAATCTAAACGAATATTTGCTGACTAATTTATTAAAGTTATTGTAATAAAAAAATTATATTTTTTGGGGCAGTGTGATCACAATTTCGAAATAACACATTTTTTTTGGAAATCCATATATAATTAAATTATGATCGCTGTTCAATATATATAGCGAAACCTTTCTTAGCGACCACCTCTATTTGACGATCACCTCTCATTACGACAGTTTTTCTGTGGAACCGTTTCCAAAACCTACAGCACTAAGGCCAACCTTCTCCTCATTGAAAGACCTCTCACACCCTCTTAACGACCATTTTTGCGTAAGAACCACTTCATAAAAATTCCGTTGTCGGAAAACCAATAGGATTGAAATTTTTCTCTGTACTCTGGAACCATGAAACAATAAATTAAGCAAATGTGCATTAGTATGTAGGGGTCCCTTTAAACGGCTAGGAAGTTTCCTTCTGCCAGGAAATGTTTGTCTGGAGGAGGTGAAGGAGTTCTCGGCGATGTCAGGCAATTCAAATGGCTAACGTAGTAACGTAAATAAAGGCAGAGACTTGGTCTCCACACTTCCAAGAAAGGCTGAAAAAGGGAATGACAGTTTAAACTCATTTTTACTTCACTCCCCGTTTTGGCTGGACACAGGCCACTTAAGAGGGATGACTGTCCTAAAGGGGAGAAAATTGAGAAACTGTTCTGTGAGTTGAAAGAAAACTTTGAAAAAATCGTGCTGAAAGAAAAGATTGATAACCTTAAGCAGATGATATTTCCTTCGTTTTCCAAATGAGTGTTTTTAGATTACCTTCCAAATGTTTAACTGTATTACATACACTATATTGACAAAAGTCAGCGGACACCAAGAAGAGAAACACAACATATCATTTATGACGTACATTAGTACGGTTTCGTTCCACCTTCGGCATTAATGCATGCACTGACCCTTCGAGACATGCTTTCGACAAGATTTTGGAAAACAGCGATAGGTATACGCTTCCATTCAGTATATACACTGCCGGACAATTGCTAAGGACGAATGACAATAGCAACGATAGAAACCATAAAATGGAAGGCAGGAAAATGTGGAAATTAGCATAAGTGCGGGATACAGTAAGACGTGTTGTCAAATTTTGGCTTGCCGAACTTGTTCGTGACGTCATAGCGCTGATAAGAGATATAAAGGATTTGACGCGTATTGACCGTTGTTGTTCAAACGCAAAGTTGAAAGGGAAAGATTCAATTGACGAACTTGCAATTTTCAGTATGTCTTCCCGACATCACCTAAATGATTTTACGCGTGGCC
Organism: Macrothele yani; assembly: GCA_039090855.1. Classification (NCBI taxonomy): domain Eukaryota; kingdom Metazoa; phylum Arthropoda; class Arachnida; order Araneae; family Macrothelidae; genus Macrothele; species Macrothele yani. Next base: position 141,286,658 of record CM076994.1, read on the forward strand.
GTATTATTGGCAAGATTGAAGAAGGGCGAAAAATAACAGATGTTGCCAGGGAGTTCGACGTCAGCCACAGTGTTGTTTCAAGGCTTTGGAAATCATTTCAAACAAATGGAGAGTGTAGCAAACTTCACGGGGGAGGTCGTGTTCGCAGTACGACACCTGCAGAAGATCGGTACATAGTGCTATCAACAAAAAGACACCGGCGCAGCAAAGCTAGTGAGGTAGCAAATCAGTTTATGGCTGCTACTGGCAAGCGGATCTCCCGAAAAACTGTCGCCAGACGTTTGCATGAGGGAGGACTATACGCCCGCCGTCCTGTTGTGTGCATCCCATTGTCCAGACGTCACCGTACCGCCCGTTAGCAATGGTGCCATCAACATCGCAATTGGACTGATAACGACTGGTCTGCTGTCCTCTTCTCAGATGAGAGTAGATACAGTCTATCGTCTGATTGTCGACGACAACTGATCTGGCGTGATAGTGGTACTGCATATTGTCCAGCAAACATACAGGAAAGGGACCGATATCCGACATGTAGTGTCATGGTATGGGCTGGCATCATGATCAATGGCCGTACGTCCCTCTATGTGCTTCCAACTGGGACTATGACTGGCAAACGACACATTAATGATGTTCTGCTACCTCATGTTTCCATGTCCCGTGGTGCTGTCGGTGATAGATTCAATTTCATGGACGACAACGCAACACGTCATCGAACAGTCGCTGTCCAGGACTGTCTTGAGAGCGAGGATATTCAACGCCTCCTATGGCCAGCACGTTCTCCAGATCTGAATCCCATTGAAAATGTGTGAGATGCTTTGGGGAGGAGTCTTGCTGGTCGCCAATGCCCTCCAATAAACAAGAACATCCTCATCCGTGCACTGACAGAGGAATGGGATAAATTACCCCAACAGCTGCTTGATAATGTTGTGCAAAGCATGACACGACGTGTGGAATCTTGCATCGCCCTCCATGGTGGCCATATCCCGTATTGACATCTTACGCCGGAACGCCTGCGGACGGTAATTGCATTTTTTCCCGTTTACGTATTCTGCACAAAATGGCCTGTTTGTCCCTTGAACACGTTCCAAAGCCTTCTGGATTTCAGAGCACAATAAATTGTCTTTCTTGTAATGTCCTGGCATTCTGACATTATTTTATTTCACTTGGCATCCAACCACACTTACTTTTTTATGCGCTATATAGCAGTTTATGATCCGTCCTTAGCAATTGTCCAGCAGTGTAGTACTGCCTCTAACTGTTGCTTAATAGTAGGCTTTGGTTCCAAACTTCTTATTCGGCGCTCTAATTCATCCCATAGGTGCCCTTGGGATGAATTAGAGCGCCGCATAAGAAGCTCTGTGCCGGCCAGTCCACACACGATACGGAATTATCGTCAAACCATGCTTTAACAGTATTTGCTTTATGGCTCGGTGCATTAATCTGCTGGTACCAACAAGGCTCGGTTCCATAGTATTGCCACAGAGTTGGTAGGGCTTAATTGTCCGGAATATCGAGGTAGACATGCTGGTTAACATGTTTGTCCACGATAACCAAAAGGCCGGGACTATACCACGAAAAACACCCCCACACGAGTACACTGCCAGCTCCAAACTTGATCGTAGGAACAGAGCACTGAGGTAAATAGCGTTCTCCCGGATGCCGTCGTATCCACACACGGCCATCAGACTGATGGATCGTGTATCAGGATTCATCAGTCAGTAGGACCCGTTTCCATTGAACAAGGGTCCTCGATAAATGTTCGTTTCACCATGCGAAACGGCGAGTAGCATTCCGAGTAGAGATTAAAAACTTATAAGCAGCCGCACGACCACGGTAACCCATGGAATATGCGAATGGTATGTGTACATACCGATTTTCCAGCACTTTTATTTACCTATACACTGGGCTCTTATGCACTACTCCATCGATTAGCTGTAACGACTCTCCTGAAGCTGCGACGTCCTGTATCACTGATTTTCTTTGGTGTGCCGGTACGTTTTACTGCTTCAGACGCATGTGTATTCCACGTATTCAGTACATATAAAACAGTTGACTTGGGTATATTTAAACGCCTCTCGGTGTCTCTTATGGACAACCCACTAATATAACACCCAAAAATATTTCCTTTCTCAAAGTCAGTTCTCTCCCGCAGCGTCACTTTCCCTCAACCACACAATGCGATATGATCGCGATCAGCTGCAGGCTTGTTTTTATACCGTTTGCAGCTGTAACGCGCATCTTAACAACGCAGCGGATCCGTTCATTTGCTTTTGAAGAGGTGTCCGTGGCTTTTGTCAATATAGTGTATACTGTACTGTAAATAAACTAGAATGCATTATGCTTGCTTTGCAGCAATTCAGTGTGTGTAATTTATGAAAGTTATCCAGTGTTTACACAGGTTTAATCTCAAAACTGTTCATTGGGTATGCCATTAACACCTTTCCCGATTTAGCGAGCACCCCTCTGAACTACCGTTTTTCAGAAGAAAGTGGTTGCCTTAGAGAAGTTTCACTGTACAACAATTTCAATATAACATAAAACAATTCAGTCTGAGTGTCCTCAAGATCGAAGTGTCCTAACGGCTCTCACCTGACCGCTATCAGTGCCTTTTCCTTGGTGCCAATTAACCAAGAAACGTTCACATCCGAGTTTGTCTCATTTTTTACGCTTTCCAACAGTAGGTTGAAGAAGCGTATATGCTCCAGCTTTGTCCGTCCGTCCGTCTGTCCGCACGATAACTCACGTGAAAATGGTTCGATTTCGACGAAATTTTAGTATGTCCATTTTCAATAGGGTTCACCTGGGGGCGAACCCTATTGAAAATGGGCGAAACAGGTCAAAGGTCAGGACATAGGAGCAGGATCCATTCCATTGCTCTTATGCGTCATAACTTGCGTAAAAATGGTTCGATTTCGATGGAATTTTAGTATATGGTGGGGAACCACCTGGGGACCATCCGTATTGAAAATAAATGAAATGGGGTCAAAGGTCAGAACATAGGAGCGGGATCCATTCCATTGTGTTTATGCATCATAACTTGCGTAAAAATGGTTCGATTTCAATGAAATTTTAGTATGTGGTAAGGAACCACCTGGGAACAAACCCTGTTGAAAATGGGTGGAATCGGGTCAAAGGTCGGTACATAAAAGTAGGATCCATTTCATTGCCTTTATGCGTCATAACATGCGCAAATATGGTTCAATTTCGATGATATTTTAGTATGTGGTAGGGAACCACTGGGCACGAACCCTATTGAAAATTGGCGAAATGGGGTCAAAGATCAGGCAGGGCATAAGAGAGGATTTATTCCATTGCCCTTATGCGTCATAACTTGCGTAAAAATGGTTTGATTTCGATGAAAGTTTAGTATTTGGTAAAGAACCACCTGGGGATGAACCCTATTGAAAATGGGCGAAATGGGGTCAAAGGTCAGGACACTGGAGGGGGATCCATTTCATTGCCCTTGTGCAACATATCTTACCTAAAAATCTTCCGATTGCGACAAAACGTTATCATGTTGTTCCGTAGGTACAGTGAACAGGTTCTGTTGAATATCAACGAAATGAGGTCAAAGGTCATTGCACAAAAGCAAGATTTATTCCACAGCCATTACTCTCATAACTTGCGTAAAACTGCTTCTATGGCGACAAAACTTTAGTATGTTATTCTTGAGGTATACTGAACCAGTTCTGTTGAATATCATCGAAATGGAGTCAAAGGTCAGGACACAGGAGCGAGATTTATTCCACAGCCATTATCCTTTTAACTTGAGTAATAATTTCTGGTATGTTGGAAAGCGTATCATAATCAACGCATTGCATGATTTTACTAACTTGTTGAGCATATGTGCTTGTCGAAAATTGTGTTTGAAATGCATGTTCAATTTTAAATAAATTCTCAGTTTCGTGAATGCGTCAGTCAATTAAACGAAAGTTAAACACTTATTATTCACCATAGTAAATACTTGCACTAGCGGAATTTATTTGACATTTCTTTTATTAAGGCACCAAATTTTTATTCCTAACTCAAATATCTAGCGTCGTAAGTTTACAATTCTTATGTTGCAGTTACTTCATTTTCGCGGTTTCGCTTCCATTTTATGTGTTCTCTGGTTTTACGATGTCGCACATAAGCCACTTTCCACGGAGAAACGCATATTCTGTGTTTATCATACAGAGCGCTGTTGATATTCTTCCAGCCATAAAACCTCTGCATGGCGTAGTGAAAGGCACAGCGACGGAGCTTTATCAGAAGAAACAGGGTTCTATCTTGGCACTTCCCAGCTATTCCTTCGTATTAATCGGATGTCGGAATTCGTTTCGTTGTTTGAGCAGCGCAAATTTGTTACAATGACGGATCTTTTTTTTTACGACACGAAAAAAGTATATATTTACCAGTTTCCTGTAAATTAAAACAGACCTACAAGGGTTAATGCAATGAAGAGGTACCTATAGAATATAAAACTTTCTATTAGATGCACGCTGGCAATCAATACCAACAGAATCAGCAAACAATGAGCACGTCAGCTAAGATATGTACATTCACAGGGTGTCCCATAAACGTGTAACCAATTTCAAATAATGATAACAGTTTTAATACAACTGATCTCAATACACAACTTGTATTCATTCACAGAACAGATCATGAAGTTTTACATGCATTTCACATTGGCAGCATTTTCCACCCGAATAATGTCTAAACGGTTCCAACCATGTTCGTTCGAGAATGCCTGTATTAACTTTCTGCAATGCGAGGGCAATCCTCGTCTTTAGGGAAGCAATGTCTGCAACAGGGGTGCTGTAAACCTCACCCTTGATGAATACCCATAAAGAAAAGTCACAGGGTCCGGCGAACGTGAGTGTCATGCAAAGGGACCACCACAACCAATCTATCGATTGGGGGAAATTTGGTATCCACAGACCTCCTCACAATCAAAGCCCAATGAGGTGACGCCCCATCTTGTTGGGAAATCCAAGTTCATCCAGTTCATCCATCGAGTTCCAAGTTCATCCAATTGGTGATACACAAACTGCTCAGTCACCTCCAGGTAATTATCAGCTCGACATTCACTTTCGGGCTAGAATGTTTATGTTCCATTGTGCAATGCGAGTGTTGAGTTCCCTAAACTCTCACATTCTGTAACCGTTTCAGAAATATTGAAAGTGCATTTATCCGAGATGCAGATTTGTCTCAGGAAAGATTCAGCACTTGAAATGTTCTCCAACATCTCTTCAGCAAACTGTGTACGTTTCCCACGATCATCTGGGTTTATGTGATGGATTATCTGCAGTTTATACGGGTGCATTTCCAATCTCTGACGTAACACTCTGTGCACTGATGACTTGGAGATGGCCAGCTGTCGTGCTGCTTGTCTGATTGACTTTCAAGGACTGCGATTGAATGTTTGTCTCTCAACCCCTTCCTTTTCTGAAATCAGCGATGGCCGTCCAGGGCTTTTCTTTGTAAGGACGCTACCAGTTTCTTTGGATGACTTGTACCACTTTCTGATGCTGTTGCTTGTGGGCGGTTTGCTCCCATATTTTGTTCTGAAATATCCGCTGAAACTGCGTTTCGGATCGGGTTCCAATAAACCACTCCGCAATCTGCACTTTCGTCGGAATATCCTTTGGGTACAATTCTAGAAAGCTTCAGGGTATTCCTTACACCTGTAACAAACAGAATGCTGATATTAGTTTTGTATCCAAAGTTATCATCCTTTAAAATTGTTTACACTTTTTTGGGACACCCTGTACTGTGCGTATGCTAAAGTATTAAATTATAAAGAACGTACAATATAATAAGACAAGTGCCACCTTCACTTACATGCACAACCGTGACGCTGAGATTGATTTATAGACAGCTAACGCAAAGGATTCTGAGGAGTGTGAACTGAGTACTTCTAAAATATTGGCGAATATAAACTGATAATTAATTGTTAGTTGTTTAAATTGAACTTATGGTTAAGTTAATTTATTTGGAACACACAAAAATCTTAGGACTTGTAAGGTGGAGCTTAACTTCGTGACTTGACTTCAATGTAAAACTGCATTCTTGACCAAAAGCTTATTGCATTGGCTTTTCACTGAACTACATCAAGTTGTAAAGAAAATGTCCGGAAAAAATCGTATGTGCGTGTGTAATGCAAGATATTGAGGGCCTGGGGCGAGCTTAACATCCCAGAGTGCTGTGCGCGAAAGAACAGATTTTAAGTACAGCACGTACACATTTGCGATGAAGATTAGACTTCCCACACGACCATCAACACTCCGCTTCGGAAGTTGGGATATTTATGCAAACTCTGCAAATGGATACCCAATGCTTTGTATGGCCCACATCGGATGCAATGCTATTCTATTGCTGTTTCTCTGTATGAAAGTGAAAAATGTTGGTCACGGGTGACGAAAAATGGGTCGAATACGTGAATGTTACGCGACAAAGAGCATGGACTAAGCAGTGACAACCCCCACAAAAGGTCGTTAAGCCGTCCCTTCATGAACGGAGGCCAATGCTGAGTTGCCGGTGGGATTGTCGCTGTGTGATTTACTGTGAACTCTTACCGCAGAACAATACCATCACAACGGATACTTAAATCTAACAGTTAGGCCGTCTTCTTGCTGCACCACAAGAAAAGCGCTTAGCGTTGATTAATCTCCATGGAGTTGTTTTTCACCAGGATAACTCTCGTCCACATGTTGCTTTACGGACCCAGCAAACATTCCACTAACTGGAATGAGAAAAATTGCAGCAACCTCATTATTCCCGGATCCTGCCACGTCAGACTTTAAGTTCTTTAGGTCTTTGTCGAATTTTCTCGATAAATATCTTCCAATTCTCCAGCGTTAGTCCCACTTCCAGCCACTTCAGTGTCTTCTAATGGATCGATTCTATGTTCTGGTTTTGTCTTTAATTTTTTAACGTTTCAGCCATGGTGTATGTTCTATAGCACTCATTGCTGCAGTGATATTTAAAGCTGACAATACTCCCAATGACTTTAAGTCTCTTGAACATTCCATCACGACAAATGACAGCTGCACCCCGGACTCTCTTCCGACCATATTCAGCAGTCGTTAGCTTCCGGCTTTGTTTGCAGGATATACTGTAATACACCGTGCCACATCAACACTGTCTTTAAAATCGGAGTTACTTTCTCTTGCAAGAGCAGGCTACATAAAGGGCTCTATGCGAGGTGGCTCGTAACCTGCGTGCTCCTACTCTCCCGCCACAGGAGGGGACGTTTGAATTGGGCATGAAAAATCGAATCCAAATCAATGGAGATTTGCGCTCTTCACGAACGAGTCGAGGTATGCTTTACAGAGAGACTCTCGGAGAATTTCCATCTGGAAAGGGCCAGGGATCAGATATCATTTCCCTTATTGAGCGGAGCTTTCTTTACGAGACTCGAAACGATTAGTTGTTCGGGCATAGGTACGAGATGACAAATCCGATCATCATGATTTTTTGCAAGCGACTGGGCATCGTCCATGGTCAGGTTTTGACTCCTTCGGATTCCCGAAATAAATCCTGTGTCATTGAGGAATAATCATCCAAAATCTTGAATTTTTAAGGGTTTTTCCGATTTTGAGAAGGGGTCATTTGTTACCTATCTCCTCCAAAGATCTTCAGCCGATCGCGGTCACAGTAGCACAGAGAAAGGGAAGGACATGGTGAGTTGACATGTGGTTGGTATTATGGTGATTGCTCGTATCGTGAAAAAGATGACCATTAAAAACCTGACCAATTTTAATAATAATTGAAGAATCCACTCTCTATACGAGACTCGGGACAGTTAGTTGTTCAGGCATAGCTACGACTTGATACACCCGATCACCGTGATTTTTGGCATGCGATTGTACATCGTCCATGGTCCGGTTTTTACGCCTTCCGATTTCCGAAATTCCGTGTCATTGAAGAATTTCAATTAAAAGTAGATGGCTTTTTACTTGAACCGTTTAACGAAAGTCGGCTCACTAACATTAATTAAAAAAAATCTTTTGAATTGAAAAACGAAGAAATGGAAAAACTCCGTCTGTTAGCTCAACACTTGTCTAATCTATAAGAATCATAAAAATAAGTTTGTGTAGTGTGTGTGTGTGTGTGTCTGTTTGTTTTTCGCGATACAAAATGAAAAACGTAGTACCCGATCTGAGTGTGTTTACATGCAACCTGATCTTGCTTTATTTACATGCAACCTGATCACAACCAACGTGAATGCGTGAAGGAAAGTAGTTCACAATAAATTTTAGGCATTTCAAAGTTTCGTACTTTTGTTCTGGAAGTCATAAATTTTACGCGTTCGTTTTTCAGAATTTGTTATAATAGACGTCTTAATGAGCTTAGATTTTGCAATAGCTTCGCTCAAAATTTCCCAGCTGTACCCAAGTTATCGGTTACCGTTGGCGTCTTGCCCTAATATCCGTGAAAGGGAAGCAGGTAGTGTGCCTGTATGGGAAACAATCTGTTTTAGGAGACGAACCGATCTCTACCTGCTGCCGGGTGGCACATTGAACGCTTGGAGGTGAACAGATGATATCCTGGACCCCTTTTTTCAACTATATGCGTTGCAACTGGCGACACATTTATACTGAAAGCTGATAATGCTCGTCCACACACACACAGCGCTTCTGGTACAGCAATACCTTATATTGTCCGTATGGAGTGGCCAGCACACACATCTAACCTCAATTTCGTCTCTGAACTTTGCATGCGCTTCAAACTGCTGTGCTACAACAATGGGCATTGTTACCTATATAGGGATATCATAAACACCATTTTTAACAGCATGGAACATTGATGTGGTGTCTGTATTGCTGTTCGGTGTGACCACACACCATACTGAGACACTTTTAAATTTAATTTTTGGAATACTGATTTATGTTTATTCTTTTATATCAAATACAAAATGTAAGCGCATTGTGTAAAAGTAACATATGGCACGATGAAGATTTTCACCAAATTTCATTCAAATTGGTTAACTTGTTCTTTATTAATCGGAAGCCACTGTATTTACAAAAATAAATTAACTGATTGAATCTTCATCCTCTTCCTACCGACCTCATATCCGATTGGTATAAAACACAAAATTTGGATCATTCATTGGAGATGGTGTTTGGATAGAGGCCCAGATGTGGCACATATGCTCTGCTTGTACCATGGCGGTTGACCAGTCCACCGAAACTAGTGGCCCCAAAGTTAGGACCGTCTCATGGTGAACATTAAACCCTTGAACAAAAAAAAATCACCTTTCTCTACCTTTAGGATTAATTATGTGTCAGTAGTAAAATTTGTTTTTTTTTTATCTTGCTCTTTTCTCCTGGCAATTCTGTTAAAAAAATATCTTTAAATGGAATTTCTTTTTCCAAAGCACACATTCCATGAAATCAGCTGAGTTTGAGAGAAAAAAATACATAAATTATATGATTAAACAAAAAATTTCAAAAAAGGAAAAAAATTCTCTACCGAGGAAGGTTGCAGGAAGCAAATCTTGATTAAAAGAGAGAGCCAATTTAAAACGAAAGATGTCTGCTCATAAGAAGAAGTTTAAATGTTTTATTTTATGATAATCTGCTGTGCAATTATTTCAATCACTTATATGCTAACAGCTGACACATGTCGCTTTGGGTGATGCGTGTTCCCCGAGTTTCGGGAGCTTATTTTTTTTATGTGATGCAAATAATCCAATTGTACGTTAAATATGACGCATCTTTTATTCGAAAATTTGCGGGAAACGTTTCCTGAACATTTATTAAATTACGAAGCATACATATTACGAGTTTTAATTTATCAAGTAACGGAAAATCGGCGAGGGAGAAATGGGTTGCCTATAAAAATAACCAATTCTATCAAATGCATTTTTATTGGTACGAAAGAATATTATACTTTGCTTAATTCCTAAAATAGCTTTAGGTATTACAATTTGTGTTTAGTTTCTGAGTTCTTTTTTTTTTACCTGCAGAGCAGCAGATAAAAAACGGTCAGGTCCAAAACCATTTACATTAATGCTGTTGAAGTGAGAAAATTAAGATTCCATGGTGCAGTCGTTGTTTACTTCGTTTGACTAAATGACGTTTTCCTTTTTATTTCTCGTTTTAGAAAGACCATGTAGTGCAGATTGTTTCATAATGAAACTTAGCCATAAAACTGCCCCCAAATAGTTTCTTCTTTAAAACTGGTAGGTTTTGTAGCTTTGGACCGCTGAGAGGGACTTTGTTTGTCTTAATTTTTTTTTATAGCGAAAAATACACTCTTTGCAAAAAAAGAAAAAAAAGAGAAAGAAAAATTAAACAGAAAATAAAGAAAAGAAAAGAAAAGAAGAAGGACCCAGAAGAATCATTCAATCGAGATAAAAATTTGTATGTGCAATGTACACTGAAGTGCCAGAAAAACTGGTACACCAGTCTAATTCTGCAGTCCTGTGCCCCCACGGGAGCACAGGACTGCAGAAATACGACGGGGCATGGACTACACTAGCTTCTGGAAATATACTGTGGGCAATGCACACCATATTTCCTGCAGAGCGTTCCACAATTGGGTGTATTCTGAGGTCTCAGATTCCTGTGTTCGATAGCGCATTGCATGGCATCCCAAATGTGTTCTATTACATTCAGATCTGGGGACTTGGGTGGGAATAGCAACACTCCAAACTCAGATGAATGCTACTATAACCATAATGTGGCGTCCTGACATTTGTGTGGAGGTGCAATGTCCTGTTGGAACATGCCCAACCCATCAGCATGAATGCAGGACATGAACGGTTGTACCTCGTCAGAGAGGATGCGCACATAGCGTTGGCCGGCCACAGACGTTTGTAGACGTACCAGGGGTCCCAGTAAAGACCAGCTAAATACGCCGCATATCATTGCGAACCCCCCACTAGCAGGTACAGTTCCCTGTTGACAGGCGGGATCCATGGCTTCATGGGGTTCGTGCCACACACGAATTCTTCCATCTGCCCGATACAGTTGGAAACGCGGCTCGTCAGACCAGGCTACTTGTTTCCAGTCATCAAGTGTCCAGTGGCGGTGTTCCTGTGCCTAAGCGAGGACCATAGCCCTGTGTCGTGCACCCATCAAGGGGACTCGAGTTGGGCGTCGGCTCCCAAAGCCCATATCGTGCAGGGTACGTTGCACAGTTCGGACGCTGATGCTCGTTGAGGATCCAGCATTTTTAATTCTGATACCTACGAGAGTGCTGCACGCCTATCGCGTTAAAGGATTCTTGACAGCCGACGATGGTCACGTTCACCCAATGTCTTTTTACGACCACACTGATATCGTAGGTTGGAGGTTTTGCCGGAATTCTTGTAGTCACGGTACACCATTGCAATGGTCGTCCGTGAAAATCAGAACTTCGTTTCTTCCTCCGAAATACTATGATGGCCCATCTCACGATTGCCAACTATGACACCGCGTCGTTGAAAATCGCTTAAATCGTTATTACTTGTCATTCTCATGCTGAAAACAGCTCTGACAGCTGGCAAGGATGTCTATCGCTTTATATACGCACTGGAGGACGCAACCGAGTACGTGCATAGATGACGTTGCTATGTATTTTGCATAAGCTCGTCTGTACCAGTTTTTCTGGTACTTCAGTGTACATGAGTAGAAAAGAATCATATTGCAATTTTAGAGCAGTTGGATCATTTATTCTGATAAAACAGCTACACGAGGTACCTTATAGTACTACTTATAGCTCGGATATAAGCAGTTATCCGGCGTGACATAAACACATACACTTCACGGATAGTATTCTGAGGTACAGCCTGCCACATGGTGTCCACATTGAGGGTCAGTTTGCCGACATTTCTGGATGGGCGTAGGTAGGTGAACAGTAGTTCACCGTAATACCTGAAAAATAAATCCTGGGGTTAATACCATTTCTGGAAATACGTAAAATGATAAGTAAATTATCCTATTCGTACAATTAAAGATAGTTTCAAATTAAGCAAGACAAAGGCAATTTTTTGCTAAACCTCGAGTCAGAAGGTTAATTAGTCCTTGCAAAGATAATACCACTGGAAAACTGTTGTTAGACGAAACGTACATTTTGTGACATGTGCCATGTATAACCTTTCTTTTGAATTTGTGATCTCTTATGTAAATTTAGTTACTTTCCGTTAAACGTTTTCCCACTGTACGACACATTACTTTTCCGAAAATATTTTGAAATTTGGCAGTACTGGCAGGAAGTCAGAAGTATTAAGAATGTGAACATTGAATGAGAATCAGCAGAGATTTGAGCGGTATTTGATGCATTTTAGCATTACTCCAAGAGTATCACATGAACACACCGGACACTAAATTACAAATCTTTAACAGATGCGCGTAAACGTCACTTACGCAGCTTTAATACAAAATACGTGGTTACGTGCGTCAGCACAGCAGCTATTTAAGACTGCCACGCGTGAATAATCGTCAGAAGTGTTGACTACAATAGGAAAACCAAAGGATCTTTTGTAGTTCCATAAGAACTTGTTCTGGGTGCCAGCCTAGATGAAGCGTCGATTTTGAAAACAGACTGGTTTCTCAAAATGTTAGGTAACCAAAATTGCTTGTCTAATAGGCGTAAATGTGGCAAGACGACTATCTGTCAGGAACGAGACGGCCGTCGTTGGAGAAACAAGACTTCCTGTGTGCAGTAGTTGACCGAATCATTCAGTGAAGGTTATTCCTGACCGTTATCTCAACAACCTATGTCCAGGGAATTGAAGAGGATCCGCCTGGCAGTAGCATGGCTATACGGAAACCACCGAGCTTTACGAAGAATCGAAGAGTTCGTCAGCAATGTTGTCCGGAGCACAGAGACTGGATACTGCGAAAGTCCTGTAGTCCGACAAGTTGATGTACACCTTTCTTTTATTATTGAGGGTTTAATGACCATCGTGAGCAATTAAATGGGCAATAAGCAGTCGCGCACCTTGTTCTGTACGGAACAGTAGGCAGAGTGTTTAGCTGGAGCCTCATGAAGCAATTCACCCAGATTGCATGGTAAACACACCTAATGTTTCTGGAGCACGTTCTGCTGGTACGGGCCCCCTATTATAGCTGGAAGGGCCGGTGTCCTCCACCAAGGACTATCTTCATATTGTTGCCGATCAAATCCATCTTGCAATATTGACTTTTTCCAGTAGGAGACGGCTGTTTCGTGGACGAAAATGCTATTGCCCATTGCGCGTGGGTTGAGCAGCGGTTCAGCGAACATGACAGAGACCTCCACAAAAATCTCCAGCCACTACAAAGTCCGGATATGAATAAATTAAGAGCAAAATCCTCTTCCGTCAAATATGAACCAGTTAAAGAACTGGCTAGTAAACTCCTGGTACGCTGTAGACATAGATGGACTCCACACCTTGTGGAATCTATGCCAAACTACATACGCGCTGTAACTCGGGCTAAAGGTGGTCCAACCAGGTTTTGAGTAAAAGTTTCTAATTATTTGGCCAGTATATGTACTATAGAGATATAGCGACTTATATGTTTTAAGATTTCTGTGCGAGAGTTGTTGTTGGCAAGTAGACATATAAAACTAATCATTGATGAATATTATGTATGAGTGAATTGACTTTCTAGTGAGTGGTGAACAGATACAAGATGTGGAACTGTTCGTGAGATACTAATTAAGTGTTTTCCTCACTGTTTGTTTATAACATTGACAAACCGTGATTTACATTCACGAAATTAATTATGACATTAGCAGACACATATTTAAGCACGTAGATTTACAGCTATTTAAACTTAATCATCATGCATTAGAATCATGAGATTTGGGCAAAACCGCATCACAGGAGAAATCGGTAACAGACTAAAGATTAAGGGATAAACTGTACCTTTGGATTAAAAAGGGTTATGGATGACTCCTCGTGAACCTGCAACGAGATGTCCTAAAAAATATTCGTGCAGTCAGAGTTTATTATTTCTCAAACTGATTGTTACTGCATGTTCTGAACTTCAGCAAACGTACGTGCTGTCTTATGGCTTCGTTGAATCTGTGAAAAATAAATGTTCATAGACGAACAGCATTATCAATGAATGAAATACAGAATTACACCATTGTATAATACAAATTTGAAAGATGTGAATCCGCTCATTGGTGTAAATACGACATGGATGTTCAGATAATATCCCAAAACTCGAAAATGTCGTGTTCCTGGAGCGGAAACCGAATGCGCGTCTCACGAATAGCGTCCGAGTATTCTAACCACTACACCATACACAACGACTAAGTTTCAAGTTTCCGATTAAATCGGAAAATCAGAACGACCAAGTTTCAAGTTTACACAACCCAGAACGACCACGTTTTTCTACGTCACCATTCCACCACCCAGAACGACCAAGTTTAAAGTTTCCGATTAAATAGGGAACTTGAAACGTGGTCGTTCTCGCTGGTGTAGTGGTTAACATACTCGAGGCTATCCGGGAGACGCGGTATCGGTGTTCGCTAGAGGACGACTAAATTTTCAAGTTTTCGGATATTATCTGACCTAACATCCATGTCATATTTACACCAATAAACGGATTCACGTCTTTCAAATTTGTATTGAACGGTATCATGTTAGATTTTTCTATAATGCAAATTTGCTATATAAAAGAACAAGAAAATAAAAAGGACACTGAATTTTAAGGTGTAATAAGTACGTATACGAATCCGTTCCGAGACAAAACAAATTTTACAAGAAATATTTTAAGAAAAGAAGAATAGTAGCGAAAAAAAATGCAATACTAAGCACTTATCAAGATACACAACGTTCGCAGGTTTGTTCACCGTGAAGAAAACCAGTTACAAAAAGATTTTTTCCAGCAGATTTCTAGAATCCGCGAAGTATTTTCAAGCAAAAAAATAGATACTTACACCCATTTGTTCGTTAAGAAAATCCTGACCTATACATAAAATATTCCTCATAGTGATTGATATCAAAAACAAAAAGACTTTCTCAAACCGAACCGTTAGTATTAGATATAGGTAGGAAAACCTTATATGTATAACATTACTATGATTTCTAGTAGGAAAACTGTGTATTATTTCGAGAAGAAAACTTGTCTAAAATTTCCTTCATAATTTAGTTAAATATTTTCTATTAGATTTTTGAATCACAGATACTCCTGCAAATTAGAACATACTCTATATGCTCAAATTATTGTTCACAGCGAAATCTGTGAGATGCAAAATAAATGGTTCATATCCATACTTTAGAGGCAGATATATCTGGAATGATATACTTTATGCATTCACGCTCCCTACTGGGGAAAATGTGCATTATTTGAAGAAGAAAAGATATAGGTGGAAAAACAATAACTTCAATGCGAATTTTAGAAGTAATGATATGGGGAAAAATATTTTTTGAATTTATCAGTATCTGCATTTATTGTGAGTTACGCATCGAAAACAACAACAATAAAAATTATGGGGTTTGTAAATAAGCCCATACTTTTTGTCTTTTATACAGCAATTCTAAATTAACTTTTCGTGTCACCCCTAGTCCGATTTGAAGGGTTGTTTTTCCAAGGTAAAATAACTTTTTAAATGGCACTAATAAGATTGTTTGGATTTGTTTTGTTCAAGATTGTCCCATTTTTGGAAATCTAGAAGTTTCACTACCAGAAATACGGATTTTCATTATCCGATTATCTCCTGCATTTGAATTTTCAGTACCTAAAACCTGGTATCTGGGGTGCTCAGATATCCAGATATCAAAATGGAGTATCCGAATTATAAAATCAAAATACCCAGATACATCAAAAATTTGAATATTCCTGTACACTGCTCGAAGTAGAAATTGTCACATCGGAAAGTATTTGTTGTGGCGCTATGTAAATTGGTATGGGTGTGTGTCGACAGATGCGATGGGTCATTTAAATGATTGCAGTTGCGAATCAGTCACATGATACGTGAAGGAGATAAAAGAAAAAAAAACGACTCGACGTAGTTAATATTGGTCTTCCTCAGCTGGAAGTGTGATATTAGAGTGATCTCGGGGGCGAAAGTACGTTTAAAGAGTGAGAAAGGTGTACAGGCTATAGAAATCCCCATTTCCGCAAACAGCAGATTGGCTGAGAATGGTTTGCTCTATCCATCTATTGCGACGACTACCACGCACTCCAGCACATAGTCCCACGAACTTACAGTAATGCCGCACGAGGATACTTTTATTGATCCGATAAATAGAACCATGTCATATTCAGTGACGTGTCTCGCTTTGGTCTCAGAGTCTACAGTCGGAGACTGCCACTCATCGCAGCATATAGTCCCGCAAGGTTACGGTTATGCTTAACGAGGAGACATTCGTGATCGGACAAATACCACCATGTCATATTCAGTGACGTGTCTCACTGTGGTCTCAGACCCTAAGGTCGGGGACTACCACTCACAGCACCATAGAGTCCCGCAAAGTTACGGTTATGCCGCACGACGAGACATTCATGATCGGACAAATAGAACCATGTCGTATTCAGTGACATACCTCGCTTTGGTCTCAGAGCCTACGGTCGTGGACTACCACTCACAGCAGCATACAGTCTGACAATGTTACAGTTATGCCGCACAAGGAGACATTTGTGATCGGACAAATAGGACCATGTCATATTCAGTAAAGTGTCTCACTTTGGCCACAAAGCCTAAATTCGGAGACTACCATTTACAGCAGCATACAGTCTGACAAAGTTGCAGTTATGCCGCACAAGCCGGCATTCGTGATCGGACAAATAGGACCATGTCATATTCAGTGATATATCTCACTTTGCTCTCAGAGCCTACGGTCGGGGACTACCACTCACAGCAGCATATAGTCTGGCAAAGTTGCAGTTATGCCGCACGAGGATACATTCTTGATCGGACAAATAGGACCATGTCATATTCAGTGACGTGTTTCACTTTGGCCCCAAAGCCTACGGTCGGGTACTACCATTTACAGCAGCATACAGTCTGACAAAGTTACAGTTATGCCGCACGAGGTGACATTCGTGATCGGACAAGTAGGACCATGTCATATTCAGTGAAGTGTCTCACTTTGGCCCCAAAGCCTACGGTCGGGGACTACCATTTACAGCAGCATACAGTCTGACAAAGTTACAGTTATGCCGCACAAGCCGACATTCGTGATCGGACAAATAGAACCATGTCATATTCAGTGACGTGTCTAAATTTGGTCTCAGAGCCTACTGTCGGACACTAACACTCACATCAGCATATAGTCCGGCAAAATTATAGTTATGCCGCCCGAAGAGACATTCGTGTTCGGAAAAATAGAATCATATCTTATTCAGGGACGTGTCTCGGTTTGGTCCCAAAGCCTACGGTCGGGGACTATCATTTACAGCACCGTATAGTCTCGCAATGTCACAGTTATGCCGCACGAGGAGACATTCGTGATCGGACAAATGGGACCATGTCATATTCAGTGACGTGTCTCACTATGGACTCAGAGCCTACTATGAGGAAGTAGCAGACACGTGACTGTCATCATGGAAACGAGCCTTTGTAACGCTAGTGACGGACAACCAGTCACCGTTGAAATGATACTGTCTCACTTTGAAAGTTTAGCTTTCCGTTATGCCGCACAAGCCGACATTCAAAATGCGGTATTTGGAAAATATTAATGAGATTGAAGGAAAAGATCTCTATGTGCTGAATGTAAGTATCTTCGAAGCTGACGTGAGCAGTTTTCCAGAAGTGCAAATAGTAAATATTTTCTATTACTTCGTCTTTGGCCGAAGCGCCATTACCATACAACAGTTCGAGGCATTAGAATCATATAAAATTCTCTGAGCATATTACAATTTCTCATCGGGCATATTCTTGTACATGGTAATTTAGTGAGATTACTAATTAGTGAGCAATTAGTAACTCTTCAATAAAAAGTGTTTTTTTATGCTCTGGGAAGCGATTTTCAAGACTTACAAAAATTGAGGGAAACATCTAGTAATCTATATACATATATATAAAAGTGAAAGTTTGTATATTTGTTTGTTTGTATGTTTGTTTGTCCGCTATACAAATCTACAGTTTTCAACTTAGAACCACCAGATTTGGTATACTATCTCATGGTACCCTAACTTAGATCGTAGAAGGGTTATGGAAGGGATCGGGGCCCGGGGGATCAAGGGGCCCCCCATACAAAATTTTCGTAAACATTTCTACGGTTTTCCATTTAGAACAACCAAATTTGGTATTTATCTCATGGTGCTCTAACTTAGACCGTACGCGGTTTTTGGAAGGCGTCAAAGGGCTCCCATACAAAATTTTCGTAAAAAGTTTTACAGTTTTCAATTTGCAACCACCAAATTTGGTATAGTATATCATAATACTCTGACTTAGACCGTAGACAGTTTTTGGAAATGGTCGGAGCCGTGGGGTCAAGGGGCCTCCCATAAAAAAAATTCGAAAAAAGTTCTACAGTTTTCAATTTAGAATCCCCAAATTTGGTATTAACGGGAAAATTACAGGAATATATTTTTCAATCATAAGACTTCACCCGTTGAACGTGGTTATTCCACGAATATTTACCCGGGAAATACCGGGTACCCCTGCTAGTACATAATAAATGCCAAAAGATTGAATATTCAAAGTACACTGAATTTGCTTTTACCACTTACGGGTGACCAGTGTAACCCTGCTCAGAAAACTTAACTTGAAAATTTCATTGTCCTGGAGCAGGAATCGAACCCCACATTACACCACCCAGGACAGGGAAGTTCCAAGCAACTGAGTCACAGGAATCTGAAAGTCCTCAGATTTTCACTAGTCGAAGCGTACACTGCTTCCTCATAGCGCATTGACCCAATTCCCGGATGTAGGTCAGAGGTCACCAGTACCACAGATAAATCAATGAAGGAAAAAATATTCTTCATAATATAATACATGGAAAATCGACAGAATATTCAAAGCAAACTGAATTTGCTTGTACCACTTACTGGTCATCCATGTAACACTTCTTAGAAAACTTGAAAAATTCATCTTCCTGGAGCGGAAATCGTACCCCGTTCGACCAGTATCGAACCCCGCTTGACCAGTAAGTGGTATAAGCATATTCAGTTTGCTTTGAATATTCTGCCGATTTTCCATGTATTATGAAGAATATTTCTTCCTTCATGGAAAAAGATTGTTTTCAAGCCCAGCATTTCTGTCGCTCTGTGACGTGCGAGAGAGACAGTGGCCAAAAGTAACCCGTATTCTAAAACGACTAGGCTGTGGAGCATGGTGTCAGTGGAAAATGACCTTATGATGCACCACATACGTCAGAATGTTAAGCGAAATTCGCCTCTGGACTTTCCATTCCGAGAAGTCTGATGCACGATGCTGAGGCAGGCCAGCAGCTGCAATAGACAAAAACCTGGCCTTTGTAGAAAACCTAGTTTTGAAAGGTCAAGGAACAAACATTGCATTTATTTCTACACGATGACCACGAAATGACAGAAGTGATATTTTGCGGCAATTTTTGGTGTTAACACTGGAGGCTCAAACCTTATTAATAAACAGAGTTGGCAAAGGTTTTATTCAGTGATAGATGTGAGAAAATGGAAACAATTCCATGAAATTACCTAATTTTGGAAACTCCTGTGTTAAATCAAAGTGCCGCCCCGGTGGCGCAGTGGTCTAAGCGATGGCCTCTGATCATTCGTCTGAACGGGGTCCGGGTTCGAATCCCGGTGAGGCATGGATGTTGTGTTTGTCTTACGGCACTGGCTCTCTCCCTTCCCTGGAACCAGTGACCCTAAATTAGGGACGGGCGACTGCTTATAGCCCATTGAGTTGCTCACGGTGGTCGTTAAACCTCCAATCAAAAAAAGAAAATAAATTAAAGTAAATCCAGTTTTGTAAAAATTGCTCTATATTCTTTTCTCAAGGCAATTTCCTGTCACTGAAAGGAAAATATGTTTTCCATCATCGAAAGAAGTCTGAGCCATATTAAGAGAACAAACTTAGAATTTAAAATTCATTGGGTGAAATACTTTTTTTCTCAGATAGGTAGCTCTAAAAGTGATTCCAAATTACTGTGAATGCTTAAACCTTAGTAATTATTTCAGATTCACATACAATATACAATACAATATGCGTCGAATATAAACTTCAGAGATTTCAGATTCATTTTATTATTTCGGGGAAAGGATAAAACTTTAGGGGGTACTGATTTCCAGATTAAGAATATAGAAATACTGTGTTGATTATATGATATTTAATTATTTGTAGGAATACATAACTGCATCAATATTGCAGTGCTGAACACATACTTCATCTTGCACTTCTCTATTTCCATAGAAGATAAATCAGGAAGTTCGTTCGCATCATGGTACTTAAAATTTATGACCGACCGTTTCCGAACGGTACCTAAGAATTTAAAAGCGAAAGCAAGTATAAAAGATAGAACGAAGGAAAGAAAATGACGCGTGCAGAGCAGACTTCTAAAGAAAACTACTACAGCTGACATGAGAAGATCTAATAAAATCGAATACAAACTTCAGAGTAGTATGCACACATAACAAAAATTGCATAAGTAAAAAAAAATTATATTAAAGAAAGAACAGATGAAAAAATGAACGAAAAACGACCCAGCAAAAACAGAATTGCTGGAAAACTGCTGGCCACCAACTGGCAGTGATGGGTCACTGCTGGCTGAAATCTGCCGCTCACGGCCCGGTAGTGGTCCGTTGGTGGCAGCGCTATCAGTTGGCGAGCCATTGATGGCCCTGCAGCATCGCCGTAAATTGTGGGCCTCCAAGCAAGTGCCACTAATGGTCCGTTGCTGGCAACCAATGCAACCCCCAACAGCAGGTGGAAGCAACGGGACTGCGCATGCGCAGAAGCAACACTTGCTGTGTCTCTCAGGGTACCAGTTAGTTGAAGACGACGCTATCGCCATCGTGTTATTTTAGTACATGTTAAAAAAAAAGTCCATATGTGGACAGGCGAATTAATTTCCTAATGAAATTTTACATTGACGAAGATATCAAATTAAGCCGTGAAATACTAGATTACAGCCATGAAATACACCCACTCCATTCCCATGAATAACAATTCATGGAATGGAGTGGATGAATAACAAGAAAAAATTTGAAACCGTCTGAAACAAATGTCCTGGAAAACCATTAAAACAACGCTTGAAAAAAAGAAAGAATTATACGCGTACAAAATTTACTAATTATTTGAAAGAAAAAAAAAGCAACGCTATGTGGTGTACTCATCCATGGGTTGAATACACAAGACTGGGAGGAATTCGCTTCTAAAAATAACGAGAAGTAAAATAAAATATCTTTACTCTATAAAACAAATGTAGCTTCGGGCAACGGAAAGGAAAGACACAACGTTAAAAATGTAACAGAATGTAACATGAACCCGGGTAAATATATATTTATGCAACAATCTCTTTTCAAGACGACAAGGACAGTGCAAAACTTTGGAAAGCGACTCTAAGTATGTACACTCCTTGAAAATGAGTAAAGTTCCCTTAAGGTAAAAAAAAAAACTATCGCTGCGTTGAAAAAATTAATTTATGAATTATATGAAACTGACTTTTATTAAAAATACCTCGCAATATTGTAAAATGAAAGAGGGAAGCATTCGATTACACATTGCATACGAAACAGACCGCTTTAAGCATACGCTTGAACGTGACGAATTAGTCCGGTCGGTAGAGAGCTCAGCTAACATGCAAACGGGCAGTTTTCCGATCTGTTGTGAAAATGATGGGGTGCCAGCTGCTGGCCCTTCTGTTGGCAGCTCAGACATTTTATTGACGCAGTGCTAACGCCCCAGCAAGACTGTTTTTGCTGGGGAAGGAAACCAAGAACGATAATTAGTTGTTAGAAAAAGTACTCATGTTGCATTGAAATTCTACACAAGATTTGCTCGTACGTATGGCGAATCCAAGTAATAAAAAACAATATTTATTATAAATCCTGTCCAGCCGTTGTTCTAAGATAATGGTGTTATCAAATAATTTTAAATGTATATACTCTACATAGATTGCGAATATGTCGTTCTGATCCATCTGTTTTTCCGATCCAGAGCTTTCGTATTTCTCGTGCTTGTAAATTTCTTCGCAGACGAATATTTGGGTGGTGCATTTTTATTAGTATCTAAGACGAGCTTTACTCCTAAGCAAAAAGGCGAGAAACATCATTTCCAAAAATTATTAAATTTCTTTCCTATGACTAACAAAACTGAATTTCGCAAAATTTTCCTCCCATTCATTTTGTAACATGCTCGCTTTCTTCATCTTATTTCACCATACCGTGAGCAGAAGAGCATAAGATTTAAAGACCTTTCTATCACTTGAAACGGATTTCTAATGAGAGACCTAGACGTGTGTGAGACGAGAACATAAAAGTTGTGGTTAAATCGCGAGTACGTCTTAGTAGTGCCTTTAGGTAATGCAACTCCCTCAACGTTCATTTCCATTTGTTCCAGTTTATGCACACAGACGAGGTCTTAATCGGAAACCTTGCGAGCACTTCCATGATCATTTTTGGATTAAAATGACTGCGGCAGCTTTAGAAGATTATAAATGTACATATTTCATGAAAAGATGTGATTAGAAGATTATCGATCGAGATTGACTGAATATATTTAATGAATAAGAGATTCATTTTGCGTTTCGAAGGAAGATCTCTCTTGTGCGCGTGTGAAATTGCATAATAGATGAACTGATCTTTGCAAAGAATACTGATTTCTGTTAATCACGAACTTACAGTAAATGGCCAAACGTATTACGACACCGCTGCGGATGCCAACATGGGGCAAATAACATGCTAATGGAGTGCACATACATGATTTGAATGGAATTCGTGAAAGCTGCTGCATAAGACGGATACCAGCCAACTTGTATTTGAACAAAAATCACACGAGAAGCAGATCGAAGGATATCGAAATTGGAAAGATTTTTGAACATCATATAGGATTTTCGAGATATTAAACTTCCTTCTGGAAACAATATGGAGCGTTATGAAAGCGGGCTAGCGTGGAACATCAGCTCGGGCGATCACGCATTTGTACAAGAAAATAAAAAGAAGGGAATCTAAAGGCTGTGGTATGTCGCAAAGAAAGCTTCTAAAACTTCAGTGCAATAACTCAGACAGTATGGAGAACGGGTGTGCGAATAAAGCGGAGAGCTGAACACACTTATTTTCCATGCTCCAGCTGTCATTACAAACTTCTAAAACGGAGAGTTAGCTCACTTGCAAGGTTGTATCAGAATAATAAGACCACCCCCATAATCACCGTGTACCCGCGCAGGCGCGTCACAGAGTGCACGTGACAAGGTAGATCAGACAAAGAAATAAACGTCCGGCCAGTACAGATGAGTCATAAGTGCGGAACGTGAGCACAGTGGGCAGAGGTAGTGATTTGACGAAAGTGCAAACAGGACTGACATCGGCTACAGCGCCAAGGGTAAAAGCATCTCAGAAACAGCAGCTTTCGTGGGCTCTTCGCGAACTGCTGTAGTAAGAGTGTACCAAGAATGGACCGCTGGCACACCGACTACCTTATGACGTCATAACTGTGGAGTCCCAAAGGCCATCGACCCCAAAGGAGAACGTCGCCTCGGTAGAATTCTAAAGGGCAATAGACGCTCAACAGTGCAGCAATTGACCACGTAAATGAACTCTGAGGCACCCAGATACGTGTCCTTGATAACAGTAGAGTGAACTCTGTTACGCATGGGACCCCGGAGTCAACGTTGCGTCAAGGCGCCCATGCTAAATCAGGTCCATCAACAACGACGCCTGCAAGTCGCATAGGACTACAGTCATTGGACAGTGGAGGAATGGGAAAAGGTTGCCTTCTCCGACGAATCGAGGTTTCTACTGCTCAGAAGTGGCGGCCGGTGGCGAATACTGCGTTTGGCACACGAAAACGAACACCTGGACAGGCTTGTTGGTCAAGTGCAGGTCGGCGGTGGCAGTGTGCATATCTGGGGGATGTTTTCCTGGTATGATTTGGTACCGCTGGTATCACTGGATGAGTGCCTGAACGCCAATGGATATCTATCCAACCTCGCTGGCTACATGCGTTCCTTGATGTTAGACATTTACCCTGGTGGTGATGGGATCTACAAACAGAACAATGACTAATGGGGTGCGGGACTGGTTCCAGGAACCCGACAGCGATGTCTCCGTTCTCCCTTGGCCGGCGAACTCGCCCGATTACAATCCCATAGAGCACTTGTGGGACAATTTGGATCGACAGATTTGACGAGCCGACCCACATCACGTCATCTCTGAGACCTCCGTGCTCTGCTGCAGTCCAAATGGGCACGTGTGCCTCGGGAAACCTTCCAGGGTCTCATTGCGTCCATGCCCCGCTGTCTCGCTGCTGTCATCTGAACCAAAGGTGGTTATTCGTATTATTAGGTTGGTGGTAATTTTATTCTGATGCGACTGTGTATGATGGAAATTGTGCTTAAATCTCAAGCAAAGAAGTATGCATAACTGGAAACAGATTATCTCAAATGAATTCGGATAAAGTCCATTTTTGAGAATTTACCCGAACTGCGTCTGGAGGCAACTCGAAGAACTTCACACTCAGGGTTACATTCCGCAAATGCACAGTGCATGGAGCCCAAAACGAGAAGATTTTTTAGGTATTTCGTAGTGTGGAAAAGTTGTTTATGGTTTTTGCTAAACTACAGACAGTACGATATTACTTAATTCTCACGGCTGCAATCACTGTCACAGATCTTGACTAAAGTGGTTGCTTCCAAGAGAGATACATAGCTCTCTTTAGAGCGGATGTGATTGTGCTAGAATTTTTGTGAGATAGAAATTCCAAGAACGGTACATATTCGCTTGGAAATTCATCCAGTCACATATCCACGTCGTTTTTGTAAGTTCAGGGCTGTAGCTGAGGGCGTCGTAGAGTACTGAACGCTTGGAAAGCAATGTGGAGCTGTACACTGAGTGAAAATAAATAATGGGATACCTACGCAATAACTCGTAGGCTTACATGTTGCCTGGATAAGAACGGTTAGATGGCGAGCAATTGCATCCACTAAGTCACGATATAGTTCCACAGGTATCTTCACACCTGCTTGCCGAACGGCTGTCCATATTTCCGTCGTATTTCTGAGTGGAGGATCCAAAGCATAAACGGACATTTCTACAGCACCCTAAAGATATCCTACAGCGTGAACGCGGAGGCCATTTCATGGTGGAAACTTCTGAGGAATGCTCTTTTAACAATATTCTGGTGACCAGAGCTCTATGAAGAGACGCATTGTCCGGTTGGAAGAATTCATTGCCCTTTGGGGAAATGAATTCTTCCAACATTTCATTTCCCCAAAGGGCAATGAATTCTTCCAACCTGACGATAGACCATCTTCGTCCATTCATTGCCCTTTGTGATGAAAATGAATAGATGAAGATGGTCTGCAAGGATAGACTCGTAGCGAGAGGACAGTTCACAGATGCATCCAGACGAACCAGAGGTCCCAACGTACGCCAGCTGAACACACACGAGACCAAAACTGAACCTTCATCAGTCGGAACAATTCTTTGTTCAGACTAACTTTATGAAGTTTGCACCAGTAACCTACCGTCTGCGTGAAATAAGAGGTAATCGGACTCACGAGACCAGAAGACACCTCTACAATCATCCAAGGTCCAGTGCCGATCTTCTTTCACCCAGTTGAGGTGTACAGTCTTGTGATGTGGGGTTAGAAATTAATTGTTATTCTTGTCGGTCTGCAGCTGACATAACCTAATACTGCTAATGAGTCCCTATTGACCTTAATGGAGATGTTTCTGGAACGTCTCTAGTTGAAGGTGGTGGTGATATGTGCTTGTGTTGCTCTCCAGTTGGTTGCAACTGTGAGGGACAGATGTAGACGGCCCCGTTCATCAACTACCTTTCTCCACCCACAGCGCTGACCACGATGCGATATTTTTCCAGAAGTGGAGTACGCGCAATACGCCAATAATCCTGTAGAACGAGAATGCTGGGATTCCTGTACTACCTCTGCGATAGAGTGACCCATGTGCCCGGCACTTACTATCATCCATCTTCAAACACAGTTAACTCACGAGATTTATCCGCAGACACATCGAATTTCCACCAAGTGAATACAGTTATGTCATCCTACGTTTACGCCTGCTAAATGGTTGTTTCATCTTCTAGCGAGAGTGGGTGACCACGTCGGGTCGCTCAGAAATCAGGTATATCATGATGCCTTCTCTCAGAATATAGTGATGGGTGTAAGATTAAAGGTATTCCGTGCTGAGATGTAGATAAGAAGAATTCAAAGCTGCAGAAGCACGGGGATTTTTTTCTTGAAGCAGCAGACAAGATTTTAAATATTCCTTCTAAAACGTAGGATCTAAAAAACATCTTTATTTACAGTTTAAAAAATTGACCGTGTTTCGACAAAAAATCACTGAGATTTCTGATGCTCATGTATACCCTGGTGGTTGTGTTCAAAGATTTGTTCAAAAATATCAACGGAAAACTTTCACAACAATGACTAGCTAGAAATGTACCCACAATTAGGTATGTGGGGAGCATGGACTACCAGGAATCTGTGATATCTTTATTAAAAAACATTTCTAAAAAAAATACTCTATTGCTTTCGGAGTTAAAACCCAAAACATATTTTCATTAATTAGACGTGATAGAGACGTAGTTCCAACTACTTTCCATTTTTGAGTTTATAACATTCCTTCTTTATTGGACAAGAATTGATAATCGGCAAATCTTTGCTATGTGGGATCGACCTATCGAAGCCTGGGTACTCGCTGGGCTGAATACAGATATACGATCCGTAAGAATCTGCTGTTTCAACATTGTCAAGCTTACTGCCGACTGCTTTTTAATAAGCGTTCTATGCTTTTTACTGAGGGTCTATATATTATTAAACTTGGACCAATTTTCTGCAATGAAGACGTATACATCCCCTTTACCTGGAGGAATCTGATTTTGCAGTACTCTCAGGAAAAAGAATCCGGATGATTACAAACGAATTTTCAACAATACTTTGTAGTGAATGGCAATGATTTATGTGTATATTTACATAATGTGAATTACTTATGCTTCTGTCCGTTACTATTCAGCATTGCGCCGTTCTAATCTTGATTCACTCAATGGCCTTATGATGCGGCTATAGTGGTTGCGAGAATGCTCGCCAGAGCTTTAATCTACCATAATTTTTTAAATTGTAAATAAAGACGTATTTTAGATCCTACGTTTTTAGAAGGAATATGTGAAATGTGGTTGTGTGTTTTAGCTGCTTTATGAAAAAACACTTACTGTGCTTCGACAGCTTTGAATGATTCTTATCTATATTGATGGATCATGATTCAAGCTTTGAAGAGCTAAATACTAGTGAATTTTGAAAAGCCTGTATGTGAAGATTGAAAGAGTCATTAAGACATGAAGCATTTGAAACTCATGCACTGTTGGAATGTATTGTGATATAAGTGAGTAAAACATAAACAAAATAGCAGGTGTCCCACTCGTAATTTTACCCAAGTTTTTATGAATGACATCGTGAATAATTACTGTGATTGAATGATATTTGGTAAGAATATTCCTACAACCATGGAAAACAGAACCATATCATAAGAGCAGCTCCGGTGGCGCAGTGGTCTGAGCAATGGGCTATGATCATTCGTCCGAAAGGAGTCCGGGTTCGAATCCCGGTGAGGCATGGGTGTTGTGTTTGTCTCACGGCACTGGCTCACTCCCTTTCCTTGGAACCAGTGGCCCTAAATTAGGGACGGGCGACTGCTTATAGCCCATTGAGTTGCTCACGGTGGTCGTTAAACCTCCAATAAAAAAAATATCATAAGATTTATTGAAAGTGTCTGCTCTTTGCATCGAGACAGGCTTAAACACCAGACTCCATATTTCAGAAAGTTGGCGGCAGTTGCACCAGACATCTTGAATTACATCTTTTTTCAGACGAAGCGTGCATTCACTTATCGGGATACATAAATGTACAAAAAACGCGTATGTGGGCAGCGGCAAATCTTCACGCATTTACCGAAAAACCACTTCACGCACAAAAAATTTGGAGTGTCCTGTGCACTGTTACATCTGCGGATCATAGGGCCCATCTTCTTTCAGGATACGGTCACAACAGTCGTCTTCGTGGAAATTATACAGGCATTCATTAACCAACTTCACCCTGAAGATCTTACCACTGGATATTTTCAATACGATGCGGCAACTTGCCACACGTCACATGTGACTATGGCTAAAATTGAGTCTTTCTTTGGAGATCGCTTGATTTCTAATGAAAGGTGGCCACCTCAGTCTCCTGATCTAACACCCCCTGATTTCTTTCTCTGATGGTATCGTAAATCGGTGATGTTTCAAAACAAGCCAACAACTCTTGAGGCATTGAAGAACCACATCTGCGATTTAGTGGCAGTGATAACGTCGGAGTAACTGGCGAGACCTTTTTGAAATATGGAGTCTAGTGTTCAAACCTGTATCTTTTTTTTTTAATTAGAGGTTTAACGACCACCGTGAGCAACTCAATGGGCTATAAGCAGTCGCCCGTCCCTAATTTAGGGCCACTGGTTCCACGGAAGGGAGAGAGAGCCAGTGCCGTAAGACAAACACAACATCCATGACTCACCGGAATTCGAACCCAGACCCATCTCGGACGAATGATCAGAAGCCATCGTGTTGCGACACCAGAGATGCCAAACCCGTTTTGATGGACATTTACAACATATCATATGATATGGTACTATTTTCCATGTAAGAAAATATGTTCTTACCAAATATCATTCAATTACTGCAATTATTCACGATGTTATTATTAAAAACTTGGGTAAAGTAGCAAGTGGGACACCCTGTACTAAATTTAAAAAGTTGGTAAGAGTTACACATGAAAACTCTTTTACTAAGAAAGTATATTTAGTTGAAATGTTGCGTAAAATACGCTAATGATCACTTCTATACAGCTCATGAGACTTCCTTCCTTGTATGTTTGATGCATTTCCGATTTAAACGTCGGTAATGTTGGCATATTTTGAAAATTGGCAGGTCTTCCTCACGAAGGAGAATGTACCATGGGAGTAGTACTTTTGACCATCCGTGTTCTTACAAAGTGATTGGGATGAAGCCCTGGGAAATAACATTAATCTCGCAATTTCTACATTTCGCTTTCCCCAAATAAGATAAAAGCCAATTTGTAGCTCCCGAAGCATAGAGACCTACATGAAAATTCCAGTTGAAATCCCATAATTGGCTTCAACGAGAATTTGCAGCTTTTACTCCGTCAGCACGGGAATTTACGCACCGGAGCCTGTCTAATTGCCCTAATAAAACATTCGTTAAATCAGCGGAACAAAGATTATGGATTTCCCTGTGGTGCCATAAACTTAATTAAGTTCTCCGACAAGCAAAAAACGAGGGTAATCTCAACAAACTCAGAACTTATAGCTTGCAATGTATCACCATTCGTCACAGAGATTATTGGTTTAAGTGGAACAAATTGTTCTTTATTTCATTTGCGATAAGTAATAAACTCGAAAAAATATTGCTGACAAAACGGAATTTGCTTCTGGAAAGCATTTAATCAACACAAACTATGACAAATAAAAAAATAGCTGTTGAAACATACATTCAGTGTCACACGTGATGCGGAATTCGGCTGCTAATGGGATGTTAACAACAATCAAACTGAGCTCGAAAAATATCTTGCGTATGGCTAAACAATTTGCAAATGCCGCTTGTAGTTTTAGAACATGGAGAAAAATGTGTGACCGGAACCCTTACGCACTTCTCTAAACTGGACCTGGCCCAGAATGACTTGATCCAGCTCAGTAAATAATGTTATTGTTATTGGATAGATTCAGTTACAATTGCATGTCAATTGCATAAAGTCTCTTCCTCTGAATAAGTCTGGCATACTCTTCCTAATACTTATTTACCTTACAGTTTTAATCACTTTTATAGAATAAATAAATTTTATGCAACTTATGCGGAAACATTAAGCCATTTTTTAGCGATACAAGATTACTAAAGCAAATGCCGCTTGCCAAAAGAAATACAGTCATGAATTTTGTCGATACAAATGTGCCTTTAAACGATCAGAGGCCGAACGTATACGGAAAAATTAAGCCATTTTTTAGGGATACAAAATTACTGAAGTAGTATGGATATAGCCTAAGAGAGAGAGATACAGTCACAAAATCTGGCGATACAGCCTTTAAACGATTCTTTAACGATCAGAGGCCGCCCTTGTGCCACATTTACAGGAAATGCAGCTTTTGGTTAATTAGCCGAGTTGAGCCAGGATTAGAGCTCCGTAGGAAGCATAGGCTTTATTTTTATTGTATGGTGTTGGTCTATCGCTCTTCCCAGGAACCGTTATCTCTAAATTAAGAAGGTGTAACTCCTGATAGCCTTTGATGCTCATCCGAGTTGTTGAACTGCAAATGAAAAACAGAAATAAAATAAATGAATTTACTACATTTCGTACCGCTATTCTTTTAGTATAATATATGACGTTAGTACCCTTTCGGAAAAAACACGTATTTTAAAATTAATAGGGAATTAAATGAGTGGAATATTCCGTTATGTATAAACTTAGTAGCTATTTCATTTAGTCAGTACGGGTGTTCGACTACCTTTGGCCTACAGAACAGCAGACGTTCGCCGCGGCTTTGGTTCGACAAGTAAACTATTCGCTAAGGCATAAGAAATTGTATCTTCCAAATCAAGAATTGGATGTCAGCTTATTTGTACCTTAAATGGCCGATTCGACTCCATTTCACAAATGCTGCAATCGATTAAAGTGGCCAAAGGTAAAAGGAAAACTTCTCCATTATGTTTCAGAAAGTACTAATAAGAAATGTGGGCATTTAGGCATGGTGCATTGCTCTGCTGGTAGATCAGAAGCAGGTAGTGACTTTGGTTGCATAAGGGTGATAAGAAATGACATGTAAGTACGCTTGGTCACTTAGAACTGGCTCCCTTCCCTCGATTTCAGAGACCCATGATTACAAGTTACGCATCATTTGACTGCTGCCTCTAGTCAGGAGTTGACACCATGTTAGAATTATCTATTTCCCCATGCTATTATTTCCAAACAAGTGGCTTGGTGGGGCAAAAGCCCAATCTAGGAAGTATTTTTCACAGTTTTCTAGAAATTGAAGTGGTAATAAAATTACACTATTTTTTCATGCTTTATGTATTCCGTTGAAGGAATATATAGAATGTGCAAAAATATTACCAACGAAACGCAGATCCGATTTGTGTCGTGTTACTTCATGTTCAATCGCCTCAGCTGCAGTATTGCATGCTTGGGCGTAAGTACTGCAGCCAGAACATCTGCCAGGGTTGTAAATATCGATATCCCTTTAATTCTTTACCTTCATTACGACCAATACGTATATCAATAGCTGACAAGGAATGCATAAAGTACAATTTTCACCAGTAAGTGGCAATAAATCCGAGATGTACCGGTGAATCTGTTCCAGAATTTTAAAGTAGTACGGCCCATTGGCTGGAATTTTCTTTTTTGTTGACGAGAGGGAAGCAAATGACAATGCACTATTGTATCTTCGGATGTGTTGGACAAAGTTAGGACTGTTCGGAAGTACGCAAGTCCTTCAGCCCCGCATCTATCTGCAGTTCTGGCAGGGGAATTAGGTCGTTATGACAACAATAATTAAATAAAGCTTTTCGGAAGGATAGATTGCCACGCGTATTACTGCGATCATTACGTATACCTTCAAAGTTCCTTCGCTCACGTATATTGCGAAAAAACACATGAGCATCGTCACCCGGACACGGGTTTCCGTGATGTCTCTCGAACGCTACTCATAATAGAACCCTGCTTCCTACCTCACTGTAACACAGTTTAGTGCAGACAATTTTCCCTTGATAATAGCCAGCCAGCTCCTTCCTTGCTGGCTCTAGCTGGCGCCATCTCCCAAGGTCGTACGACTACCAGGATGCCCCACGTCGAGATGACGAAGTCAGAATAGTTTGCGTAAGCTTTGTGATACGTAGGGGAATCCGCTGATTAATTTTATAAGAAAAGTTTTATTTCCCCCGATTCTTGTAATCAAGATCTCTAAAACGAGCCATTTCCCAAGTTACTAGGATGTACCTTTTTCCCGCACTTTTGTGGGACACTACGGAATTATATATAAGAATAGTCACTATCTCACAGTCAGCGTGCAGTTGCAAACGTAATTCATCATGTCATATGACCCTTTTCTTGCTTGTTTAGGGTCCACCTCCTCTGGAGACCTTCCGAGTTTCTTGCTGCATACAGCAGAATTGTACAGATAGGTACACTGTATCATCTGATGTAAGATATATCATACAATGTGCGGTATTTCTCTGTTATTCGATATTCCAATTTTCTGTTATTTGGCCCGTACATATCTGGCTAGCCTTTCCACTCCTACGGGGCGTATTATCCGCTTCGAAACGTATGTCGTGGGCTGACTAACAGAATTTTCTGCGCCAACCACTCTCTGTGAAATATATTTCTGCTGTACTTCCAAATTACACATGTCCACTATTTGCGGTGATACTCACACCACTCTCGCGAGAACCCACTACCACCGTACACTGAAAGTCCTTCAAACCATTTTGCTCGCATCTCGTTCTCAGCGTCGTTTAGACCATGATGCTTTCATTCTACGCGCAATTTTTTAAATTGCGTTGACATTTTCCCACGCTCAGTCTTTTACATGACGTTGCTTCCATCATACGCTTAACGTTCGTCATATCACGTTGCTTAATTCCATCCCAGATCCTTCTTGATTACGTTACTTTTATACCACGCGTAAAGAGCTGTAGACACTGTTGCTTTCACCAACGCAAAAAAGTTCTTTAGATCACGTGTGAAAACAGGAATTTGTCGCTGACGGAGATCGATTCCGTGTCTCTTCGCTCTGGAGCAGTGGCGGCTCGTGGTGTAAAATGCTGGTGAGGCGAACGGTCTTGATGTAAATGTAAAACAGTAAAACGTATGTTATTGAAAAATATATAAATTCGTATAACGTTATACGAATATATATCATCATCATCATCATCATCAACCATTATCAATCCACTGCTGGACGAAGGTCTCCCCAAGTTTCCTCCACAACGGTCTGTCTTGTGCCAGTCTCCTCCATGTCACTCCCGCATATTTACGAATTTCATCCACCCATCTCCCATGTGGTCTTTTTCTGGGTCTTTTCCTGTCCCTTGGAATCCAATCTAAAATTTCAGCTGTCCATCTATGGTCTGTCCTTCTGGCAGTATGTCCAGCCCATTGCCATTTCAGGGATTTAACTCTGATCATGATGTCTTCCACTCTCGTCATTTTTCGGATCCACGAGTTCCTCTTCTTATCTCTCCTGGTTATACCAAGCATGCACCTCTCCATGCTTCTTTGAGTTGTCTGCAGCCTTTGTATGTCTCTTTTAGTTAAGGTCCACGTCTCTGCACCATACGTAAGCACTGGAAGGATGCATTGATCAAACACTTTTCTTTTTAAGACATAATGGCATATTGCTCTTGAAAATTATGCTGTTTCTTCCAAAAGCTCTCCAGGCAAGTTTTGTACGCCGATTAATTTCTTCATCAATGTGACCCTCACTTGATATCTGATATATATATCTATCAGTAGCGTAGCAGGGGGGGGTCGTGGTTTGCACACCCCTTATTAGGCGAGACAGTTAGCTTTTTCTAAGTACGTTTTATAGATAATTTCCCTATTTAAATTCTTTGATTTTTATATAACTCGGAAAGCAATGTAATTTCTTGATAATAGAAGAGAAAGTAAAGCAAAAGCGGCCAAAGAAGTTGCTTTATTAAATTTTTATTAAAACAACTATAATTTATTGCATTTTCTTCATTTTATTAAATTAGCTTCATTTTGTATTAATATTCAAGATGTGCGTACGTACCAATAGGAAAATATTTGTCGAAGCGCCCCCCCCCCAAATTGTTATATGTACTTATACACAGTTATACAGCAGAAGTGCAGAACCCCCCCCCTTCAAAAAGTTTCATGTCAAAGGCAGTATCCCCCATTGGATATCTTTGAAGTCCTGGGTTCGAGTCGGCTGAATCATTAAAATCCGCTGAGATTCGAAGTCTCGTTAAGCCATTGGTCCAGGGTAAGCGGCGCCTTGTTATTAACAGCTGTAAACCCCATCCCTTAGGGCTCCATCCCATGTCATTTAGCCCTTATATACAAATATTATTAAACAGTAATGGAATAAAAATTATAGAAATATATGAAACACGGCGTGGGGAGTCTTTCTTCACGAAAAATCCAAAAATTTTAGAGGAAAAATGTACATATACCTCTCTATATATGTGTGTGTGTAATATACGCTACTTTTGCAACAATATTTTTATGAAAACAATTATTCGATAATTTTACAACAAAGAAAGAAATATTTCACCAGTATTCTTTTATGTAATACACTTGAGCGAAAATACGCAATTTGCGCGGTTTCTTTAGCTAGTCAATGCGTCACTCACATCCCAACGCCAATCGGAGATCCACTTCTAAAATTCAAAGTAAATCATTTGAATATAATTTTTTTCTCACGAAGTGTTTCTTGAGCTTGAATAAAAGTCACAGTTCGATTGGCATATTAGTGAAGGTGCATTTAGCACGGGTCACAAACTGAAGTCCAGGCTCGTGATAACTATGTACAGGAGAAGTCAAGCTAAGGAAGCACATTTCTATGTAAAAAAAGTATAAAATAATTTAAACCTGGAATTAAAAACAGGGGAATACGATATTAATTTGCTTTGGTCTCGAACAGAATGCTTTCAGTTTATTTTTTATAAATAAGTTCAATTCTGCGATCCTTTTTGGCTGCAAATTTGTCTATGATCAGATCATAAAATGGTTGAATGGACATTAGATGGTTCAGCAATTCTTTCTCGATTGAAATTTTAGCGAGTGAAGACAAACGATCTTGTGCCGTTGTATTACGGAGGTAAGTCTTAATTCTCTTCAAACAAGAAAAAATTCCTTTCAGCAGAAGAACTTGTTGACGCCAGTGTCAATACAAGAGAAAATAATTTGTAGGCTTCTGGTAACACCTCTTTCAGCTCGTTTTCTTTCATTGTTTTCAAGGTTTTCTGAAAACTGAGTTCCCTGAAGTTGTGATCATTATATAAAAAATCTAATTCGTTTTTTAGTCGTTGTGTGTCTGTAAAAATGTTTGGATAAATTTTTTTGAGAGTGTTAAGGGCACTGGATGGAAATGACTCTGAATAACTATGGTATTTTGAGCTGTCAACTAGCTGCAGAAACTCGAGCTTTCCCATATCTTCAAATCTGGTATTTATTTGGACTTTTATATATTCATGAATACACTCAATTAAATCATTCTGTATCGTTTTAGATTGCCCAGAAAATAAGCTTCGTATTTCTTCAAAATGTGCTTTTAATTCTGGGGTGCTCCTACGAAGTAACATTTGGAACATTTCCTTGAAATTACCTTTATTTAATGAGGAAATAGTTTCATCATGTCCTCGAAAAGGCAGTTCTTGCTTGCTTAGAACGACAACTAAATCAATTATATGTTCCATAAAAAGACTATTTAGTCTGACCTTTTCATTAAACTTGACTTTATGAAGAGCAGCATTTTCTTTGAGCATATCAGAAATAGTGTTTGTTTTTTTCCATTCGTTTTAGACCTACGTGGTTAGTTCTATGCTCTTTAGAGCTTTCGTGCAATTTTGCACTACGAGAAAAGTTTTTTAGATCAAAATAACCCGTTGTATTCCACACATTTTTCTTATTGCTCAAAAGTAAACATGGCCAGCAAAAGAGAGTTTGCTTGTAATAGCATCAGAAAGCCAGGGAAAAATCTCGTACTATGATTTATTGAAAGACCTAAAAAACGATTTGCCGCACTTTATCTTTAGATATTGAACTTATTATAGGTGTCGGTCTTCCAGATATGAGAACATCCTTGTTATCATAATCTTTCCAGTGTTTAAAAGGAATTTCTTCCAGAACACAAATCACGTCGCTTGTTGGGCCATTCATATTTTCCAACCAAAATCAAAATATGCTGTTTAGTAACAATAACAAAATGAAAAAAGAAAAACTCAACATTACTATGAACTAGCAAACACCCGCAGAAGAGAGGATTGAAAACACACTACAAAAAGTTAGATTCAAATACACTCTGACGAATAGTTAAAGCTACGTAGATCTCTTCGTACTCCAAAGCGTATAGAGGCGAACGGCGTCATCGCCTGTGAAACCACTTTTCACAAGGGTCATCTGCTCATTTTCCCGCGCCCATTGGATACACAATCCTTGGGTTCTCCAATAACAGCGGAGATGCGATTCCAGTTTAAGCGAAATAGAGGGTCGCCTCAGAAATTTCCTTTCTCTTACTGGAAGTCCGGCACCTCTTTAGGTAGACCTCGGACCGTGGGGGTAGGGGGTGGGGTTCAGTCTGTAGGGCTCTTCTCTGATCCCCAGTTCCCAAAACCGGCTTCTCATCGAGACGATTCAGCCGATCGCCTCTAAGCGCTTAAAACATGCAGCTGCTTTGCAAAAATAATGATTCATTCCTCTTCTCGAAAGCCTTTCTTTAACCATTCATGAATCACAATGTGAATTTCAGTGTTTCATTTATCCTGCAAAGTTCTTATATCTTTGTTACTGACAGAAGGTTTTTTTTTTCTTTCACTTCTCATTCTGCGGAATTTCAGGTGAGGCGGCGCCTCACTTGCCTCATCTGACGGGCCGCCACTGCTCTGGAGTGAGTTGCTCTAACCGACTAAGGTACACCGACAGAATCTATCGCTGCGTATTTGTCGTCTTCACACGTGTGCTTCACCTGTGTAGTATGTCACACACGGTACTTTCATTCAACGCTGAAAGTTCTTGAGATAAAATGGATTTCATTCTACGGCCAAATTCCTTTACATGATGTTGCTTTCTTCCCAAGCCCAACGTAATTTAGATTGCATTGCTTTTGTCCCAAGCTGAAAGTCTTTTAGATCCCGTTATCTTCGTTCGGTGTGTAAAGCCCTTTAAATCAGGGTTTTCATTCCACACGGAAGGTCCTTTAAATCACGTTGGTTTCACCCCCTCTCAAAGTCCTTTACATCGTGTTGCTTACATCCTACGCCGACAGTCCCTGATGTTACATGGTTTTCATTCCACGCGGAAGATCCTTTAAAGTAGGTTGGTTTCATCCCGCTCTAAAAGTCCTTTACATCATGTTGCATTTATCTTACGCTGAAAGTCCTTGAGATTACACGGTTTTCATTCAACGCCGAAGGTAATTTAAATCACGTTGGTTTCACCCCCTCTCAAAGTCCTTTATATCATGTTTCTTTTATTACGCTGAAAGTCCCTGAGATTACATGCTTTTCATTCCACGCGGAATGTCTTTAAATCACGTTGGTTTCACACCCTCTCAAAGTCGTTTACACCATGTTGCTTTCATCCTATGCTGAAAGTCACTGATATTACATGGTTGTCATTCCACGCGGAAGCTCCTTTAAATCACGTTGGTTTCACCCTTTCTCAAAGTCCTTTACATCATGTTGCATTCATCCTATGCTGAAAGTCCCTGGGATAACATGGTTTTCATTCAACGCCGAAGGTAATTTAAATCACGTTGCTTTCACCCCTTCTCAAAGTCCTTTACATCATGTTGCTTTCATCCTACGCTGAAAGTGCATGAAATTACATGGTTTTCATTCCACGCGGAAGGTCTTTTAAAGCACGTTAGTTTAATCCCCCTCTCAAAGTCCTTTACATAATGTTGCTTTTATCTTACGCTGAAAGTCCCTAAGGTTACATGCTTTTCGGCCCACGCTCAAAGACCTTTCGATCTCGTTGCTTCTCCACTGTGAGCAAAGTCCCTTAATGAGTGGTTCTCAACGCACGCATGTATCTCTCAGGCGGCCCAGCCATAGTTCTAGGACGCCCCAGGAAATGTTAGGGGTTTACAGTGAATTTCTGAGGCTGCCACTGAAACTTCACTGCCAGATTTATGATGCATTTGTTATAATCCTCACTACTTACTCCCTATTCTAATTTCAGCAGAATAAATATTGAGCCTTACTGTAGTTTACATTATAATACGTATCTCAATAATAAAAAAATATTATAAAATTCATGGAATTTTATATACATGAGAAAATCACCACAAAGTTAAGGTGGCGAAACCTAGCAATATCCAATCTGTGTAAGGCTGGTCACTAACTTGGAGTTCTCCATGCGCACTTGTTTATACATTTCTCCCAATACAAAGTATGATTTGAATGTTTGATTCCCACTTCGCCATTCAATCAGAGAAGAAATGTCTATAAAAGACTTTACTGAATTTGGAATATACAAGAAGAATGCATAAAGCGTTTTATGAAAAGTAAACAGCACAATATATTTGATTACTAGAAGAGACGATAAAATTTGATTGCATCCTGATTGTTTTACTTTTTTTTTACGTTTTCATTATTTGCATTTCTGCTTATTATAAAAGCCACCCCGTTGGCGTAGTGGTCTAAGCGCTGGCTTATGTGTATTCGTCCGAGTTGGGTCCGGGTTTCAATCCTGGTGAGGCATGGATGTTGTGTTTATCTTACGGTACTGGCTCTCTCCCTCCCCTGGAACCAGTGACGCTAAACAAGGGACGGGCGACTGCTTATAGCCCAATGAGTTTATCATGGTGTTCGTTAAACCCACAACAACAAAAAAAAAAAAAAAGAAAGAAAGAAAGAAAGAAAGAAAGAAACACTTATCAGAGATGCTAATCCGAAACGAAATTTTGAAAGTATAAAGATGAAGATATTTTTCTTGGGGATTATTTTTAATGATGTTAACATTACTTTACGAGAAAGCCATATTTAGTTACGGAGTGACATAACAGATCAAGCTGTATTGAAAAAAGGCAAGAATAATACATGGGTAAGCCATGGAATGGATTGGAAATTTCTGCTACTCTAGATAAAAATAAAGTTACATCTTATCGCTTTTCCAACTTCTTTTCTTGTTGATTTTTGTTCTAAACGGGTGGTTTATCTACTATGAAAATATCATAACCACATTGACATTGCCAAGAAAAGTGATTTGCATTTGTCTCGAACAAAGCTGCAGGAAGATACTGAAAACTTGTGAGTTTATGTTTGAAACAAAAACACTGAATGGATAAATTGAGGATTAACAGAATACCTTCTGTTTTCACGTCTTATGCTGCTGATACACATCTTGTCACTTTCACATTTCTGCTGCACAGAAATAAAGTACTGATTATTAGAATACATTTGCTGTAAAAAATGCAGATGGTAAGATATCTTTTTCTTTAAATAAACACGGCTATGTGAGGGAGGAACAGATGCTGAGGCAGATCAGAAAAGTGGGTAGGAATAAAAATAGGTAGAAAAATCTTGCTTTTGGTGAAGTTTCTTTCCCATTTAATCTTCTAAAACGTATTTCAATCTATTTCTGAAAATGTTGCTGTTCACTTGGCTATGTAGCTGTAGTGAAGTTGTATTATACACTACAGTATATTGACATTAAATAATTCAATGTCCTTAAAATTTTGGCCCCTCAGTGTATAAGAATTGAATGATAAATTTTCATTAAACTTATTTCAGTTAATATTGACGTTATTACACCTTTTTAAGGTTCTTGAATTTTGCTTGCATTTTTAAAAGTTCACACATCACATTCGTAAAATGGGTAGTTTTTTTCTCTGTAAAGCTATCATTGGTGCGTTATAAAATATAGCACGCTGAGAAAAGTCAGATATTTCCGTTAGAGAGGCGTGAAATTATGATCGACATATCAGGAGTTTACTCTTGGCATTTCCATAACTTTTCATCAATTATTCATCAATATATGAACGAGAAATTCAACCCAAGTTCAGTACACGTAAAGGTATCTTCGAACTGTACCTTGCTGGATCACACAGATGCCAATATTTTATTTACACAGACCGCCTTCAATGTATGGAAGATCCCTCAACTTAGCGCTGTATCAGTTTCCTTGTGCCACAAGCGTCAGGGAAAACATTAATCTTATTGCCAGATACTGCGGCAGATATAAAAAGGTTGTGATTTCAAGTAGACTTCGGGGTGTCCAGAAATGGAATTTTCAAGTCATTTAGAAAAAAAAATGTATTTATTTTATGCAGAAAACTGCATGAGAATACAAAATTTGGCAGACTGTTCGTTTATATCTTTAACCCTTTAAGTGGCCGATAGCCGATGTTTCTAAATTAGATGGTGCCCAAACTTTTCTAAGCTTCCAAAACAGAAATTGCTCATATAGCGACTTGATTCTACAAAAGCTACGAAATAACAACACCTTTACCTCTTCCACGTCAGCAGTACCGAGCATAAACTTGTCGCTAGTGATAAGATTCGCTTCTATAGTCCTTTGTTCTCTGCTCTATGACTCTAGACATGATCGGGAAAGGCTTGTTCCCCTGACAAGGACAACCTGCTACTGGGTAGGAACAAATGCCTTAAACATTTCCTCTCTGTCTTTTCTTAGGTTAGTCGACATTGTTATAGCCATTTTAGCAGATAATCAGTTAGAAAGGATAAGTACCAATCATCTCCTTAAATGACCAATTTGAAAAACAAAGTGGTCATTTAGGGGTGGTTATTTAGTGTCAGTCTTCCCACTGAATGGCCACTTTGAGAAGCTAAGGAGAAAGCATCGCTCTCTGACGAGCAAGTTCACTCATTTGAAGCGCGTTCGACACACTTTTTAGACATCGAATATATTCTTTCCAGCTGATTGCAGCCAAATTTTGCTAACCCCGAGTTAATTCGTTCAAGCCTGTTAAAGGGTTAAGTTAATATGAGCAATACAATGCCTATTAAGGGCGCTCTCGAAGAAGGAAATTTGTGACTCTTAGGGTCCGTCCATAAGGTACGTCCGAGATTTCAGGAGGAGGGGGTGCCTGACGTCCGGGCCAAATGTGACATAGGGTGGCGGGAGGTTTAGTAATTCGGTCGACCTGCGGCAAAGATATAGTGGATGGAATTTTCTTTTTGTTTTCTCTTTTTTTCTTCTTTCAATAGTTAAAAAATGTACGAAATATTCCAGATTTATAATTATGTTTAGTAAATCAGAATATTAATATTAAGTTCTTGTATTTGTACTACCAAATTTATCGTGTTTTGTAGACGGTATAATGGGGAGTGTTGCAACCTTGAATACGTGCGTTCATTTGTAGATCTTTATTTCAGAATGAAAAAGTTCGGGTGGCATTAGGAAACAAATTAATGCCCAAATAATAAATATTTTCTGAAGCAAACGTGTAAATATATGGAAGATTCCTTTAAATAATTACATTTTTTCTTACTGATTCTCAGCGGAATTCTAAAAGCAGTCGTCAAAAATAAAGGGGGTTGAGGGAATTAGGACGTACTTTTTAAGGGAAGTGGTGTCAACAACTGGACAAAATGTGACATAGGGAAGGGGGGAGTCTAAAAATAGTAAAAAATCACGGACGTACTTTATGGACGGCCCCTTAGCGAAATTTTTGTTTTCGATGAGAGAAAGTATGGAACTCCAAAGTGAATCTTTATCTCTTTATCTTGGAAACACTCGTTGGATTGCTGAAAAAAAAGCAAATAACGGTTTTAAATTATATTTTTAACATCACATAATTGCAGAATTTAGTTTTATACATGGAACGAAAAATATGCTGGGGTATTTTAGAAATCATAAAAGTTATTGAATTTGATAGAAGCCTACCAAATGCGACACTTCAATTCATCGCTTTTGAAAAAAGCGATGAATTGAATTTTCCTCCGCATGTAGAAACGCCGTCATCGACACGAAGACGGTGTTTGTACATCCGGAAAGTGGTATTTATCGGCACATACATCCTGAAAGTGGTATTTATCAGCGTATTAAACGTGTGCAAATTAGAAAAGATCGGGGAATTTTTTGTCGATATAAATTCCTTATTTGTTTTGCTAAAAGCGCAAGTTCGACACTGTCTTTTCAGAAATGCATATGACAAACTGTAACGTATACTCTAGATTCAGTTCCCTTTTGATTTTACCATCTCTTGTTATTTTATTTTCCTATGCAAATTATCTTCTCACTTAACGAGATGTTATTTCTCCCGCTGAATGATATGTGGCAACGAGTGTAAGTCATGACGTGGTGGTATGCAGTATATATAGGCGCGCTCAACTATACCAAGTGAGCTTCGTTTTATGTGATAGGTTCTTGTTAATTATTGTTATGCGATTCTACGAAAGTTCGGATATTCAGCAGTCGTGTGATTTGTTGAGAGTGTGTTTGATAATACCAGGAGTTCTCCAATAAAAGGTTTAAAGCGAGTACGTTTTCTCAGTTCATATTATTGTCAGACCTCTGTCTGGCCGTTAAGTCTCTTTCATTAAGTGTCTCCATTAAGTCCAGGGTATATTGTGTTTACCGCTCTAATAAGGGGCCTTCAAGGTACTAATGTACTAAAACCGAAGTTATAGTACTGATATGCAAGATAATGAAGAACGCTGAGTAAAAAGAAGTTCCATATTCAATGAATTTATTGCACGTGCGAGTCTTACCTAAACAACCTCTAGCACTTTGAAGATTAGGTACACTTTAGCTACGTCAAGTAACCTTCCAATAACCCTAACTGGACTTAACGAAAACTTCCCTCCACTACACGTCCAGCGAAGAACTTTATTCATTATAAAACCGTGAACGTAACTCTTTTATATTAGTTAAGAATTCATTCTGAACGGGACATTTTTCTTTTCTTTAGTAATTTAGTGACGAAGTGAAATATTTTAAATATTTTATCTTCTGCTCATATAAACTTTAAATTCTCTCGTGTGCCTTTAGGTTACGTACGAACACTGTGTTTTGCTTGTGCTCCACTGCTCGATATTGAAGTCAAATGGAAGAGCCAATGACAGCTTACATCGCTAATGGACCCAAACTAAAGAGATATCTAAGAACCTTGGATATAAACGTAATCAACTTATTAGTGATAAAATTCAGAGTTTTATATAGCCGTGCAATTAGCAAATAAATTCAGATTACTGGTATAGATATTCACAAAAGTGCCGAAATTCGTGGAATGACAGTATGCAAATTTTTAACTGACGCTGCCGTCGTATAAAGGCTTGGACGTACGCTACGAATTTTATCAATTGCGAAGTATAACCTTGTGAGTGAGGTTGAACAACCGCCAGTAGGAATATGGCAAACCGACTTGAATTATCGGAGTTTGAACGAGGCATGGTAGTGGGAGGACATTCAATTTCCGAAGTTGTGCGAACATTCCACATTCCTCAAACCACGGTGTCACGTGTGTACCAAGAATACCTCATGGAAGGCATTACCATTCACCGTGGACAGCGTAGCGGGTGACAATGGGTGCTGAACGGCTTTGACCAGCGGCGTCTGACCATAATTGTCCATGCTAGCATACAAGCGACACTGGCTCAAATAACATCCACATTCAATGCGAGAGGTACCAGAGACATATCCATCTGGCTAGTGCAGGGTAATATACCGTCCATGGGGTATGGATGCAGAAGACAGAAGATCCTCCAGAGTGCTATGTTAGCACAACGACATCGGACACAGCGCGTGACCTGGGCTCGTGAACACGGTAATTCCTCCCTGGAAGACTTGCAACATGTGGCCTGGTCCGATGAGTCACGCTACTAGTTGTTACGAGCTGATAGTAGGGTTCGGGTTTGGCGTAGATCCCATGAGACCATGGGCCCAAGCTGTCAACAAGGCAATGTGCAAGCTATTGGTGGTTTTATACATGTGTGGCGGTGTCTTTACGTGGCACGGTTTGGGTCCTGTGGTCCTCGTGAATACGCAATTAACCGGTAATCGCTTTGTTACTCTGCTGGGTAACCATTTCCTGGCCTTCATGGACGTCATGTACCCCAACAACGATGGGATCTTTCAGGTGGACAATGCACCCTGCTGTCGGGCACAAGTTATCAAAATTCGTTCTAGAAGCCTTCTGGGAAGTTCTGACGGATGGTGTGGCTACTACGTTTTCCCGACATGAACCCCAAAGAGCACTAATGGGACGTGGTGGAAAGGTTCATTCGCACCCAAGATCCTGCACCTACAAATACCAGGGAACTGTGGGCGGTTGATCAGACGGCATGGCTCAAATTATCTCCAGAAGTCTTTCGGCCACTTGTGGAATCGATGCCACGTCGAGTTGCTGCACTTCGTCGGGCTACAGGAGGTCCTACACGATACTAGGTACGTATCACATGACGTTTGGCACTTCAGTGTACTATACGTTCACTTTTTTAATGTTTTTTGTACGTTCCCTTTATGGTACCGTACGT
This sequence comes from Macrothele yani, assembly GCA_039090855.1. Classification (NCBI taxonomy): domain Eukaryota; kingdom Metazoa; phylum Arthropoda; class Arachnida; order Araneae; family Macrothelidae; genus Macrothele; species Macrothele yani. Next base: position 141,330,899 of record CM076994.1, read on the forward strand.
TCACTTTTGTTTTTTATATTTCTTCAGTGTTTTTTGTACGTTCAAAAAACACTGAAAAAATGTGAGACTTACCTTTTCATGAACTTTTCGTTGTTCTTTTGAATAACTGAAATGGATTCCGAAGATATTTCGCAACTAATACTGGTTTAGAAACATGTAAAGCGCATAAAATCAACCTGAGAATACCAATCATTAACACATGGCGCTCGATCCGTGTGTAGTCAGTTCGTTTTGGTTCGCGAAGAGTTTTTCCTGACGCATATTTTGCGAGTACAAAAACACAGGTATATATATGTACGTGGTTGAACGAACGATGTTGAAAAACATATTCATTTCGTCTTCACATCTATCAGAATACATCAATCATTTAGTGTAAAAAAATTATCCATCGTTGAAGGTGATGATAAGCTTGTCGATCCCGGAGTACTGATGTTTTAAAGCCGATTTTGTTATTAATAACGACCTAACAGTAAACGAAAGATGTTTCAGAAAGAAACGTTCCATATGTTTTCCTTCTTTGTTTATTTTTAGAAGCTTTCGAGGTTGATTCAAGAAGATCCATTTGATCTGACAGATCTACCCTTCTGATGCCTAAATCCTTGATCGAATCAGGAAAAGTCTAAGAAGGAAGAAATCCAATCACCAGTAGCATCGATTCTCTGTTTACAGGAAGATGGCAGAAAGCGAGTCAGGAAGAGAGGTGGAGGGGGGGGGGTAGGACAGCATGCCGTGAGATACCAATCCGCCTGTAAAGGACCTCTGTCATCTCAGCTGTGGTAAGGGCTATAGCCTGCCTTTACTGAGGTCAGCCCCTAAGCCTTTTCTTTCGGCACTTAGAGGAATCTCGTGTGCTTTTTGTAACAAGGAGAATCCCATATGTGGGCATTCCAAAATACGTATACTTCTACTAAAAGGCAATTGGAATGTTCCGCTTCGTAAGTATTTCGTTATTTACTGAGTTTTACTAACAAACAGAGGGGTACAAAACAATGCGCGGTAAAGAGGGGAAAAGAGAGGTACTCATATTTATGGTCTTACATTTAAAAAACGGTATATTTTACTCATCTTTTGGAGCGTTCGCCTCTTTTTTTTTATCTCTCTCCCCCTCTGTCGGTCCATATTTATATTTATCTCCCTTTCTATACTTTCCTTTTTCTCTTTTTATCTGTATAACACTTTCCTTTTCCTGGTTCTTTTATATTTCTTCTCAGTTTTCCACAAGGTTCTTTCAGTTACCTTTCTGACATTCACGTTTTCAATATTTTAGCAATCCTTTCTACCTCGGCCACCTTCCTTTATTTTCATATCTTACTTTTGCTTTATGCTTCTCAGCTTACTTCTCTTGTTTCATTCTTTCTCTTTCTTTCTAACCATTGTCTCTACACATTAATGTTTCCCCCTCTTATTCCCTTCCCTTTTTCGCTTTCCGTTTCTTACGCAGTTATCTACTTGCTTTTCTTCCCTGCTTACATTGTGCCTTTCTGAATCTCTTTTCCTTACCCCCACCTCTGTGACCTTTCCTTTAATCTTCCTTCTCTCTTTCCTTTGCCTTTCTCTCATGCACACCCTTTCTCTCTAATCTTTCTCACATTTTCATTCTCTTTGTCTCTGATCTGATATATTTATACTCTTCTCTGCTTTTCTCCATAATTTCCTTCCTTCTCGCTTTCACTTTTTCAAATCTTTCACTCGCTGATTTTATTCTTTCTTCCATCACCTTGTCCGCCCTCTTGTTCTCCCTTGAACAAATCTCTTCCTCCTTCTAATATTATATTTTCCTCCTGTTTTCGGTATCTTTGTTTTATCTGTCTTTCACTTGCCTTATCTGTCTCTATTTTTAACTCCCTTTGTACTATTTCTTTTATTTTTTCATATTTCTCTTATTTCTTTTTCTTATTCTGCTTCTCTTTCTTTCTTTGGCTTACCGATTTTTACCCAATTCCTTTTCTTCTCTTTTTCTTACCTTTGTGTTTTCTTTAGAACTAGCTTTATCTGCGACATTCTCTTTGCCATTCTCTTGAGACTAGATTGCCGTTTTATCTCCATTTGAATCGCCTTTTATTTTCATTATTCTCACTTTATGTTCTCTTTCTTTTCAACATTCTCCTCATTTCTTTTCTTTCTCCCTGTCTGTCTTTCATGTCATGTTTCTGCCAGATGAATTTCTGGACATTTTCTTCGCTGTCATTTCTCTTTAGTCATTTCTCTTCCATTTCACTCTATACCAGTCTTATACCCTGTCTTTATATTTTATACTTTGCTCTTTACGGCGTTCCGTCTGATTTTTGTTTTTAGCCACTCATTTGAAAACCAAGAGATCGTGCTCATGCTATGTCCGTAGTTCTACCTTTTCGGGACAAAAGGTCGCGCTATAAATGTGTCTGCTCGTTCGGTTGCGGACATGATATCGCTGTTGACTCGACCCCCTTTTCTTCCGCACTGGGGAGCCTGTACTGCTAAAGCGATACTTCCTTTTGTTTTTGTTTTCCATCTCACAGCTTCGCCGCTACAAAGCTTGTATGGAGATGACATCGTATTGCAAATACGCACTCTCTGCTCCTAAAACATCGACTTCGAAAATTATTGTTGCTTCGGATACAATTCGTGATAAACTTTTTGCAAATAATTTCTATTTCTTCGTATTGTACAATCTTGCAACTATCGGGTGTAACCCCAAATTTCTGTTTCTCTTATATATGCATTAGTATCTGCCCTCAAAAATAAAAAAAAAAGACCGAAAGTTTTATTTTTCAGTCAGATTTCACGATGGAAAATATTTTTCTCATTATTTATGCTCATAATAATGAGCATTTTTCCCGCCTTAGGCGTAGATGTATGTCACTGTTTTATCCATATATCCGTTTCTAAGCACCAAGAAGGAATAATCCAATCCACATAAAAATTGGTGAGTGCAATGTACATGAAAGGAAATAATTGCAACTCCAGAACACTTGCGCCTATTATTCGGATTAAACAGCTACACAAGTGGAACAAGTCAGCATAGCGCCATCTCTAGCTCGGACACAAGCGGATAGCAGGCGTGGTATGGATACACACAGTTCACGGATACTGTCCGGATGTGTAGTACACTAGATGGTGTCCAAATTGCGAAGAAGTTCGCCGACATTTCGGAATGGGCGTAGGTGGCGTCCCGTCATGTCTTAAAACATGTTAGATCGGAGCGAGGTCGGGTGATAGGGCTGGCCATGGTTTTATAAATAAAATAATATTTAAATAACTAAATAAACTAGGGAATGGATTTTCGACCTAAATGTGCAGCGCTCTAGTCTGAGCGCTGTCACAATGGAAAGCTGTTGACATTATGGAGGCATGCCTGGGAGAGTCGTGGAGTCTGTGGCAAGGCAATACGCTGTTGACAAATTGTTCGGGGCCGTGTGTCGTTCCACTGCAAAGACAAGATCTGTGAGCTCGCTGGCTCGGTTTGCAGACTCCTATGTGCTGGTCATCGGCGCCAAGTGCAAACCGTGACTCATCCCTGAAGACAACGCGATGCCATTGGGCACTATCCCTCGTTGATCGGGCCCGACACCACTGCAAAGCAATGCCGACGATGTTCTCTGGTCAGTGGTCGCCGGCGGAATGACCTCTTCGAATGCAGTCCCAGTGTCGTAAGTCGTCTGGCAACGGTCCGGATGGCCACTTGTGTGTCGCCTTTGGTCCGGATGGCCACTTGTGTGTCGCCTTTGATCCGGATGGCCACTTGTGTGTCGCCTTTGGTCCGGATGGCCACTTGTGTGTCGCCTTTGATCCGGATGGCCACTTGTGTGTCGCCTTTGGTCCGGATGGCCATGTTGTGTCGTCTGTCGGCCATGTTGTGTCGTCTACCTGTAGACAACACACCATGGACACGGATGTTTGAAAGAGACGAATTCTGTTCTGTTAGTGCGGTACGCACCATTGCTAGATCCTCGGTTCTGTCCTTACTCTCGACCGTTCACTGCCGGCATACCGCTCGGTTGTGCTCTGCTCAATCAATTTGCGCCAACATCGTCCGAGTGCCGCGTTGCTCCGATTAAAATGTCTGGGGATACGGCGACTTGAGCAACCGGTCTCTCTCAGCCCAATTATATCTCCTGTCTCAAACTTGTTCAACTGCTCGTAGTACGCACGTATTCGACGTCAAGGCAACCTCACTATCTGTGGAGGTTAATTCAACCGCAATCCGTTGTCACAATGATCCCTGAGTGCGAGCTTTGCTATACCCTCCCCAATGCGAGGTTTTCCATGCGCTGTTCCGCGATACTTATCAATGATTGGTCATCATTTTTTAATCATTTGCATATTTTCTGCCCTGCGATACTTGCATAAGGACTTTCATCAGGAGTTTTATCAGGATCGCACGCCTTTCCGTGGTGCTTCGCTTATTTTGCAGAGTGTATCGGAAACATATTTGCAGCGGTATCTGGGCGTTAAGGAATCCGACGGAAAAACATGCTCTTCTTATCACATACGTCTCACTACCGAAGCAATTCATGTGCATTTCCTGATTAAAATAGTACGCAATGTAACCGCTGAAGGCGTAATTGTATTATAATTTTTCTTTACATTTTCCGCTTTTAAAAGTCCGATTTCAAAAATTCTTTCAACGCCGGATACCATTCATTTTATGGAGAAATTTGCATGTACTTTCGACCTTTAATGTGCACAATTCCGGGGTGGTGGTTATAATGTGTGTTTCTACTTGAAATTCGACCTCCATTTCAAAACTATTGGGAACAAAATCTGTTTTTAACGTATGGCATTTGATAAATATTATCTTCATTTGCAATTTTTGACCTCGAAGGAATGTATGTAAATATGTTTTTCTTGCTATTGTTTCTAGAAATCTTATGCAAATAATCTTTTTCTAACATATAACTTTTTTAAAAAGAATGTGCGCATAAATTCCACTTTTGAGTAATTCACAATTCTGCTATCAAAGGGAATCAGCGTGTACTTTTTTATTGTAAAGAGTATCTATCTCCAATTTCCCGGAAGAATCCTTTACCCCCGGGGAATACTCTGCTTTATGAGGAAAATCTTGCACCAATTTTTTTCTTTATATAATACCAGGACTTCCCGCTAGGGTGAAAGGCTATGTTAGCTTTCTTATGTGTCATCTCTCCTACATGGCCTACCGGACTCACCACTTATACCGTTGTTTGCATCAAACTAGAAACTTTTCTTTCGGGACAGAGTCATCAAGTGAGGTGATCACACGTTAACGCTTATCGCTGTGAGTGTAATTACGCATGCTAAAACATCAATGTACAGCTAATTCTTAATGGAAGTACACCAATGCTACTTAGCGGTAAAGCATATTGTGCTGGTAACTTTATTCTCTGTAAAGCACATGGAACGCTACATCTTTGACATAAACAATTTTAACTGACCATGTTCGTATTTGTTATTTGATGGGATTAACATCTTAATAAGTATTTTTTTCACAACTTTATTAATTCTGAATCACGTAGCTTTTATTTAGAAATGGCTAAACCCTCTTGGGCATCACTATCTAATTGCCTATTAAGTACGATGAAAATTGTTATTAACAGAGAGACAGAGTGTTAGAGAGAGAGAGAGAGAGAGAGAGAGAGAGAGAAACAGCGAGGAAGATACGGAGAAAGACAGAGAGGAAGATAGAGAAAAAGACAAACTCAAAGGAAGATAGAGAGAAAGACAAACTCAGAGAGGAAGGTAGAGAGAAAGACAAACAGAGAGGAAGGTAGAGAAGAAGACAAACAGAGACGAAGATAGAGAGAAAGACAAACAGAGACGAAGATAGATAAGAAGACAAACACAGAGGAAGATATATAAGAAGACAAACACATAGGAAGATAGGGAAGAAAGTAAACAGAGAAGAAGATAGAGAGAAAGACAGAGAGAAAGACAAACAAATATTAAGATCGCGAGGTATACAAACACAAAGGAAGATAGAGAGAAATACAAACAAAGAGGAAGATCGAGAGGAAGACAAACATAGACAAAAATAGAGCGACAGACAAACAGAGAGGAAGCTAGAAAGAAAGGCAAGCCGAGAGAAAGATGGAAAGACAGACAGAGAAGAAGATAGAGAGGAAGACAAACAGTACTTACAAGAAGATATAACATGCTGCTATCAAAGTTTATTCAGTTTTATATAATCTTTGTTCTTCTTTGCCCCAAAATAATCATAATGCAACGTGCTGGTCTATTTTGTTCCAAATGTTGAAGTAGTTTTCCAAATTAATACGAATACAACGCAAACATATTTTAGCACAATCACTAGAAAAATAATATCATTTCATACAAATTGTTGATAAATGTTTGTACGACTTTTTTTAAAGAGTTTTAATTTTTTAAGAAAATGTCAATTCTGAAGTCGTGCTCTTAAATATTTTCCCTGACCATATTCGAAACACCCTTAACGTTCTGTTTCCAATTCCTAGAAAGTCTCAATGACCAGAATGGTCATACAATGGCATTTCTCTGACCATTTTAGGTTTGACGAAACGTAAGAAGCTGAGAATATAGGGTGTTCTAAACGAAGGAAGTCTGTCTTTTTTTTACTCTGTCTGGTTCCGATTCCTATTTTTTTTTCTCCTCCGGCAGAATACTTCTACGGTCCTTTGAGAACATTCTATTTATCTGGCATGGGTGAGTGATGCATAATCCTCGTGCGCTCTGAGAGCACAACGGAAGTGGCCTGACAGAGCCATCCTTTAGCACAGGGGCCATCAATTTCCGAGTCCTTTTCTCCCAACATTTTTGTAGAAGAATATATATATATATATATGGAGAGCTTCGCAGGAATTCGACATTTGTTGCTTGCTTGTTATCTCCTTTCTATTTCCTTTTGCTCTACAAGAGCAAGGAAACTTGAACTTCTGCGCTGCTCGCTGAATACAATGATGCTGGTGGCATACTTCATTATATCACCCGAAAAGGAGTTAACAGGCGCAAACTTTACGGAATAATATAATTTGTTATTCAGAGAAAGTCTCTCGCGGTTTTCTCTTGCATCACGTGCATACAAATGTGCGGATGGCTACGCAACCCACTGTGTGTTTCTAAATCCAAATCCCTATGTAAACCTTTTTGGAAAAGAAAACTGAAGGAAAAGTTAGTTTTATTCTGCTGCGCAGAGGATACCTTTTGAGAAATACGCTACGTTCAAGTTACGGGAAAGCACACTGAAATGAAATATATGAGTATTTCAGAAATAATCAACGATTTGGAAATACTGCATGAACAAATCATTCTTCAAGGAGGCAGGGGTCCTAGTTTTTCTTAACTTATCAGAATTTTCAAACATGTTCTAAAACTGCATCATCCGGTTGGGTCTAAACCTTTTCAGGGATGTTTAGCAAATGACTGCACACTAAGATAATTCATGCAATGAAAAAGCTGAGTCACGTCGTTTTATAATGATACTAGCAACCCGGCCCGGCTTCGCATGGTAGCAATTTAGAATTTACGGCGAATCTAAAGAGAGACGATTATTACGATCCACAGGTGAATGTCTTTCTCTGCGTAAAGCCTAAAGCCATTCTTTGTCTGTCATTTGGCAATTGAGATTCTGTTTCATGGAAAGTTTTATTATGACTGGATAAACAAATTCTTTTAGCGTCCGATGTACTACGACCTATATTCAATTTTCGTCTCGGCATAATGTTAATACATAATTTTGATTTTAACTAAAGAGCTACTCAAAGAGATACATACGTGTGGACGAAAACAACTACGCATTTAGTCTGTGCGAGCGCCGATAAACCAATTCTCTTTCAGCGTCCTATGTAACTACACATTTAGTCTATGGCCTTCCATGCTGTCATACCAGCTGCCACGCATGCGCCTCGCATCTTTTTCCCAATGAACAAAAAGGTTTCGTAAACCGGTCACCGCCCATCGTTGTTTAGGATGGACACGTTATGTTTAGCATCGGATGGACACGTTATGTGGTCGGACCCCCGGTAATGCCCCTCAGTAATAAATAAGAGCGTCTTCTTCCTCCTTTCTAACTCGCTTTCGTGTCACTTTCCTATCCGACACTCTAGCCCAAATCTCCTAGCTTCCTATTTCTAAGGGTTGTTTAAGACCTGGCGTCAGACACTCCCTTCCTAAAATCCTCTACATCTAATCTGATCTTTTCCGTAACATAGGCGTGGATTTAGGGAACACTACCTTTTATAACGTATAGTTCTGCTTCTGTTAAGCGTCAGTGCATATTTCTCTTTGAAAAAGTATCCTAATGTCAGCCTGAAAAATATCCTTCCTGCGGAAGATACTCTCGATTATGCAGAACATTTTGATCTCATTTCTTTCTTCAAATAGCGCACAGTTTTACCGATAGGGGGACATAAATTTTTAACAGGATGGAAGGCGTAAGTCATTATTTCTACTTGTAAATATTTTACCGATTCTGGAAATCTGGCTGAAACTCTTCTCGTAGCATTTGCCATTCACTGCGAAGAACAATGCACACGTTTTATGTTCCAACTTATGCGCAGTTTTTTTCTAAAGATATAAATAAGAGTTTTTTTCGCTGATCTTTCCCTTTTCAAAAAATCCGCTTTAAAAAAAAAACATTTTTCATCTTTCTCATTCAAAATTGCAATCATTAACCTTCCAGCAAACAATATTTTGTTTTTGCATTTTAGTGGAAATTATGTTTCAAAAGTAAGGTATTTCAAGGTTGTCGCAATCGGTTATCAAACCAATTTTTATAAAATTATTTATGAAAGTGAAGGTAGAGTGTCTCACGCTAAATTGTTTTAACGCGGCAACAGCGCATCTAGAAAATTCAAAGGATTGTGAAGAATTCTGTTTGCGGTTACAGCTAGCCAATGATCAAAGTTATTCCCAATCCTGCACATATATATCTTTTCCATGCTCGACTTAATCAAAACTCATACTATTCGTAGGATCTGTTGTCCATCAGAGCAGCTAGAAAATTTCTTGAAATTTGCAGACTGGGCTACGAAAATAAAACTCAAAAAATATTAAAACGATAGGATTTTTAAAAGATCTTATATATAACCTAATTCCGCAAAAGTTCCAGGATTGACGCAGTAAAAAGTATAAAAAAATGCGCCATTTTAACAATTAGGGCTGATGACCTTCAAAATACCACCCTTCTGAATCAACACAGAGTTTTCAGCGTTTCTGAAGGTTCTGAAAACAGTTCTGGAAGGCACTTTTCAGGATGTCCGCAAGTTGTTTTATCACGGCTGCTGGGATAGGTGTAATGCCTGCATGATAATGTCCTTTTAGTGCCCGTTTTGTCCTAAGAGAATAGTCCCCAAGTTTGGAAATCATACTGCAGGCACCATGTTTCATTTCCTGCAATAATTCTGGAGAAAAATTCAGCATACTCAGTTGCAGTGCCCAGCAAATAGAAACAGATGGATGAACGCGCCTCCTTTTTGTCATCATTCAGAATGCGGAGTAGCAATCTCGCATTAAGTTTTCGTTTTCCCAGATCCTCACGTAGGATCTCATGACAGATAGACTTACTGATGCCCACCGACTCAGCCAAAAGTCTTGGTCATCATTCAGAATGCTGGGTACCAATCTGGCATTAAGTTTTCGTTTTCCCAGATCCTCACGTAGGATATCATGACAGATAGACTTACTGATGCCCACCGACTCAGCCAAAAGTCTTGGTCATCATTCAGAATGCTGGGTACCAATCTGGCATTAAGTTTTCGTTTTCCCAGATCCTCGCGTAGGATCTCATGACAGATAGACTTACTGATGCCCACCGACTCAGCCAAAAGTCTTGGTCATCATTCAGAATGCTGGGTACCAATCTGGCATTAAGTTTTCGTTTTCCCAGATCCTCACGTAGGATCTCATGACGGATAGATTTACTGATGGCCACCGACTCAGCCAAAAGTCTTGGTCATCATTCAGAATGCTGGGTATCAATCTGGCATTAAGTTTTCGTTTTCCCAGATCCTCACGTAGGATCTCATGACAGATAGACTTACTGATACCCACCGACTCAGCCAAAAGTCTTGGTCATCATTCAGAATGCTGGGTACCAATCTGGCATTAAGTTTTCGTTTTCCCAGATCCTCACGTAGGATCTCATGACGGATAGACTTACTGATGCCCACCGACTCAGCCAAAAGTCTTGGTCATCATTCAGAATGCTGGGTACCAATCTGGCATTAAGTTTTCCTTTTCCCAGATCCTCACGTAGGATCTCATGACAGATAGACTTACTGATGGGCACCGACTTAGCCATATGTCTCCCTGGAATTCGGCGATCTTTCTTCAACTGTTTCCGCACACCCCTTCGATTTTTCCGCTGTCCGTACACTGGAGAGATGCCCAGATCTCGGATCGTTATCAAAGGATTCCCGTCCGCCAAGAAACTGTACAGAAGATTCGAAACCTCTGTTGCGGGGTAATGCTGTGTCTCCATACGCTTCACATTATATAAGTTTCAGTAACTCATTTTCTAAGTTTCCAACAAAAAACGGATGTTTACTCTTTGTTTTGCCATGGCTAAAATGAAATGGGACAAGAACGCTTGCTATGACTTCCTTAATGCCCGTTTGCAGCTTGTCGGTACAAGCATAAATCGGTTTCCAGCTGATCGTTGATTGGCTAAAGATTGCTGTCTTCTGACATACACGTTTCATCTTTATCCCACTAGTGTTACGTCAGTTATGCGGTCAGTCCTGGAAATTACTGGGCGTAGGTTGTGGCATCATTGTTACAACCTGTGCCTAAGTAAAACTTATCGGATAGCATTGATTGCGGTTATGGTTAGCCAGCGTTAAAAGAAATTTTTCAAACCAGTTTGCAAAATGTGAGTGGTATTCCACCTAGAGATTGCCGTATCGGTCAGATTCGAAAACATTTGTTTAATATCACTGTTAGGAACGCAGTTGCACTTATCAGCCACAAGATTATGACCATCCTGCTAACTGCACATAGGGCCGACTCTCACCTCGATAGCCAATTGCGCTCAGCATGGTATCGACTCCACTAGACCGCAGAAGGTGTCTTCTGGTATTCTTTGCCAGTTGAAAAGAATGATATCGCAGAGCTCGGGGAGAGAGGAAGTTCCTGATGAAGAGCGGCGAACGCAGTGTTTCACTGCATCCAACTAACTTTGAAAGGCATTCAAGTTGAGGGAATCATGCCACCGTGGTAACGAACTAAATGCTTGTAACAGATTATCAACCTATTCTAACACAATGTGAGACTGATGATACCGGAGGTTTTGTAACGTACCAGGAGATGTGACGTACCTGCCAGAAGGACGCACACGACATAAAGGCAGATAGGAATCAGAATAAAACGTCCGCGTAGCTCAATTGGTAGAGTGACTTATTTCGGAATGAGGGGATCTGGGTTCGAATCCCGGCGCGGATAAAAATGACGGAGAAATTTACTTCGTTATAATGGCGCCCGAACTATCCGGATGACCCGACCGTTCACAATCTCGGAATGGTGTGATGTTATGTCCACACCGTGAGATAGGAAAAATAAGAGAATCCCTTCTCCAGCACTTCGAAAAAAAAAATAATAATAAGGGGGAGATGATGTAACGTACCAGGAGATGTGACGTACCTGCCAGAAGGACGCACACGACATAAAGGCAGATAGGAATCAGAATAAAACGTCCGCGTAGCTCAATTGGTAGAGCAACTTTTTCCGGAATGAGGGGACCCGGGTTCGAGCCCCGGCGTGGATAAAAATGACGGAGAAATTTACTTCGTTATAGTTTATGTTTCTGAAGGAATCCATTGCCACTAAGATACACACCACTAGGACAACTGTAACTCCGAGCAAATGCTTATATAGGATCTGGTATGAATTCAACGAAGATTAGGGGGCCAAGCGATATCCATGAAAACATTAACGATACCATTGTGCCGCATTCGTCAGCCAGTTTCCATCCATACGTGCCGTCTAGTTGTAGGTTTTCTCCCGGATACACTTAGCTACCGGTCTCTCCTCCGTCATATTGGAACTGAATCCTGTAAATGCTCACAAGGTACACATGGTTCATTTGGTACATATCAAGGGTACAAGGGAATACCGTGTAGAATTCAGCGATCATAAAATAAACATGACAAGCAGCGAAATGAAAGTGGTAAGCATGACACAGTGACACCGTGAAGCCACATTTATATTATCATGATCATCAACAACCATGGGAAAGATACCCTTAGGTGTCCAGTGCCATGGGGCACTAGATTTCAACCGTCTTGTATGGTTTTACAACCAGCGCACCGGTACGCATTCTGGTGAACCCAGTCAACCCAGGGAAGGGGGTCCAAGGACAAAGTGCGCCTGGGGCGTACTTTAGAGGGAACCATCCAAGGTTTATACCTGTACCTTAAGAGCTTCAGAAAACCCAAGAAAAACCGCAGACGAAATGTCCGGAAGGGCCGGGATTCGAACATCCGTCAGAAACGTCCCCCATCCACACAGTGCACAGCAACTGAACCAGCTGCGCACCGTATTCGTTTCCTGTATTACCGTGTGCACGGCTCGGGACGCGTGCGTCGTTTACCTGGGGAAGTGTTGGAACCACGATGCTCCGTGAGACGATGGAGGAAGTAAGGGCAAGATTTTTCGAGAAACCCTGGGTACGGTCATTTATATGAGGAAGTTACGACGTGTACCCCTTTCCAAACATCACTGCAGTCCAGAGACATGCTTTCATGGCAACTGTATTCTTCTCTTGTAGTGGCGTTTTACGGGAGGATAATGCGCGTGCCACACTGCCGTAATTGTTCAAGAATGGTTCGCGGAATATGAGGAAGAATTCCAGGTATTACCCTGGACTCCAGATCCCCCAGACATCCATTCAATGTAACACCAGTGTTTTGTGTTGGAAACATGATCTGCGGCAGCTAAACCACGTGACTTACAAGAGTTAAATACCTATTGGTAACATGTTGGTACGAGATACAACAAAGCACCTTTCGAAATCTTGTATCGTCGACGCCTCGCCGAGTAAGAGCTGTTTTGGCAGTACGTGAAGGACAAGCATCATAATAGGCAGGTGGTCATAATGTTTCGGATCTTGTGCATTTGAATTTTTCTCATGGGACATTATTGCAGAATACAAATTCAAAGCTTACATTATAGAGGGTAAGAATTGATTTCATTCCAAAATGTTTCATGAGGCGCTAAAGAAATTTAGGACACCAAAATTTCCAGTATATAAATAGGCAATAGTGTTGTGCCATATATGAGGCATGATATATTTTACAGCACGGATTATTCTGCGTTTCGGGCATGGGCGGCTCGTCATATGAAGCAACTGAGGCGGCGCCACACGAGAAATGTTTCGTCCGTGATGAAATGTTTTTACATATGTAAGATATAACACGCCTTTAATTGCACAGGCTAAATAAAACTCTGAAATTCTCATTGTGATATGCATCAATCACTTTACTGCTGTCTATACACGATATTAAAAAACGGAAATAGTTGCAAACTAAAAGATGAACTTTATTTACAGCTAAAACCAAGTTAAAAAAACATGCGAGATCTTTCGGACCCACTATGGGTCCGATTTTTTCAACGCGGAGATCCATACCACAATGCATCAGCATGAAGGCGCTGCTCCCAAATTCACGCATGCGCACTCGACATAATGCACATAATAATGTAAAACTACAAAAAAAGACGGTTATGGATTACAATGGTAAGTAAATACAATGGTTTAAAATATAGTGTTTCCAAGATGAAGGCAATGCACATGGTGTGTCGTCATTACAACATTGATTAGCAATCATAGTAATGTATATGCTTTCTGTGAATAACAAACTTTGTATTGTTGTGGTCATTGCTAAGCAAGTAGTGTTATTCCAATCCAGGGTGTGCAGATTTTGATTTATTAGTCTGGACAAAGCAGTGGCTTTGATCCCGTCCGAACGTCATACTTGTGTTCGGGCACACGTGTCGCAATTGTCCGAAGCGTAGATCCTATGTATCTAGAGTATCTTGCATTGGAGTCCATCGCTTTTAATGGGATAGAGTAAACCCTATGTTTTTGTAGTGGGGCAAATACCACAAACGTTTGGATTCTCATTGTGGTTCGTACATTTTGTTAAAAAGGCTTCAACCAGAGAATGAATCCTGAATTCATGAGCATTGAGTTCGTCACCTGGTCCCCAGATCCTTTATTTCCTCTACGGAGTTTGAGACGAAACTCAAACGTCGCCTAAATTCGACTAGCGTCTGTGTTTCTATTGCCGGAAGGCAGGGATTTTGTCCGATGCGAGCGGGCAGTCCAGAGCTGACGTTCTTAGGAAAGTACACTGCTGGCCACCCAAAATGCAACACCAAGAAGGACACGAGATAGCAAGGCCAGATTTACTGGACACATAACAACAGATACAAAGATGAAACGATTGAGCTTACAGGCCCGTGCGACTTGCGGATCACGCAGACATCAATAGTTCGTGTGGCCCCCTAAGCTGGCAATAACGGCCGCTTCACGCCGTGGCATCGAACGAAATAGGCTTTGGATGTGGACTTGGGGTATTATCGGTCTGGGCTGCTTCCACACAATGCCACAGTTCATCAGGTGTGGCCGCGGTTGGTGCTTGCCAGGCCACTCGGTTGCCGAACAGCGACCAGACTTGTTCGATGGGCGACATATCGTGAGAACAGGCGGGCCACGGCAGCAGTGACACCTGGTGGGCCGTGAAGAATTGTTGCACGATGCGTGCCACGTGCGGGCGCGCAGTGACCTGTTGAAACGTGGCCGGTGGCAGGTCCTGCAGGTAAGGGAGGACTACAGGCTCCAAAACGTCGGAGATGTACCGGTGGCTGTTTAGTGTACCGCCGATGCGTACCAGATGGGTACGGGTGTGATATACAATTGCGCCTCAATCCATAACGCCAGGCAACGGACCGGTATGGCGATGCATAATGCAGGCGTCATACAGTCTCTCGCCGCTTTGCCCCCACACGCGGATGCGACCATCGTGGTGTTGCAGGCAGAAGCGGGATTTGTCGGAGAAGACAATGTCGTGCCATTCCGTAGTCCAGGAGCGGCGTTCAACGGCCCACTGCCGCCGCACTCGCCGGTGGTGTAACGTCAATGGTAATCGGAGCAACGGGCGCCGTGCGACAAGTCCCCGCTCCTGCAGACGATGTCGAACGGTACGTGCTGACACAGGTTGTTGCGTAACACAACCTAATTCTTGCGCTAACGTTTGTGATGTGGCGGTGCGAGCCGTCAATGCCCGCCGCACAACATGTCGGTCCTCTCGTTGGGTGGTGTGCCGCGGCTGCGGCAATCGCTCACGTTGGTCCGTCCGTCCCTCCAGCACCCACCGAATCCATACTCGCATCACTGTGGCTGGATGTCATCCCACAAGGGTGCCGATGTCTCGGTACGATAAACTGCTGTCGCGATAAGCCACTATTCGTCCTCTGTCGAACTCCGAAACGTGTTGGAATGACTGCCATATTCTGCGACGAGGCATCACGAAGCTTCCCACGCACAGGTCCGGCAACACAACACACTTCCACTACTTACACCCCGCCTTCAGTGCACCCTTCTTATAGTGTTTCTCGGTGGCGTGCCGGGCGCACATGATTCACATATGCCCTGCAATGCTAATCGTTTGCATGTCCTCTCGCGGGCGACGCATGCTGCGAATTTCAGGTCAATCGGATGCTTCCCTCTTAGTGGTGAATTTTGGGTGGCCAGCAGTGTAGTTACTAAGGCGGTCATCCATTTCGGCTCAGCTCAGTAAGAGCACGTCTGTTTCTAGTGTATTATACACGCAGCTTTTTTGTCAAAATGTATACTGTATATTATATTTGAGTGCTGACATTTTTTAATGTGTTTCTTCAGTAATTTCTGATTAGGCAATAAATGTGTGGAGTTTTTCTGTTCCAGTATTATTTCTCATAAATCTTGATTTATTACTAATAATCAAAATATTTATTTTTAAAAACACATTCACACAAAGCAAATTGAATGCATTCTCTTGGGAGTGGAGGGAACAAATTTTACAGGGTATCATCTGTTGTGATTTCCACGATGTTTTACCTTTCCTGTTTTGACGAGATATATAGAAAGTGTTTCTCCTAGATATCGTTCTCACGGGTGAGCGTCTTAATGTGTGGTCCGTGGGCCTTAATAGTGATATACATGAAGGATGCAATTTCGCAAACAGACATGATGTTGTTATTCTGGACTCAGAAGCGTCTTTTGAGAAAAGTAGTTTTTCTGCTGTATTAAAATTATTTACTCTGAATTTTTGTAGGTGTTGACGTTCAATCGGTGATGTGCGTGATGCAATGACCACTCATTAGCTATCGTTATATAAAGAAATTGAGCGTAAAATATAGTTTGGACGAGGAAGGATGATATAATGTAAAAAGGGTTAACCATTTCCCCTCTATTTATTCTTTTTTCATAAAATATATATTTCCGCCCACCGAAACAGTTTCTAATATTTGAAGTCTGCCTCCCTCGCCTCCGCCATACTTAATGTCTTCCTGTGATTTTGTTGAACTGTTGTCGAATAATGGTATATACACCGACGGAAAAAAAATCCCAACACCACGAAAAAATAGTTGTAGAAGAATGAAATGGCGGCAATACATTTGTATAGGTAACATATTTAATCAATTAAGGTTTCAAGATCACAACTTATTGTAAGCGCGAGAAGAGCCATTTTAAATGTGAAATGCTGGTACATTAATAACCGGTGTAACCGCCAGAATGGTGAATGCAAGCACGCAAACGTTCAAGCATTGTGTCGTACAGGTGCTGGATGTCAGTTTGTGGGATGGAGTTCCATGCCTGTTGCACTTGGTCGGTCAATACAGGGACGGTTAATGCTGGTTGGGGGTGACTCTAGAGTTATCGTTCAATGATGTCCCATACGTGCTCGATTAGTGAAAGATCTGGTGATCTAGCAGACCACGGCAACATGTCGACACTCTGTGGAACATGTTGGGTTACAACAGCGGTATGCGGGCGAGTGTTATCCTGTTGAAAAACACCCACTGGAATGCTGTTCATGAATGGCAGCACAACAGGTTGAATCATCAGACCGACGTACAACTGTGCCGTCAGGGTGCGTGGGATAACCACGAGAGTGCTCCTGCTGTCATAGAAAATTGCTCTCCAGGCCATAACTCCAGGTGTAGGTCCAGTGTGTCTCAGCCGCAGATAGGTTGGTTGCAGGCGCTCACCTGGCCTCCTTCTAACCACCACACGGCCATCACTGGCACCCAGGCAGAACTGGCTTTCATCAGAAAACACAACAGATCTCCACTCCGTCCTCCAATGAGCTCTAGCTTGACACCACTGACGTCGCAAACGGCAGTGGTTTGGAGTAAGTGGATCGCACGCTACAGGGCGTCTGGCTCAGAGCTGTCCTTCAAGTAACCGATTTGTAACAGTTCTTGTGTCAGTGTGGTGGCAATTGCAGCTCGAATTGCTGCCGCAGACGCGGTACGATGCGCCACGGCCATATGCCGTACACGGCGGTCTTCCCTCTCAGTAGTGCCACGTGGCCGGCCGGAACCTGGTCTTCTTGAGGCAGTACCTTCCCTTGACCACCGCTGCCAACAATCATGCACAGTTGCCACATTACTGCCAAGTCGTTCTGCAATATTGCGGAAAGAAGATCCACCTTCTCGTATCTCTATTACACGACCTCGTTCAAACTCCGTGAGCTGTTGATAATGGCTTCTTCGTCTTCTTAAAGGCATTCTTGACTAACATCAACACCCTACGTCGAATCTCAACGATAACTAACGCTCGCGAACGTTACAGTGCATATTTACAGCAAACCTGCTTTGCATGTTCCGAGGGGCGCTGCTAGCGCCATACGTACGCGCCCAGCGCGAAATTTGCATAGACGTCATCTTACAGATGTACTCTCACCGCCTACCAACTGTCGTTTATCTAACACAACCCCTTCTTGGTGTTGGGATTTTTTTCCGTAAGTGTATATACATATATAAAATATCATTATCATTATCATCATTGTCAACCCTTATCAATCCGCTGCTGGATGAAGGTCTTTCCAAGCCTCTTCCACAACGGTCTGTCTTGTGCCAGTATCCTCCATGTCACTCCCGCATACTTACGAATTTCATCCACCCATCTTCCATGTGGTCTTCTGGGTCTTTTCCTGTCCCTTGGAATCCAATCTAAAATTTCGACTGTCCATCGATGGTCTGTCCTCCTGGCAGTATGTCCAGTCCATTACCATTTTAGGGATTTTACTCTGATTATGATGTCTTCCACTCTTGTCATTTTTCTGATCCACATGTTCTTCTTCTTTTCTCTCCTGGCTACACCAAATATACATAAGCATATATGCATTTCAAATCGCTTCTCTACAAAATTTGGTTTTAGTTATCTTTCATAACTTATATATGTTGTGGGCTGAGCCTTCGTCTCACCAACATTTTATTCCACGAATCGTCACTGGTTTCAGGTTTTATAGATATGTGACAGGTAAGTTTTATTTCTCGCCCAATGAAATCCGTGGGTCTTAATTTCCGGTACCATGTTTCGCTATTTATTTTCATTTTGCGTTTCTTAATCCGATGTTGAAAACTATATTTAAAACTTTCTTTATTTACTAATTAAACATTTTAAAAGGTAGCTATTCTTTAACAGGTTGAAGTGAAATAAACATTTTTTTTAGCTTTTTAATATGACATGGATATTTGTTTTTCTTTATGAAACATGCCTGACATGTATATTCGTTCTCGGACGTCCTGTATATTGAGAGCATTTTCCTTAAAAAAAATGAAAAATGCAGATAAACATTATGGCCTCGGCTGTAGCTAATTGTATGCAAAAGGATTTGTTCAAAGCGGAGATATTGTGCTAAAAAGCTAATGCAAATTTACGTCACCTCGCAGAAATGTATATTTACGTGACCCGGATGTAGAATGATGCATCATGAAATGCAATGCATCGGAAAACATTTCGATAATCTTTATATATACTGAATACAAAGGAGAGCTAAAATCGTAGTAAGTCGTTTGGAACAGTGGATAGGTTCACAACCGAAAACAATTTTATTTAAAATGGTTAGGAAATTACTCATCAGAGAAATTCGAAAGTGGACTAAATAATCAACATCATGGCTATCACTGTTGAACCTTTTTCCATTGCAGAGATATCATGTTTAAAAACACGATTTTTCTCTAAGGTAAAATACAATTTTCTGAGAGTGGGGCACAAATTACTCCGAAAAAAGGCAGACAAACGTAGATAAATCTTCTATTTTTATAGTGTAAACTCTGTTTTCTACGGTAGCGCAACTAGTTCTTAAGAAATAAAACCTAGTTTTCTATTGATATGTGCGAAATTATTTGCTAGACAGCATTTTTTCCTAATCCTCTGAAACAGTAAAGGTGTTTGGGTTTCTCACATTTTCGGATAACCCAAAAAAACTGACAATTTCCGGACTGAAAGACGTAATCTCTTTTCTTCCTTATGTTTGCAAGTTTTCTGTAGAGAAACGCTTATGAAGAATGTGTGATTATTACGAGCTGGTTTCTCTCATGCGTATCTAGATAGTGAGACGTTATTTAAAAATAATATACTTCAATATTTGGTCTCCGAGGTTTAACACCTTTTCGACTTTTATTTATGAGCTTCATATTAAAATTCCTTTTTTTTTTCAATTTCATGTTCAGTGAATGAAACTGCCGTTTAGAGAGTCTCAAACGGCAAAGCACGCAAATTTAAATAGTTCCAATAAATTTAGCTACTTTTCAATGGCAAGCTTTAGCGTAGAAAATGATGACAAGTCGTCCACAACGTACACGCAGATTGTGAAAAATGACTTATAAAAGCATCTTGATATCTGCGTCGGATTTTTATTCCTCCGTGACATGTCCTTAAAACTCAATCTTTCGCTTTGCCCAAAAGCATAAAAGAAAACGTCGAAGAAGGAATAAAAAATTACACTGCTCTTCCTACTGATTTTAATCTACCATTGCTCCCATAAATCACTCCGTCCGTCCTTTCAGCTTTTCCACTTCCTCAGTAATAGAAATCTTTAAACCTAGGGGCAAAAAAAAATGAAAAAAAAAAAAAGGAATATTTTTGACTGTTGTTTCTTGTTGCATGGGTTTTAGATCTCAGAACTACAAGTTCTTATGTAAATCCCTTTCCAGCCCGTGTACTTCTGTTTTCTTTTCGAAAAATTGCTTACAGGGACGTAAGCCCTTCGTAAAAGCAGTGTGATTGAGGGACAGTATAAAAATAAAAGGAAGTTTTGAATAAAAGAGAGGAAGCGGTCTGTATTAGATAAAAATCCCCCGGTCTCCTACCTCCGATATGTAAAATTGTTCGCTTTTGAGTTCATAGCCGTAAGCCTTTACTGTTGCGTCAGGGACGAGAACGGGGCTTGCTATAAATTTCTTTTCCAGTTTTAAGGAATGTAATTTACTATCTCCAGGGGTTTCTAGGGAAATGCCTGTGCCACAGAGATCAAACGCAGAGTCTGCATAGAGCTTAATATTCTCCGTGTTTGGGTCAGGAAATATGCCATCACATAAGTCTATTCAAATGCTATTTTTCAAAGGCGGAGCTTCGTAGCTACAGTAATGAAACTACAAAAGGAATTTAACAATACCTTGCTGGAGCTAACTTTATGGAGAAAAATGTTTTCGTTTCATGAATATGGAAAGAAACGACACACTAATGTATAACTGGATCATTTTATTCATAAATATGGTAAATGCGTGGGTATGAATTCAGGTATGTACCACCCGCAGGACATAAATATTCCCTTTCACTATGATTTAAAGGTTTATAATTCAGAGAATATGCTTCCCAGAATAATTGAATTTTATTGGGGTACTTTAGGAATGAAAATAGTATCGTTAGTTGCCAAGAAGGTATTGCGGCATCTGAGAAATCAAAATAAATATTCGAAAATTATAATTTTAGTCAGTATATTTAATCCAAATCTTCTGTGAAATTCCCTGTGGATTTAACCTCAATTCTCAGGGCTATCTTGAATTATACGTAACGATAACTTAGAGAAAGGGTCCTTACAATTTTGTTTTTTAAGGTTTTCAAAATATTAACTCAATAGGCTGTAAACAGTACCCGGTTCCTAATTTAGAGACGCTGATTCTAGGGAAGGGAGAGAGCTAACGTCCAAAGCCAAAGAGACGACTCACATCTCATCCGGAACTAGAGTGAAAAAACAAATTTGTCGCTGGCAAGGATCGAACTCGTATTCTTCTGCTCTAGAGCTGAGTGGTTTGTCAATTTATCTACAACCACAAAGTTTACTGCTGCAACTTTACGGTCTCGACATGTCCGTCGCCTATGAGGTAGGTACGTTGCATACACTTGTACAGGGGTTGTCCAAAATAATGGAAACACCTTGAAACAATAGGTGTAACGCACCAGATATGGTGTGGGAGCACCCATGGCATTTACAATTGGTTGAATCGTCCTTGTAATGGACGCATACAAGTCATGGATGGTGGTAAGTGGTATGTTGTACCATTCTTCCTACAGGAACTGCTCTGATTCCTTCAGAGACTTCGGAAGAGGATAACGCTCCCCTCGCTCCCTGTGCGCGGATGAGATGATGCAATACTTCACAGTGTGCCGCCGCATCTCAGCCAGTCTATCTCGTCGTGTTGCGCTCACGGTTGCCGAGATAGACTGTTGACTCAGTCTATCTCGGCAACCGTCAGCGCAACACAACTGTGCATGGTATCGTTTTAAAGCTCTCGACGAGGTCTATTCAAATATACGAAGAACATTTCGCAGTGGTTTAAACTGTACATTTTAAAAATTGTTTTCTTGTGAACCGGTGAACACTTTGATAATATCAGGGCTTACCTGGACAACAGTGAGGGCAAAACGACTCTGTGTGGTACTGTTTTAAAGCTCTCGACAAGATGTATTCAAATATATAATCGCAGTGGTTTAAAAAAAAATTCAAAAATTGTTTTCTTGTAAACGGGTTAACATTTTCGACAATGCCCCGGAATTCGCAGAACGGACGCAAGAAAAATGTGGAGAAAATCAAAACGAGAGTCAAGAGCATGTGATGAGGAATATAAGAAGCCCAAGAAGACAGAGCACCATTTTGGGTAATTCGTGTATCGATTTGCCTTCTGTTCGCACTGTTCTCAGCATTATTTGTAAAAAATATCTAAGCTACTTTTCATATCATAGACCTGAGTTGACTATAACAAATTAAATAAACTTTTTAAATAAACGGTTATCTCATTTCAGCTCTCCGATCTGCAAATCGTAGTCCTACGTTCGATAATGACGGGTCAATCGGAACTGAGCCTACTTACATTTTTTTTTTTTTTTTTTTTTTTTTTGTAAAATTGTTTTTTTTTAAATCAAGACAAAAATCGTTCTAAAAGAATAAATTAAAAAAAACTTCGATCAGATCCATGTGAAATTAAGTACAAGACTACACTAATAAAAATTTAGTAAAAATATTCAAATTTATTAGTATCCCTCTCATGTCCATTTAATCTAGATAGATCACGAAAGTTTGTCATTTTAAGAATTTGGTTTCCGTCCTAAAAAGTTTGAGAAGCACTGCTCTAGTAGGTTCTGAGATACACAGATGCCTTTGCCCCATTCTTTGTGCTAGAAGACAAAGCATGGAGTGAATGGTGGCAAAAGAAGAACGGCAACCAGAAAATGAAGAACGGCAACTAGAAAATACTAAAGATCTTGGCCAAGTTCACAGGACGTCTGATGCCGAAAATTGAAAAAAAAATCTGAAATTTTGGGATAATAGAGTTCTCCGATTGCGGTCAAATTTAGACTGATGGCTTTCGATATTACAACTAAACGTACAAAATTGTAGGACTAACGTTCACATTCACAGAGCTCTAATGTTCTGAAGTTGGGGCCCTTACAACCTCTGTTGTTTACATTCCGAGCTTCTATATATATATTTTATATACATTGCCTTCCATATTCCATGTGTGAAATTCAAAATAATTGAAGCAAATAAAAAAATTCACCTCCCACAATTTACACATCTGTTTTAGTTGACTTAGTAGAAGTGCCACAAAAAGCTATACTAATTGAGAAATCCTCATAACCCAATAATCTCCACTGTAATCGCGTATGTAAACGCTGTTTCCATAAAACAATGGAGTCTGTGTATCCGTAAACGTATAAACGTATACCATATCAGGGATGTTTTACATCACACATTCAAAGAATCTCATCCTGACACACAGCAGTTCCTCCTTTGAAAAATGCCTACAAAGACTGAAAGGAAAACAGGAATTCTTGGCCTTTCAGTTTGGCACTACCGATAATAAGAAACAAACGTTTGGAAACAAATAGATTTATAAATAATCTAAAGAGGTATTTATTTTCAGTACTTGTGTGGTTCTATATAGGGGTCGGTGAAGTGCATACATGAGCAGAAGAACGCTACATTTGTGTTTTTAATAATATTTTACAAGCACAATGACTGACTGGCTCAATCCGGAACTTTATTC
Organism: Macrothele yani; assembly: GCA_039090855.1. Classification (NCBI taxonomy): domain Eukaryota; kingdom Metazoa; phylum Arthropoda; class Arachnida; order Araneae; family Macrothelidae; genus Macrothele; species Macrothele yani. Next base: position 141,354,365 of record CM076994.1, read on the forward strand.
TTAAACATTATGTTAATCACACTAACTCAGTTGTTCCTCTATTTGCTTATTCATCTGTGATAATATTAATTCTACAGGAGCAGTCTGTGGCGTGCTACGGAAATGAAAACATGTTCCAAGACGACAAATCAACAGCGAGACATTCTGTCCGCATAACTCAGTTGGGAGAGCGACTTACTCCGGAGTGAGGAGACACGGACAATCCTGTGTTTTCACAAGTCCAAATTCCAGGACAGAAAAATTGGCAATCACATTAAGAATATGTTGAAACCAGAAAGGACTTACTACAGCTCAATGTAGTAACCTGAACTTTACCGTTTTCCATTTCTTCTTGGTGCCTCTCTCACCAGGAACTGTGTCTTTTACCAAGAAGCATTTGAGATGAATAGCCGTCATACACCTTGCCTGCGTCTGCATGGGACGGACTGCGCTCTAAATGGAACTGTGACGTACTACAGAAGTGACGTGTATGTCAAAACGGTAAAGTTGCAGCGAAAAACGTAATTGGGAAAGCATTCGGTTCCGGAGCAAAAGGATACGGGTTCGACCAGTAAATTACGTTACATTTGCACCCGAACATAAAAATGGATCTACTGGCCGTTAGGGACTTCCGAAAATGTGTGATGTTCCTCCCACACATGGTCCGGAATTAATGATAACGCCTTTGCTTTAAAAAGATGCGTGATGCTTCTTCCACATATCGTATGGAACTATCGATAATTCCTTCTTCTACAGAGAGTAACCTTCAAGCATGGTTTGCGGTGGACACAAAACCTGCGATTTCGTGATTCACCTTTCTCAATACGTAAACGTACTATAGAGGTGACGTACATGTCAAGACAGTAAGTAGCAATTATAAGGATTTTTCGGTGTAGCTTAATTGGTACACTATTATGCCCAGGGGGAGAAAGATTCGACTTCCACCACCGGCAAAATTTGTGTTTCCACGGGACATAACGGTAATTCCGCGCATGACGGTTGTGTGCCCCCTAGTGCTCCTCTGTAGAAGACTCAGCCCCTGATGAAAGCAGCAACAACAAAAAACGGCGTAGAGTGGAGCTCAGCTTCCCGCACGGAACACTGCTTAGTCATTTTTGATTTCACCAGCTTTTTAAATTTGGCAAAACAATATGTTTATAAAGAAAATAATTCTTCGTGCCACGAATGTTATGATATTTGTGAAAAAGTATTTGTAGATAGCCAACCCGATGGCCTAGTACTAAAAAGCACGATATTCTGGCTAGTAGTCTCAGCTGGAACTGGATTCGAAACCCGGAGGTGACACCGCCACATGGAAAATAAAAGGTAGATAAAACTTGATAAAGTTTGGGAAAAATGAAAAGTAATATAGAATCCATGAAAAATGAAAAGGCCGTTCTGGTGGAGCAGAGGTCTGATCTAAAACCTCTGTTCCGAGGTGGGACTGGGCATGAGTTCCGTATAAGGTATGGGTTACGGGTCCTGCTTCGCCATTGGCTCCTCCTCTTTCCCCGGAACTAGTGTTCCCAAATTAGAAACTGGCGACGGCTTATAGCCCATTGAATCACTCATAGAGTTTGTTAAACCTGAGAGGAATAAAAATTAAGGGAGAAGGAAGACCATAAGTATCAATACAGATCGCAGAGTCGTATAGCTAACCAAAACTACCAAGAAATATAACAGCCCCAAAATTGGAATTTGAATTTACCAAATTTGTAATTGAAACTGTACAATTGTCGCAAAGGAAAGCTTACAATATTTTTTAGACATTAGCTGCTTATATTGTAAGAGTAAGATTTGTAAATAAAAATAAATTATACTTTGTGCTCCACAATGCATCATAAATTTTCAAGAAATCGTTTTACACACATTCACTAAGCTGTTCTCTGAGATTCAGAGGTTAGCTCCACAAAGAAATGCAAACTACCAGATAAATTTTTAACTGATTATTTACTTACTGTTGCCGCATCAAACTTCTCCATTTATACCGACTTTTACGCACAACTCGGGTTTCACTGACATTCATCGCACGACATACACAAGACGTTCTGTACTTCATACTCACAATTGGGAAAAAAGATTTTCTTAGTAAGCATCTCATCACTCATTATTTTAACATGTCCAAACAACCTAAGAATATTTGTCCCCACCTTGCTAACAACATTTTGCTTCACATTACATAAATGCAACACATCTTTATTCCTCACAGGATCAGAACATGTCTTGCCACAACCCCTCGTAAGTAACGCATTTCTTCAGCGCACAAACAACTCCTATGTTTCTTCTGTAGTGCCCAGATTTCACTGCCAGGAAGAAATTAAACTTTTGCACACAGCCATGCGGGACTCTCTTGAGAACCCATAATTCCTGTGAAAACCTCCCAGAGCAACTATGACTTTCAACGAAGAATTCACTCTTCTACTAATTTCGCCATCCAATTTGTTCTCTCTGTCAAACATGTTTCCTAAATACACAAACTCATTCACCTAGTCAATCACTGTGCCATTTAGACTGATCTTGCATTCAGTACGAACAGTTCCTCGTTTGAAAATAATAACTTTGCTTGAATGAATTTAATTAGAGTTGTTCGTTTTGCATATTCTTCGAAACCTAACTTTGCAAATTATTATTCAATTTCTGATAAGTGAATACCATAAGACAGGAAGAGATTTGACTTTATTTTTTACTATACAAATTTATATGTTAGGGGAAGAAATATTTTGCCCCCCAAATATTACATTTGTACAGAAATTATTTAGAGAAACTTTTATTGATCGCGACTGAAATCAGTGTATTTTTAATCAGCAGAATTAAAGAGGTCAAGCCATATTGCTTACCTTTAAATGCTACCAATTTAATAGAAATGTACAGTCCATAGACAAACATTAGACGCATGGGTGATGAGCAGGGCATACGGGCATCCCTGCGCTGAGTGGAACAAATCCAAACCGAACGCAGGCGATAATAAGGGGGGACACCAGGGCTTCGCAATAGTGACTCGCAATCTCCCAAATTGGGTAAACGGGCTGCTGGGATCGACTTTGATTATGGACGCATTGTCGGCCAAGACAGATGGGTCATATCATCGCCCAAGTAGTAAGAACCCTAGGGTTCCGGGGAAGCCGTAATAAGTGTGTACCACGGGTACAACATCGACGACGTACCAGCGTCCAGAGAGCAAGAAGTGCCGACCAGGTGTTGATGACCTGAGTCGACGTAATAAAGGTGTACCACGAGCAGTTGATGATTTCTTCGGGTCCCAGGCACAAGACTGTTTTCGTTCCGGGATCATGGCCTTGCAAGACAGATGGTAACTATGTGCCGATACCGAGGGGGATTATTTTACATAGGTAAGTGGTCCTACTTTTCCGTTCTCGCCGTCCACGTGTGCTGGTCCTTTGCCGGACATTTCATTCGAACCAACCTAATAATAGCAGTCATGCCCGTTCTCCGAACGGTGAATCTCTAAAATCATTTTTAACATAAAATTAAAGAAAGGGAAAAGTAATTTGGGGTAAGAAAAATAATTTAAAATACATAACTGTCTTGCAATTTAGAATAGGGTCGTGACGTCATTACTTACGGTTTGTCATAAAATGGAGCAATCTTTGGCACCCTGTAATTTTAAATCAAAATTTCATGTAAATTTTCTCAGAATTTTGACGTTTCTGGGATAATCATCTTTAAACTTATCAGCATTTTGATAGTAAGGCTAAGCGACCCTTTTGAATTTTTTGGGTTTTAGACTTTTCTAGATGTATAAGCGGTAGAAAATTTCAAGAAAACAATACTCCGCAGCCACCATGTTGAGTGTCTTTTGGTTTTTGGACGTTTCTAGGTAACCTGACCTTACGACCTATCAGCATGCTAATTTGCAGACCGCTAGGTTATTCAGAAGTGGTCGAACAATTAGAGAAAAAATTCAAGCAGACAACTTTCAAAGCCTTGCTCCAAAGCCACCATTTTGATTTTTTTTTGTTTTTCAAACTTTTCTAGGCATACGAATGTTAAGACCTATCAGCCTACCAATTTTCGGATCTCTAGGTCATTTAGAAGTGGCCGAACAATTCGCTGACGGAAACACTCGCGTTTTCCCATTTTCCCCACTTTGCTTTACATACAACCCTTCCATCTTATGTATTTATTTTCGGGCGTTCCGTCCTTCTACGCTTTGCTTATTCAAAGTTGAATGTATAAGAGGAATGCAAATGTTTCTGCCTCCCATGCTAACAGGCCGGCGACCCATGCTGTCATTTCGTACATGAATCTAAGCATTGCAGTCGATAAATTTCGTTTGCGGCACATACATAAAGCTGAACATGGCGGTCGATAACGTGTTAGTAAAGCATGCGGTTCAATTTGTCAGGCGTATGGCGAAACAGTTATGGGTGAGCGGACGTGTCGAGAATGGTTTGCCAGGTTTAAGAAAGGTGATCTAAGCTTGGAAGACAAGACACGTGCAGGCAGACCGCAGGAACTCGCAGACGAGGAGCTGCAATCGTTGTTGTAAGAGGATGCCACACAATCAACCACGCAACTGGCGAAGCGCTTAAAAGTGGCTCAATCGACGGTGGTACGGTGTCTACAGGACTTGGAAAAGATCCTATCCCAAGAGCATTCATTTGTTGCCTGAAAAATGTCAAAAAGTCATTGATGCTAACGGCGAATATTTCGTTGAAAAAATGCGTACAGGTTTCCTGATTGTCACTGTTCCCTTTCTCCTTAAAACGGTGGAAACATTTGCTTACCCGTAGTATTTCAGTAGGTAAATATTTCGATGATAGCCTTGTTTTCGTAAACATAGTTTACATTTTTGAAAGTTTGGCTCAGTGTTTATTGTAAATTTTTCACATGATGAATTGCATAAGGTATAAGAATTTGTTTGCTTTTGTTGATATTGTGGATTAATTTTCTCGTTTTTCCCATTTTAGTGATCGGCGCAGTGGAGATACGTCGTTTATCTGTTCCGCGTTGGGTTCAGAACGGAACAGAAGATTCAGTCATCTTGGACTGCGAGTACATCTACAACGAAAATGACATTCGACTCGTTGTAAAGTGGTTTTTTAACGAAAATCTGGAACCCATTTACCAATGGATCCCGGAACTTGGGTCTCGCCATACTTCCGGTGTGCTCAAGGGGCGAGTAGACCTGGACTATTCTGTGAACACGGCTGATGCCTATTCACGATTTAGAGCTCTGCGAATCGCTCAACCATCGACGGAGCTCAGCGGGAGGTACACTTGCCAAGTCATGTCATTAGCGGGACAGGACGAAAGAGCTCAAAATATGACAGTATTTGGTAAGAACCTAACTATGTACTTTCCTGTACCTTTTCAAAAAGTGACAGTGACTATGTTCTTGCGGATAATGGAGTATATCTGTGATAAGCAGCTTACGTGTGCATTAAATTTGCAAATAAAAATGAAATTGTATAACTACTCTAGTAGTCCGTATTTATTGGCGTAGGATAAAAATCGGAGAAGAGATGATAACTCGTGCATAAAATATCTTAAAAAACGTTGCAACATAACTGTCAAAGTACGATACACACTAAACATCACGATGAAAATAAAACTTAAATTACAGATAAAATATATTGACAAACGTAAGATCTGTCGGGTCCCGTCAGCAGGTACCCATCTTCAAACGTAATGAAATGACATGGCTGAGCCAGCTTATAAATGCATTAGCAAACAAAAAAGCGATAACGTATAGTCAATACACACGTACTGCACAGCGCATGTCCAACCGAAACACAAGGTGCAACATCGTAGAGAAGAAAGAGGAGCACTAAAGTCATTTTTTGAGCAAGGTTTTCCATGGTTGGGGAATAGTCCTTGGTTGTTCATCGTCACAACAGGGACCAGAATATTTCTCTATGAAAAGGCTATATGTGAGTAATTGGTGCGATTTGATAGGAGGAGCAGTAAGAATCTTGGCTTCTTTCCAAACGGTAACATGAGTTCCTCTAGTGACAAAGGGAGCTAAAGCATTAGAAGTAGATCCATACCATAGGCCGTACTGGTGTTCCGACAAACGAGTTTTTAATGTCTTAGACGTAGAACCAATGTAACATATGTCGGGATTCCCAGAGGAAAGTGACTTTAAAGGAATTTTGTATATCCCGTGCCTATAGAGATCAACAGGTCGGTCCCGGTCATTTTTCGTGTCAGAAAAAGTTCTTAATGTCCTAGACGTAGAACCAATGTCGGGATTACCAGAGGAAAGTGACTTTAAAGGAATTTTGTATATCCCGTGCCTATTGAGATCAACAGGTCGGTCCCGGTCATTTTTCGTGGCAGAAAAAGTTCTTAATGTCCTAAACGTAGAACCAATGTCGGGATTTCCAGAGGAAAGTGACTTTAAAGGAATTTTGTATATCCCGTGCCTATAGAGATTAACAGCTCAGTCCCGATCTTTTTTCGTCTCAGAAAAAGTTCTTAATGTCCTAAACGTAGAACCAATGTCGGGATTTCCAGAGGAAAGTGACTTTAAAGGAATTTTGTATATCCCGTGCCTATAGAGATCAACAGCTCAGTCCCGATCTTTTTTCGTGGCAGAAAAAGTTCTTAATGTCCTAAACGTAGAACCAATGTCGGGATTTCCAGAGGAAAGTGACTTTAAAGGAATTTTGAATATCCCGTGCCTATAGAGATTAACAGCTCAGTCCCGATCTTTTTTCGTGGCAGAAAAAGTTCTTAATGTCCTAAACGTAGAACCAATGTCGGGGTTTCCAGAGAAAAGTGACTTTAAAGGAATTTGTATATCCCGTGCTTATAGAGATCAACAGGTCTGTCCCGGTCTTTTTTCGTGACAGAAAAAGTGTTAGAAACTTTAATGCCGAGACCTAAATTGTGTCTCCTACAACTACTCTAGCCTTTTCATCAAGAAATATTCTGGTTCTTGTTGTAACGATGAACAACCAAAGACTATTCCCCAACCATGGAAAACCTTGCTCATAAATTGACTGTAGTGTTCCTCTTTGTTCTCTACGATGTTGCGCCTTGTGTTTCGGTTGGATTTCCGCTGTACGTAAGTATTGACTATGTGTCTTCCAATTTTGTTTGCTACTTTGTTTATAAGCTGCTTCGACCACGTAATCGTTTGATTACGTCTGAAGATGGGTACTTGTTGGCGGGACCCGAACGATCTTGCGTTTGCCAATGTATTTTATCTGTAATTAAAGTTTTATTTTCATCATGCCTTGTAGTGTGTATCGTGCTTAGACGGTTATGTTTCAACGTTTCTTAAGATAAAAATCAGTTTTCGTAGCTTTTGCACATAAAACAGATGGCTGTTTCAGGGAGATATAGGTAATTGCCAGTCGCATACCCACCACATGAGTTAGACAGAAAATGCCAGTCTGCATATCTCCCTTGAAAAGTGTTTATGGTGGAAGTGCGAACTCTTGGAAAACTGATTTTCTTCTTACGTCAATAAATTCGGATTACTACGGTAGTGTAATTATACTATTTTCTACATAGTTGATGTATAGTTCCTTATCATACATGATCTATGATTTTGCGACTGACAATTTACTGTATAAAACAGTCAAGCTCTTTTGAACAAACAAATCGAAGCATCGGGAATAGCAAAATAACGTGAAACCCTTCCTTTTTGGGGGTACGGCATTAGATAAGTTATCAGTCTAGTGATGAAAAATTGCCCGAATCGGAAAGAAATTCATGTTAAGGTCAGGCTAGTCACGGATCACAAACAGTACACGTTCATTCCGTACGCTAGTTGCCCCGTGGCAGTAGTCTGTGTCTGACTGAGTACAATAAACTTTGATTTGTAGAAGTGGAAATTCCAATCTGTCGTCAAATTTCTGCAAAATGAAAGGAATGAACTGAAAGTGATTCATGATCGTAGTTACTGGCGTAACTTAAATAAGTTTTTGAACACCGGAAATAAGATGAACTTGGCAGGATTTATTAGAATCACCTAGTTATTCGTTGAGTGCAAGCAGAACAATTTTTTCATATCATTGCCCTATATTCTCACTGAATATATTTAAGCTTCATCAGGAAAAATTGTGTATTTCTGTTCAATTATACTTAAAAACTAACCGGAAAGGACCTGTTTCGAAGTGGAAACTGCGGAGCACCACATGCTTTGTACATCAATGGCACGTGGTGCTCCGCAGTTTCCACACGCTTATTCGCAATGGAGCCATTTTTCCAATCACGATACACTTTAGCCACAGCAGCTCGCGAACAGTTCAGAAATAATGCCACGATTGGCCCGAAAGCCAATGATAATCATCCTTTTTGCAAATAAGATAAATCGCTCATTTTATCCATGACAGCAACGATTGACATGTTTCCAGAATGCCTAAAGCACACCTTATATACTCTCCAAGCCAGCTCACGACACGTGTCTTCTTTCATTGTATACGCGCTGTTGACTTCGAAAGTTGGAGGTGGTTACAATAATGTGACTGGACAGTGTACTTCGTTTCCATTCAGAGTCATAGTATGGACATGGTCCCGATGTTGTAGTAAGAATGGCACTAAAATGCCAAAACCCATTCTAAAATTCTTTAAGTTGTTTCCGTCAATGAAACAATACTTAATTTTGCACGAAGTGTCGATATTTACCATGGTAGCAGAAACTGTACCGAACGGAGCAAAGCAGTTGCTGTTATTCTCAGAGTGTCTGCCAAATTTCAGGTCATCATACTGGGAGAAATAGTTTCATAAAGAATTTTGGAATTTCTCTAATTAGTGAATGTTGATACATTTTTCCAGCCTAATAAACATGGAATCTGAGACAGAACGCCATTATAAGGCGTTTTCTTGTTTCGTTTGATGAAGGATGTGCCATGTGACCATTAACGCCCCGCGTTTCGAAACCCTTTGAAGAATGATTAAAAGGTGGGGAAAGTACTTAATGGTGAATTAAGGGCCGAAAAGAACATTACTATAATTTGTAGAAACATTAGCGGATTGATCGTTTTTCTCCCCCGTTTGTTGCATTTCGTAAGCATAATCAGTAACAACAAATCATTATTTACATTCAACTTCCCGATGAGTTATTGCGATGCAAGGGACACATTATTTAAACTAGCTTCAAGTGGCAGGAAACTTTCAGCACGTCCATAAATTTTAAACGTACAATTGGGAAAATTACATAGAAATATTTGGAGAAGCTATTTCTTTTAAATTCATGTAGGGGCACTGTTCTTTTTTTCTGAGGTTTGAAGTATGAACATGGAATAAAACTCAAGAATTATTTTTTTTTAAATATATTGATTTTTGCACATTACCTTAATTAGCTTCTTTTTCTTCTTTTAGAATGAATGAAGAAAGGCGGATCCGATAGTGCACAACATCGTGATCAGTACTTTTTTATTACGTATTACAAAACGGCAATTACGTAACGAGACTGATTTTTCCTTTAAATCCAGGTAAAACCACAGTCGGGAAGATATGTTATTTGATGTCTTTTATCAGCTATCCGGTGGCAACAGCGTCTGCGTGAGAATTGCGCAGATCGTTATTTACGCTGTGCATGACGCATTCGGGGAAGAATATTGTATCAGCTGCGCGGTGGTGGCGGCGTCTGCGTGAGAATTGCGCAGATCGTTATTTACGCTGTGCATGACGCATTCGGCGAAGAATATTGTATCAGCTCTGTCATGGAGTAGAAAGCAAATATTCGGCTCCGTTTGAAAATCGGAAATATGCCTCTGAGACAACTGAAATTTTACGTGATGTGTATCGGATTAATAGCCTTTCTCGCGCACAAGTGTTCCGATGGTATGCACGTCTCAAGGATGGGCGGGAAGATTTGGAAAATGACGAAGCGCTCGGACGCCCGATTTCAATACGCTCGTTTAAACTCATTGAGAAAGTTCGCGGAAGAGTAAAAAGTTTCCATTGGGTGATATTGAGGATGCTGGGATGTATGCTCGGTGTTAATAAGGATACGATTCGTCAAATTTTAGTGACAGATTTGGAGAAAAATGCTTGTACTCGTTTCGTTTTTCATGCTTTGACAGATGAACACAAACATGCACAAATGGATTGAATTAAAAGGAACAATACACCAACTGTACTTAAATAGTATAAATATACTAGAAATCCGAAATTTCTTGGTGTAGAATAGGAATCAAAATTTTCAAGCTTTCGCACTGAGCCAATGAGCAGGCATGAGACGCCCCGAACCTTGGTACATCGCTACATCGAGAAAACCCGAACCAGTCGTACTGATATTTCTATGCTGCAGCCGCGCTACCTGGACTCAATTTCCCTATATACCAAATAATTCCTATCAGCCCAAGAATGCGCTGAAAAAGATGAACATTAGTGTTGGCATCAGTTCTCCGACGTCTTTATATGTACCATGCTTCAGGGAAACACTGACAAGACCCCTCCTTCAAATGAAGCAAGTGTTTATGCCAGTCCTCTACTATAACCGGACAACTCCAAGAGATGCTACATTGGAATGACTAAACGTTCATTTAGAATTAGAGTCAACGAACATAAAAGGGACATAAAGAACGGCAAAGAAACCACGGCCCTATCCAGAGAAACTCTAGTTCAAGTCCGCTGCTCCTATGTGGGATGACGTAACAAATTAACTTCCTAATCCACCCCAACATCTACTGCCATTCGCGAAAGTTTGGAGATCATAACAAACAGCGACTAGTGCAATTACAGCGTCTCACTGGATTTGCGGCGAATTTGGAACCATTTCTTCAAATAGTGATTACCTCTTTATTTTCCTTCCATAATTCCGCGTGCTAAACAAGCATAACACCTCGTGTGTTTGAATACCTGATTACGTTCGCATCTCTTCGTTATGGACCTTATTCACCTCGCATTGCATCATGGGAAAGGTTGTTCGTGGCCGCGGACCAACAATAGTTTGTTTACATGCGTTTTCCCTATTGCTTAACATGGCGTTTTACGTTGCAGAGGTTCAAGGAAAATCGCGATTTTTATAAATTTATTAACGATATGTCTAACTTTTGCTGATCGTATGGTTGTGCTAATAAATCCTGCCACCTAAATTGTATAGAAAAAGGAATAACGTTCCATAATTTTCCTCTGAAAAGGACGAAATATTCAAAGTAATGGCTGTGCAAAATGAAACGCGATGATTTTCTTCTCAGTGTTCGTTCTCCAATATGTTCTGCTCACTTTAACGAAAAAGATTTTGGATATTATGACACTACGAATCAAAGGCAGTTGAAACCTTGTAGCCTTCCTTTGAATTTCAATTTCCAAAAAAAAAAAAAAAAAAAAAATGTAGAAGGAGGAAACTGACGGCATATTTGGATCAGTAAATTACGAATTAAGTTCTACATTCTTTCCCAGAAAACGAAACAAGCATATTTATAATTTTTCTTTTATTTAATGTTACGCTTTCATTTAATTTTTAAGCAGATTGCCTAGCGTGCGAACCCTAGTTTGTTTCCACATTACGTATTTGTCTGGGTTTCTAAACGTTTTGGTTTGTAAAAGAAGTTTCCCAAGCTTATGTTTCAAATATTCCGCCAATGTCTGACAATAAGAATACGACAATTTAATATACCGTGTACGAGAAATGCTACATTAAAAACTTTATGACGCTTAATGGCGATGTTCTCTAGCATCAAGCAAAATAAACATCGAGCACAAAATTGCATTGGTATATTTTGGCAATATTGATTTGTTCTTCTAAGAAATTAATTTCTTCTTTCTTGCCCTGTAGCTCTATTAATTCGTTGGCAGACTCCATGACCTTAAGATTGCAAAAATTAGCCAACAGTACGGAATAAAAAAGTTGCGACAACATTGAATCAGCAGTCATGTTGGTCCGCAGATATCCACTTCTGACGTCATATGAATAACGTCCATTGTTAAGTCAATTCCCCGCGTTCAAATTTGTTGAAGCGTTCTATTATTCAGTTTGCAGTTTGCTGTCTACCTTCCTTGAGAAAGTCATCTGGTTGAATTGCGAAAGTTTGGAAATTTTGATTTCTATTCTACACCAAGGAATTCCGGATATCTAGTATAGTTACATTGTATACCATTTAAATGCACGAATGGGGTAAGCAAAAGGTTTCCTGGGGATCGAAGAAACAATGCAGAATTTTCTCCAAAGTATTGTGGCAGGTAAAGAGACAACGTGTTTTCGTTATGATCCTATCAGAGTGCTCAGTGGAAGTTGCCATATTCACCTAGAAGTGAGGAGATTAGGCTACAAATGTCCAAAACTAAGAAAATGCTTGTGTTTTTTTACGAAAGCAAGGGAATTTTGCATCATGAGTTCATTCCTGAAGGTACAACTTTCACTGGCAATGATTACACAACCATTTTGGAACGATTTTGGAAGAAGATTGTTCGTGTCAGGCCTGAGTACAAAAACAGGAAATGGTTCCTTCTTCAAGATAACAGTCTCGTACACAAAGCAGTCATTATACATCAATTTCTGTTGTTGTTTTTTTGTTGTTTTTTTATTGGAGTTTTAACGACCACCGTGAGCAACTCAATAGGCTATGCGCAGTCGCCCGTCCCTAATTTAGGGTCACTGGTTCTAGGGAAAGGAAAGAGCCTGTGCCGTAAGACAAACACAACATCCATGCCTCACCGGGATTCGAACCCGGACCCTTTTCGGACGAATGATCAGAGGCCATCGCATAGACCACTGCGCCACCGGGGCGGCCATCAATTTCTGTCACGAAAACAAGTGTGCGTGCTCAACCAACCACTATTCTCCAGATTTGTAGCCGCGCAACTACTTTCCCCTCCCTAAATTTAAGCTTCTTTTAACAGGAAAGTTCTTCAAGACATTGAAGACAGACATACTGTGGCATCAGCTCCTCACCCCATACTAAAGGATGACTTCTGCAAGTCTTTCCTATCGTTGGCTGATCGTGCCACTTCTTGTATTAACGCAGCAGAAATGCACTTCAAGTAAGATAAAGGGGTTACCCAAAATAATGGAAATACCTAGCTGAAAACAGTGACGCTGGTATGTGCTGCTTTTTAAGTTGCTACAATATTTTTGTACAAAAATGTTGCTTATGGCCTCAAGAGTCTGTGTGATTGCCTTTTAAATCGGTGTTTGCATAATTTCGCTCCAGGTGAAGGCACAATGAGTGACCTGTCGGAGTTCAAAAGAGGGCAGATTGTAGGAACCCGTCTGGTTGGTGCGTCAGTAACCACAGTGGTACAGGTATTGGGGGTGTCGAGAGGTACCGTGTCGAAAGTCATGACAGCATACAATGTTCACGGCACAACATCATCTACGAGATACAACTGTGGAAGGAAAACCAAACTCACTGCAAGAGACAGGAGGGCATTAAAGAAGATTGTGACCGCAAGGAGGAAGACCACGGCGACGAAAGTGACTGATGAACTTAATGCACATCTCCATAACCCAGTGTCGCGACCCATAACGTGCCAAAGGAATTGCATAATCACAATATTTACGGCTGAACTGCGTTGCAAACCCCCTGGTGTCACAGGTGAATATGAAACGGAGGCTACAGTGGTGCCAAGAACATAAAACGTGGACAGCGGATCAATGGAAACATGTCTTGTTTTCCGATGAATCACGTTTCCCACCATTCCCCATCACAGGACGGGTTTACGTGTGGAGAACCCCGGAAGAAGCCTACAACCCAGACTGTCTCCTTCCGTTCTGCCAACAGTAAAGCACAGAGGCGGTTCCGTAATGGTTTGGACCACGATCTCGTGGTTTGCAGCATGTCCCATTATCACCTTACACGGACGGATCACTAGCGGTGACTATGTCATTCTTTTGGCCGACCAAGTGCATTCAATGGCGCAGACAGTGTTTCCGTCAGGGGATTTCACCTTTCAAGATGATAATGCCTCGATTCACAGAGGTCGAACAGTTCAATCATGGGTTGAGCAACATGAGGATGACGTTGCACACCTTCCCTGGCCTGCACAATCACCGGACTTAAACATCATTGAGCTCCTGTAGTTTCTGTTGGAAAACAGAGTGCGATTTCGTTATCCTCCTCCGGCGTCTCTCAAGGAATTGGTGCCGTTTCTGCAAGAAGAATGGTCTACCACTTACCACCATCCAGGACTTGTATGTGTCCATTCCAAGGAGGATTTAAGCAGTTTTAAATGCCAAGGGTGATCCCACACTATAGTAGATGCGTAACACCAATTGTTTCAAGGTGTTTACATTATTTTAGACAACCTCTGTATGTTCACGTAAGTTTCCCTGCTTTTCCTTTTTTTTTTAAATTCAGTCTCATTACGTAATTGTCGCACTATTTAGCTCCTTTGCTCTAGAATAAACCATTGACATGGTTTGAGGTTCTGGGCATATGTTATAGAAATATTTTAATGTTCTACGAATATGCTATTGGAATGTTTAATGTTCTGCGGATATGTTATTGGAATGTTTTAATTTTCTGTAGATAAGTTGTATATAATCTGATATTTTTTTTTTTTTATTGGAGGTTTAACGACCACCGTGAGCAACTCAATGGGCTATAAGCAGTCGCCCGTCCCTAATTTAGGGTCACTGGTTCCAGGGAAGGGAGAGAGCCAGTGCCGTAAGACAAACACAACATCCATGCCTGACCGGGATTCGAACCCGGGCCCCTTACCGACGAATGATCAAAGTAATCTGATATGACTGAGGCAATTAGAAACATTATTTGTCTATTACTGGGCTGAGGCAAAAGGTCTTTGAGTGAGAGCTTTTCATGTACTGCGTATTGGATTGCTACGTTCCTTGTACGGATATCATCAGAAGAGAATATTGCCATTCCTATGACAAAACAATATAGGGCAATAAGTCTGTACTGACCACTCTAAAGAGGCGAATTGAACTTTTACATATAGCCTCAAAGCGCTTTTTGCTGCTGATTCAGGAAATTTCATTTGGATTCACTGTACTAAATTACCGCACAACACTCCGAAGTTGGGAGAACTGCAACTTGTTTCCTATAAAAAGTTGTTCTGATGATACGTATTGACATTAAGAGAGCCTAAAAATGAAAGAAAGGTAATAGAGTCAAGACAACTAGGAGAAACTGAGCAAATTTTGGGTAGCAGTTTCGCTAAGTTTCATAAAACCGCAATATTAAAATAATAAAATATTGTAGAACAAAGTGTTACGCGTTAATTATTACCGTTTCAGCTGTTCTTAAAGGTTTTTGAACATCTTTCACTTGATCTTTTTCCAGTTTTTCTATAACTGCTGAGGTCAACATTTACATTAGTTAAACATTTCATTGATATTTGTTCACAGAGTTTTGAAATAAATCCTCCTGTTAAAATTGAATACGAGTACACTAGAAAGAAAGACGTGAAGCTGATTTCTGAAGGTAAAATAAAAAAACACAGGTTTTCAATTTCATTTTTTACATTTAGTAGACGTAATAATTTTAGACTTATATTTCAAATACGATTTCTTGCAGCTCGTATAATTTGAAAATAAGTGTAACCCCATGAAAGACTTAACGCAAGTAAGAAACGTTGTTAAAAAGAGGCACGGATCTATTTTCTTAAAATAACCCATAACCATTAAAAACCTCGTCCTTTTTATCTACTTTTCCACTTTGGTTTCTAAGAAGTGACCTACAGTCACTTGAAATCTCAGAAGTAGAGATGCAATGATCATAAACAGATAATGTCACATTCTTTTTCAGGTATACACACTCCAGTGAAAAAATTAGGTAAATACTTCGCTTGTGGATTTGAAGTTTCGAGCAGTGCATATTGGAGGAAGAATAAATTATTTTGACGTTCCTTTGAAGTGAAAAAAACTGAAGTTGCAAATTGGAAGTGATTGGCTATTTCAACTCTTTTCTTTCTATCTGATGTGGAAAAGGCAAAAGGAAAACAATAACAAAATGTTCGGTTAGGTTAAATTCTAATCAAATGCATTTGAAAATCTCTAAGCACACAAAGATACCTTTTATTTTTCACTTTCAAGTTCAAACCAGATACAGAGTCCGAAATAAAATAACACTTAGTTATTCTATGCCCATTCAACCTTCATATCAAGTTCTGAATTGGCCCTGGCAAATTCAGTTACCTTAAATTATTACTTCATAATTGTACATCTCCGAAGGAAGATAAAATGAGAAAGCAATCAGAGTTTAGCTAGGCATGGCCTGTTTTAGCACGTCTTTTGTAAAAAAAGATCGTGCTTATGTTATCAGTTTGTCCGTCCGTCAGTCCGTCTGTACCCACGATATCTCGGCAACTATTAGTCCGATTTGAAATTTTTTTTGCATTGGGAAGCTTGAAATATGAGAATGATGATCCTTTATTTCGTATTTTTTTACGATGTACAATTTTGCCGTTAGAGGGCGTAAATGCAGATGATGTCGAATTCAAAAAATACGTTTTATTTCACATATTTGCTTCTAAACATCCGATTGAAAAAATTCTTTTATCTTTCGATTCCATTTATGTCGAAGAGTATTTTAGATACAGTTACTATTTCAAATTACGCATAGATTTTCCGCTAGAGGGCGTAAACGTTAATTACATTTTCCCCGCTAAATCTTCTTCTAAACATTCGATTTAAAAAATGTTTTCTTCAGCGGATACACCTCCTGATGGAAAATATTTTGCATATAATTTCAAATTTTTGGTAATAAATACTTTGGCCACCAGGGGGCGTAAGCGTTAATTTTTGCTTCTGATGTATTTGCCATAAAATCTGAGCTTCTAAAATATCGATTGAAAAAATTCTTTCGTGGACTGATGCCACTGACATCGATAAACGTTTTCGGAATATTTCTTCTTAAAATATTCCACAGTTTCTCCGCCAGAGGGCGTAATAGTATATCTTATTTTTGTCCTTATCTCTACTTCTAGGATAGTCCGATTTGAAAAATTCTTTCTTTGTTGGATAGTGTTTTCAGTGTGACATGCCTTTCATATAATTTCAAAATTTTCAAGTAATTAATAGACTTTCCGCTAAGGGGTGTAGTGGTAAATTGAGTTTCCCCCTATATCTCTGCTTCTAAATCTCCGATTTGAAAAATTCTTTCTGCACAGGATACAGCTCCTGATGGGAAATCGTTTGCACATATTTTTTTTTAATTTTTTTTTTTGTAAAAAAAATGCTTTGGCCACCAGGGGGCGTAAATTTTAATTTCGGCTTCTGATGTATTTGCAGCAAAATATGAGCTTCCAAATTCTGGATTAAAAAAAAACATTGTTTGTAGACCGATACTACTCCTGTCGATAAACTTTTTAGAAACATTTTCTTCTTAAAATAATGCATGTTTTCTACGCCAAGGGGCGTAAATGTATATCTTATTTTTGTCAATATCTCTACTTCTAAGAGTCCGATTTGAAAAATTCCTTCTCTGTTGGATAGTGTTTCCAGTGTGGCATGTTTTTCATATAATTTCAAAATTTTCAAGTAGTTCATAGACTTTCCGCTAGGGGGCGTAAAGGTAAATTGCTTTTCCCATATATCTCTGTTTCTAAATCTCCGATTTGAAAAATTATTTCTGCACCGGACACAGCTCCTGATGGGAAATCCTTTGCACATAATTTCTAAATTTTTTGTAAAAAATGGTTTGGCCACCAGGTGACGTAAGTCTCAATTTCCGCTTCTGATGTATTTGCAGCAAAATATGAGCTTCTAAAATCTCGATTGAAAAAAAGTGGTTTGTTGACCGATACTACTCATGTCGACAACCTTTTAGGAACATTTTCTTCTTGAAATAATGCATGGTTTCTGCTCCAGGGGTGTAGATATATATTTTATTTTTGTCAATATCTCTACTTCTAAGAGTCCGATTTGAAAAATTCCTTATTTGTTGGATAGTGTTTCCGATGCGAAATGTTTTTCTTATGAATTCAAAATTTTCTAGTAAATCATAGACTTTCCGCTAGGGGGCACATAGGTAAATTGCGTTTTCTTATTTATTTCTGCTCCTAAAACTCCGATTTGAAAATTTCTTCCTGTATCGCATACAAGACATGATGGGAAATATTTTTCATATAATTTCTAATGTTTGGTAAAGAATGGTTTGGCCACCAGGGGCATAAGTGTTAATATCTGCTTCTGATGTATTTGTAGCAAAATCTGAGTTCTTGAAAACTCGACACAATTTTTTTTCTTGGATCGATACTGCTCATATGGATAAACCTTTTGAGAATACTTTCTTCCTAAAATAATTGCATGGTTTTCCCACCAGGGGACGTAAAGTCACATCTTATTTTTGTCGATATCTCTGTTTCTAAGAGTCCGATTTGAAAAATAATTTCTGTGTATGAGAGCGTTTGCGGTGCGAAATGCTTCTCATAGAAATTTATATTTTTCGTACCGCACAAGTCTGCAACCAGAGGGCGTAAGCTCACGATTCCGTTTACAGCAATATCTGAGGGATTAAAAACCCGATTGAAATAATTTTTTCTTCCGTCAGATACTATTGTTTTCCATACCGGTTCCACTGACTTTGAATAGGTTTGATAAATATAATTTGCTTCAGAACGGATTCAAAAGACGTGCTAATTACACCCGAAAATTCGGTGTCATATTTCTTGTTTTTGGCTTTGATCAAAATAATAATTTCTGTTTAACAACGTTAGTTCGTCTTTTTCCATTCCTTTACTGCCAAAATGAATCGAAGTCAGAAAGTAGTCAAAGTTCAGCTAGAGTCAATTTTTTTAACATTAAATCACCCCTATCAATTTAATTACTTTCTAACAATGTAGTTATTTTCTCCTGCCTTTGAGCTTTAGAAAATGATCAGAATAAGGAAATATCCTCTTCCGGTCATTATATTTACAAAGAACCGTATTCAAGAATTAATTGAATTTTTTGTCAGAAATGGGGTGTAAAAACGTTTCACTCTGAGATACGTCTTTTCCCTGATTCATGCAACGCACACCGTTTCACATGTTGGTTACGTGCACAACTAATCTATTGTTATACGGATCTTATCAGAATTATCGTCCGCAATGAAATCAAATCATTGAAGGTCAGTATCCATGGCTTATCAACGTACGAACTATCATAAACTGTATTTCGGAAATGGAGCACCAAAAATGATGACAGATTTATAGGGTACATTACTTATGATACAAGACGTAAGTAGCTTGAAGTGCAGACCTGTAAGTTATATGGAACACACAATACTCAGTACCTTGTCCACCGACCACGAGCGGCGATAACGACTCGTACAAGGCTGTCATCAACTAGAAGAACTTTTGGATATCGCACTACGGAATGTCATTCCACGCTGTCTGGATTCGTATCCGAAGTTCATTATGGGTATCTGGTGGCGAAGAATGACGATCCAGTCGTCGAGCGACGATATCTCACATTAGTTCAATGGGTGACAAATTAGGCGAGCGAGCTGGCCAAGGAAGAGGTTGCACATGTCGGACATTCAGGATCTATAAAACATTCCGCGCCATGCGTAATCAGTCATTGTCTGGTTAAAAGACAATGGCTGATACCGGACAGCGTCACAGAATAGCATCCACATATATGGTACCAGACAGCGTCAACAGATATTTGCAAACCCTACCAAGCCAGTCCGGTGGCACAGTAGTCTAAACGATGACTTCTAATCATTCGTTCAAAAGGGGTACAGGTTAGAATCCCGGTGAGGCCGGGATGTTGTGTTTGTCTTACAGCACTGGCTCTCTTACTTCTCTGGAACCAGTGACCGTAAATTAGGGACTGGAGACTGCTCATATCCCATTGAGTGTTCACGGTGGTCGTTAAACCTCCAATAAAAATCATATTGTGTTTTTAATTCACTAACAGTGTGCCTTCCTCAAATGTTGTACCTTCCTTCCGGATTGAGTCTAATGCACGATGTCCAGGTTCAAATTCATGTCAGAAGATGACACGAAGTTGGTTCTGATCCATCGTTCTTTTCACAGTAGCACAATCCCCTTGCAACAGCTGAAATGACCAGTGCTTTGTCGGAACAGCATTGACGCTTTAAATTTTACATATCACACGTCACATCGCACGAAATGTTCATCTTAAATTGCTTTCCAACTGAATGACTCTGAACGAATTAAAATCACTAATGAAGTATCTTGTTGGTGCAGTCGTCTTCCATGCAATAATGTGTTGTTAAAGTTAAAGCAACAGTGTCTAAAAATGTGTGTACTTATTGTAACAACAGGTGTAAAGGAATTGATTGTGTACAAGAAAATAATACACCGATGAACCATTACATTATGACCACCTACCTAATAAGCTGTTGGACTCTTTTTAGCCCGCACAACAGTAACAACTTGGCAAGGCAACGATTCGATGAGGTGCGATAGGTACCCTAATGTCAAAAGCAGGTCCTCCAGTTCCCGTACATTTCGGAGTGGTGGTGACTTAGAGCGAACCCGCTTTTCCAAGTCGAACTACAAATACTGGATTGCGTTCATGTCAGGTGAATTTGAAGGCCACAGCTTTAACAGAAGGTCACCAGCAGGTTCCTCGAGCCACTCCTTGACGATTCTAGCAGTCTGGCATGGCGCACTGTCCTATTGGTAATGGCCATCACCAGCAGGAAACAGTTTCCATGACTGGGTGAACATGGTCCGCAACGATATTCAGATACCTTGCAGCTGTCAGGGATTGTGCTATTGGGAGAATAGGGACCAAGAGTCTCAAGAAAACATCGCCAGACTTTGTGGGCTCTTCGCGAGAAGCTGTAGCAAGGGTGTACCAACCAGGAATCTTGATTCGTCAGACCAAGTAACATTCTTTCAATCATCCACGGTCCAATCTCGATTATCATTCTAGCGTTGTTGGCGATGACATGCAGTGATCATGTGGGCTCGGCTGGGTCTTCGGCTGCGCATGCGCAAGTGCAGAAGGCTGCGATGAACCGTGTGCTGTGACACATTGCCCTGATCACCACTGTTGTAGCTGTGGGTGACTTGTCGCACTGTGGCCGTGCGGTCTGTGTAAACAATGCGCGACAGTCTTTGCTCCTCTCTGGCAACAATAAGCTGCGGGCGACACCCGACTGTGGACGCTGTTTGGCCACCTGTGTACCACTTTTGATACGTACTCACTGCAGCGGTACTTGAACTACGATCTCGTTTACGAGATCGTAGTTCCGAAGTGCCGTGCCATCACAACTTGTCCTTTATCAAACTCCGATAAATCGGCAGCTTTTCTCATTCCGACTGCGAATACTCTTCTAACCGAAAGCCGGTCCTCTGGTTAAATATATACTGCTCTGTGAACTTCATGTGCGCCACCGTTCGTTCTTCAGGCACGCTCATTTCTCTAGTGTGGGGATGGTCATAATGTAATAGTTCATCGGCGTATGTGTAATCGTTTACACGTGATCATTCGATTTTGTCGAAATATATATTTTCTAAACGTTATTGTTTTCTAGAACATACTACGGTTTTTGAATAGTTAAATTTAAGGTGGGGATCTGGTGATTTTGCTCCTTATACTTCCAATGGAGAAAATGTCGACCCCATTTCCTCAGCGAAGAAAGATTTCTCATACATCAAAATTAAGCGATGGTAAAAACATTCTAACTTAGACTGTGCAATCGTTGTTTTTTGCATAATACTTTCCTGAACTATATTAAAAATCAATAATTTTACTTCAACGTAGTGGTGAGGAAGTGTGGCCTCACCTGTAAGAAAGTATCATAACTTCATCGAAGTAAAGTTATTGATTTTTAATATAGTTCAGGAAAGGTTTTTTTGCAAAAAAACACCGATTGCACAATCTAAGTTAGGATGTTTTTTATCAATGAAGCAATTTCGATGTATGAAAAAATCTTTCTTTGCTGAGGAAATTAGGGTCGAAATTTCGTCCATTGAAAGTATAGGGAGTAAAATCACTAGATATCTACTTTAAAGTGTTTAAGTAAGAAATTAGGTTTAAAACACTTCATCGAGTCATATTTAACGATTGCTGTTGAAATACATATTTTGTAAACATATTGCAATTAACTTTTAACCTTTTTCCATTCATCTTTGTATAAGACTTTTCTGACGCGTATTTTCTGAATCGATCGTTTTCTAGCACTGTACGTATGAGACTGGACGTTAAGTTTTAGATTTTCGTATAGTCACAGTTAAAGCCAAATTTATGCACTTTAAAACGTTCTGAAAATTTGGCTTTATATTAAACATCGTGATAATACATTCTTATTTCAAATCATAATTCACATTTGTGTGAGAAAGAGTAACTTATTCTCAACTCACTTTTCTTATGTGACGGAGCTCAGGTTCACGATAAAAAGAATAGAATCCATTGTCATAAATTTTTAGTGTTTTTTTTTTTTCGTGAAGTTGAATGCATTCTCCGTATTTAGTTAAAAGCATCATTAGCCTGAATCCTGAGCGTTCGTTGCAGAAGGTAAAGATCTTTCCTGCGTTTCAATCCCTGACAAAACTGTGGCGTAAATATCGTGTTGCATCTATAAATTAATCATCCTGAAACCATTTTTCCATTTTTAATGAAACATCATCTCTGGAGTGAAGATAATTGTATGCCGGCTCATTATTCATTTCCTGCAAATGGCTGATGCATTGGAACAGGAAAGCACCGTGAAAGAGAGAGAAAGAGAAAGAGAGGAACACTTTAAATCATAATTGCACCGTTAAAGATGCTCTTCGTTAGCCAGCTATTAAAAGGCGAAAAAATGAGAAATATAAATTAAGAACAAATGATTCGTTTTTAAAATCATTCAGTCCGAAGAAAGAGACACGGCATCACTTTATAAATGTCAAATACTATTATTATATTATCACACAGCTCAAAACATTTGAAAAAGTGAGGATAATTTGAAGAAATGAGGATTTCGGTGAAAAATCAGACCAGTAAGAAAGATAATCGAAAGCGAAGTAAAAACCAAACTCCGAAGTTCAAAGTTAAAAATAAGATAAAATAAAATAAAATATGGAATTTAATGAAGCAAGTTCAACATTTAATGTTCGCGCGGTCTCTCTGGGTAGCCTCTAGCAGAATGTTCTGGCTAGCTGTACAGTACGGGACCGGTTTAAGCCACAGGAAAGGTGTAAATGGTGTGATCGTTCTTACATCGCTGCTTTATTCTCTTCAGCTTAATTAGTTGTAACAAATGAGGTGTGAACAACTTGGTTTAACCTTCGATATTCGAAGAAATAGGTGATAAAATGAGGTAAGAAAAATAGCAACTCTAGAAGCGGACAGATACTAATGCTATGATCACGGGCCAGCTTGGCATCTATGATTTAAAGAAACGTACCTACAGAAGATTTATTAAACTATGTGCTTCCACTAAGGATATTTCTGAACATTTTATGAACGTGCTATGGATGTGACGGGCAGGAAATATCTCGAGTATGCCAATATGTATTGGGTAAAGTAATACAGCTTTCTTATCTGTTAACAGTCGTTCTGAGTATGAGACCGTTGGAGATAAATTCACTTCAGAAAAGCTCAAATTACCACATATTAAAGTCTCTATATTGATTCACATCGATGTCTTACTTTTGACATATGTGACCACTTATAACAATATGCCGCAGAAAAATAATTAATTGCCATAATTAAAATATTAAAACACACATTTAAGTAAATTGCGTGAGGGTCGTACAAAAGTTCGTGCTCTAACTCATACACGCACCAAAAAGAGTTTTGCACCACCCTCCATGTCGGAAAAGGGATACAGTTTACTATACAAAAATGAAGTACACAGCATACAAAGAACACACAACAGTGATTTGAGCAGATATTCATGCAACGAACAGAAAATATTTAACAAAGAGAGACAAAACAGTCGAAAAGAGGAAAATTATGACAGAACGTGCATTACAAAACACAATCTATACACTATGAGTACAGTGTAAGAGACCAACGAGAAGTGTAACAAGCTCAGATTCGCCGAGACATGCTATCGGTAAATTTATCCACCAGCTCGTGGTCAAGTAAGGCTCATTCTTGAACAGAGACTTGTCGGAGTGCCGCTAAAGTTCTTGGTTGTGGTCCCTTCCGTCGCAGAGCGCCTTTCAGTCATCCCCAAGCTTGCTCGGTAGGGTTGGTATCCGTCGAAAGTTCTGGCCAGTCCGTTCGAGGGATGCCACCGTTTTTGCAGGGACTGGTTGACCAGATCTTCCCGGTGTACTCGTGGGTTATTATCTAGGAGAACGAAATCCGTGCTAACTGCAAAGGGGTTGAACAACAGAGGGTAGAAAGATGTAACTGCACGATGACTCACTCATCACGCCGTTAATGTAAAAGATGGTTGTTCTGCGGACATGAATGACCCGTGCCCAAACAGTGGTGGAACCGCCGCCATACTGTACACGAGGAATGAAGTGTCGAAGTCGTTAATCGTTGCCAGTTTCCCACCAGACTCGTGTATGGTACTTTTCGGGGTTCAGGCAAATCTAAGTTTCATCCGAGCACAGACCAGTGCCAGACCGCCGGCGTCTATGGCAGGTGGGCATTAAATCCAAGTTTCATCCGAGCACAGCACGATGTGTCAGACCGCCGGCGTCTATGGCAGGTGGGCATAAAATCCAAGTTTCATCCGAGCACAGCACGATGTGCCAGACCACCGGCGTCTATGGCAGGTCGGCATTAAATCCAAGTTTCATCCGAACACAGCACGATGTGCCAGACCGCCGGCGTCTACGGCAGGTGGGCATTAAATCGAAGTTTCATCCAAGTACAGCACGATGTGCCAGACCGCCGGCGTTAATGGCAGGTGGGCATTAAATCCAAGTTTCATCCGAGCACAGCACGATGTGCCAGTCCGCCGGTGTCTATGGCAAGTGCACATTTCTACAATTCCACCGGGGACGTGTTCTGCTGTGGCGTGCTCTTAGTATGGGTCCCCACCATGGACGCCTTTGACGCAGATGTGCATAACGCGGCGTAGCTCTCAAGGTCTGCGTCGACACGACTGTGTCGGTGGATGATGCCAGGTCATTGCGGAGCTAGGGTGCTGATTCTGTACAGTTTCAAAGTTCCGTAAGACAAAGATACCAGTCCTGCTCCATGTAGTTACTCAAGGGCGGCCTGTCCTTTGATTGTTGTCACATTTCTACAATCCTGGTAACGTTCCTGCGTCTGCAGGAGATCAGTATGACAGGATTCCGTGTAAATCCACGTAACGACAGCCCTTGTTGTCGCAAAGTTACGATCTGAGCACAATCAAAGGTTGAAATACGTCAATATACCCACATATTCAATCTGCCTTTCTTTTCTTAGACGCAGTATACCGTTTTCACGGTGCTCATCGTTCAGCACCGACTAATAGCCGTGCAGCAATTTGCATTTACGAAGTAAGCAGACCAACTACCCGCTGCATTTGCTGGTTCTATGCAAAATGATCCATACAGTGTTTCGTCTTGCTGGTCAGCGTTTTCCGTCTCTCTTCTGCTCTTATGTGACATGGGTGGTGTAAACGTTTTTAATGTGTATAATGAAAACGTGTGTGACTATGATTCTTTCTTTTACATTTTTTACATAGATTCACGCCACTGCGGCAAACGTTTTCCACCTTACTCTAATGCGTTGATCTCTGTGGATGGAAGAGAAATCTTAATTTTGGTTTTCTAACCACCCACCCACGACTGCTATCACTTCAGAGTCAAAGGCGTATAGGTTCCCACGACAGGCAGTAAATAAAGCCGCTAGTGGCAAGGTCATGAAAATAGGGTAAGTGCTGAACCTAAATCCACAGTTTTTATGGCGGTCTTCGCAATCTGAAATGTGTGGTTCAGTTCATTGCCTTGAAAAAGGAAGACATCACTCAGCAGTTCTTCAAACCTCTTTTCCTGATGGCTGCACAAACTTAGCATCTGAGGTTGGTATGTACATTATATTGACAAAAGTCACCGGACACCCCTTCGAAAACAAATAAACGGATCCGCTGCGTTGTTAAGATACGCGGTACAGCAGCAAACGTTATAAAAACAAGCCTACAGGTGACCGCGATCATATCGCACTGTGAGATTGAGTGAAAATGTAGCGGCGGGAAAGAACTGAATTTGAAAAAGGAAATATTGTTGGATGTCATATTAGTGGGTTGTCCATAAAAGAAACCGAGAGGCTTTTAAACAAACCCAAGTCACCTGTTTTGGATGTACTGAATACGTGGAAGACACATGGCGTGCCTGAAGCAGCAAAACCTACCGGCAGACTGAAGAAAATCAGTGATAGAGGACGTCGAAGCCTCATGAGATACTGTGGTCGTGCGGCTGCTCATAACCCTTTCATCTTCACTCGGAATGCTACTCGGCGATTAACATGGTGTAAAGAACATTTATCGTGGACTGTAAATCAATGGAAACGGGTTCTATGTACTGATGAATCCAGATACACGATTCATCAGTCCGATGGCCGTGTGTGGGTATGGCGACAACCGTGGGAACGCTATGTACCACAGCGTACTGTTCCTACGGTCAAGTTTGGAGCTGGCAGTGCAATTGTGTGGGGTTTCTTTTCTTGGTAGGGTCCCGGCCCATTGGGTATCGTGTACATACCTGTTAAACAGCACGTTTACCTCGATATTGTAGATAATTATGCCCTACCAACTATGAGGCAATACTATGGAAACGAGCGTTGTTGGTACCAGCAGGAATGCACCGAGCCATAAAGCAAAGACTGTTACGACGTGGTTTGACGATTATTCCGTATCGTGTGTGGACTGTCCAGCACAAAGCCCTGATCGCAATCCCACAAAGCACCTATGGAATGAAGTAGAGCGCTGCATCAGAAGTTTGGAACCAAGGCCTACATCAAAGCAACAATTAGCAGCAGCATTATACACTGAATTCAACCGAATTCCTATCGCTGTGTTCCCAAAACCTGGTCGAAATCATGTCTCGAAGAGTCAGTGGATGCCTTAAGGCCAAAGGTGGACCGACACCGTACTAACGTTTGTCAAGAAATGCTATGTTGTGTTTCTTGTCTAATTGTCCGGTTACTGTTGTCAATATAGTGTATGTACTAATGATAGTTGAGGCCTTTGCTAGATAGTCAATCATAGTAATGTATCGTCATCCCCAAAAAGTTGATGCTGTCAGCTATATCGCTAAAGGAACACGGAGCTTCCTGTGAGGAGGAGAAAATACACAATGTTTAGTATCTGGTCAGAAGCGAGGAACTCATCACCCTTTGTGAAAATCCAGGGCCAGATATTTATTGGATCCGCATCGTACAGATTCCAGTTGGTGAGACATATTCACCTGCAAAATGTATTTTGCTCATCTATCAACATTCATAGCTCATATTACGTAGTGATCTGTTTCATTGACAAAGGATTGGTCTGGACTGAATAGACTCATTCGATTGAAATGATTACATACTCAGCTATACACTGAAGAGCAATTGAATTAGAGATGCCTGTCTAGTAACGTGTAGCACCACCTTTAGCCCTGATGACGGCGGCGATTTGTCTTGGCATTGACTCGACATGATACCAAAAGCGTTGGGAAGCCATACGGATCCACGACCCCTGAACTAGCTTCCACAGTTCGCGAAGATTTGATAGAGGGGGTCAGAGCCTCTAACATATCTCTCGATGGCATTGAGGTCAGGTGACCTAGCTGGCCAAGCAAGCGAGTTCACTTCGGTTGAGTGTTCATCCAACCATTAGGATACAATTCGGGAGCGATGTCACGGTGCATTGTGTTGTTTCAGGATGAGGTCTCCAGTGGGATGTTGAAGTCGCATAAACGGGAGCAAATGGTCGTCCAGGATATCCCAGTAACGTTGACCTGTGAGTGACGATGTCACACGTACCAGGGGCCCCATTTCAGTCCTTGTAAACAGTCCCCAGATGAGAATGCCACCCCCACCAGCTTGAAGAGTACCCTGCTGGGAAGAAGGATCCACCGCTTCATGTGGTTTGCGCCGTACTCGTATCATGCCATACGCATGCACCAACGTGAATCTCGACCCATCAGTCCAGGCAACATTTTTCCACATGTCTAGGGTCCAGTGGCGATGTTCCAGCGCCGATGCTAATATTTGCACTCTGTGATATGCGGTCAGTAGCGGTACCGTCGTGGGACGATGGTTTCGGTACCTCATAGCGAGGAGATGGTTCTGGATGGTGTGGCTGCTTACACGTTTTTGTGCACCAGCGTTAAATTGCCGAGTGATTTCTTACACTTTGGCCCGTCTATCCACTGTTACAATGCGAGCTAGCCGACGATGACCCCGCTCATCCACACGCTGTTGTCCACGACAGTTGGCTCTTGCAGGGATGGTTTTACCGGATTTGATGTACTCACGGTGCACCTGTGACACAGTGGCTCATGAAAATCATAGTGCCTGCACGACTTCTGAGATGGAGTGACCCAATCGTCGGGCCCCGATAATGTGCCCACGTTCAAATGCGCTCAGATCCTTCGTCTTAATCATACTGCGTCCGTTTCTTACTGATTCCCGTCGCATCACTCCATATATTGTCGGATCGCTGCATACGTCATGTCGTTTCCCTTTACAGGGCCGCCCACAGCGTCACATTTACATAACGCCAGCTGTCTCTAATTTAATTGAATCTTCAGTGTACATCGATAAGTCATTGGGCTGCCTTGCATCGCGAAACCGTGAAACCGTGTACGTGGTTGATGTTTTCCTCAGAGATGGATGGAAAGGGTCTTCCAGAATGATCTGCATTGTCAGCAGATTCCTTTCTAGAACGATGTTTTGTGTAGCACTTGATAACAATGTAATATTTAGAAGACTTATATCCCAGTGTCTGCAATAGAATATCATGGTTTTTCTGTGGAGATATGCCTTTGAAAAATAAATATTTTAGGAGGTACGGTTATAAATGAACGAGTCTCTGCTTGTGGTGTATGAAACGCACGTTGCAAAGCGAAAGTGAGAGGCAAGCTACTGACTGTAAACTGTCCGTAAACAGGAAAGCAAATGAGATATCTGCATTAGTTTGGTGATACGTGTCAATGAACGTGGTGTGCGTCGCGTGTCCGGAAATACTTAGTTCGAGAATTGAGCAAGGGGTAAACGGGAAATTTCTGTTGAAATTCGAGGATGCACCCATCGAATCTTTTCGTATTTTAAGTGAAGCGTATGAGAAAGGACACATGTTACGTGCAAATGTTTGCCAACATTATGGGCACGACGACAACCCCGTCCTCTTTGTTTTAATAAAGGAAATCTCAAAATGATTACTCATCTGTCTAAACTACCTTATTTAGTATGTATCTTCCATATGTATAGTAGTGACCTGAGTTACTTTGAACATGCTAATTTGAATTTAAAGTAATATATTTCTGGAACGGATCCTTTGGAATTAATGATTTCGTCATCAAACAATAAAGCTGTGTTATCCTGTACAAAGGTCATTGTAGAAAATGTGATGTAAAAAATGCCATTTAGAGATTTAAAAAAAAATGCTTACTTTATGCGTGTTCGACTTATGGACATTGAGCTTCAATGAACAAGAAGCGCCTTTTCAACGATTTTATGCTGCGCAGAAAGTCACTTATCGGAATGCTTTTAAAATTTAAAGAAGAACTGATTTTATAACCGTGATTATTTTTCTTGAAAATGTGCATTCCCTTTTAGCTTCGAACACAGCCTGAAAACGTTTTATGTACACGGTCGTATCAGAATAATATTACCACCCCTGGAATCACAATGCACCAGACCAGGAGAATCACAGAGTGCACGTGACAAGGTCGACCACAAGGTGATATAGCGGCCGCCCAAGACAGATGAATCATAGTGCGTAAGGTGAGCACATTGGGCAGAGGAAGAAATTTGACGAACGTTAAAAGAAGGAATGATCATCGGCTAGCGCGCCAAGGGTGGAAGCATCTCAGAAACAGTAGACTTCGTGGGCTGTCCGCGAGGTGCTGTAGTAAGGGTGTACCAAGAATGGACCACTGGCACACCGAGTACCTCATGACGTCATAATTGTGAAACCCCAAAGGCCATCGATCATAGTGGAGAATATCGCCTCCGTCGACTGATGAAGGGCAATTGACGCGCAACACTGCAGCAATTGACCACGCAACTGAATGCTGGGGAACCCATGTGCGTGTCCCCAAAAACAGTAACGTGTCCCCTGTTACTCATGGGTCTCCGGAGTCGACGGTAGGTCAAGGCGCCCGTGTTAACCTACGTCCATCGGCAGCTACGCCTGGAGTTTGCATGGGATTACCGCCATTGGACAGTGGAAGAGTGGAAAAGGTTTGCCTTTTCCGACGAATGGAAGTTTCTACTCCACAGGAGTAACATGCGGTGGCGGCTACGGTGTGACACACACGAGAACCAACACCCGATCACGCCTGTCGGTAAAGTGCAGTACACGGTGGCAGGGTGCACGTGTGAGGAGATGTTTTCCTGGTATGACCTGGGACCGCTGGTACCACTGGATGGGTCGCTGAATGTCAATAGCTAAATGGCTACGTGGTCATCCTCGTTTACCACATGCGTCCCTTCATGTTGGATATTTACCCTGGTGGTGATGGTGTCTATCAAAAGGACAATGCTCCCTGCCACGTCGTTAAAGGGGTGCGTGACTTGTTCCAGGAACACGACTGCGATGTATAAGTTGCCCCTTGGCCGGCGAAATCCCATAGAACACTTGTGGGACTATTTGCATCCACACGTTCGACGTTAGGGTGGACCGGAAAAAAACTTTTTTTTTTTTAATTTGCATATTGCCTAGTGCGGAAAAGTTGCCATCTGGGTCAACAAGAATAACAAAATATATTTTGTTTTGAAATCGACCAATATCTTACGTCTCCGCACGGCACACTAAGTTCCGTGATCTGCTGCAGCCCGAATGGCCATGCGTGACCCAATGAACCTTGCAGGGCCGCATTGCGTCCATGCCACGTCGTTTCGTCCCTGTCATCCGGGCCAAAAGTGGTTATTCCCATTATTAGGTAGGTGATCATATTACTCTGATACGACTGTATATATGAACTTAAACATGGATTGAAGAAAAGTTTGCATTCTTTAATTTCTATGTTCTCGAACTCAGATAAATTTGTGGTGACAGAATTCTGTTCTCGCTCTGGCGAGCTGAAGTTATTTGCAGGTAAAGTTTTGATAATATCTTTCTGTCAGAAGTTCTTGTATATAGCCTAAGATTTGGCTAGTGTGGACTAGATGGAATGTTTTGTTAGATTCTCATTTATACCTTTTACGTAAGAATTGGTCCAATCACGTCGTATAAACAAAGAAGTGGCCACCCCGGTAACGCAGTAGTCTAAGTGTTGGCTTATGATTATTCATCCCAGTTACTAAGTGTAACTGAGTGAGTACGTAAGGGAAAATGTTTGATCAGCTCATTATTGTAAAGGTACGATGTCATACATCAAAGAAAGTGCAGGATGATCAGAGTGGTTTTATGCCTGGTAAAGGCTACACTAACCATAGTTTCGCATTACGTATGATAATTAAAAAGTATTTGGCTGCTGGTAAGAAAGTGTTTGCTTCCTTCATAGATTTAAAGAAAGTTTACGACCGAGTAAATAGGACACCTTTGTGGAAGGATTTGAATGAATATTGTGTTACTGGGAATCAACTGAACAGTGTGAAAGTCAGGTATGCTGACAGTAGAGCTTGTGTACGAGTGAATGGTGCTTTATCAAAATGATTTTCTATTGGGGCAGGAGTCAGACAAGGTTGTGTAATGTTACCATGGCTGTTTAATATCATATTTATGGCTGCGTGCACGCGTGATGCCAAGATGGACAATACTGGTTTATGTCTTGGTAATATCCGTGTGTGAAGATTGCTGTATGCTGATGACACAGTCCTATGAGCAGTGAGCAAAAGTGAGTTACGTAGTATGTTGTCCCGGATGTATGAAGTTTGCATGAAATTCAAACTGGGTATAAATAAGGTAAAACCCAAAGTTATGGTTTTTGAACGAGGAACTTTTAGCACTGAATGTAATGTAATTCTAAATGGCACAGTGATTGACCAGTGAATTAGTTTGTGTGTTTAGAAAGCATGTTTGACAGAGAGAGGAAATTAGTAGGCGAGTAAATTCTTCATTGAAAGTCATAGCTGCTTTAGAAGGTTTTCACAAGAATGATGGGTTCTTAAGAGAGTCCCGAATGGCTGTGTATGAAAGTGTAATTGTTCCTACACTGAGGCAGTGTAACCTGGGTACTACAGAAGATGCGTTACTTACAGAGGGTTGGTGGCAAGACACGTTCTGATCATGTGAGGAATGAAGATGTGTTGCATTTGTGTAATGTGAGACAAAATGTTGTTAGCAAGGTGGAGACTAATATTCTTCGGTAGTTTGTCCATGTTGAAAGAATGAGTGACGAGATGCTTACTACGAAACATTTTTTAGCCTAAGTGGTAGGAAAGAAAAGCATTGGAAGGCCAAGGAAGTAATGGAAAGATCAGATTCAGGAGCGTCTGCATGAGAAAAAGATTGTGAGTATGAAGTACAGTATAATTAAATAAGCAGGAAAACGCTTTAGGTAGCAACTTAACATTTTTTTAAGAGCTTTGTGTATTATTTAGTGTGTTATCCATATCTGTATTTAAATAATTTGATTTTGTTCAACAAGATATATTTATAAAAAAATTTCGATCAGTCTTTCTGGTTCTGTTTTTCTGAAAATATAATATACGAACTGCTATTCGCAGACTAACATCTTTGAAAACTCATCGTATATCATATTGCTCTATTAGATTTCTTAGAAAGTTGTTGCCAAAAGGAAAGGAAAAGAAAACATTAAGAAGCTTTCTCCTGTTCAAATAATGACATCAAAGCTAAATTCACCGAGCAAATAATTTTTAAGTAAAATCTTCGCTATTAAATGATGTTATACCTTCAGTTAATTAAAAAAACCGTGACATCAATTAGATCTCATGGAGTCAAAGCCTGCCGAATTCAAAATCTCATAATAAAAATATTGATTCATGTTTTATTGAAACTAAAGTAAACATATGGGGGAAATGTTTTGATCGCTCTTGTTTTTCTCATGTCTCTTAGTGCTCATCAGCGCATGTCTTCTCTTTTAAATCGCATTTGCACAAACCCAGTGGGACTGGAAGTTAAATAATGACGTTCCATTGAATTATAGTTAATGGCTTTCAATTAATTCCACGAGAAACCACTGCTTTTTAAACTTGAGATCCTGTTTTGACTCAATATGAAACTCCACTTAAGACAATAATTTTTCTCAAACAAATTCATTTCATTTTAACACACAATTCAATTACTTTAATAAAGTTTAGGAATTTTCCCCAGGGGTTTGCTTTATTCTTCCGTTTAAAAACACAGTCGCTAAATTTACCTATTCTGTGCCATATTCTCTTAAGGGATCAAGGAACTTCATTTGAGATTCGCGCTCAGAAACTTTTCAAAATATATTCCTTTTTGATCATTTCAGAGTTCGAACTTACTCATAAGATGGCTTTACCCGTGTGCCCCTTCGCCTGTATAGTGACTTCACCCATATGACTTCACATATGACTATATGACCCCATTTGCTGGAGTGGTCATATATAGTCATATGTGAAGTCATATGGGTGAAGTCATATATCCCTAATTCATCATGGGTGACGTCATATAAGTCATATGACTTATATGACTAAATCATGGGTGAAACACCGGAAACTAAATCATAAAACTAAATAAAACTAAATAAATAAAAACTGAATCGTGGTAATCAATATATATATATTTTGAAATTAAATCACCGGAAACTAAATCATGGATGACTTATATGACTAAATCAATATTTTCAACACTAATTTATTCATGAGGGAAGACATATAAGCCATATGGGTGAAGTCACATATAGTCATATGTGAAGTCAATTGGTAATCATATGTGAAGTCATATATAGTCATATGTGAAATCATATATAGTCATATGTGAAATCATATATAGTCGTATGTGAAGTCATATATAGTCATATGACTTCACATATGACTATTTGACTTCACCCATTAGTCTGATTTGTAGAATTCATTTCGCATTGGGTATCAGAGCTCGATAGTCGATGATCCTTACGTTGGTTTTTGTCCGATGCATAACTTCGCTAGTAAGAGCATAAGGCGCATAGTATCGAATTCAACATACTGTATATTTTATTCTGTCCCAGTGCGTAAAAAAATACGACTGAAACGATTTTTCTTTTGCCATCGATACATTTAACTACTAAGACCATTTTACTCACCGTTTCACTCTAAATTAATACCCATTTTGGCCACTAGATTGCTTAAATGTATATTTTACTTTTCCTCGGTGTCTGTGCTTCTAAACGTCTAGTTCGGAAAATTAGTTTTGCACTGGATCTGGTTCATGGTAAAAGATGATATTCAGGAAACTTCAAATTTTCCTTGACGAGAAATTTTCCCTATAATCGATATAAGCACGTATTTCTGTCTTCAAGATAGTTACAAATATATCACGATTATAAAAGCCCAATGAAAGAATATTTTTGATCAAATATCACACAATACGGAAAATATTTTATTCATGTTTCCTGCTCAAAGTAGAGCACAGTTTTTCCGTTAGAAAGGGTAAATATACACTTCAATTTTCTTTATATCTCTGCTTCTAAAAGTCCAATTTGAAAGTTTCGTTTTCGGTCGGAGAATATTTTTGTGACAAATAAGGGAAAGAAATACACTGCTCAAAAAAACTGAGGGAGCAAGAGATGTTTTAAATAAAATCATTTGCGACTGACGTTGTTAAACGTAAATTATTATTTTTACGTAACATAAAGTAGATTGTTCTGCAATATGGGTAAAAAAAACACACAAGCGAATTTTTATGCAATATTTTGCATTCAAGGCAAAAGATATGCTATGCTATACAGCAATGTGGATATCTTTACAACAAGAAAAACTGAATTTTCGAAGGCTGTAACTGACTTCTAGTGGGGTGTGTGGTCCCCTCGAAATACTAAGACCGCTGCACAATTATGCGGCTTGGTAATGATGAAGTTATCGAGAAGGTTTTTGGGGTATATTCGTCAATTTTTATTTCAATGAGGGTGGTCTCCCGTTCACGAAGAGGCAGCGGAGGTGCTATCCGTTGACTCCCCCAAATTCGTCCTAGGCGTGTTCAATACGATTTAAGTCAGAGGACCATGCTGGCAACACCATACGCTCGATTCCCTCCTATTGAAGCATGTTGTCTATAACGAAGTGAATTTCTCCGTCATTTTTATCCGCGCCGGGGTTCGAACCCGGGTCCCCTCATTCCGGAATAAGTTGCTCTACCAATTGAGCTACGCGGACATGTATTCTGATTCCTATATGCCTTTATGTCGTGTGCGTCCTTCTGGCAGGTACGTCACATCTCCTGGTAAGTTACATGTCCACTAGCCGAGCTCCATGAGGTCGAGCGTTTTCTTCTACGAAAAGGAACGAATCCCTGACGGCTGCAGCATACGCGTGGATATAGGTCTGAGAATCTCGTGTGTATATGTCTGGGCGTTCAGACTGCCGTTTCGGATGACATACAGGTCCATAAGTCCACCGATACTTATGCCTTTCAAGACTATCAAACAATGTTCGCCGTAATGTGATGTTACCTGGAAAAAAAATGGGTTGTTTCGTGTTGTTGATTCCATCCAGATAAAAACTCAGACGGAAAAAGTCAGACTACAGACAGAATCTCGAGTAGCCAGAGAAAAGAACTTGAGTCCACTCGTCCTGTCTCCAACACTATGTTCCTCAGCCAGTTTCTACGTACTGTACATTGTCGTGTGATTCAAGGAACACACACCATTCGTCTACTGGCAGAACAGCTATTCTGCACGTAAAGGCGATTGCAGATAGTTTGAGTTAACAACCTGCGTCCTGTTGACAGAAGAAGATGTCGCTGGAGCTGAGTGTCATTGTTCCAAAGGGATGTTAACAATACCTAATAGTTGTCCCTTGCTGCAGTAGCTCGTGGGAGACCTTTACCTTGCCTTCTTCCAACATTTCCGATATTTTAAAATAGAGCCTACAGTCAGAAAATGACATTTTGTGACAATCTAATGGATTTTGCTACCATCCGGTGTTTCTGACCTACATCCAGCCTGCCATTAGCTCATCACGCCGTTGACTGCAGTGAATCATGCTATTGAGACTTCATTCGAACTCAAGCCTTTAAGAAAAGAAATGTCTCTACAAACGCGACACAGTAAGGGAGCTCCAAGAAAAACGTTCGGTTTTATCTCAATTTGTGATTTATGCATTCTAATGTCACAGATGCTAATTTGCATAAGGATATTCATGATTCGGTTCGCTACTTCACACTCGACTTGCGTTTTCCACATTTCAGTAAAATATAACACGATCGGCCTTAAGAATGTACCCAAAGTCACTTGAGCAGTGTGCGTTTTAAAGCTTATAATTTTTTACGATAAATTTGATGCCGTACTTACGCATCTCGAAGTCCGACTGGAAATTCTTTTTTTCGGTTATGCATCACTCGCCGCTGAAAATAGTTCATGCCTGCAATAGACTGACTAATTGCGATAGTGTGCGCTAAAACACTTTGTTCCAATTAAGTGGCTGCCCCAATTATGCGAAGCTTTACACCAAAGAGCTAATTTGAGATGTTCTTCAAGAGTTATCCGAAATAAACGGCTGCCCCAGTTAACCGATTGTCCAATTAACCGGAATCTACTGTATTTACTTTCATAATAATACGTAGCCTTCTTGCTAGGGAGCACAAAAGTACGTTTCACTTTTGACAATTTTCCTGGTTCTAAACTTCCAATTTGAAAAACGTTTTTTATGTTGGATACCGTTTACTGAGCGGAACAGTTTTCACATACTTTTAATTTTTTGCTAAGCATAGTTCTGACGCTATTATTCTATTTGTAACTGTACCTGCGCTTCGATAAGTCCTACTGATAAACATATTTTTTTATTGTATGCTCTTAGCTATGGTAAAGATTAGGAACTCCATTTCACCTGAATATTATGAACAGTTTTACCATTAAGAGGGTACGTGCGAAAATTCTGTTCTTGTTACCTCTGCTTCTAAACATCAAGTTTCAAAGCTGGGATTTCCATTGCATTGTTATCTCTACGAGAGATATTTTGAACATACCATCTTATTTATATAACATCGTCTACTGGCTCTAATAAATTGGCCACTCACTGTATATAAGTACGTACCTGTATATATATATATATATATGCCAAAGAGCAAATCCCAAGAATTAGTCGTACGTTCCCCTGGTGACGAATATGGATTTTTTTAATCCCGAATATCGTCATTATGATATACTGTGCAATAACAGCAACTGAATGTTCGAGATCATCATTAGTTTGTTTCCAATCGGTAATAAGAAAGTAAGAGCCATCAGAGAAATTTGTTCAGCACTCTAGAAAGAAAATATAGAAAAGTGTCTTTAGTTAAGAAAAACGGAATGGAGAAACAGCGCTTTTATCTAAGTGCAGCATGAAAATAAGATGCTGAAATATTAGACAGAATGAGCAGTAGAAGTTTCCTACTAGTTGTTGAATACTAAAGTCTTATGAAACCAAAACACGCACGCTACAAGTCACAAACATGCTAGTCACGACTTAGAGTTTTCCAT
The DNA here is from genome assembly GCA_039090855.1 of Macrothele yani. NCBI lineage: Eukaryota > Metazoa > Arthropoda > Arachnida > Araneae > Macrothelidae > Macrothele > Macrothele yani. The sequence continues at coordinate 141,391,793 of CM076994.1, forward strand.
ATGTCCACCGTCATCTACAACGCGTGCCCTAGATTTGAAGTAAAATATTGTCGCGAGCAGTAGCCAAGATTTCCTTGGGAACAGTGCTGCAAGCTTTATGATAGACCCTGAAACTCGGGTATATACGAAAAATAAAATCCAGTTATGCTAGATCTGGTGATTCCAGTGTCCATTATTTCGGATAGCCACATCCTACGATGCGTCGATAAAGCGTAGCAGTGATTATGTGGCTAACTGATGCTGCTGAAAATGCAAAACCATAAATGAACGCAAATGTCTTCCACAAGAGTCTGTTATTGTATTTCGGAACAGTATCAGATATCTGTGGTGAAATGATAGTAGTCGGAAGATTACTGGTCCGGCGAGGGCGTTATTCCAGATGCAATAAAAAGGAAGACGTTTTTCGACCACTGTACCAGATGATAAATTTCCTACATCGGTCAAAGATTGTCCAATGTTCATACTCCGATAATGATGATTATTGCAGTTTAGGCCACCCCGGTGGCGCAGTATTCTAAGCGATGATTTCTGATCATTCGTCCGAGATGGGTCTCGGTTTGAGTCCCGGTGAGGCATGGATATTGTGTTTGTCTTACGGCACTATATCTCTCCTTCCCTGGAACAAGTGACCCTAAATTAGGGATGGGCGACTGCTTATAGCCCACTGAGTTGCTCATTGTGGTCGTTAAACCTCCAATAAAAAACAACAACAAATAAAAACCGGCCGTTGAAGCAACCGACATTTGAATGCCGGTTGCTTCGACTAGCGAATCCTGGTGATTGTTATGTTCAGATCAATCAGACACTTCAGACTTGGTCGGTTATTTTGTTTTATTGAAGGTTTAACAACCGCCGTGAGCAACGCAATGGGCTATAAGCAGTCGCCCGTCCCTAATTTAGGGTCACTGGTTCCAGGGAAGGGAGAGATCCAGTGCCGTAAGGCGAACACAACATCTATGCCTCACCGGGATTCGAACCCGGACCCCGTTCGGACGAATGATCAGAGGCCATCGCTTAGACCACTGCGCGACCGGGGCGGCACTTGGTCGTTATCGGTGATGTAGTGGTTAGCATATCCGGGCGCTATCTGGGAGATGCGGGTTCGATTCCAGCTCCAGGACGACGAAGTTTTCAAGTTTTCGGATGTTATCTGACTTACCATCCTTGTCCTATTTACACCAAAAACTGGATTTTCATCTTCAAAATTTGTATTGTATGGTGTAATTCCGTATTCCATTCGCAATATGACTAATTGCTTTGTCTTTTCATATATCAACATAATTTTGAGGAAAACCATCGATACATAAATGTGTTATTCCTCTCTCTTTGTTCATGGACTTTTATTGTTGCATAACACTCCCGTATCGTAGATTTATAATTAGAGCTATCGTATTACGAAGCTTTATTACTTTAATCATATACGTTTGAAAGTAATATGAATTATTTTAGACAGCTATTTCAGACTTCATAGCCATTTAAAATCATAATGAATATGCATTTTTAAAAGTAAAAATAGTTTTAATTTTACTAAAGAAGATAATCAGAACTGAAGTGTTTTTAATTTCACTTGAATAAAACTGAACACAAAAAAGTGCAGCATTCTTAATTTCTGGACTGCGCTAGATACAAATTTTCGCAATTTGCATTCTTTTAATCTATGTCATACTAAGGAGCTTGGGTTTAGTCTAGAAGCACATAACCTTCTGTCTTCAAGGTATCGTTTAATAGTAAAAACAAATGACCTTTAAAGCTCCTTTCTCTAATTAACGTTGTGGCTACTGAGAAAATGTTTCCAACTCCTAACAGCCTTTAATTTATTCATAAGTGATATATTTCCCTTTAATACCACAGGAGAAATTATTGCCTTTGTTTGTCTGAAAACGTAGAAGATGTTTGTCAGTAAGCGAATTGCTATACAAAGTTTATGAATAAATGGGTAAGATTAAATTAATTTATTTCGTACACACGCTCATCTGCTTTAAAAAACAACAATCCCAGAGAAATTTAATTTTTACAAATGCACACACATGAGCTCTAAGTCAACACATAAAAATTATTATTGCTGCGAAATGGAAAAAATAAAATAAAAACACTTTAGTCCTATGTTATCTTCGTTTCATTAGTATGGCAATTAAGCGTTAAAAGCATTAATAATTCGAAAATTGATTTTTTCTTTTTTTTACGCTTTCCAACCGTAGGTTGAAGAAGCGTATATGCTCCAGCTTTTTCCGTCCGCCCGTACGTCTGTCCGCACGATAATTGGCGTAAAACTGGTTCGATTTCAATGAAATTTTACTATGTGGTAGGGGACCACTTGGAGACGAACCCTATTGAAACTGGGACAAATCGATTCAAAGGTCACGACGTATGAGCGGGATCCATTCGATTGCCCTTATGCGTCATAACTTGCGTAAATATCGTTCGATTTCAATGAAATTTTACTGTGTGGTAGGGGACCGCATGGGAACGAACCCTATTCAAATTCGATGAAGTGGGGTCAAAGGTCAGGACATAAGAGTGGGATGCATTCCATTGTCCTTATTCGTCATAACATGAGTAAAAATGGTTCGATTTCGATGAAATTTTAGTATGTGGTAGGGGACCACCTGGGAACGAACCCTATTGAAAACGGACGAAATGGGGTTAAAGGTCAGAACATAGGATTGGGATCCATTCCATCGCCCTTATCCCATATTATTAAGGTGGACGTCAAGTAATTTTGCTTCCTATACTTCCAATGGAAAAACTTTTTGTACACATTTCCTTTCACAATCAATGTGTTCCCAAACATGAAAATTTTAACATCGATTAAACCAACTTCATATTATAACTTGCAGTATTTAATATTTTGTAAAACATAACCATAATTATATTAAAAATCAATAACTTTTCCTTTGGTGGTCTTGAAACCAGAAAAAGGATGGCGCGACCTGTGCTTTGATGACGTCAGTAGACAAACAAATGTTGGATTGTATAATTATGGTTATGTTTTAGAAAATATTAAGTATTCCAAGTTATAAAATGAAGATATTTTAATCGATGTTCAAATTTTCATCCTTGGGAACAAATTAATTGGGAAGAAATTGTGTACATAAATTTTTCCATTCCAAGTACAGGAAGCAAAATTACTTGACGTTCACCTTAAAGGAGCAATTCTTGTATGTATGTAAATTTTATTTTGAAAACGGCTCTAAGGAGTTTGATGAAAGTCGTTAACCTACCGTTTTCTGGTACTAGAAATCGATTTAGCATGATCTCGACTTTAGGAAAATTCGTTTTGTGCGTTTAATAACCACCCCGAATTACCAAGTTTTTAGTGTCATGGCGTTGCCCCGTTAATGTTATCCATGCTTCGAAATCTTATGACGTCACACTATCGCAATTCAGATAATGGCGCGCTGTCACGCCATCTGTCTCATTACGTCACGCGTTGTGTGTGGATCCTATTAAAGTTTTATGACATCACACTGTTTCGAGCAGATGGTCGCGATTCCCATCTGCCTCATTACGTCACGCGTTTTGTGCGTATGTTCGTCCCCACGATAACTCACCTAAAAATCGTTCGATTTCGATGAAATTTTAGTATGTGGTAGGGGAACACCTGGGAAGGAACCCTATTGAAAGTGAACGAAATGGGGTCAAAGGTCAGGACATAGGAGCGGAATCACTTCCATCGCCATTATGCGTCATAACTTACGTAAAAATATTTTTATTTGGGTGAAATGTTAGTATATTGTAGGGATTTGCCTGGGGACGAATCCTATTAAAAATGGGCGAAATGGGTCAAACGTTAGGACACAGGAGCGGGATCTATTCTGTAGCCCTTTTGCATCGTAACTTAGGTAAAATTGCTTCGATTGTGACAAAACTTTATCATGATATTTTGGAGGTATACTGAACCAGTTCTGTTATATATCATCGAAATGGGATCAAAGGTCAGGGCACAGGAGCGAGATTATTCCACAGCCATTATCCTCATAACTTGAGTAATGATTTCTGGTATGTTGGAAAGCGTATCATAATCAATGCATTGCATGATTTTACTAACTTGTTCGTTATTGCAAGGACAGATCATTTCTTGAGACTATAGATTCAGATGTTTGGAAAGTTTATTCTTTGCGGAATTCTGAGCTGAAACATTCATTTTTTGTGCAGGATTTCGAACACACACGTATGTGGATGGTAAAATGTGTCTTGCTATACAGCAAGACACATTATATCATCAACATATGTGTGTCCGAATATCGCCATGATTGATTGTGAGATAGTGAGTTTCTTGAAGTCCGATTAGAAAACCTTATTTTTTTGGCCAGTAAACACAGTTAATGTTATGCATCGATTTTACATTTCAACCATGACACTTTTATATTAGTATGTGGAAAAACACTAAGCTCTTCTCCTTGGAGAAGGATAGAATATCACAGAAATATGCGATATCCAAGTTTCGAAATTATATTTTAACCACATACTAATGAATAAATATTTCCTCGTAGAGGTTTATATTTTATATCATAAAATAAACTTAAAACATACATACTACACTCATATGTAAAAGTTAAGTTACAAATACAAGTGCCAACATTGTGAGGAAACAGAGATATTACATCGAAACGCAGCTGAACAATAACATGAAAAACATGCAATATGCTCCAAAATGAAGATAAAGCATTAAATGCTTTCACATAACCCGTGTTATTCGAAAAAATCACAAATATGAAAGTTAACAAACAAACTAGAAGGACATACTATGAGCTTAATATGGTATGTGATCGCCTGTTATTGTGACGCATGACTTACAGCGTCGCGGCATGCTGTCTAAACGATAGCCAATAAGTTCTGAGGGCATTCTGAAGAACTGTTGTATGCAAGAGCACTTCGCAGCTCCTGTACGTTTCTTGGATGGGGTCCCAGAGCTGCCATCCATCTTCTTAAAACGTCCCACAGATTATCTATAGGATTAAGTTCCGAAGACCTTGATGACCACTCCATGCCCGCAACGCCTTCACTTTCTTGGTACTCTAGCACCAGTCTAGCGGTATGGGTTTGGGATCTGTCCTTCATTAAAACAAGTTCTGTGACCAAAGCAGCTGCGAACAAGGGAACATAAGGTGCTACGATCTCATCTCAATAGCGGAAAACATTGATGGAACCCCAAGAAAAGGGGTGCAGGTCGTTTCTCCGTTAATCTCTATACCTGCTCACACTATACAACTACTGCCTCCATAAGTGTCCATCTCTCGGATGTTTAATGGATGGCAATGCGTGAAACGTTCTCTCCGGAAGAATGCAGACCGGGAATCTGTTTGTTATGAGAAATGCGGCTTATGCGTGAAGAGAACGTTAGACCACTGCTCACGTGTCCAGTGCAAATGTTCCCTAGCCCAACGTAATCGTGCTTTTTCCTGTTAGAAGATGTTAGCGGCACACACGCCACAGGTATTCTCCCATAAATTTCGCTTTCCTGAAGTATTTTGGGCACATCCAGCAGGATATTGATCGTCCATTTGCTGCTATCAGCTCTGAGGTCAGGTGACAAGGTGTCATGTTGCTGTTGTGTCTTGCAGTTAAGGCAATAAAGCGGTCATTGTAGGGGAGGGAGTTGACCTTGGACGGCCGGGTACAGGTCGTGAAAGAACACTTTCTGTAATTTGCAACTTTCACCAGAGCTTGCTGACTACCATTCCGGACCCAAAACCAACTTGCCACCTGTATCGAATAGTTTCCAACAGGCTAGAAAGAGATCAAGAGATATTGCTATTGGGTTGTTTACATAAACACACACGGAAGCACATCGACTGTTTGACTTTTCCTTAAGCACGTAATGACTAAGGTTCGGGTCATGTCACCGAAGTTACTCTCTTTTCTGGATGTGAAGACGAAAGCCTACGCAGCTTATTGTTCGCTACGTATTTCAACGAGATATACACTCATCGTCAAAAAATAATTGCGCCGAGAAGGATGTGTCGGATTGCAATGCTATTCGGGAGGAAAGTAAAAGTTACCAGTAACAAACAGTAAATGATTAAACACTGATACTGATATGGGCAATATGTATTGAACTACACGCCAATAAGTAGTGTTTCTCAGTATGGGGTTGGGTCGAAATGTTTGCTCACACAGCATGCCAGACGTCTCGGCATGGAGTTGAACAGGTTCCTAATGGTGTCTTGCGATGAGCCATCCCATGCAACTTGAATCTTCTCACGCAGTTCGTGCAGATTGTATGGTAGGCGTGGAGTGTGGATAGCGCATCTAGTAGCATTCCACACATTTTCAATCGGCGATAGGTCTGGTGATGCAGGTGGCCATGGAAGAGTGTAAGTGCCTTTGAAGACAAGCTCTAGAGACAGCAGAAGTATGCGGACGAGCGTTGTCCTTTTGGAAAATTGCACCGGAGTGAGCGTTCGGAAAAGGTAGGGCCACTGACTGTAGGACTTCAATAACTTAACGTTGAGCTGTCCAAGAGCCTGTAATGAACACCAAAGATGACCTGGCATCTTAGGCAATTGAACCTAACACCACGACACCAGGCCTCCTCGACGTGTGACGCTCTAGAACAAACAGTTCATGTTGGCGCTGACCACGGTCCCTCTCATCACTGAAGATCACCAGTTGCCATTTTGAGTAGCTCATTGACAGTCTGGTACGACACCATTGCAGTCTTTGGCGACGATGCAATGGTGTTAAGGGCTGTCGTCGAAACAGTCTGCGTGCGTGTAGTCCTACGTCGTGCAGCCGTCTGCCAACGGTGCGGGAACTAATTGGACGATGCATGGAGGACATCACTTCTCGCTGAATATCCGCAATCGTGGATGTTGGGTTGTAACGTACCAGGAGATGTGACGTAATTGCCAGAAGGACGCACACGACATAAAGGCAGGTAGGAATCAGAATAAAACGTCCGCGTAGCTCAATTGGTAGAGCAACTTATTCCGGAATGAGGGGACCCGGGTTCGAATCCTGGCGCGGATAAAAATGACGGAGAAATTTACTTCGTTATAATGGCGCCCGAACTATCCGGATGACCCGACCGTTCAAAATCTCGCAATGGTGTGATGTTATTTCCACACCGCGAGATAGGAAAAATCAGAGAATCCCTTCTACAGCACTTCGAAAAAAAAAAAATAAGGGGGAGATGATGTAACGTACCAGGAGATATGACGTACCTGCCAGAAGGACGCACACGACATAAAGGCAGATAGGAATCAGAATAAAACGTCCGCGTAGCTCAATTGGTAGAGCAACTTATTCCGGAATGAGGGGACCCGGGTTCGAATCCTGGCGCGGATAAAAATGACGGAGAAATTTACTTCGTTGTAGGGTCACTCCGCGCATGTCGGACAACCCATCGGTCCTCTCTCTCGGTTGTTCTTCTAGGTCTCCAAGACCCTTTCTGTCACTTCTGCGTGCCTTGTTCTATTCACCACCACCAACAGCCTGCTATGCTAATATCTGCACGACCGATATGGCGCGCAATACGGCAATAAGACCATCCCGCTTCCCGGAGTCCGACGATGCGGCTCCTCTCGAACTCCTCCAACTGCTCGAATTCCTTCCGAACTTTTCTCCGAAGCGTACTTGACTTGAAAAGGATGCAACTAACACAACATCGGGAGTCACAATGTCAAGCACAAGCAACGGAACGACCTTATATAATCGGTCAGGCACAGCGCTACGACCCCTCCTGGTTAGCGTCACGTGCGCTGCCGAGCGTGATACCTGAATCATTTGCATGTCTCACGATGTTAAACATACCCGCCAAGTTTCATTTCTGTCGGTTGCTTCCATCTGGGTGCAACTATGTTTTTGACGATGAGTGTAATTCTCAAACGTTTATTCATTCAGATGATCATTCACAGCCTTTATTTGTTGTGAGCTGCATTCCTTCATTTCGCTCTTGTCATGGCTCCAAAGGAGAATGTTTTCAATATGGATACAAAAGTTAGTTACTGAAATGCACGAAAAAGAAAGTGTGAATGTTAATCACTTGACAGAGAAGTTCAATTAAAAAAAATAGAAGAAAGCACGAGATCAAAGATACGAGATCACAGAGCAGATAACAGCTTGGAGAGAATAATGCGAAAACGCAAAGGAAGTGTTGAGTCAGATTTGATTATCTGGTAGTGGTTTGTTAGTGCAAGAGCAAGAAATGGGTAGATTTCATGACCTATTCCGGAAACACGAGCAAGAGATGTAGCAAAATTACCTGGAAATTGTTCTAAGCTTCTAATGAATGGCCAGAGAGTTTTCAAAAATAGCACAACATTTCATTCAGAGAAATTTGTGCTCATACGACAGACGTTAACGCCAAACAGTTTCTGATTGGATACTGAAATTATTAACACTCAGTGAAGTATATAAACTTCCAAACGTTGCTGATGGTGATCAAACGGGTATGTTGTTCAAGCACAGCCGAATAATACTTTTATGTTCGAAAGACGGAACCTCTACTGGAGAAGGAAGCTCTAAAGAACGACGTACAGTTTTACTTTGTGCGTTCAAATCTGCGGACATGAAAACTGTTAGTAAATGACCCAGCTGTCAAATAAAGGTCATTCAATAACTTTGATTTAAAAATATCTACATTTAAGTGGAAATCAGAAAAAAATCCTGGTTGACAACTCAAATCATAGCTGAGTGGCTAACAAGTAAATATGAAAAGTAAATATGGATATGCCGTCCTGATCTTACGTATAAAATGTAAAACTTGCTTGATTCACACCAGAAACAACCAGCATTTGTCAATGAATGAAGTGATTATTCAGTGCACCAAAATTCATTTTATATAATGTACGACGTGTATTACGATGCACCAGGTAATAGGACATGGGATGTAAAAGAGTAGAAATCATGAATACTATTAATAAACAGGACGAACTAATAAAATTAAGGGAAAAAAGTATATCTGCCCTAAAAAGAAATTTTGGGTCACCTTTACCTCTTATGAACACTATTAGCATGGCATGCAAAATTCCAGTTGCAGCCTTCCGTTATAGCTTCAACCAATTTCCCTTGATATCTCTTTTTAATATTTTGCATGTCTTGATGAAACTTCTAACCATGTTTACCTCGTTTACTTCCTCCAAATTTTCAAGGAAAAATGGAGATGTAAGTGCAAGTAATTAAGTTTGATTGATATTTGATAACGCAATTGTCCGCAGTCCCGGTAGCGCAGAGGTCTAAGCGATGTCCTCTGAGCATTCGTCCGAGATGGGTCCGGGTTCGAATCCCGGTGAGGCATGGGTATTGTGTTTGTCTTACGGCGGTGGTTCTCTCCCTTCTTTGGAACCAGTGGCCCTAAATTAGGGATGGGCGACTGCTTATAGCCCATTGCGTTGCTCATGGTGGTCGTTAAACCTCCAATAAAAAAATATGCCTACTAACCAATCCACAAGCTGCTTGTGGTTGGTGCTCTTCCTATTTCCAAGATATTCAGTCACAAGACGGAATGACTTACGGGCATCCTTTTTAACCTTAGTCACTTTGTTGTCTAGTTCTTTTGAGATCAGCATTACTTGCCTCTGTAGCCACATAAATATACGACCCTTTACTTTGACATCCGAGAGATTTTGGATCACTGAGCGAATAAACTTCAATGTTTGTCCACCAGGATTCAATGCTTTCACAATTTGCTTCGCCAGTCCTAACTTGACATGTAGCAGGTGTGATAAGGTTTTCTCTACTGGAACGAGGGTGTTGTGTATGGCATTCGTAGTACCAGCTTGCAACCCATCTCTCGTAGGCCATTACTTTGTTTTATAACTTCGCTGATGTTCTGCTGTCCCACAAGCAATGGAAAAAGATCACTCTGTAAAGCCAAGTTGCGTGCCCAAAAAGGACCCAATAATCCTAAAATCAGCCCAAACATTCCAATCGAATTCATCCTATATTTGTTTTCAGAAGAAACTTGATATTGGTGTAGTCTTTTTTGATGAGCATGGAGTGCGCTACTGGAATTGAAGAGTTTATATTTCCATTGTACAATACTACTGACTTCAGACTTCTAACCGAACTGCCTATTAAGAGTCTCCTTTCTTCAGGTATGTGAAGAATGCCAATTTTTTCAAAGACCCCATTTATATTGAAGCAAGAGCATAACGCATCAGTCACAACATAGTATTGTGCATGCTTCATATATTTTTTCTTAACTTGGTCGATTTGTAGCTGGGATTTAATAAGTTACATTCTTCCAAGCGAGAATTCAAAAGTTCTTTGTTTGCCCCAAGTCTCTTATTAAATCATCTAGATCTTGCTGATATCGAAAGTGTATCTGAGAACTGCTAGCTACACCTTGGAAATCCGTATCTTTGTCGTCGTCACAATCACGGCAAAACTGGACAACTGCTTCTACTGTCAACACATTTTTTATTGGTTGCGAAATAGGGAGCTCATCGCAATGCGCAAATGGTGCAGTAGATGATGGTATGTTGGGGTAGATAATAGCATTCGGGTCCTTTGTTTCTTGTTCTTGGGAATATCCACCATATAAAAGAAACAGTTATCAAAAGGACTTTTTGGTTCCCTTCAAATTTGAGGAATGGCCAAATGACATTGATTTCCTTGCACCACGAAGCCAATCTTCAAACGCTGGCATGCAACTAACACAATAAAAACGCAGTGCCCAAATCTTTTATCGACTTTCCATAAGCATTACGAAGTAATCTTGATATGTATTGAAAAACGTAGTCTCTGGGGTCATTTTGTGCTTCACTTGCATAAGACCAATGTAGTACCCACAAACATAACAGAAAGAGTCAGGGGACAGCTTACAATCTTTTGTCGTGGTCTTGGTTATCCTGTAACAACCGCGAATGACAATGTATTAATAAAACACAAAAATTAAGATAACTAAAACGTTTTGATGATACAAAAGAACTAAGACCACCGTTGGAATCAGCGCCTCTTAGTTGTATAAAAATCATTGAAAATCAACGTAGAATTTTTTTTTTGTGTTACACATTGTTGCGAATATGGTATCTGAATCCTCTTCTAGAGAACTAACGAAATCAATAACTGTTCTTGATGATATTGGATGGCTTGCAAAAGTATCACGCGGACTGTCATCAGACAGGTTCAAGTCATGTTTCAGCCGCCACGATGGCCCGGTGGTCTAAGCGACGGCTTCTGATCATTCGTCCGAAAGGGGTCCGGGTTCGAGTCCCTGTCAGCAATGGATGTTGTGTTTGTTTTACGGCACTGGCTCTTTCCCTTCCTTGGAACCAGTAGCCCAAAACTAGGGACGGACGACTGATTATAGCTCATTGAGTTGCTCACGGTAGTCGTTAAACCTCCAATAAAAAAAGTCGTGTTTGAAGAAAGCAGAATTTCCTTTTGAGAACTTACCATATGTGTATGGTGAAAGCACCGATGATTGGCAGGTTGAAGGTGATGCATAGAACTGTGAATTCAGGTAAAAGAAAATGTCCGAAAGAATAAGATATGGTGACTTTGTATGCCACGTTATTGTGCCTCCGTGTCTTTTCCAGTACTGTTGAAAAAGACGATCTCACTCTTGCTTTACTTGTACACTTCTATGCTCTGGGATAATAGATGCTTTACGGAATAAGTTCACGTTTGTAGATATTACCTTAACTTCACTGTAAAGCAGTACAACCATTAGGGCTTAACATGTTTCACTGTAAAGCTTGCTGGATTACATTAGATGAACCCTTCATACATTTCAAAACAGAAACTCCCATCATCAACTTTAGCATATATCACTACTCTTTGACCTGTCCTCAGAGTTGCCAAACAAATTCTTCGAAACAGAAAAATGGCGTTCAGATTGAAAATAACGTTTAACGAAACTAAACTCAAATTCATATAAGAAGAGAGGAACTAAAACGAAAGTTTAAATGAAAGTATACGTCACAATAGGCCGGCGGCCAGTCGTACCACTATCACGTTCTGTGAAACAGCAGAAATGAAAAATTGTATAAGAAATATGTTATGTCAGTCCTTTGCAGATGCAAACATAGTTCAGGGTTCAGATAATCTTGATACAAAAAGCCCTACTATGTAATCATCCCACTGGCCGTATCGAATTTTACTGGATCGCCCGAATTGATGATACGTTTTTCCTCGTCCAGTACGGATAATCCGCTGACCAGTAGTTCTCATTATTTCTGTTCACTACAATATCTTGTGCGAACTGCGATTTGTCGCTCCGTAAAATTTAAGAAAATACAATAAGTTTTCTTTCTAACGTACTCACCACGAAGTCACAAACTTTCCGCAATTTTTTGTGATCTCCAGTTTCCAGAGCCTAGCGAAAGTGACTAAACAAAAAAACTTGTAATCTCCAGTTTCCAGAGCGTGGTGAAAGTGATTAAACAAAGAAATTGTAATCTCCAGTTTCCAGAGCCTGGCGAAAGTGACTAAACAAAAAAACTTGTAATCTCCAGTTTCCAGAGCCTGGCGAAAGTGACTAAACAAAAAAACTTGTAAACGTACGTTCCCAGAGCCTGGCGAAAGTGACTAAACAAAAACAAACTTGTAATTTCCAGTTTCCAGAGTCTGGTGAAAGTGATTAAACAAAAAAACTTGTAATCTCCAGTTTCCAGAGCCTGGCAAAAGTGACTAAACAAATAAATTTGTAATCGTCCGTTCCCAGAGCCTGGCGAAAGTGACTAAACAAAAAAACTTGTAATTTCCAGTTTCCAGAGCCTGGTGAAAGTGATTAAACAAAAAAGTGAAAATATTTAGACGAAAATGCCACCTGAGAAATTTCCTACGCCTGAAATCTCAATAAACCAGCTTATACTGTGCGAAGGAAATTTCTTACCAATTGACGAAGTCGGAAGAAAATATATATGTTTTCGAAAAGTTGTCAAAAAACTCTCTGACAGACTGCCAAGAATTCAAAAACTGCAACTGCTTCAAAAAGGGTTTAACAAAAATATTCTTACTCAGACCCTTTCGTGTTTGCGCAATTTGAAATGTGATAATAATTTACCTTCTTACAATAATTAAGATTTGGAAAAAACTAACCTAATGACTGAAATTTCACAATTTATTTCTTCATTTAGCAATTTTTTCTTAATATTTCAATTTTTATATTCTTTTGCAGTGCTTTTATCTATTATTTTGAGTTCTATTTACAGTTTTTTAAAACCAGAAGTTAGGTAATGGATGTATATTTGGAAAATTGTAGTATATGAAACTGAAAGTTTCTCAAGAGAGTCCCGAATGGATGTCTATTGAAAGTGTAATTTTTACTACCTTGATGTATGGCAGTGAAACCTGGTTACCACAAAAGAAGTGTGCGAGTCGCTTGTGTGCTGCAGAGATGCGCTACTTACGGCGAGTTTAGTGCAAGACACTCTCTGGGGAGTATGGTGCAAGACACTTGAGGAATGAAGATGTGTTGCAGATGTGCAATGTCGGGCAAATGTTATCATCGAGGCAGAGACTGATATTCTTAGGTGGTTTGACCCTGTTGAAAGAATGCGGGATCAGATGCTTACTAGTTTTTTCAGCCTAAGTGGCAGGAAAGAAAAGTAGAGGAGGGCCAACGTAATCATGAGAGGACTAGGCTCAGTAGTTTGTGCATGAGAAAAAGATTAAGAGTATGAAGTACAAAATGTGCATGTCAAAAGGTTTTTTGTACGTCGTGTGATGGGTGTCAGTGAAGCTCGAGCTGAGTGCCAAGATTGCTGTAAATGGAGATGCTTGATATGGCCACAAAAAATAAATACTTACTCTTTCTTTAAACACACCAGGCCGTGAATACGCAAAGACCGCTTATAACGTAGTAAATTCGTTTATTTTCGTGGTGTAAATTTGCATACACATTCGCCAAGCTTTCACACTCCACTGGGCTGCTTTTTCAAGGCAATGAAGATAAAATGCAGGAAATTAGAAAACGTAGGAAATAAAGATGATTTTTTGGAAAATAACGAGTGTGACATCACTAACAGTATTTCGTGAGTTTTTATCACGCAATTATGCAGTTTGCCACGATGTGTTTATATCTTTTAACAACGCATGCCAAACCATTGGTAGTTTCATAGAAACCATGCCAGTTTGCTGGAAAGGATTTTGACTGTTTCTTTGATGGCAGTTTCTTTAAAGTTCATGTCAGGGGCAATTCTAATACTATTCTATACAGGAGCGGCCGAGCAATGCATAATTTCTCTGGCGAGGGCTGTATTCTGCATGTCCTGGTTGGCATTTCAACTTGTTCTTTACATCTAACATCCAAGGATCTCTTTGAAATTCCGATATGTATCTTTTACGTGTTGTCAGGATGCACAAACGTTACAACGTACATCCCAACACGCATACGGCCATCGGAGGCTTGGGAGCCTCCGATGACCGTATGCGTGTTGGCAGACGCATAGGAGAGCGTCTTAACCCTTCTTGCATCCGCCAGCAACACACAGGGCCTACACCTGGTCTCCTGGTGTGGGGAGCGATCAGCTATCACTCCCGTACACAACTAGTGTTTGTACCGGGTACGTTAAACAGCATCTCCTACATCAACAACATCATTCAGCCCGTTGTTGTGCCATTTGTAAGGTCGGTCCATCGCACGCCCACACACGGCACGTGCAACGCAACATGCACTTCAGGGTGTGAGACAACTTCCATGGCCTGCACGTTCACCGAATTTGTCCCCCATTGAGCACGTGTGGGATTTTATGGGACAACGACTTATCCGGTCTGCACGGCCAGTCACGACCATCCCGGATTTACGCGTCCAGGTTGAGGATGCTTGGAACTCAATACCCCAAACTTACATCCAACATCTGTACGACAGACTCCATGCCAGAATCGCACAGTGTGACGCAGTTCATGGCGGTTCAACCTCGTACTAACCGTGTTACATAGAAATGTTATTTTTCAGTTTACCAGCAAATACAGCTGTATTTTGCCATAATATTTTGATCACGTTATCCTCTGTATTCCGCTATTATGTTGTACAAATTTCGTTGGTATCAGACGTCTCCTTCTTGGAGTTCTTGTTTTACTTTCCGGCAGTGTATATGCGAAGAATGACAAGCGGTAACAAAGAAGGAAAGGAAGGAATAAAAATCTGAGCAAATCGCTCCCAGAAGATCGGCGGAGCAGATAGACAAGCCTATACTGTTTTCTTCAGCGAAAAATCTGAATGATGTTTCTTAGTATCGAAAGCAGTCACATACGTCACAGAACAGAAAAATAAAAACAAAAAATTGATCCTTGAGGAAACCTTTGACATAATGTGATGCTGTCATCCATTCAGAAGCTCATTTGCTTTTATTACCTACGGGCAGCTTCGACTATTCTCAAATCTCCCCAGTTGATTCTTCTGTCATGAAATCGACGAAAAGCCGAATGGAATTTTCTGATTCCATTCCAAGAAGGTTCTCCATTGATCAAAATTTCTCAACCAAATCTCAAGTTACACCGTTAGCTAAATCCTCTGTCACGGACTGCTAAACTTATACAGATACTATATCTAATTCTTAAAAATGAAATTACCGAAGTTTCGGCTTATGGTTTTTCCAAGTAAGCCACACGTTGGGAATGATATTCAAAAATCGATGAGTAAACGCTGCTCTAAAAGTAAAAATTTAAATCCTGGAAATTTGACACTATCGGGGAGATCACTTGTTTCTTCTTATTTTAATAATAACTTCTCAAAACTAATTTTGAAATTATAATAGTAAGATGTTCGGAGGACTATTTGCCCACTATAAGAATTATTCTTTTTGGAGGGGTATTTGCACGTCATAAGAATTACTTGCATTGATGGGGTATTGGCACGCCATAAGAATTATTCGTTGAGGGATATTTATACGCCATTATTAGTCTTGGATTTTTTATAGATGGCACTGTTACCAAAATGTCTATTCAATTAAAAGATACAAAATGTAATCTTGTTTTGCTGTATTTTGGTCGGGAGCCGGATGCCTCCAGTTCGATATATTTTTTTTAATTTTCGTTATATTTATCAACTTAAAACTAGTCAGTATCCAAATTCCGATTATAATGGTACAGAAGTTTCACCACCTATGTGAGTAAGTTGATATGCAAGTGAACTAATAACTCATTGTTTTCTAAACATTTTAGAAAGATTTGACAGTAAAGCTTTCTCTATAAATTTGGTTATGACATGCATCGGTTGCGAAACGCAGCTATACTGGTGTCCGAAAATGAAGAGACAACCCCAAAATCATGAATATCGTAAAATCTACACGACAGAGTTTAATGAGAGTTGGTACCGACTTATATATACAGTATATATCATCATCATCATCATCATCATCATTGTCAACCATTATCAATCCACTGCTGGACGAAGGTCTCCCCAAGTTTCCTCCACAACGGTCTGTCTTGTGCCAGTCTCCTCCACGTCACCCCTGCATACTTTCGAATTTCATCCACCCATCTCCCATGTGGTCTTCTTCTGGGTCTTTTCCTGTCCCTTGGAATCCAATCTAAAATTTCGGCTGTCCATCGATTATCTGTCCTTCTGGCAGTATGTCCAGCCCATTGCCATTTCAGGAATTTAACTCTGATCATGATGTCTTCCACTCTTGTCATTTTCGGATCCACGAGTTCCTCTTCTTATCTCTCCTGGTTACACCAAGCATGCACCTCTCCATGCTGCTTTGAGTTGTCTGCAGCCTTTGTATGTCTCTTTTAGTTAAGGTCCACGTCTCTGCACCATACGTAAGCACTGGAAGGATGCATTGATCAAACACTTTTCTTTTAAGACATAATGGCATATTGCTCTTGAAAATTATGCTGTTTCTTCCAAAAGCTCTCCAGGCAAGTTTTGTACGCCGATTAATTTCTTCATCAATGTGACCCTCACTTGATATCTGCTGTCCAAGATAAACGTACGTGTCTGTTATCTCCAGCTTTTCTCCATCAATCGATAAATCTTCATTTCTTGTAAAAGCATTGAACATCACTTTTGTCTTCTGAAAGTTCATTTTTAATCTCACTTCTTTACTCTTGTCAGCAAGTTCCTGGATCATACTCTGCAGCTCTGATGGGGTAGTTGCAAAAATGACTACGTCATCAGCAAAACGAAGGTGGGTTAGATAATCTCCATTAATCTTTATCCCCTTGTTTTCCCAGCTCAGCGACTGAAAAACACCCTCCAATGTGGCATTAAAGAGCTTAGGAGATATGGTGTCACCTTGTCTCACTCCTTTCCAATTTTTACGTGTGTTGTATTTTCAAATAGCCGAATCTTTGCACTTGCATTTTCATAGATGTTATTAATAATATTAATGTATGCATCTTCAATACCGCAGGTTTTCAGAGCCATTGTAACTGCTGATGGTTTCACCGAATCAAAGGCTTTTCATAATCGATAAAAGCCATGCACAATGGAAGTTCATATTCCCTCGCTCTTTCAAGTAGTTCTCTCAGCACGTGGATATGATCTATTGTGCTGTAGCCACTCCTGAATCCAGCTTGTTCTCTCGGTTGAGCCATGTCCAGTGTTACCTTCAAGCGGTGTGAAAGAACTTTAGTGAAGATTTTATAAACAGTATATATATATATATATATATCATCATCATCATCATTGTCAACCATTATCAATCCACTGCTGGACGAAGGTCTCCCCAAGTTTCCTCCACAACGGTCTGTCTTGTGCCAGTCTCCTCCATGTCACTCCCGCATATTTACGAATTTCATCCACCCATCTCCCATGTGGTCTTTTTCTGGGTCTTTTCCTGTCCCTTGGAATCCAATCTAAAATTTCGGCTGTCCATCTATGGTCTGTCCTTCTGGCAGTATGTCCAGCCCATTGCCATTTCAGGGATTTAACTCTGATCATGATGTCTTCCACTCTCGTCATTTTTCGGATCCACGAGTTCCTCTTCTTATCTCTCCTGGTTATACCAAGCATGCACCTCTCCATGCTTCTTTGAGTTGTCTGCAGCCTTTGTATGTCTCTTTTAGTTAAGGTCCACGTCTCTGCACCATACGTAAGCACTGGAAGGATGCATTGATCAAACACTTTTCTTTTAAGACATAATGGCATATTGCTCTTGAAAATTATGCTGTTTCTTCCAAAAGCTCTCCAGGCAAGTTTTGTACGCCGATTAATTTCTTCATCAATGTGACCCTCACTTGATATCTGCTGTCCAAGATAAACATACGTATCTGTTATCTCCAGTTTTCTCCATCAATCGATAAATCTTCATTTCTTGTAAAAGCATTGAACATCACTTTTGTCTTCTGAAAGTTCATTTTTAATCCCACTTCTTTACTCTTGTCAGCAAGTTCCTGGATCATACTCTGCAGCTCTGATGGGGTAGTTGCAAAAATGACTACGTCATCAGCAAAACGAAGGTGGGTTAGATAATCTCCATTAATCTTTATCCCTTTGTTTTCCCAGTTCAGTGATTGAAAGACATTTTCCAATGTGGCATTAAAGAGCTTCGGAGATATGGTGTCACCTTGTCTCACTCCCTTTCCAATTTTTATGTGTGTTGTATTTTCAAACAGCCGAATCTTTGCACTTGCATTTTCATAGATGTTATTAATAATATTAATGTATGCATCTTCAATACCGCAGGATTTCAGAGCCGTGGTAACTGCTGATGGTTTCACCGAATCAAAGGCTTTTTCCATAATCGATAAAAGCCATGCACAATGGAAGTTCATATTCCCTCGCTCTTTCAATTAGTTCTCTCAGTACGTGGATATGATCTATTGTGCTGTAGCCACTCCTGAATCCAGCTTGTTCTCTCGGTTGAGCCATGTCCAGTGTTACCTTCAAGCGGTGTGAAAGAACTTTAGTGAAGATTTTATAAACCACTGATAGGAGGCTGATAGGTCTGTAGTTCCTGAGATCCTCAATGTCACCTTTTTTATGTAGCAGGATCATTGTAGCATTGTTCCAATCCTCAGGAATCTTCCCTTCATTAAGGCATTGAGTGAAAATTTGGGCGAGTACTGTTTCAATTTCTCCACTTGCTTCTTGTATGATGTCTATAGTAATTCCATCTTCTCCTGGAGCTTTCCCCCGCTTCATGTTCTTGATTGCATGAGCAACTTCTGCTGGGAGGACTGGAAGAACTCTGGTACCTTTCATGATGTCTGGAGTACATGTATCATCCCTTTCATATAATTTGGAGTAGAAATCTTTCACTCTTGTCAAAATTTCGCCTCTATTTCTTGTTATAGAACCATCTTCTTTTCTCAGAGCCATAATCTGTTTTCTTCCCTTACTGAGATGTCCCTTTGCTATCTTTAGGCTTTGGTTGTTTTCAATTGCTTTCCTCACTAGCTCACAGTTGAATTTCCTTACGTCTTCAGTGATACTTTTTCGTGCTGTCTTGCATAGCTCTATATATTCCACTTTGGAAGTCACATCTTCTTTAGTTGTCCTCATCTCTCTTCTTTTTTGCATCAACATTTTGGTTTTTCCTGATAATTTGTTTACATGCAACTTGTTCTTAGACCCAGCTAATTTTGTTGCTGTTTCCATAAGAGCTTTGGTTACTTTTCTGTTAACTTCCGAAATATCCACTTCTTCCGATGTTAGGCCTTCTAAAGCAGAGAATCTGTTCTTCAGTTCCAACTTGAAAGTATTATGGTGTTTTTTAAGGTTGGTTATGTCAATACATTTTGTTTGTCTTATGAGCTTGCCACGTTCCAGTTTAGTGTTGAGGTGCATCTTACATCTCACCAATCTATGGTCACTACCTGTGTTGAACTTGTTCAGCACACTGCAGTCTTCGATGACGAATTTTTTGTTACACATAATAAAATCAATTTCACTTGTCGTCCCAATTGGATGTCTCCATGTCCATTTCCTGTGTGGCTTTTTTTTTGAAAAAGGAATTCAAGATGAAAAATCCTTCTGCCTCTGCAAACTCAACGAGAGTATTTCCACGCTGGTTTCTGTTGCCGTGACCGAATTTACCTACTGAAGTTTCATTCTGTTGCCGGTGCCCTATTTTTGCATTGAAATCTCCCATAATTATCTTCAAGTGCTGCTTACCTTTATTATTTAGATGACGAATTTCCTCATAAAATTCTTCAATTTCTTCTTCAGGATGACTTGTGGTGGGTGCATAAGTTTGAATAATCTGAGCCTGGTATCTTCTCGATAGTTGGATAACGAGTCGTGCAGCTCTGTCAGAGGAACTTTCAACTTCTACCACTTTATCCTTCAGTTTCTTGTTTATTATAAATCCAACACCACTAGTTCTGCCAGTATCTGTCCCACGATAATAGAAGAGATGTCCACTTTTCAGTTCAATGAGATCTTCTCCTTTTCTCCTTACCTCACTTGGCCCGACGATGTCCCACTTGATCCTTTGTAGTTCCTCTTCCAATTCAAGAAGCCTTGAATCAGAAGATAGGGAGCGTCCGTTGTAGGTAGCCAAGGTCAGCAACAAATGGCAGCCTAGTCCGGTCCTCCGGGGATTCTTAGCACCCTCTGCCTTCATGTCGCACTGGCCGCTGCCTTGGCCAGGTACATTCCAGCTGCCGGAGACTGAGGGCCAAGATTTAAGTTGTAGAGTCATTTTGGAGGTGTTTGGCCATAACTCACCACGCTGGCCAAGCGGGTTGGTGAGTGTGGGATAGCATTTCCTCTGATCCCGATGGTATAGTTATACCGCTATTTGCGGTTGTCAGAGCCCCTTTAGTAGGAACAGGATGCACCACGAGAAGGCGGGGTTGACATTTGTCAAGGAGAGGCTGTGATGTTACGCATCACCTGACCTTACATCCCATATATATATATATATATATATATATATATATATATATATATATATATATATATATATGCACTATATTGACAAAAGTCACCGGACACCTCGAAGAAAGACACAACATAGCATTTATTGACATATATTAATAAGGTGTCGGTCCACCTTTGGCCTTAATGCATGCACTGTCCCTTCGAGACATGCTTTCGACAAGGTTTTGGAACACAGATATAGGTATCAGCTTCCATTCAGTAGATAATGCTGCCGCTAACTGTTGCTTAGTAGTAAGCCTTGGTTCCAAACTTCTCATTTGGCGTTCTAATTCATCCCAAAAGTGCACTATGAGGTAAAGATCATGACTATGTGCTGGCCAGTTCACACACGATAAGGAATTGTCGTCAAACTACGCCGAAACAGTCCTTGTTTTTATGGCTTGGTGCATTATCCTGCTGATACGAACAAGGCTTAGTTCCATAGTATTGCCACAGAGTTGGTAGGGCACATTTGTCTAGAATATCGAGTTACACGTGCTGGTTAACAGGTTTGTCCACGGTAACAAATGAACCGGGACCATACCACGAAAAACACCCCCACGCGAGTACACTGCCAGCTCCAAACTTGACCGTAAGAACAGTACACTGTGGTAAATAGCGTTCCCTTGGCTGCCGGCATACCCACACACGGCCATCACACTGATAAATCGTGTATCTGGATTCATCAGTCCATCTAACCCATTTCCATAGGCCTACGGTTTACGATTAATGTTATTTACACCATGCGAAAATACGAGTAACATTCTGGGTGAAAATGAAAGGCTTATGAGCAGTCGCACGACCACGGTAATCCATGCAATGAACTTCTCTGCAAATGTTACGTGTACATGCCGAGGTTACAGCGTTTTTACTCACGTGTACACTGAGGTCTTGTGCAGTGCTCCGTCGATTAGCTGAAACGACTCTCCTGAGGCTTAGACGTCCTCTATCACCGATTTTCTTTTGTCTGACGGTACTTTTTTCTGCTTCAGGAACGCCATGTGTCCTCCATTTATTCAGTACATCCAAAACAGTTGACTTGGGTATGTTTAAACGCCTCGCGGGGTGTCTTATGGACAACACACTAATATGACACCCAACAATATTTCCTTTCTCAAAGTCAGTTCTCTCCCGCAGCGATATTTTCACTTAAATTCACCGTGCGATATGATCGCAGGCAGCTTCAGGCTTGTGTTTATGCCGTTTGCAGCTGTACTGCGCATCTTAGCAACGCAGCGGATTCGTGTATTTGCTTTTGAAGGGGTGTCCGGTGATATTTGTTAGTATAGTGTATATATCGATAACGCAGAAATACATAACAGAAAAGAAAGCTCTTCACCCCATGAGGAGGAAGCAAGATCACTGATATACGAAAGTGATGCCGCAAATGGCGCGAATTTCGAAGCATTAATAGGGGCGCTTGGTTACCCTGAACAGCGATACAGCTCTCACAACGGGCTCTGGTTACCCTGAACAGCGATACAGCTCTCACAACGGGCACTTGGTTACCCTGAATAGCGATACAGCTCTCACAACGGGCACTCATGCTGTGTACAAGGGTGTGAATAAGAGTTTGGGGTATTCCGTGTCACATTTCACCACGGCGCGTCAGAGACCCGGGAGGGTTCTTCCACAGGGTTACCGGCTTGCAATTGGCCATCAAAGACATGTTGTATCGGGTTCACGTACGGTGGTCTGAACCCGATGCAAGAGGTCTTCGTCGATTAGCCCAGCCCTGTACGGGTGGAAGTTATCGTCTATAAAAGGAAACTAAACAAACAGCTCTCCTTAAAAGCCGTACACAAGGCTTTGGGTGACATTCCTTTAGATTGCAGCACCGGCGATGCCCCCTAAAGACACCTGCAGAAGCGTGCGCCCATTCTACGAGGGCAGTCAAAACGTTGGTTTGCACTCCTCCGTAAAACATTTTGGTAAAACGATATTTTTTCTTGACACTTTGTGGCAACACTGCTGGCATTTATCTGCAGCACGTGCCGCAGCTGCTTCTACGCAGTAGTTTTAGTTCGCTCGCTAACGAGTCGTGAACATGCCTCGGCAGCTGCTGGTGGCTTCCAAATCGAAACTGCGTGCAGTGATTCGTTCTTTGTGGGCAAAAGGGTGTAACTGCACTAAACATTTTCGGCAGTTGAACGAAGTGTACGGTGAGAACGCAATATCGCGTCGCTATCGCAAAGTGGTGCATCTTGTTCGAGAACGGACGTTCTGATATCGAGGACGATTACCGTAGAGGTAAGACCCGGAACCTAACGAGGGACCTTCTGAAAAGGTTTAGGTGGTAGGTGTAGACCACCACCCCCTATAGGCCAGATCTTGCACCATGTGACTTCCACGTCTTCGGTCCCATGAAACAAGAACTTGAAAATCGACGATATCACTCGGATGACGAGGTGAAAGCTGCAACCCAGCAATGGTTATCGGACGTTGGACGGAATTTCTTTGCAGAAGGCATAGAAAAACTTCTGCCACGCCTCGACAAATATTTCAATAAACTAGGTGATTACGTCTAGAAGCAACGTTTGCATTTAACTTTAAGGTACATATAAAATTTTTCTGTAATTTCAATCCTGTGTTCTTTTATCAAGCAGTGCAACTGACTTTTTGACTCACCTACGTACATGATTCTAGCCCAGTCCGGGAATCCTCCACCACCTTAATGGTCAACTTCCCTATTGTTGGAGAACAAACTTTGGCTTCAGGCCTCTTTCCAAATTTGCACACTTCGAGGATTCGCATTTAGACTGTACCTTGTCAGTGAATGATCAGGAGTCTGTGAGTGAATGATCAGGAGTCTGTGAGTGAATGATCAGGAGTCTGTGAATGAATGATCAGGAGTCTGTGAGTGAATGATCAGGAGTCTGTGATTGAATGATCAGGAGTCTGTGATTGAATGATCAGGAGTCTGTGTGTGAATGATCAGGAGTCTGTGATTGAATGATCAGGAGTCTGTGAGTGAATGATCAGGAGTATGTGATTGAATGATCAGGAGTCTGTGATTGAATGATCAGGAGTGTGTGAGTGAATGATCAGGAGTCTGTGAGTGAATGATCAGGAATCTGTGAGTGAATGACCACGAGTCTGTGAGTGAATGATCAGGAGTCTGTGAGGGAATGATCACAGGCCCATTGTTCAGGGGTCCAGGGCTGATATTGTCTGGCCCAATTCAGGCGGATCGCTCTGTGCGAGGCGAGAGGAATACATTCCAGAGACTTCTCTTGTGAAGTCTTCTGTAAATTGTTTCCCTCGATATCGCGATTTCCTTGGCAGAGAATATCTGTTGCCAGAGTTCCCTAGATCTCGACCCAACAGAGAGCTGTTAGTAAAAAATACCCGTTGTCTTCACTTGTTGTGACTCGTAGGCGTCGGTGTCCCCGCTTTCTGGTTGTCGTTTCGGTTTCCTGGATCTGTATCAAGAGTTTGTGGACCACTTGTCTTGACACACTCAGCCATCTTGCTATCTCAGATTGCAAGTGTCCTGCCTCCAATTTTAAGATTGCTCTCCACCTTAAATCTTCAAACCGATGGAGCGCATCAATTATTCCACTATCACTCCAACTCAAGCTTTAAATACCGCACCTCTCTCAGAAAATAAAGTTTATCAAGATCGCATGTCTGCCAGCTCGATAACGTACGTTCATCTTTTGCTTTTTCCCCTCAGTGTTGATGGGGTACGTCGACTTAGCGTTTCCCATTGCACTTTTTTTCTGAACAATCTTTACAATCAATAATTTCTTTGTCATGTTAATTTTGTACACAAGTGTATATTTCACCAACGTTCTCTAGCAATGCTTTTCAGTCGGACCCTTTTATCGCTGCTTTGCTCAGATTTGGCAGAGTGTGTCATAATCAATTAAATTTCGTGTTATTAATTTAGCTAATAAGCTACTAAGGGCGTTCAAAAATGTTTTAGTCACTAATATAGTCAGTTGTTACTCTGTCACAATTTTGTCGCGAAGAACTGACGACACAATCCTTTGATATCAGTACCTGAGTTTCAACAATTTGTTTTATTACTCCATTCACTACTACAAGGGATAATTTAAAATGTTCGTTGTGAATTATTGATTGACTAATCTGATGAAGGAATTGCCGCCGGCAGTATTTGCTAGCACATCACTAGAGTTTGTTTATGGCTAGGAATCAAATGACTAGAAAACAAAATTTTGCCCTTTAGATAATACCTCGTAAGTTATAAATATATTGCTGACTATTTGTCCATTACGTTAAATTGTACGCTTAGACCATTGCGGAACCTTCCTGAGACCACAATTCTCAAAGCGTTTGATTCTGACCATTCGTCCGAAGGGGCACTAGTCTTTGATTTTTTTTATCATAAGTGGCGTGTTTGCCTTATGGTACTGTCCTCTCTCATCCCTGGAACAAGCTAACTCAAAGTAAGAGCGATCAACTGATTATTAACCGTAGCGTACCTCAAGGGCGCATTAAAATCCTCAACCAAACAAAGTGCCTAGTTTCCAGTATTACCTCTAAAACAGACCCTAGGTTCCAGTATCTCCTGAAAAGACAGGAGCCTAGATTCCAGTATCACCTGCAACCTAGGTTCTTTTTGTTTGCTGGTTTCGGGCACACATGAGCTAGAATTCTTCAAGTTACCAAATCTTTGACACCGAATAAAAGTAATTATAATACATTTAATTTACCCATGAATTAAGATCCATTATCTATCGCAAATCAACTAATTTCAGAAGATATCTTTCGCGAAATTCCGATTAATCTTAATTTAATGAAATTCTCTTTTACGTTTTTGAGTTTCTATCTGATGATGCTTATTTTTGTCTACATAATTTCTTTAATAGCAGGTGTGGTGCATGATTTGTTACGGGCGAGGGCTCCTGGCAAGACAGTGGAATTGAGTTGTGGTTGGAGTCCCAAATGCGCCATGTATGGGAGATACTTAATATTTAAATAATAAAGGATAACCTTACATCCTACGGCACTAACTGGTGCCTTTGAATGATGAAAACAAAGAATCCCTTTAAAAGGCTTAGTAGTTTACAATATTTTGCATTATTAATTGTTAGATTCAACTATTACGTTATTGCTCACAAGATGAATGTTCTTTTTTCTTCATTATAACTTAAGGCATTTAATACAGTTGATTTACTAAAATCTCTTTCAGTGTCCCAGATGACCTTTTTTTACTAGCATTTATCTTAATAAATATTGAATTATTCTTTTAAAAGGCTTTCGTGTAACCAGATATTCAAAAAGAGCCAGTGAAAGTGCATTACTAAAACTTAAGAACCTTTTTGATATTTCGTTTTTTACGTAACGTCTTATACCCGAAGTGCAATTCATTTCTTCTTAGAAATTTTGAAAAACATCTAGGAATATTTAACATCGACTCCACCTCCATCTTCCATGATCTCTTATTTCCTCTTTCCCTCTGTCTTTACTTCCCTCCTGTCTTTTTCTCGGTTTACTGTCAGCCCTTTATTTCCACATATTTCTTCTTTGCACTATGTTGTGCCGACCTTCCCTTTTTAAACTTAATTGTTTTCTGTCTTGCTCTCTTTTTTTCGCTTTCTTCTCCAATTTATTCTGACCTGGACTACTTTCCTTCCGTTCTCTTACTCTATCTCGCTTTCAATCCATATGTGTACATTAAGAAAGACAGTAAATGAGGCAGAGAAGGACAGAAGTACAGTGAGGATGAGGAAGAGAGAGATAAAAGGATGTGTGTGTTAAGTATGGATTGAGAAAAACAGAGAGGAAGAGATGAGGATATGTATTGCTGAAGGATTGAGTGAGACAGAGAGGGAAATAGATACAGGGGTTGTCCAAAATATTGGAAACACCTAGCTGAAAACAGTAACTTTGGTATGTGCTGCTCTTTGAGTAAAACGAACGTGTAGCTACAATTTTGTTTTTGTAGAAAAGGGGTTGCTTATAGTCTCAAGGGTCTGAGTGATTGCATTGTAAATCAGTGCTTGCATAATTTCGTTCCAGGTGGAGGCACAATGAGTGACCTGTCGGAGCCCGTCTGGTTGGTGCGTCAGTAACCACAGTGGCACAGGTATTGGGGGTATCGAGAGGTACCATGCTGAATGTCATGACAGTATACAATGTTCACGGCGCAACATCATCTGTGAGACACAAATGTGGAAGGAAAACCAAATTCACTGCGAGAGACAGGAGGACATTAAAGAGGTTTGTGACCGCAAGGAGGAAGACCACGGCGACGAAAGAAACTGCTGAGCTTAATACACATCTCCAACACCAAGCGTCGACCCATACCGTGCGAAGGGAATTGCATAAGCGCAATACTTACGGCAGAGCTATAATTGCAAAATCCCTGGTGTTGCAGGTGAATGTGAAACAAAGACTACAGTGGTTCGAGGAACACAAAACGTGGATTGCGGATCAATGGAACCATGTCTTGTTTTCCGATGAATCACGTTTCTCACTATTCCTTACCACAGGGCGGGTTTACGTGTGGAGAACCCCCGCAGAAGCCTACAACTCAAACTGTCTCCTTCCCACAGTGAAGTATGGGGCAGTTCCGTAATGGTTTGGGCCATGATCTCGTGATTTACAGCAGGTCCCATAATCACCTTACACGGACGGATCACTAGCGGTGACTATGCCACTCTTTTGACTGACCATGTGCATTCAGTGGCGCAGACATTGTTTTCGTTAGGGGATTGCACCTTTCAAGATGATAATACACCAATTCACAGAATTCGAACTGCTCAATCATGGTTTGAGGAACATGAGGATGAAGTTGCACACCTTCCATGGCCTGCACAATCACCAGACGTAAACATAATTGAGCCCCTGTGGTCTATGTTGGAAAACAGAGTGCGACCCCGTTATCCTCCTCAGGCGTCTTTCAAGAAATTGGAGCAGTTTCTGCAGGAAGAATGGTACAAGATACCACTTACCGCCATCCAGGACTTCTATGTGTCCATTCCAAGGAGGATTCAAGCAGTTTCAATTGCCAAGGGTGCTCCCACACCATATTAGGTGCGTACTACCTATTATTTCAAGGTGTTTCCATTAATTTGGACAACCCCTGTACGTTATATGACTCACGAAGAAGGATATGTGCACTGAAGAGGAATTGAATTAGAGATACCTGTCTAGTAACGTGTACCACTACCTTTCACCCTGATGACGGCGGCGATTCGTCTCGCCATGGACTCGACAAGACACCGGAAGCGTTGGGAAGCCATACGAATCCACGACCCCTGAAGAAGCTCCCACAGTTCACGAAGATTTGATGGAGAGGCCTCGAACATCTCTCTCGATGGCATCCCAGATGTGCTCGATGGGAGTGAGGTCAGGTGACCTAGCTGGCCAAGCAAGCGAGGTCACGTCGTTGGAGTGTTCATCCTACCATTGGGATACAATTCGTGAGCGATGGCACGGTGCATTATCTTGTTGCAGAATGAGGTCCCCAGTGGGTTGTCGAAGACGCACAAACGGGAGCAAATGGTCTTCCAGGATATCCCGGTATCGTTGACCTGTGAGGGACGATGTCACACGTACCAGGGGTCCCATTTAAGTCCTCGTAAACAGTCCCCAGACGAGAATGCCAATCCCACCAGCTTGAAGAATACCTTGCTGGCAAGAAAGATCCATTGCTTCATGTGGTTTGCGCCGTACTCGTATCCTGCCATCCGCACGTACCAACGTGAATCTCGACTCATCAGTCCAGGTAACATTTTTCTATATGTCTACGGTCCAGTGGCGATGTTCCCGTGCCCATGCTAATAATTGCAACCTGTGATGTGCGGTCAGCAGCGGCACCGTCGTGGGACGATGGTTTCTATACCACATAGCGAGGAGATAGTTCTGGATAGTGTGGCTGCTTACACGTTTTGGTGCACCAGCGTTAAATTGTCGAGTGATTTCTTGCACTGTGGCCCGTCTATCCGCTGTTACAATGCAAGGTAGCCGATGATGACCCCGCTCATCCACACGCTGTTGTCCACAGCATTTGGCTCTTGCAGGGATGGTTTTAATCGGATTCGATGTACTCACAGTGCACCCGTGACACAGTGGCTCGTAAAAATACCAGTGTCTGCACGACTTCCGAGATGGAGTGACCCATTCGTCGGGCCCCGACATTTTGCCCACGGTCAATTATGCTTAGATCCTTCGTCTTACCCATACTGCGTCCGACTCTTACTGATTCCCGTCGCATCGCTCCTTATACTGGCGAATCGCTGCATACGTCATGTAGTTTCCGTTTACAGGGCCGCCCACAGCACCACATTTGTATAACGCCAGCTGTCTCTAATTCAATTGCTCTTCAGTGTATTAGACGTCTCACGAATAGATCGCGGGATATAGAAACAGAGAGAGAGAGAGAGAGGGAGAGAGAGAGAGAGACGCAAAGGGAGTGAGGGAGAGAGAGAGAGAGAGAGAGAGAGAGAGAGAGAGAGAGAGAGAGAGAGAGAGAGAGAGAGAGAGAGACGCAAAGGGAGTGAGGGAGAGAGAGGCAGAAATGTGTTGCAAATAGGTAAAACAGACTGTAAGAGGGAAGGATGTTAGGGATGGGCTGACACAGAGAGAGAAGGCGTTACGAATAAACTGAGCGATGCAAGAAAGGAAATACAAAGTTCCAAATCGATTGAGACAGACCGATAGAGGGAGAGGAAAGGATATGTGTTACTAACAGATATATATAGAGATAAACCTGTGGATAATAAAGTGAAGGAGAAAGAGAGAGAGAGAAAGAGAAAAAAATAAGGTTTGTGTTTTGTGAAAAAGTTGTGAGAGACACACACAGAGATTGTTTACAAAAGATATTAATGAAACAGAATGAGAGCGAGAGAGAGAGAGAGAGAGAAAGAGATTAACTAGCTCTTAGGCGGTAAGCAAAACGAAATGCTTGGAATTTAAATATTACGCATATTCTACGTATTTAGCGACTGTTAAAAGAGAAAGCGGCATATGCAATTTCTAAGTATTTATGTAATGATTTTTTAACCGATACGTGCGGCTTTTACCCTTTTCTTCTTCCTTTGTTTCCGTTCTAATTTTTCTATGTTGTTCATTAAGTTTTCAACTTTTGCCAGCGGTTTCTCTTTTTCTCATTTGTTGCTAATTGATTCATTTAATTATATATAGTCGCGATAAATTTAGTTTTTTCCCAATGGAGTAGCCCTCATTCCTTTATTAATCGAAAGGTTCTCTCGGAAATATGAATAACTAGACGATTTTTTCCTACGGTTTTTCTAATTTTATTCCCGATTTGAATTAGGTTGCTCGTAGTGTTTTTTTGTGTTTTAGTTTCAGCCAATGCTTTCGGTTATTTATTCCCTTGACATGTATTCCTAAATTGCGGTTACATGTCTCCCCGAAAATGTTGAAAAATAAAACGAGGTTAATTAATAAGAAATCAAAGGTTCCTAGCTCAATTGCTGTAAGAATATCTCTACGGACGAAAATATGAAAAAATAGCGAAAAAATAGCAAAAAAGCTAAACTCTTATTACGAGAGCCTGTGAGCATAGAAAAAAAAAATTCTATAAAAATGAATTTAGAAATATTATTTTTGTTTTGGCTAATTATAATAGAACAGAAAGAAAGGATGACGAATTTCTTCTTGCTCATCTTTGTAACATTTTTTATATGAAATACTCTGTAATGAAAAAACGCCTGAAGACGAAGAAAAACTAAAGTTATTATATGACTACTGACTTTTTACAGGGATTATTGGTATGCACCCCGCCAGAAATCCCGGATCATCGTTTTTTTTAGAGAAATAAAACTATTATTTCATATTCAAGTGATTAAATATCAGAGGTTCTGATTATTTTAAGAACGAAAAAAGATATCACATACCCATGGTATGAAATATTGGTGGGTTAGTGAATTTTAGAAGATCGTGGAAAAACGCATGATATATTTATGAAGCCCAATTCTAGTGCTAATTATTTGTTTGGAGAAAAGGAAAGGCTCTACATATTCATGCTACTAAATTACTGAGTTCTCTATTTATTTGGAAATAATATTTTTTGATGAGATGATTTGCTTAGATGTGAAAAATAACATACACAGTCGAGTCCCATTATTGTGACCATCTGCTACTTTTGACGTCAACAGAGCGTAGCCAATGAAAGAAAGCACGTGTCGTGAGCTGGCTTGGAGGATATATAAAGTGTGCTGCAGACAGTCTGAAAACATATCATTCGTTGCTGTTATGTATAAAAGGTGCGATTTATCAGATTTGCAAAAATGGATAATTATCGGCTTTCGGACCAAAGGTGGCAGTATTTTTGAAACAGCGCAGTTTGTGAACTGTCCGCGTGCTGCTGTGTTTCAGTCTATGGTGATTAGAGAAAGGGCGCCATTGCGAATAAGATATGTGGATTCTGAGGAGCACCACGTGACATTGACGTGAGAGGTGAACGTTGGGTTCTAAGGTGCGTGAGGGCCGATCGGCACGTTACATTGGCGCAAATCACTGGCCAAATGAAACAAGGGGCTACCGGAAGTGTCTCTAAGATCACTGTTCAGCAAACCCTGTTACGCATGGGGCTCCGATGAAGACAGACGGTCACCGTACCTATGCTAACGAAGGTGCAGCGGCAGAAAAGGCTTACATTTGCACAACAGTAACGGAATTGGACCTCCGCAGATTGGCAAAGGATTGGCTTCTCCGATGAGTCACGTTTTCTGTTTCATCGAACGGATGGACGTTGGCGTATAAGGGGAGAAACATCGGAGAATATATACTCTTCAACCATTGCTGGAAGAACACAAGCTGGTGGGGGCAGCGTTATGGTCTTGGAAAGATTTTCGTGGGTATTGCTGAACGTGATGCGATGAAGGATATGGACGACTCGGTAGTGCCGAACGTGATGCCATGAATGATGTGGATGACTCGCTAAAGTTGAACGTGATGCGGTGAAGGATATGGGCGACTCGGTAATGCGGAACGTGATGTGATGAAGGATATTGATGACTCGGTACTGCCGAACGTGATGCGATGAAGGATATGGACGACTCGGTACTACAGAACGTGATGCGATGAAGGATATGAATGACTCGGTACTTCCGAACGTGATGGGATAAACGATATGGATGACTTCACCCGACTTAGCGGACAAGCCACAGCTATTTCCTGAAAAGTAGGACAGAATATTATTCTGACAGACGATCTGACAGATGACTTTGGAGAGCAGGTTAGGTTCTGTCGCCTAAATTAAGAGTTTTGCTGTGCTGAATGTTACCCGTTGTGTATTTCATCATATTTTTTCTGAAACTAACCCTGTTCTCTCCATTCCCACCGAACTGTTTGCCTTTAGCTTCTGCTCATCGTTATGAAAGTCCTCATGGTGTGCTTCGTGATTCAGCTGGAGGCTGGGCGGGCATTCAGCAGTCTTTAGTGAAGAGCGATTTTAATGCTGTGATGTGAGTGATGCACGGCTCAAAATGAATGTTAGCAGACGGCTGGAGGATAGATGCAACCATAAAAAGGAAAACTGACCGAACTACACTCACGGACAATGAAATCTGCGCTACAAGAAGGAAGCATCGGATTGAAGTGAAATTTTATGGACGTAATGATACAGATAAAAGATACACATGATGGCAAAAACAGAGCTGCAGGACAATTTCATATGAATCTGGGGCACGCCGTCCGGTCATCTTCAATAGCTTGTCGCACTGCCTCGTGTGGCGATACGGCCCAGCATGGAGGCGAATAGACGCCCGATGTTGTCCTGCGGCAGACTGTCGCACACGTGTTGGACGGTGTGCACCAAATTCGAGATATTGAAGCACGGCGATAGACGGCGTTTCAACTGGTCCCACACATGCACAATAGGGGACATGTCCGAGGAGCAAGCAGGACATCGAAGTGTCTGGACATGATGTAGGCAGTCCTGGCCAACACGAGCCGTCTGCGGGCGGGCATTATCCTGCTGATATAGCGCATGTGGAATCCCGGCCAGGAATGGGAGCACATGGGGCCGTAGGATCTCATCCACATACCAGTGGCCCGTCAATGATCCACGTACCACTATTAGAGCTGATCGGCTATCGCAGGCAATGGCTCCCCAGAGCATAAGGCCTGCAGTACGGAACGTGTGGTGCTCGATAGCGAGGTTGGGATTGTGCCGTGGACCCAGGCACCTCATCATCTGTCCTCAAACCGAAGCGACATTGATCCCTAAATACCACACGTCGCCAGTCTGTGGAGTTCCAAGTCGCTCCGGCCTGGCACCACTGCACACGGAGCCGGCGATGTTCCGGTGTTAATGGCAGCACATGTGAAGGCCATTCGGATCACACATTCGCTTCCGCGCGGAAGTCGGGAAATGGTCCGTAGGCACACAGGAGCCACTACATCCGTCTGTATAGTGGACCTGGTCCCCGTGGGATCTGTTCGTGCCTGGTGCACCACCAGTCGATCCTCTCTACTCGTGGTCTTCCTGGTCCGTCCGGAGCTGCTCCATCGTATGACAGTGCCGGCACGTGTCCACTGCTCCCAACACAGTCGGACGCTTTGGTCAGAACGATCCACGTGGCAGGATATACGGCGCACTGACCAACCTGCGGTTTTCAGCCCGAGGATTCGGCCTCCTTGAAAGTTCGTAATTTGCGTTAATCGACGTCTATGGCTACTACCCAGCATTCTTGTCACTCTGTACCCTTACGTGTGTCGGCCGGTGCTTTTCGCTTTAATGGGACATCAACTACGCGCCTAATTATAAGGCTGCTGGATCGTGCTTGATGCGCCGCCACAGAGTGTGCGGTCATGTTTCGCTCCACCTTAGCGTGTTTTTCTTCTAGGTGCGCAAATTTCGTTGTCCGTGAGTCTATAATACAAAAGTAATGCATCCTTGTAACAAGTTGAGATATTGCTTTCTGTAAAGCACGGTAGTCATATAGGTTATAACACGAGGTCGAGGACACTGCCATATAATTATTGAACCGTGTACTGTGGCTACGTCGGAGAATCTAATTCCATCGGCGCTCAAATAGCCCATGATCACCGATTCTATCAATTACGAAAAGTTTATTGCAAATCAGCATTCTAATCCAATTAAAAATAAATGTTGTTTCTAAACAATTAACGAAAAAACAATGTAATTTAAGCGTCTATTTCTAGTGCAAAATGCTTGCATCCAAATACTAAGGTTTGCTTATAAAATTCGAATTTGTACACACTGTGCAAATGCTTATGCCGAGATATAACATAAACAATAAAATCAAAATCAGTAGGTGACAGAACAGTTCAGGTCCGAAAAGAGCCTATCCGTCTTTGTTCAAAATTCAGTATTGAAATGAATGTCATATCTTATGTACGCTGAAAACACATTTGCGCAAAACCTGACTGATACAAAAATGTAGCCGTGCCCACGGTGCGAATCTTAATTCATTACACTTAATTTTCTTCTGAAAATATTTGTTTGCGAACGCAAAGTAAATGATATTCATCGAAGCAAAATGAGTTATAATGGTATTTACGACCTACTCAAGGAACAATATTTAAAAAATGTCTCCTAATTTTACAGCAACTTTAACAGCTACACAGATTCATATACCTTGAGAAATCGAGAATAATATGAAATGTAAACATGTGAAAAAATAAAATGTGGTGAAGACCTTTATCTTGCATATTAAAAGTTTTACGTGGACGTACTTTTAGTTTTTTTACAGAGTTTAGAAAGCTTTATCGGAACGCAATTTTAGTCTAAAATCGTTATTAGAGGTTGAGTAATTAATATTTTTCTGTAAAGAAATATCAATAAAATTCAATTCTTTTGTCTCTCTGTATTAGTTCCAGCCAGATCCTTGGAGCTGCAATACAACACATCTCCAGTTAATCAATTAAACGTCACATGTGAAGCAACAGGACTTTACCCACGACCACGACTAAAGCTCCACAGGTTTTATCCATCATCTAAAACCCCTACAGTCGTTCAAGACGTCCAAGCATTAACGACGAACTCAAGTGAGGGATACGACGTTTCGTTATTCAGAAGTTTCGAATTCAATGAACTGTCAAGTCCTGGAACCACTGCCTTCGAATGTGTCGTTGAAATTCCAGGAACAAATTACCAAATGAAGAAACGAGTGACCTACCATACAGGTACGTCGAAAGTAAGTACGATATATTAATTTTATTTAAATTGAAACCTCATTATTTTCTTAAAAATGTGTACAAGAAACGAAAAATGTCGTAACAATAAAGGAATATGTCTAATTGATATTATTACAATAGATTGCCACTTCATTTTCACAAAAAACTAAGAAGTGCTTCAAAGTTTTAATGAAACGTGTACATATATGCTCCTTACACCACCTGTAGATGAATCTGATTTTTCCACGTTCCCTTTATAGGTTCTTTCTGGGTTTTCTCCTAAGTATTTTCTTTACGTTGCTGTAATACAAACAAATTGACATCAAACATGAGAGATACAATTCATTAAACTCTACCCAACTTGTGCAACTAACAAACTTTACAACGAAAAAGCGCTTAAAGCGTTATATAATCCGTTTATTTACCGAAGTAAGACGTATATAGATTCACTAACCTTTTACTCTCTACTGGAAGGCTTTTTCAAGCCGATAGGTAGATATTTTATATCTGTCTGTTACTTTGAAAAAGCCTACCAGTGAAAAGCGAGAGCATGGAGAATCTATATATGTCTTATGTCACTAAATAAACGAATTTTACTATGCTATAAGCGCTTTCCGGTTTGTGCACAATCTCGTCTATTTTGAACCAGTATTAACAAACTGTATCATTGCATTTCGTCCACATACTTCTTTGACATAGGATCTCGTTACAACCGGTATGAGCTCATATTTCTATTCCCTACGGGATTCATTCCACGACTTAATTGGAGGCGCTCGTAAACGCCTTCCTGCACACTCAAAATTCCGGGTTTTCAACCTTGAGGGAACTTCACGTTCCCCCAGGCCAAACCAACTCGTCGAACAGGTCTTTGTGACTCCGCTCTGACCCCATTAAAAATGATCACTTGTCACAATGAAATAGTTTCGATTCCTACTTTGCAACTAAATATATAGCTGCAAAGAAGTGAAAGTGAAACTATCCAGGATTCATATAAAGAAATTCAGTAACTTTGCGGTGATGCAAGATGATATCGGCAATTTAAGTCGTAGTCTGTCATCGCTGTATTGCTTTACAGTGAAATTTCTTGTTATGGTAATAGTTGGAAACATAAATATATTTCATAAAACAAATGCCATCGCAAGTAAAGTAATACCCAACAACATCTGCGGTGACGTACGGTTCAAATCGGCAAAGTTGCAGTGATAAACCTTACCGGCGTAGTTCTGTTGGAACAACGATAACCTCCGGACTAGGAAGATGTGGCTTTGAATAATCCCTGGCAAAAAAATTTTATGCATAACAATTACAGCTGCGATTGAACGCTTTGGGTACTCCGCCCAACATAAGTTTCGTCAAAAAATAACATTGTATGCAGTTTTCACTTTTTAAATAAAGGACACGAGTCATGCAGTCAAGATCAGCACAGATTAAAAGTTGGCTGAGAAAAGCAATAAGCAATTGCTTTTCAGAATCTTGCAAGAAAGAACTGAATTGTGTTCACATTAGTTTTTGTAATTTCGAAAATGAAATGTACTCCCTTTCTCGCTGCGGTGCTTTGCAGCTGAGGACGAAGTTCACTTAATGTACGGTATTTGTGGAGGGAATTATCAGGCATGATCAAAAAGTTCCCATTAGGAGTGGGTGAGCTGAGATAGGTTACAGAAATTTGAAAGTACTCATCACTTGTCCTATTAACGACCAAGGTTTAAGGTGCCGTTTTGGTAGAAGTCTGTTGTCTGTTGCGTACAAACATCTGATGTAGCCTGCTTCAGGTCATACACCGACCGAAAGCTACGTCTCTCCATAACCTTTTTCAGAGAATCGAAGCAGTGGGTAACGAAAGGTGAGAGATCTGGAGTGTAAGGACGGTGCTCTAAAGATTTCCCTTTAAGAGCTTACAATTTGTCCTTTACAACGTTTGTAATATGAGGGGGCGTTCTCGTGCAGTAAGATCATCCATTATCTACATTGCTGGCCACCCAAAATACAACACCAAGAAGGAAGCATCCGATTGGCCTGAAATTCGCAGCATGCGTCGCCCGCGAAAGGACATGCAAACCGTTAGCATTGCAGGGCATGTGCAAATCATATGCGCCCGGGACGCTACCGAGAAGCACTATAAGAAGAGTGCACAGAAAGCGGGGTGTAAGTAGAGGAAGTGTGTTGTGCTGCCTGACCTGTGCGTGGGAAGCTACCTGATGCCTCGTCGCAGAATATGGCAGTCATTCCAGCACATTTCGGAGTTCGACAGAGGACGAATAGTGACTTATCGCGACAGCGGTTTATCGTACCGACACATCGGCGCACGTGTGTGTCGACATCTAGCCACAGTGAGTCGAGTATGGATTCGGTGGGTGCAGGAGTGACGGACGGACCGACGTGAGCGATTGCCGCAGCCGCGGCGCACAACCAAACGAGAGGACTGGCATGTTGTGAGGCGGGCATTGACGGCTCGCATCGCCACATCACCAACGTTAGCGCAGGAATTAGGGTATGTTGCGCAACAACCTGTGCCAGCACGTACCGTTCGACGTCGTCTGCAGGAGCGGGGATTTGTCGCACGGCGCCCATTGCTCCGATTACCATTGACGTTACACCACCGGCGAGTGCGGCGGCTGTTTGCCGCTGAACGCCACACTGGGACTACGGAATGGCAAGACATTGTCTTCTCCGACGAATCCCGCTTCAGCCTGCAACATCACGATGGTCGGATCCACGTGTGGCGGCACCGCGGCGAGAGACTGCATGACGCCTGCATTATGCATCGCCATACCGGTCCGTCGCCTGGCGTTATGGTTTGGGACGCAATTGGATATGACACCGTCACCACTCTGGTACGCATCGCCGGTACATTCAACAGCCACCGCTACATCTCCGACGTTTTGGAGCCTGTAGTCCTCCCTTATATGCAGGACCTGCCAGCGGCCACGTTTCAACACGACAATGCGCTCCCGCACATGACACGCATCGTGAAATAATTCTTCACGGCCCACCAGGTGTCACTTCTGTTGTGGCCCGCTTGTTCTCCCGATATGTCGGCCATCGAACACGTCTGGTCACTGATCGGAAACCGAGTGACCCGGCAAGCACCACCCGTGGCTACGCCTGATGAACTGTGGCAACGTGTGGAAGCAGCCTGGACCGACATACTCCAAGCCCACATCGAAAGCCTCTTTCGTTCGATGCCACGGCGGGTAGCGGCCGTTATTGCCAGCCATGTGGATCACACGAACTATTGATGTCTGCGTGTTCCGCAAGTCGCACGGGCCAGTAAACTCAATCGTTTCATCTTTGTATCTGTTGTTAAGTGTCCAGTAAATCTAGCTTTGCCATTTCGTGTCCTTTTTGGTGTTGCATTTTGGGTGGCCAGGAGTGTATTTACTGAGGTTGCCGGAATGTTTATAGAAGATAATCAAGGCGTCTTCTGGACCATTGCAGAGCATCCTTACGCTTCCCTTACGGCACCTGGTGGAGTGGAGTTGAACGGACTGTGGGGTATGAATTACGGTTCAGCTGTCCCCCACAGGAGAGGGGGAATCAGCAAGGAGAAGCGCGTGTGATTTATTTCTCTGCAGGGTAGAAGGGATGTTTTGTGCGCGCGCGCGTGTGTGTGTGTGTGTGTGTGTGTGAATTTGTATTGCATTAATTGGGGTGGATGAGCCCTTATTATGTACTGTTTATTCTTAATCGAACGACACAAACGCTCAAATGTTTCGCAATGCCGTGCTGCGTTGATAGTAACACCTGGCCAACCAGCAATAGGTCTCGGCCGTCGAAGAACACTGTCGCCATAAACTTTTCTGCAGATGCTTGCCCCTTGAATTTTTCGGAACGGGAGAGGACGGATGCCGCCATTGCATGCTAGCAAATTTGAATTCCGTTTGGAAGTGGAAGCATCACGTTTCGTTGGTTGAGGCAATGTGCTTCAAAAAGCGTTGCCCTCACGTTGACACGCAGCAAGTGTTATGGACAGACTGCAATACGATGTGTTTCCTGTTCACTATTGAGGGCTCGTGGGATCTATTGGCATCACACTTTACGGTACTAGATCTTGTATGATGCTTTGAACACTTCCGTAGCTCTTGCTGAAATCACCGCAGATTTGAGGAATAGTCACTCGCCGACCATTAAGAATAGCGGCTTTCACATTCTCGATGTTATCGGGCAGGTTTGATGTTGAAGGACGCCCAAACAGCTGCAAATCGTGTGTCGTACAGTAACCTTCACGGAAGTTTTCATACCATTCCAGAACAGAGGTCTTTGACAAATACACTGTCACCGTTCAGCAATGAATTTGTGCGGATTTCTTTCCTTCAGTGGGTAGAAACAGAATAACAGTTCCTTGATATGTCTCGGATGAGCTCGGTTAATAACGATGATATTAGTAAGTGTACGGAAAGTTCAACTAACACAGCACTACGCTACAATTCGACTGTTACCTTCAAAGATTACTAATCACCTTTACATAGCCTGACTTTCGTCAACGTTTACGTCATACGTGGTCTTACAGCGACCTGGAATGCTAACTTTTTGATAATCCCTTACGTAGTTCCAATATACAGACGTCCATTTCGTTGGACGTATGCAAGTCGAGGATTTGTCTACTCGTATACACAGTCGTATCAGAATAATATGACCACCACCTGAATCACAGTGTACCCGGCCGGGCAAG
This sequence comes from Macrothele yani, assembly GCA_039090855.1. Classification (NCBI taxonomy): domain Eukaryota; kingdom Metazoa; phylum Arthropoda; class Arachnida; order Araneae; family Macrothelidae; genus Macrothele; species Macrothele yani. Next base: position 141,431,254 of record CM076994.1, read on the forward strand.
TCACAGAGTGCACGTAACTAGGTCGACCACATGGAGATATAAGCGGCCGGGCAGGACAGATGGGCCATAGTGTGTCCCGTGAGCACAATGGGCAGAGACAGGGGTTTGACGGACGTTAAAAAATTAATGATCATGGGCTACCGCACCAAGGGTGGAAGCATTTTAGAATGAGTAGACTTCGTGGGCTGTTTATGAGAGGCTGTAGTAAAGGTTTACCAAGAATAGACCCCTGGCACACCGTGTGCCTCCCGACGTCATAACTGTGTAGCTCCAAAGGCCATTGATCCCAGAATAAGACGTCGCCTCCGTCGACTGGTAAATGGCAATCGACGAGCAAAAGTGCAGCAACTGACCACGCAAATGAACGCTGGGGCACTCCGATACTTGTCCGCGATAACAGTAGAGCGAACCCTGTTTACCCTTCGAACACCCATTGAGCGTTTACCCTGGTTGTAACGCATGGGTCTTCAGAGTCGGGGCTGCGTCAAGGTGGCCATGTTAACTAAGATCCATTGGCAACGACGGCTGCAGTTCACATTGGACTACCGTCATTGAACAGTGGAAGAGTGAACAAAAACTGGCCTTCTCCGACGAATCCAGATTCCTATTCCCCAGAACGGACGAGCGGTGGCGGATACGGCGTAAGACACACGAGAACCAACACCCACACACGCTTCTCGGTCAAATACGAGCCCGAGGTGGCAGTGTGCACGTCTGGGGGATGTTTTCCTGATATGACCTAGGACCTCTCGTACCACTGGGTGGGTCTTTGAACGTCAATTGCTAAATGGCTGCCTGTCTATCTTCGCTTACCACACGTATCGCTTCATGTCGGGCGTTTACCCTTGAGGTGACGGTGTCTACCAACAGGACAATGCGCCGTGCCACGTCTCTAAGGGGAGAGCGTGACTGGTTCCAGGAACCCAACAGAGACGTCTCCGTTCTCCCCTGACAGGCGAAATCGCCAGACCTCAATCCCATAGTGTACTTGTGAGACTATTTGGATCAACATATTCGAGGTGCCAACCCACAAACACTTCATATCCCGGATCTCAGTGCCCTGCTGCAGTCCGAATGGGCACGTCTGCCTCGGGCAACCTTTCAGGGCCTCATTGCGTCCATGCTACGCCGTCTCGCCGCTCTCATCCAGGCAAAGGGTGGTTATTACCATTATTAGGTAGGTGATCATATTAATCTAATACAATTGCGTATAGGGTTCACTGTAATTTTTAGAGACACGTTGTTTCTGATGTACTGTCATTCATGAGGTTCTTTGCTTCATTTTCGAGATCGATATATTTAATAGAGTGAAAGCGAGTCATTATCCCAATTAAGATGCAATATCACTTTTTTATCTTAAAAGTTCATTGAAAAGATTAAAAATGAATGTGAAATATTTGAAATTTAAAACTCTCTGCATACCTCAAGTAATGAGCTCGTTAACATGTGTTCACTTAAAAAAACAGATCTAAAGAAGTTGTATAGGACTCATTTTGTTGACTTTTCAGTAAGAGCTGTTATTTGTCAGTAGTATTTAACAAGATGATTATCCCAGATTTATCTCTTCTACTTCTTTTTAAAACCTATGGTAATATAAAAATGCTCTTGTATGCATGCAGTATCTGTTTAAATAATACTCTTTTTTGTTTTCCCAGTTTTATTTGCATGGAAATTTCCGTGCCTGGAAAAGGAAATAAAATCTATGGCTGCTTTTGCAACATCCATCAACAGATGCTCCTACTTTTCTTTCTCACTAACGCAATTTTCTGCTCCTGGAGCTTCGAGGCCATATTTTTAAATTTCTGGGCTCCTCGCAAAGGAAATAAAACATAAAAGAAGAGAAGCGAAACACGACTCAGAGCCTCCGAAGGTGAGCTTAGTAGAATTTATTGCCGTCCAAAATAATAACACTCCGGCAGCTGAGGGGAAATGAGGACTGCTCGCACTCCCGCTTCAGACGCAGCGAGACCGCTGATCCGTTTCGCCGGTGCTTCTGGTTTATCAGGCCGAAATATCAGCCGAGAGACGTCGCAGTCATCAGGATATGCGTAATGAAGGCCGAGCAGCTCAACAGCAATCCTGCGCCCGGCTGCAAAAAGATTAGGTTGTCGTTTATTTTCCATAATGTACCTGAATAAGCTTCCGGACCGCCTGTTATGTCCAAACCACTTCGAAGGTCTTGGATACCCTTTTCTGCAAGTTATAAACCTCTGGGAGACTGTCGGCTAAAGTGCTAAGCGCGGCAAGAAACCCACTCTGGTAATGTCTCGGTGTAGTTTTATTATCGGGTGTTTACTTCTAAAGAGCTCAGGAAGTGCGTATTCCGGAGGAAATGCTGGAGAATCTGCTGGGCTCCACATCCGGAGAATATCCAGAGAAATTCACTGCTCCACTCCATTTATGACTCTAAGAAGGTGCTTCAGTTGAACTCGTTTATATCTCCCTCTCGTAAATCCTTCTTTGTTGAGAAAACGTGTTCTCGTTAGATTTAAATCCTCCTTTCTGTTGTCTTACGACCGCGATCCACTTCTGTGAAGACATATGTGTATGTATTATCTCAGCTGGAGAGCGCTCAACATGCAGTAGGCTTCATGGAACATTTCTATAAAGCATCGTAGCTAAAACAGGTCAAAGAGAAAGCCGGCTTTTTTTCCATACATTTGTTTATCAAGCACATTTGGGGTTAGTTATTTTTCAATGGAAAATAAGGATGTCCTTATTGAATACTAATTTAATTTGGAGAATGAATGTCATAATTTCAATACATTATTTTTTAATCACAATTTTTAGGAGCGGGATATTTGTCGACCTGTCTGTCCCAGAGTGTCGGACTTTCACGAGAATTTTCAAATACCAGTTTACTGCCCAATAATTTAGACAGCGTTTTTTTTTTTTGATTGGAGGTTTAACGACCACCGTGAGCAACTCAATGGGCTATAAGCAATCGCCCGTCCCTAATTTAGGGTCACTGGTTCCAGGGAAGGGAGAGAGCCAGTGCCGTAAGACAAACACAACATCCATGCCTCATCGGGATTCGAACCCGGACCCCGTTCGGACGAATGATCAGAGGCCATCGCTTAGACCACTGCGCCACCGGGGCGGCTGACAGCGTTAGTTTTCACCATTGCTTCGCAAACATTCAATTGGGAACATTTAAATATTCGCGATCAAAGGACCATACATTCCGTTGCTTTGAGAAAGTAATTTCACCAGGCTGCCCCGAAGGCGCAGTGGTCTTAGCGATGGCCTCTGACCATTCGTCCGAGATGGGTCCGGGTCCGAATCCCGGTGAAGCATGGACGTTGTGTTTGCCTTAAGGCACTGGCACAGTCCCTTCCCTGGAACCAATGACTCTAAATTAGGGACGGGTGACTGCTTATAGCCCATCGAGTTGCTCACGGTGGTCGTTAAACCTCAATCCAAGTGGTCGTTAAGCCTCAATCCCTTCCCTTCTCTGTTACAACTTGCAGAGTATTTACTAATTTAATTCCATTGCTAACCTAGTTTTATCACGGGACTTCCTAATGGTCTTTTTTTTTTTTTTTTTTTTTGATTGGAGGTTTAACGACCACCGTGAGCAACTCAAAGGGCTATAAGCAGTCGCCCGTCCCTAATTTAGGGTCACTGGTTCCAGGGAAGGGAGAGAGCCAGTGCCGTAAGACAAACACAACATCCATGCCTCACCGGGATTCGAACCCGGACCCCGTTCGGACGAATGATCAGAGGCCATCGCGTAGACCACTGCGCCACCGGGGCGGCCACTAATGGTCTTAAAACTGTCAGTACTGAATCTTTACACTGATCTTCAATGTTTTCAATGTTGAGACTGTCTTAACTTTACCATCGCATTGTCTTTCACTTCCCACATTATCTGTACCGGGTCAAGAAGATAACCGCCAGTCTTACACAATCCGCACCAGATTATTACACTTTCACTGTACCATTCTTCACATCAGAGCATCAGACTTCCCCTCATTGTTGAAAATAACCGCATGGAGTACTCATATTCTCTTTGGTTACTGATATTATCTAAACCAAAATGCTACACTGCAATTCACTGTTGATACTATTTTCATAGAATTATCATGTTCTTCGCTGTTGACACCATCCTCACCGGATTGTTATACACCGATGTCCATCTACATTATGAACACCCCCAGCCTAGAGAAATGAGCACGCATGGAGACCGAACGGTGACGCAGGTTAAGTTCACAAAGCTGTATATATACAACCCGAGGACCGACTTTCGGTTAGTAGAATGTTCGGAGTCAGAATGGGAAAACCTGCTGATTTATCGGAGTTTGATAAAGGACAAATTGGGATGACACTACGCTTCGGAACAACGATCTGGGAAACGGCGCCGCTTGTGGGTTGTTCAAGTGTCGCCGTAGTGAGTACGTATCACAAGTGGTGCACAAAAGGCCAAACGACGACCCGTCGTTTGGCCGTGTGTGGTCCGCAGCTCACTGATACCAGAAAGAAGCGGAGAATGCCGCGCATTGTTCACAGTGAGGTCCACAGTGTGACAAATCACCCGCATATAAAACAGTGATGATCAGGGCAATGTGTCACAACACACAGTTCATCGCAGTTTTCTGCGCATGGACCGGCGTCGACGAAGACCCAGCCGGTTCCACATGCTGACTGAGCGTCATCTTCAACAACGCATGAAATGGGCCCAAGTCACCGAGATTGGACCGAGAATGATTGGAAGAAAGTGGCCTGGTCTGACGAATCAAGATTGCTGGTGCCAGATACCCGAGGATACCCATCACTACCTCATCGAATCGATGCCTTGCCGAGTGGCCGATGTTGTGTGGGCTAGAGGGGGTTCCTACACCTTATTAGGTACGTGGTCATAATGTAAAGCATCATCGGTGTGTGCAGTCCATTTGTGTAACACTTTTTGCAAACAATCATCACGATTTCATATATTTTTGACACTCCCTCATGAAGAATCCTCACGCTATCATTAATTGTTCATATTAAAGTAAAAATATCAACGTTTACCACAATCAAAGGTTTATTATACATCGACTATAGTTTCGCAGGCCGCCCCGGTGGCGCAGTGGTCTAAGGCGTTGGCCTCTGATCATTCGTCCGTAAGAGGTCCGGGTTCGAATCCCGGTGAGGCATGGATGTTGTGTTTGTCTTACGGCACTGGCTCTCTCCCATCCCTGGAACCAGTGACCCTAAATTAGGGACGGGCGACTGCTTATAGCCCATTGAGTTGCTCACGGTGGTCGTTAAACCTCCAATAAAAAAAATAGTTTCGCAGAGATTCTGGCTCGGCTTCATCAGGACGAATGGAGCGTAAACATTCAAATCACTGTGACATCATCAGAATTCTGACGGTCACGGCTTTTTGTGAGTTGTTTCCACGCGCTTGAAAGAAATGGAGTCGACGTCATGTCGTTGGCAAGCAGTGAAGAGTTCCAGTATATGTGAAAAGTTTCTAATACATTAAGCTTCATCGTTGAATCAGGTTTATCAATGAGTTTCCGAACAGAAATTAATGCTTGTTTTCGTGACAATGCTGGGCTATATACGACTTCTTCAGATCACAATTTCGTACGTAGGTCTCGTGTTCCTTCACACGGAAAGGTATAGAAGCTCTACGAAACTATAGTCGATGTATAACAAACCTTTGATTGTGGTAAACGTTGATATTTTTACTTTATTTAACACCAAAATTTTGCAGTCATAAATTATATGTAATTGATCCTATTGTTCTTATCTTTTCTTCTGGTTTCTCTTCGCTGTTGACCTTTTCCTCAACGGATCAGTACACTTCTTCACAGTTATATTCTGCGCCAACAATCAACGCCATTGTTTTCATTGTTGGTAGTCTCGGTAATGAATTCTCACAATACCCTACATTGCTGATATTATTCATACCGGATATTTAGTTTCTTGATCGCAGTTGTCATTGTCCTCAACTGATCGTTAAACTGCCCTTCACGGATACATTCTCCACACGTGATCGTCAGATTTCCTTTCGATTTTTGACACTCTCCATAATGGATCACAATACTGCCTTCCATTTTTGATATTAACCACACATGATCATCCCATTGACCTTCACTATTACACTATCTTCATGACATCATTACATTACACTTTACTGTTACCATCTTCTACAAAATATTCTCACTTGACTATCAACTTTTCCTCCTTAATCTTTTAAAAATATTTTTGTTTCTTGCTATGTTGTGTAAGTAGAATTCACACAGATGCTGGTATTTCGACCAGCTTGAATCTTTTCTCTTGGCTATATTGTTTGCATTTCCTTTGTTAGATAAAATCATGATGTAGGCGCTTAAAGAATTTTAAATTCTTATGGAGTTTTCATAAAGTAGATCGGCAATTTTCTAATGAGGGTATAGTAAGACTTGACTAGATTAAATACTAAGCAATAAACATTCAATTTTCGTTACTTCTGATAAAGTAATTTACTTTATTGTCACCGGGTTTCGCCTAATGAGCACATATTACAAAAAGTTTAATAAAGGCATTTAACATGGAAATATCGAAGTGCGTCATAGGCGTTGCATGTGTGTTGATTTAGTTCTAAACTGCAAGAAATATCTTCGACTTTACACGTACACACAGAGAGGAATTCCGAGGTGTCAAATGGAGCAAACGGGAAATAAAAAGCACAGGAACCACTGAGTTCCAAAGACAGATGCCAACAAGGCATACGACGATATATGAGGCACCTATCTTTGGAAATCAGTCGTTGCCTCCAGTGAGTCTTGTGTGGTATACGACGACTGTATTTGTCATCTGTCTTTGGAACTCAGTGGTTACGCCCACAGAGTCATCGCTGTGCGATGGAGTCGTACTTTATCCGGTTCTCCCACGTGTCTCGCGAATGGCTTGATGATACATTTTTTAACAAGTCATCCAAGTGGTTTTACAGTGTTCGCTTGAAATTCAGACTGGTTTTCCCTACGACTGCAAGGTTGTTTGTGCTGTGTTAGTATTAACTAGTGCAAAACAAACTAATTACAGCCGCACTTAATACAATGAGCAAACAATAAAAAATAGCATTTTTCATACAACCAATACAGTTTGAGATTGTTTTTTCGTGTTTTTTTAATTTTAGTTAACTTCAGTTTCTACATATACCCCGCGTTTCGAATATTTAACAGAAACGTGCATAAACAAAGTACACAAAATTCAACTATGTTTCAAATAATGTATTTATGCAGCATACGCAATTCTGACTCCAAAACTCTGAACTCTCGATGAATGTAAAAGGGTAAAGTTATAAATGTTCGACAGAGAGGAGGATTAACGCATTCATTTTGCTCCAATTAGTCTTTTTGGAAGTACAGGTTTTATATAAAATAATGCGTCAGAAATGTTTCTTGGCAAAAACGTTTTTAAGCATTTCCGTTTTTCTATTGGCAATTTTAACATGACAAACGATATTGACCTTGGTCTCTAAACGCCTCATTTTATTACACTAAAAAACATCTTCACGATATTGCCTCCACTATTAAATGACCATCATAGCAAAGCGAAATACATGTAGCACTCATTTCGCCAGTGAAAATGAAAATAACATTTTAAATAGTATCATTTCCTAACTGACAATCTATTTCATTATGAAATTTGCAAAAGATTTTGATAACATTTTTAGTAATACATAGACACACATGTACTCATGATCTAGACATTATTCACGATCATTTATTCATGATCAAAGAAATTATTCATGGCCATAGACATTATTCATGTCTATAGACATTATTCATTATCATTTATTCGTGATCATAGACATTATTCAGTATCATTTGTTGGTGATAATATACATTTTTTATTTATTATCATTTATTCATAATCGCATACAAAATTCGTAATCATAGACATATTAATGATCATTTATTCATAATCAAAGACAATATTCATGGTCATGGACATTATTCATGGTCATAGACATTATTCATGACCATAGACATTATTAACTATCATTTATTAATGATCGCAGACATTATTCATGATCTTAGATATTATTAAGTGTAATTTATTCATTAACATAGATATTATTCATGATCCTAGATATTATTAATGATAATTTATTCATGAACATATATATTATCCATGATCCTAGATATTATTATTGATAATTTATTCATGAACATAGATATTATTCATGATCGTAGGCATTATTCATGATCGTTCATATTATTCATGGCTATAGACATTATGCATGATCGTAAGCATTATTCGTGATCGTTCATACGGTATTATTCATTGCCATAGACATTACCTATAAACATTCAAAAGAAATTGAATTCAGAATGAATTTCTTAACGCGACAGACGGCCTGATGAAAAAAAACCCCAATATAACTTTTTTTTTCTGTAAGTACACAATGCATTCTTTTCAGATTATAATTACTATCTCTATCATTACAGCAATATATTAATATCATTTGTAAAATGACTCGCATGCACTGCTCATTCGGAAAATTTATGCATTTTCAAATATTTTGTACATCAAAATATGTGTGTAATGGACTGGTTATTTTTTGACGAGACATCAGGTGATAAAAAAAAATCGTTGGCTTCTTAAACAAGGAAGAGCCAACGATTGGTTTTGTCTCAAATTTTGATTCCACTTCCACCAACACAAACATCCTCTCTAGAGGAAAGCCACTTATTCCAAGGCAGGGAAAGAATCCAGCACCGCAGTGTAACAGCAGTACGCAATCAATACACATGCATCATCTGGGACTCGAAACTGAACTCAGCTCGGGTAATTAGTCGAAATCTCGCGTTTCTGACACTCGGTAATGGGTATGACCCCGGTAATGGTGTTTCGCCAAATGCTCAAATGCTGAACCACTTATATATATCTTTAACTCGGCTTAATGACGAGATTTTCGACTTTACCACCAGCTATCCGTGGGCCAGCAACCTCGGTCAAACTCTTTTAGTGCACTGCGAGATAATTGACCACAACGTATATATGGAAGTTAGACGATTTATCCACAAGATTAAACACGCACTGTACCAGTTCATGCGTCTTTCTCCTGCGATGCATTTTTCTGAAAGACACGGCCGAGACCAACGTGATTCAGTGAGGGCTGCAGTGGACATGCGTATACAGTGATTTAGTGTATATACAACAACTTTCCGTATTCCGAAGAAGGAGAGCGACAGTACGCAAACTTCAGTATCTACGTTTTCACGACATTGTCTGTCAGTTCTAAGTCTGTGTTTTTCGTTGCACGTACACAGGCGACGATGTCCAGGATGGTGCCTGTGTGGGACAATGAGGCTTCGCAAAGTTTTAAACATAGAGTTTTCCAGAAGCACGTGCATTCCTCTTGCATTCACCTCACAGGAAAACAACTGCACAAGATTCAGCGTGTGAGAACGTAAGAACGATATTTTTCTGCCTTAATAGAAAGGGTTCTTAAAGCTGTTTATCTTACATACAACTAGCTGCGCGGTTTTTCAGTGTTTAGCTTTTGCAGTAATTTGCACGCATGAAAATTTGTGTTACTAGATGGTTAGTACCTCGTTGGACCGCCTTCCCACCTTGAATACACTAGCAATCTCTAGCCACAAATCACTTGTCATGCACTTCTCCTTTCGTGGTCTTTCCGATTAAGGAAGTTGTGTCACCGATTCTGTGCGTGAAACATGCTGTTCTACAACATTTTATTTAAACATTTTCAGCTGTCAGCTCTGTTTTGCGATTTATTTTGGCAAACTGCACACCTCAACGCCAGATCCGTTGCAAAAGCGCTGATGTCACAAGCACATACCCCTATACGAATACTACACTGCTGGCCACTCAAAATGCAACACCAAGAAGGAATCATCCGATTGGCCTGAAATTCGCAGCATGCGTCGCCCGCGAGAGGACATGCAAACGATTAGCATTACAGGGCATATGCAAATCATGGGCGCCCGACACGCCGCCGAAAAGCACTATGAGAAGGGTGCACAGAAGGCGGGGTGTAAGTAGTGAAAGTGCGTCGTGTGGCCGGACCGGTTGGTGGGAAGCTTCCAGATGCCTCGTCGCAGAATACGGTAGTCATTCCAGCACGTTTCAGAGTTCGACATAGGACGAATAGTGGCTTATCGCGACAGCGGTTTATTATACCGAGACATCGGCGCCCGTGTGGGACGACATCCAGCCACAGTGAGGCGAGTATGGATTCGGTGGGTGCAGGAGAGACGGACGGACCGACGTGAGCGATTGCCGCATCCGCGGAACACCACCGAACGAGAGGACCGGCATGTTGTGCGACGGACATTGATAGCTCGCACCGCCACATCACGAACGTTAGCGCAGGAAGTAGGGTGTGTTGCACAACAACCTGTGTCAGCACGCACTGTTCGACGTCGTCTGCAGGAGATGGTACTTGTAGCTTGGCGCCCATTGCTCCGATTACCATTTGCGTTACACCACCAGCGAGTTCGGCGGCAGTGGGTCGTTGAACGCCGGACATGGACTACGGAATGGCACCACATTTTCTTCTCTGACGAATCCCACTTCTGCCTGCAACACCACGATGGAGACTGTATGACGCTAGCATTATGCATCGCCATACCGGTCAGTCGCCTGGCGTTATGGTTTGGGGCGCAATTGGATATGACACCCGCACCCCTCTGGTACGCATCGCCGGTACACTCAACAGCCACCGCTACATCTCCTACGTTTTGGAGCCTGTAGTCCTCCCTTACCTGCAGGACCTGCCAGCGTCCACGTTTCAACAGGACAATGCGCGCCCGCATGTGGCACGCATCGTGAAACAATTCTTCACGGCCCACCAGGTGTCAGAGCTGCCGTGGCCCGCCTGTTCTCTCGATATGTCGCCCATCGAACACGTCTGATCGCTGATCGGCAACCGAGTGGCCCGGCAAGCACCACCCGCGGCTACGCCTGATGAACTGTGGCAACGTGTGGAAGCAGCCTAGACCGACAAACCCCAAACCCACATCCAAAGCCTCCTTCGTTCGATGCCACGGCATGTAGCGGCGGTTATTGCCAGCCATGGGGGACCACACGAACTATTGATGTCTGCATGTTTCCGCAAGTCGCACGGGCCTGTAAGCTCAATCGTTTCATCTTTGTATCTGTTGTTATGTGTCCAGTAAATCTGGCTTTGCTATCTCGTGTCCTTCTTGGTGTTGCATTTTGGGTGACCAGCAGTGTATATTTCCATGTCGGATGGATTGTTTACCTTGGAGTGATTGCTCAAGTATGAATTTTGCATACCGCCCTGCATATGTATTAATAGTTCTCGGTCCTTATTCAGTTGATGTGTATACTTTGCCTAGGCTCGTGACTTGAAACGAATTTAATCTGCAACAAGGAAGAAAGGTAAATAAAATGCTTCAAACAGGTACCATCTATGACAACTGCATTACAAGCATCTCTGCCACCGTCTTTCTCATCTGCTTCGAAAGCCAGATTCAGCCTTTCTTCATAGGAGTTCTCATGCAATAAACTTCCCTGCTGGTAGATTTGATTCTCCCTGGAATTTTTTTCCCGTTTATATGTCGTCGTTCCGCTTGAGTGCGGCTAGGAATAGGATAGCACCGATAATGATACTTATAGTGTAGTATACATAAATTCTGTGTAAGCTATATGTCCTGTTGAAAATGTCTGGAATGTCGAAAAACGGTTTCTGTTTGCAGAATCAGTTTTCTTAAATGACTACGAAGCATATTACTCTTAACTTGTTTAACGACCACCGTGAGCACCTCAATGGGCTATAAACAGTCGCCCGTCCCTAATTTAGGGTCACTGGTTCTAGGGAAGAGAGAGAACCAGTGCCTTAAGACAAACACAACATCCATGCCTCACCGGGATTCGAACCGGGACCCCTTTCGGACGAATGATCAGAGGCCATCGCTTAGACCACTGCGCCACCGAGGCGGCTCAGTTTGTTTGTAATCTTTAATTAGAGGATAGTCTCTACATAACAACCTTCCATTTAACGAAATTTTCTGCAGATCCTTAACTTTTAAACGACATTTAACATGCAAATTAATCTCTATATCACAAAAATCAATTTCTGTAACGACGTTTTTTCAACTAAAAATTACCATTGTGTGTGTCAAATGTTTTTCTTTAGAATGTTTTAGTACGAAGATGAAAGCAAACACCCTTAATTTTTTTATCTTGAAATTTTTGGTTCTGTTAGGTGCCGGGTGTCTTGTTGGAAGGGAGACGAGGGCGGAAGGAGTCGTATCAATGGATACGGCACGAAGCAGCTGTTTTTCCAAATGTGGATAGAAAGTCCAGCGTTTAAACTGCATTTCACAGGGTAAAACCGGTTGTAACTGGTATGGGTCTGACTCTGCAGAAGTTACGTATTCATTCTCACTCAGTCAGTACCCATGACTCATCTGTGTTGTTTGCTGAAAATGTCGGAAAAGAAGTGTCTGACTGTTGCTGTTAAAATAAACATTTTACATGATATTGATCGAGGAATGAAGAAGAAAGATGTGGCTAAAATATATTGTGTAGCCGCCAGCAGTGTTATGAAATGTAGTGAAAAAATTACAGTGAGTGATGAAGATAATGATGATAAAGAGGTTATCGAAAAACTTCACATGAAGAAATGCTAAAAGCATTCGGTACGCTTCAACGAGGTTTACGGTTTTACAGTTTCAAGAAAGCGTTCCTGATGAATGTTTCAGATTTTTATAAAAATGTGGAACTTTTTATGAACAAAACGGTTTTTATAAGAAATCAGAGCAGAATTACGGAATTTTTACAGTTTAAAATAAGTACATATGTTATTAGGATAATGATGAGGAGAGGTTAGCTTAATTCTTCGTTTCCTGATCTTCATTAATTTGTTTATTCAGACAATATATACTGCTTTTACGAATATATGTATCAAAAAAGATTTAAACTCGTTTATGAAAAGTTTCTACTCAAAAGTTCAATTTATTGTTCAAATTCAACTAAGTTGCATTTTACCGTCTTTTTCATTTTATATGATAAGGTTTTTAGAATTTAAGTTCATTTCAATTCAACGAATTTTCTTTATAACTAAGCTCTTAAGTGGAACTTCGTTAAATAGGTAATTTACTGTATATTTTAATGGATTACAATGATTTAAAAAAATAAAAGTTGCTTACAACTGCTCTGGAAGTGCTCGGCAGAAGTGCATCTCTTACATTTTGGCTAACAAGCATTCTTCGCTTTTCATAAGAAAGCATATGAAAAGCAAGACTACTTATTCTTGGAAGTAGTAAACAAATATTATTTTCAGTTATAATGAGCATGCCTTTTGAATCCTTTCAACAGGAAAAAAATATCCTACAGTTGATCTATAGAGAGTACATAAATTCAGCAAAAAAGAAAATACACATTCACCAGCTAGGGAAAAACTGCGCATAAATTAAAATACGCAATGTGATCTGATATCTTTTTCTTCAATAAAACCGGTTACAAAAAAAGAACCAGCTTTCTACAATCAAGAAAGTATATCCAGAAATAAAAATACCTACTTCCACTAGTAGCTGAAAAGTATGTTAGGAAAATTAACAAATTGTATACAAATAATTTCTTATAGCGAAAGGACGATATCAGAGACAAAGAGAATATGAAATCCAACAGTAAAAATATTGGTACAGAGGAAAGCATGATATAACTTTACGCCCACTGGCAATAACAGCTGTGTGTTACTTAAAGACAATGGGTGCAAAAGGATCTTCATATTGAAAAGTATCCTACAAAAAAAATATTTTCCTATGGGATTTTTGGAATTGAATACACTCTTTTAAATAGGTATACACAACGATGCCATCCAATGGAAGAATTCTGATAAATGGGGTAGTAGTAAATATGCAAAAATAATCTTCACAGCAAAAGCAACGCTAACGAAAAGTAATTCTTGAAATTCTTCTCATGGAAGCAGAGATAGCGAGAAAAACGTTTTGTCATTTACGACGCCTTGATGAAAATATGTACCTTATTTAAAGAGGATACACATTATTTTCTGTAATGAATGGCACACAGTAAAGAAAGACAATTTTTAATATGAATTTTTTAGAAGCGGATTTACAACTGCAAACAGATTTACACACTAACAGCACCTAGCGCCTGAACTGTGATTTACGAAAAAATTCACGAGTACATGCTAAATGCTCCACAAGGCGAATGGTATCCGGTTTTAAAATATTTTTTATTTCAGACATTTAGAAGATATATCGATAAAAACCGGTTAAACATTTGTGGTCTTGGTGAGGAAACTGTGCATTGTTTTGGGCAGAAAATGAACGCAAAATATGGTACTAATTAGCAGCATCTAACCGCAAAAGGAATCCTTTCAACTGGATTTCACACGCGCAGATATTTCTGTAAATATGCTGCAAACGTAAACGAAAACTTATGCCCTATCGTGATAAACTCACACTTTCTTTATAATTATATGCGAAGCATTTCGCACTAGAAACGCTCTCTGATAAAGAAAAAATATTTTCAAATCGGAATGTTTGGAGCATAGATATCGAGAAAAATTGGGTTGGTGCAAAGTAAATGTCCAGCAAAGAACCGGTACAGGTGGACGGCGAGAACGGAAAAGTAGGACAACTTACCTCGGCAAAATAATCCCCCGTCGGCATCGACACATAGTTGCCATCTGTCCGGCAAGGCCATGATCCCAGAAAGAAAAACATCTTGTGCCTGGGACCCGAAGAAATTATCAAATGCACGTTAAACCTCTTTGTCTGTCGTGAACTGTTTCCCGGACAGGAAGTGATCCTGGCGACGAAACAGATGATAGTCTGTCGGAGACAAGTCCGGGTAATAGGCAGGAAGAGGTAGTGCTTCATAGCTCAAGACACTTAGTGTCAGCATTGTTCTTTGTGCGACAAGAGGGTGAGTGTTGTCCTGGAGCAGAAGTACACCATGTCTGTTGACCAAAGCCGGTTTTTTCTGCAGCAATATCTGGTACATCTGGTGTAATTCAGCCCAATAACGTTCTGCAGTGATGGTTTGACCTCTTGCCGAGAAACTCCGACGAATTATCCCGGCTTTGGACCACCAGACAAGGAGCATCATCTTCTTGGAGTGTAGGGGAGGCTGAGGATGCCGTCCAGCAGGTTGTGCCTCGCTTAACCATTGCGCAGATGGTTTTCGATTATCATAAAGGACCCACTTCTTGTCTTAGGTGAAGATTCGATGCAGTAGAAGTTTCTGTTTATTCCTGGCAAGTAGTGACGTGCAGACCTCCAAACGCCTTTTCTTTTTGGCAATTGTAAACTCATGCGGCAGCCACATGTTCAGCTTTTTGACCATACCCAGAGCAGCCAGATGCCGAACAACTGTCGAGTGGTAGACACCTACTTCTGCCGCTATCTCACGACACATTTTATTTTTCGGGTGTCTGCTTGAAATACATATAACAGAACATCGTCAGAAACAGCAACATTTCGGTGGCCACGTTCTTCGTTTTGCAGGTCCGTATTTCCGCTTCGAAACTTCACAAATTATTGCCGAATGGTTCGTTCGTTGGCTGTATTGTCCCCAAACGCTTTGTTAACGTTTCGAGCGGCAATTCCTGCCTACAGAATGGCTAGCCCAGTTTAAATCAATTCAAGAAGATGAATCTCAAATCAGGCGTCTGCATGTTTCCTTTGCGAGCCACGTTACGTCCAAACAAACGACGCCTGAACCTTGTTCTTCACACACGTGCTAGCTATTTATAGTAACTGTGACGTAATACCCGCAACAACTGTGGGTGGTTCGATTCCGCTCTGGTGGGGCCCTGTGTCCTATGCACGTTCGCGCAAGACATTTCATTCGCAACAACCCAATATATATCTACGCCCCTGGCAGAAAAACTGTGCATTATTTCAAGCAGAAGGTATTTTCAACAAAGTTTTCCGTGATGAGTGGTATCTGTCCGGAAAAGAATGTTTGCAGTTGAGTTTTCGGAAGAGCTGATATCGCAGCACAAAATTTGAAGATATTTTCCACTTCATAATACCATCGTGCAGCGTGGAAGACGGCAGTCTACCTCCAGCTTTTCTGACGTGAGGAAACTTACTCCTAAAGCGATTCCTGCTTTATCTATTTTATTTCGAACATGAAAAAAAACGCACCGTTTTCTTCATGTCTATTTTAACATTCAGTGTTGGTTTTGTGCCACAAGTTAGTGTAGTAGTGTTGTGAGTGTGTGTGTGGGTATTCATTGAAACAATATTATTGGGTATTGGAATCGATTTCTCCTGCGCAATCAAGGTACGTTACTTTACGTTACTTTTTTCTTTTGCATCATGTGATGTCATTAATATTGAATGAACAATCGCTGTTCCACAACGCTTTGTACTCACAACCTCCGTATCGTTATCGTCCGAAACATTTTTTGAAGGTCAAGTCGAAAATATTTATTTTAATGCCACATCACAGCCGATAAACATGATTTAAGATTTCAAGAGCACACTTTATGCTTTAATATTCCCAATTGGCATTATATACATTTTTATAAAATTCCTATTTGAAAATCGTTTTAGTATCTCCATGATACAAATCAACCTTTGAAAACATAGGTATGGACATACCGCTGTTTGACGAAATATGCCACTGTGCCAATAAACAAAAAATAGCTATCAGCAGCATATACGCAGAATTTTTACGTTTATGCATGGAAAATTAGCAAAATTAAAATATGTAGCATTAGTAATACACTGCCGGACAATTGGTAAGGACGGATGACAATAGCAACGATAGCAACCATAAAACGGAAGGCAGGAAAATGTGGAAATTAGCATAAGTCCAAGATACAGTAGGACGTGTTGTGCGTATGCAAATTTTTGATTGCCGAACTTGTTCGTGACGTCATAGCTCTGATAAGAGATATAAAGGATTTGACGCGTATTGACCGTTGTTGTTCAAACGCAAAGTTGAAAGGGAAAGAATCAATTGACGAACTTGCAATTTTCAGTATGTCTCCCCGTCATCACCTAGATGATTTTACGCGTGGCCGTATTATTGGCAAGATTGAAGAAGGGCGAAAAATAACAGATGTTGCCAGGGAGTTCGACGTCAGCCACAGTGTTGTTTCAAGGCTTTGGAAATCATTTCAAACAAATGGAGAGTGTAGCAAACGTCACGGGGGAGGTCGTGTTCGCAGTACGACACCTGCAGAAGATCGGTACATAGTGCTATCAACAAAAAGACACCGGCGCAGCACAGCTAGTGAGATAGCAAATCAGTTTATGGCTGCTACTGGCAAGCGGATCTCCCGAAAAACTGTCGCCAGACGTTTGCATGAAGGAGGACTATACGCCCGCCGTCCTGTTGTGTGCATCCCATTGTCCAGACGTCATCGTACCGCCCGTTTGCAATGGTGCCATCAACATCGCAATTGGACTGATAACGACTGGTCTGCTGTCCTCTTCTCAGATGAGAGTAGATACAGTCTATCGTCTGATTGTCGACGACAACTGATCTGGCGTGATAGTGGTACTGCATATTGTCCAGCAAACATACAGGAAAGGGACCGATATCCGACATATAGTGTCATGGTATGGGCTGGCATCATGATCAATGGCCGTTTGTCCCTCTATGTGCTTCCAACTGGGACTGTGACTGGCCAACGATACATTAATGATGTTCTGCTACCCCATGTTCGCATGTTCCGTGGTGCTGTAGGTGATAGATTCATTTTCATGGACGACAACGCAACATGTCATCAAACAGTTGCTGTCCAGGAGTGTCTTGAGAGCGAGGATATTCAACGCCTTGTATGGCAAGCACGTTCTCCAGATCGGAATCCCATTGAAAATGTGTGGGATGCTTCTGGGAGGAGTCGTGCTGGTCGCCAATGCCCTCCAATAAACAAGGACACCCTCATCCGTGCACTGACAGAGAAATGGGATAAATTACCCCAACAGCTGCTTGATAATGTTGTGCAAAGCATGACACGACGTGTGGAATCTTGCATCGCCCTCCATGGCGGCCATATCACGTATTGAAATCTTACGCCGGAACGCCAGCGGACGATAATTGCAATTTTTTCACGTTTAGGTATTCTGCACAAAATGGCCTGTTTGTCCCTTGAACACGTTCCAAAGCCTTCTGGATTTCAGAGCATAATAAATTGTCTTTCTTGTAATGTCCTGGCATTCTGACATTATTTTATTTCACTTGGCATCCAACCACACTTACTTTTTCATGTGCTATATAGCCGTTTATGATCCGTCCTTAGCAATTGTCCAGCAGTGTATATTTCTACGCCAATAAATCGTATCACTAGTATAGTTTTACTATTTTCTACAACATTTTATGTTTGAGGAGTTGTGCATTTTGTAAATGAGAGATTACGTTAAGCAAAACATATTCCTCCTTTACGTAATTTATTTCTTCGCTCCTCAATCAGCAATTTAATCAAAAGAAATGAAATTATAAATCGCATCATGGAAATGTTTTCCTTCATGCTTTTTTCACCATTGACTTATTTGTTCGGCTGTTAGTCAGGTAGCAGCGAATTATTACAAAAATGGGGTGGATACAACTTTTCTAGTAGGTACCCCCGGATGTATAATTTTTATAGCTGTGAACAGCTCCCACGAGTCGCCCCACCCCCAGCTTTCTGGACTCTGCTTACCTTGTTGGAAGAAAGATGGAATTTTTTCCGCAATGTATAGGCATTTGAGTTGTATAACAACGCAGAATTTGGCTCTTGTCGTTTGCCGGGTATTCATCCATAATTCATTTTTACTGCCTACCGGAATCCTTCTTCTGTTATCCCTTAGGAGCAGAATCGACGGGTTTCCTCAGAATGAAGAAATACTCATTTAATATATCACTTGAGAGAAACGCATCCGTCACTCAGCGAAATATGTTTTTTACAGCTTCAAATTTCGATGCTTCACTGCATGCCATTCTTTCGTCCCGGTCTTTGAGCTATATTCTATATTTCCAGAACGCGTTTTGATATTAATGTACGTATATATAAAAAATCACGCGCTTATACAGGGTGTACCGCTTGCTACCGAACCCGGCATTTCTTTAATAATATTAACACCAATGAAGATATTGCAACGGAATTTCAAGTGGACTTACCTCAATTCATGCGGAATGTGATGACATCCCAACATGTGCTGGAAGTGGCCACTATTTGTATCCACACAGCATTGAACCCAGCGCAGCATATTGTGGAAAGTCTTGCCAGTACGTGTATTTCTTGGGTGATGTCTTTTGGTAATCTCTTCCTTTTAGACATCCCCATAAAAAGTAATCCTGGGAGGCACAAGTAGTCAGCCTTTTACATTCTCGATCGTCTCCTCGGACATTTGCGGACGACCTCCTGCATGGTCATTAATAAAGTTCCCTTGGTTTCCAATTTCTTCGACAATGCCCAAAGGGTGGACTTGCTCGACGGATGTCTGCCTGCAAACCTCTCCGGGAATTGCTGTTGACAAGACTTCATCGATTTTGTCTTCCAATAAGTGCTGACAATAAACACTCGCTCCTCCAGAATATACCGATACATTTTCACACGTTCACGAATAGCCACGAGCACGATCCCTCGCTATCAACAACCATATTGTGTAGAAATGCTCAGCGAAATGGCACAACAAAACAGCAGAGGGGCGCGTCCGGCTGACTGGCGGACTGCTCCCCATTGGCGCCACACTTAGGAATGTGTCTGCCACTAAGAACCACACCGACTGTTTCGCGGACAGCGCCGGGTTCCATTCTGTCTGGACGCAAATGGTGGATTCTTCCAACACATGTTGTGACGTCATCACATTTCGCACGAAATGAGGTAAGTTCACTTCAAATTTCGTTGCAATATCTTCATTGGTGTTAATATTATTAAAGAAATGTTGAGTTCAGTAGCGAGTGGGACACCCTGTAGTACAGGGTGATTCTGTCCCTAGGAAACCCAAACATTCCTGAATAATGTTTTTATTTCTGTATGGTTCCCTATGAAAATTGGCATGTACTAACCTTGTGTCTTGGTAAAACAGATCTTCCTAGAGCATATGCTGAAAATGGTCCCCTCCAGCAGCCTTGCACTTTTGTACGCGAGTCTGCAAACTGGCGAAGATATGTGCTAATGTGACTTCGGTAATGGCAGCAACCTCCCGCCGTATCGCGTCTTTGAGGGCATCAATTCTTTGAGGCTTATTGGGGTATACTCGGCCCTTCAGTAAGCCCCGCAAGAAGAAATCAGGTGGCGTCAGGTCTGGTGATCTTGGCGGCCACAAATTCTTCGAGATTACTCGTTCAACGAAATAACGTTTAATTTCCCTTTTGCTTGCGTTAGATGTGTTAGCCGTTGCGTCGTCTTTTTTGAAAGTAACCTCCCGTTATTTCGTCATCTGTTAGCTGAATTACAAAATTCACTGGATGTGTTCAAGTACACCTCCGTGGCAACAGTTTGATCGAAGAATATGGGACTAATAACTCGTTCACAGGACAAGGCACACCACATCCCTATTTTCGCCGAATGTAAAGCCTCCGTATGAATGTCATGTAGGTTTTCTTCTGCCCATATACACCTGTTTTGAGAGTTCATCTAGCTAGTACTTAGATCAAACCAGTCTTTATCGATAAACCATGTAATGTCCAAAATCCCACGATGTTCCCCAACGAAAGGTTTGAATCATAAACAAATTGTACACGTTTATCCAAATCCTTTGGAAACAACTCTTGTACTACGGTCACACGATATGGGTGCAGGTTCGCTTTTTTGGTAGCTCGTTGACCCAAGAAATAAAAAATACCAGTTTTCTGCGAAACCCTCGGAATACGGACACACGATATGGGTGCAGTTTTGCTTATTTTGGTAGCTCGTTGACCCGAGGAATAAGGAATAGCAGTTTCCTGCGAAACGTGTGGACTACGGACACACGATATGGTTGCAGGTTTGCTTTTTCGTAGCTCGGTGACCCGAGGAATAAGGAATACCAGTTTTCTGCGAAACGCGTGGACTACGGACACACGATATGGGTGTAGTTTTGCTTTTTTGGTAGCTCACTGACCCGATTAATAAAGAATACCAGTTTCCTGCGAAACGCGTGGACTACGGACACACGATATGGGTGCAGTTTCGCTTTTTTGGTAGCTCGCTGACCCGAGGAATAAAGAATACCAGTTATAATGAATAAAGTCCTCCGCTGGACGTGTAGTGCAGGGAAGCTTACGTTAAGTCACGTTAGGGTTATTGGAAGGTTACTTGACGTAGCTAAAGTGTACCTAATCTTCAAAGTGCTAGAGTTTGTTTAGGTAAGACTCGCACGTGCAATAAATTCATTGAATATGGAATTTCGTTTTACTCAGCGTTCCTCATTAGCTTGAATATCAGTACTATAACTTCGGTTTTAGTACATTAGTACCTTGAAGGCTCCTTATTAGAGCAGTAAACACAATATACCCTGGACTTAATGGAGACACTTAATGAAAGAGACTTAATGGCCAGACAGAGGTCTGACAATAATATGAACTGAGAAAACGTACTCTCTTTAAACCTTTTATTGGAGAACTCCTGGTATTATCAAACACACTCTCAACAAATCACACGACTGCTGATAATCCGAACTTTCGTAGAATCGCATAACAATAATTAAGAAGAACCTATCACATAAAACGAAGCTTTTTTGGTATAGTTGAGCGCGCCTATATATACTGCATACCACCACGTCATGACTTACACTCGTTGCCACATATCATTCAGCGGGAGAAATAACATCTCGTTAAGTGAGAAGATAATTTGCATAGGAACATAAAATAACAAGAGATAGTAGAATCAAAAGGAAACTGAATCTAGAGTATACGTTACACAGTTTCCTGCGAAACGCTTGGACTACGGACACACGATATGGGTGCAGTTTTGCTTATTTTGGTAACTCACTGACCCGAGGAATAAGGAATACCGGTTTCCTGCAAAACTCTTGGACTACGGTCACACGATATGGGTTCAGTTTCGCTTTTTTCGGTTGATCTTTGACTCGAGGAATAAGGAATACCAGTTTCCTACGAAAGCCTTTTTAGGAATTTTGTTGGCGATCACAGTAATCGTTCCATTACATCCTGCACGATGTATTGAGATATCTCCCAACCTCCTGCGTATTGATTGAGAAGATTTCCTGTTGTCTCTAAAAAGTTGTCACCAATTCGTAAATTCAGGATTTTGTTGGTACACTTTCTTCACCATACGTATTCCAAAATGTTCTTTGACATTGTTGAAATGAACTCATTCGCCGCTATTCACGAACAATAAAGACGCGCTGTTCAGCTGAGTACATGTTTGCAGCACACGCAATCACTCTACACTGAGTCAAGTAATTGGTCGGTGGTTGTACGCTTCAAGGTCACGGGTAAACTCCACTTCGTTCCGGTGTAGGATAGTCCTGCTTCCATAGACGAAAACTTCGCCCATGAACATTTTCATAGGAAACCATCGAACTGTGAGGAAGTTATTGATGTGTGTTTGGGTTTCCTAGAAAGGGAATTACCCTGTATTACTTTGTCCCTTTAGTCGGCCAGACACTGTAACACTGCATCTGCTCGTCAGATGGGTGTATTTCCTATTGCTTTGGTTAGCGGTAACTATGAAAAACAAATAAATGATTCTTACATTTTCTACATTTCCTAAAGCACGTGTCTTAAAGCATACTTGTATCTGACGCGCTCAAATCGTTTCTAGAAAAGGGAAACCCATTTTGGGTCTTATTGCTTTTATTTAACCGAACGTTTCCAATTTCTATGCGCTTTTTCTGATACACATTTTTCCTATTACATCTCACAAGTAGATATTTCTGCGAAATGGCACGAATATTCAACCAATGTTGCATCTATGCTTCGGTAAGATGAACTGATGAAAATTATGTGGCGCCCAGAATTAACAGGAGAAACACAAAAGTCATGGATAACACCAAATCTACACGAGAGCGCTTAATGACCCTTGCTAAGGACACACATATATCGATAACGCAGCAACACACAACAGAAAAGGATGAAAGAAAGCATGCGCATAAGAGTACGGAAGTCCAAAAGTAAGCGTGGGCATAAAAGTAGGAAGTCCAAAAAGTAAGCATGGGCATTCCCATGAAAAGGAAGCATGCTCATAAGAGTAGGGAAGTCCAAAAGTAATGCAGAAAATGATGTGAGTTTCGAGAGATGATAGGGAGTGTGATTACTCCGAACAGAGATACAGCTCAGACAACGAGCTCTCATGCTGATTACAAGCCTGTAAATGAGAGATTGGGGTATTATGTATCACACCTCCACCAAGGCGCGACAAAGTCCATGAAGCGTTCAAGCAAGTGGCATCTGGTTTGCACTTGCTCTTCCCAGGACACCGAAGACCTGCTCTATGGGGTTCAGATCGGGAGATTTGCAGGCCACTCCGTCCTGTGAATATCTCCACCCTCTAAGTATTCGTCGCCTAGCCAAGCTCTATGGGGACGGGCTTTATCGTCCATAAAAAGAAACTGGGAACCAACAGCTTCCCTGAAGAGTGGCACATAGGACTCTATGATATGATCCTCGTAGCGTGCAGCAGCCAGGATTACGCCTGGAAAAACGTGCAGCGGTGTGTGTCTATCCAGCACGATGCCAGCTCAAACCATGGCTCCTCCACCTTCGTAATGGTCAATTTTCCTAATGTTGGAAGAATGATTTCGGCTTCCCGCCTCCCACCAAATGTACACACTTCGATAATATGTGTTTAGGCAGTACCTTGACCTATCAGTGAAGACAGCCCATTTATCAGGAGTCAAGAGGTGGCGTTTTCAGGCCCAATTGAGACAGACACTTCTGTGCGTTCCGACGAGTGTAGCAGACCATTTGCCTTCTCTCGTCGAGTCTTCTGTAAACTGCTTGCCTCGATATCACGATTCTCACAGCAAAAGAGAGCTCCTTTGTGAGTTGTCTGACTATATACTTCCTGTTGCTGCCAGCTGTTAGAGACAAACACCGGTCGTTTCCATTTTTTTGTGGCTCGTAGGCGTCCTTCTGGTTATCGTTCTGGGTTTACAGGAAGTGTCTCTAGAGATTGGAGTTCCGTTGGTTTGACTAATTCAGATATCTTACTATCTCAGCTTGCGATTGCGCGTCTTCTAATTTACCGATCGGTATCCAACGCAACCGCTTGGCCAGCGTGGTAAGTTATGGTCAACCCCTTCCCCCTGCAACCAAAGATGCTTACCCAATTTCAAACATGGCTCTCAGTCTCCGGCAGCTGGAATGTACCTGGCCAAGGCAGCGGCCAGTGCGACATGAAGGCAGAAGGTGCTAAGAATCACCGGAGGACCGGACTAGGCTGCAATCTGACGCTGACCTTGGCTACAATTAATGGACATTCCTGTTATTGATTACGAAAAGGCTTTCGACTCCGTGAAACCATGAGCAGTAACAATGGCTTTGAAATCCATTAGTGTTGAATATGCATATATCAGCATTATTAATAGCATCTATGAAAATGCAAATGGAAAGGGAGTAAGACAAGGTGACATCATATCTATCAAGCTCTTTAATGCCACATTGCAAAATGTATTTCAATCATTGAACTGGGAAAACAAAGAGATAAAGATTAATGGAAATTATTTAACTCACCCTCGGTTTGCTGATGACGTAGTCATCTTTGCAACTACCACTTCAGAGCTGCAGAGTATGATCCAAGAACTTGCTGATAAAGAAGTGGGATAAAAATAAACTTTCAGAAGACAAAAATGATGTACAATGCTTTCACGAGAAACGAAGATTTATCGATTGATGGAGAAACGCTTGAGACAACCGATACGTACATTTATCTTGGGTAGCAGATAAATTGACGAAGAAAATTAATCTGCGTATAAAACTTGGATGGAGAGCTTTTGGAAGAAATATTACAATTTTTAAGAGCAGTATGCCATTATGTCTAAAACGTTTAATCAATGCATCGTGCCAGTGCTGATGTATGGAGCAGAGACCTGGATCTTAACCAACAAGTTAGTAAAATCATGCAATGCATTGATTATGACACGCTTTCCAATATACTAGAAATCATTACTCAAGCTATTACTCAAGTTATGAGGAAAATGGCTGTGGAATAAATCTCACCCCTGTGCCCTGACATTTGATCCATTTGGATGATATTCAACAGAACTGGTTCAGTATATCTCCGAAAGAACATGATAAAGCTTTGTCGCAATCGAAGCAATTTTACACAAGTTATGATGCATAAGCGCTATGGAATACATCCCGCTCCTGTGTCCTAACCTTTCACCCCATTTCGCCCATTTTCAATAGGATTCATCCCCAAGAAGGTCCCTACAACATACCAACATTTAATCCAAATCGAAACATTTTTACGTAAGTTATGACTCATAATGGCGATGGAAGTGATTCCGCTCCTATGTCCTGACCTTTGACCATCATTTCGCCAATTTTCAATAGGATTTGTCCCCAGGTGGTCCCCTACCACATACTAAAATTTAATCGAAATCGAACCTTTTTTACGTTAGGTATGACGCATAAGAGCAGTGGAATGGATCCCGCTCTTATGTCCTGACCTTTGACCCCATTTCGTTCACTTTCAATAGGGTTCCTTCCCAGGTGTTTTTTTATTGGAGGTTTAACGACCGCCGTGAGCAACTCAATGGGCTATAAGCAGTCGCCCGTCCCTAATTTAGGGTCACTGGTTCCAGGGAAGGGAGAGAGCCAGTGCCGTAAGACAAACACAACATCCATGCCTGACCGGGATTCGAACCCGGACCCCTTACGGACGAATGATCAGAGGCCAACGCCTTAGACCACTGCGCTACCGGGGCGGCCCCAGGTGTTCCCCTACCACATACTAAAATTTCATCGAAAACGAACGATTTTTACGCAAGTTATCGTGCGGACGAACATACGCACACAACGCGTGACGTAATGAAGCAGATGGGAATCGCGACCATCTGCTAGCAAGGTGTGACGTCATAAAACTTTAATAGGATCCACAAACAACGCGTGACGTAATGAGATAGATGGCATGACCGCGCGCCAATATCTAAAGGGGCGACGCCATGACACCACCCTACAAACTTCGTAATTCAGGGTGGTCATTTATCCCACTAAACAAATTTTCTTAAAGTGGAGATCAAGCTAAATCGATTTCTAGTACCAGAAAACGGTAGGTTAACGACTTTCTTCAAAATCCTCAGAGCCGTTTTCAAAATAAAATGTACATACATATAAGAATTGCTCGTTTAAGTAATTTTGCTTCCTGCACTTCGAATGGAAAAATTTCTGTACACATTTTCTTCCCAATTAATGCGTTCCCAAGGATGAAAATTTGAACATCGATTAACATATCTTCATTTTATAACTTGGAATACTTAATATTTTCTAAAACATGACTATAATTATGCAATCCAACATTTATTTGTCTGCTGACGTCATGAAAATACAGGTCGCGCCATCTTTTTTCTGGACAATTATTGCGTTCACAAGGATGAAAATTTAAACATCGATTAAAATAGCTTCATTTTATAACTTGCAATACTTAATATTTTCTAAAACATAACCATAATTATGCAATCCAACATTTGTTTGTCTACTGACGTCATGAAGCACAGGTCGCGCCATCTTCTTTCCGGTTTCAACACCACCAAAGGAAAAGTTATTGATTTTTAATGTAATTATGGTTATGTTTTAGAAAATATTAAGCATTCCAATTTGTAATAAAGTTATTTCAATCGATGTTCAAATTTTGCATCCTAGGGAACACATTAATTATGAAGGAAATGTGTACAAAAGTTTTTCCATTGGAAGTATAGTAAGCAAAATTACTTGACGTCCACCATAATAATATGGGATAAGAGCGATGGAATGGATCGCATTCCTATGTCCTGACCTTTGACCCCATTTCGTCCACATTCAATAGGATTCGTCCCCAGGTGGTTCCCCACCACATAGTAAAATTTCATCGAAATCGAACCATTTTTACGCACGTCATGACGCATAAGGGCAATGGAATGCATCCCGCTCTTATGTCCTAACCTTTGACCCCACTTCACCCTTTTGAATAAGATTTGTCCCCAGGCGGATTCAATTAAATTTCAATTAAATTTTAGTATATTTACCACATACTAAAATTTAATTGAAATCGAACCATATTTACGCAAGTTATGACGCATAAGGGCAATGGAATGATCCCGCTCCTACGTCGTGACCTTTGACCCCATCTATCCCATTTTCAATAGGGTTCGTCCCCAGGTGGTCCCCTACCACATAGTAAACTTTCATGGAAATCGAACCATATTTACGCAAGTTATGACGCATAAGGGCAATGGAAGGATCCCGCTCCTACGTCGTGGCCTTTGACCCCATTTGTCCCATTTTCAATAGGTTTCGTCCCATGGTGGTCCCCTACCACATACTAAAATTTCATTGAAATCGAATCATTTTTACGCCAGTTATCGTGAGGACGGACAAAGCTGGAGCATATACGCTTCTTCAACCTACGGTTGGAAAGCGTAAAAAATGACATACAAAGACTGCAGAGAACTGAAACAACAATGGAGCGATGAATGCTTGGTGTAACAAGAAAGGTGAGAACAGGAACTTGTGGATAACGAAAATGACAGGAGTGGACGACATCATGACCAGAGTGAAATGACTGAAATGGTAATGGGCTGGACATGTTGCCAGAAGAACGGACGGCATCATGACCAGAGTGAAATCACTGAAATGGTAATAGGCTGGACATGTTGCCAAAAGAACGGACGACCGATGGACAACCGAAATTTTAGACTGGATTACGATAGATAGGAAAAGACCGAGAAGAAGACCCCATGGAGATGGAAGGATGGAATTCGAAAGTATACTGGAGTGACATGGAGGGAATTATCGCTTGTAGCAATGCCCGCTTCTTATTGATGAGCCCAGTGTAACGTTTGGCGCAGAGCATCATGCACTCGCTGCAGTGTTTGGGCATAGATGTTCTCCGCTTAATCATCAGTTTTTCGGCATAGATGACAGCTTGATCATCTGGCACGAGTTTCCCATGCACAGGAACCTCACAATTCCACCAAATGTACAGCATGATATTATTCTCTTTACACTAGATTACGGAACGTGCTATCTCAGTATTTGGTACATGATCGCGTTCCTTAGATAACGGGAGACTTTAAAGCTTGGAGACTAAGTACTCCAGAGATATACGTGTGGTGCATTTAACCGAGTAGTGCAAATTTTCGCGTTCACATTGGACATCGCTGCTGCCGGATTGGTTAGAGGCTCGAAATATTTGCATATCCAGATATGGCGCTCCCACTTGCTGATTTGCATGTTCTTTCATATATGCAATGGGTGAAACGTTACAGACAAAAACAAAGTGAACCTGATGTCAATAGTTGTATTGCAATCTACATTTTTGATACAAATGATCTCAATGCACAACTTGTGTAAACTGATAGAACAGGTCGTAAAGTTTTATAGACATTCGACATGGGCACATTTGACACCCGAGCAGTGACTAAATGGTATTCCAGTTCTA
Source organism: Macrothele yani (assembly GCA_039090855.1). Taxonomy (NCBI): domain Eukaryota; kingdom Metazoa; phylum Arthropoda; class Arachnida; order Araneae; family Macrothelidae; genus Macrothele; species Macrothele yani. The sequence continues at coordinate 141,459,719 of CM076994.1, forward strand.
ACCATGGTCGTTTGAGAATGTCCGCATGAACCTTCTGCAGTGGGTGTGTAATCCTCCGCTTTAGGTCAGAAATATCTGCAGCATGGGTGCTGTAAACCTCACTCTTGATGAATCCCCATAAAAAAATCACAGGGTGTTAAGTTCGGCAAACGTGGATGCCATGCAATGGAACCACCACGCCCAATCCATCGATTGGGAAATTTGGTATCCAGAGACCTCCTCACAATCAAAGCCCAATGAGGTGACGCCCCTTCTTGTTGGAAAATGACCGAAGTTGCAAGTTCATGCAATTGGGGATACACAAACTACACAGTCATGTCCAAGAAATTATCCGCTTCACGGTTGCTCCCTGAAAGAAAATGGGTCAAATGACACGGTCGACCATTATACCATCCCAAACATTCGCTTTTGGGCTAGCATGTTCAAGTTCCATTGTGCAATGCGGGTGTTCAGTTTCCCAAATTCTCACATTCGGTTTATTAACCTTTCCAGAAACATGAAAAGTGCACTCATCCAATAAACAGATTTGTCTCAGGAACGATTCAGCGCTTGCAATGTCCTCCAACGTCTATTCAGCAAACTGTTTACGTTTCACATGATCAATTGGGGTTATGTGATGGGTAATCTGCAGTTTATACGGGAGCATTTCCAATCTCTGTAGCACTTTGTGCACTGATGACTTGGGAGTGGCCAGCTTTCATGCTTCTTGTCTGATTGACTTTCGAGGACTCCAAGTGAATGTTTGTCTCACAACCTCCTCCCTTTCTGGAACCAGCGATGGTCGTGCAGGGCTTTTCTTTGCAAGGACGCTACCAGTTTACTTGAAAGATTTGTACCACTCTCTGATGCTGTTACGTGTAGACGGTTTTCTCCCCATATGTTGTTCTGAAATTCCGTTGAACCTACGTTTTGGACCGAGTTTCAATAGAGCACTCCACAATCTGTGCTTTCGTTGCAGGATCCATTGGGTATACTTCTAGAAAACATGAGGGTATTCCTTACCACCTGTAACAAACAAAATGCTGATATTAGTTTTGTATCCAAAGTTATCATCATTTGAGTTTAGACCTTTTTGAGACACCATGTATGTTTTATTGTGAAAATTAATTTTTACTTTGTTTAGCTTTTACCGCAACCAAATATTACCAACATTTTTCTTCGTTTCAATGTGTTCTCCTCTTTCACCAAAAGTGGTATCACTACACATGTGTAACTCAATTAAAAGTTCTGTTTTCAAAATAACGCGTAACTTTTGAAAGTTATATTTTAAAAATCCTTTGTACTCCACTGCTTTTAGTGCATTCTCGAGCTTTTCTGATGTAAATGTTTTCCAGTAGATGCCAAAGATTCCATTTTTCGATAGGAAACCGCAGAAGGCTGCATGATAAAATATGTATATTGTTCAAATGTATTGAAGTAACTTTGGGAGGACAGATTTTAGAATTGTGTGAAAAGACAGGTTCATTACAACTTGAATCTCGACACCACTTTCTTTTTCTTATATCCAACAATGACTGTGGGAATGTTAGACTGGAAGAAATAATCATCCCATATTTCGAGACACTGGCTTCCCGAAAGGAAATGAAGCGGTCAGGAGCAACTGAACTTCGTTCTGTTATCCTGCATTTCAACGGACATCCGTCCAGCAGAATGACAGGTCTGTGTTGCACAGCTGCTGCTTGCTGGGTAACTTCGGTTTCCTGTATCATATTCAGAGTGTGAATACGCGTGTCTGCACATACATTTTTTTCAGATACGACTGCAATTTTATGAAACAAGAGAAATCTAACTCTAGGAATTTATCAGGCTTCTAGTTGTGAGCTTAAAATATATTTTAGCTTTTGTAAAATGTCATTATCAGCAGCAACTGTTATCAATTCACTCATGGACGGATTTGGGGTTTTTGCCGCCCTGGGCACCGCTCAACGTGCGCCTCTTTACATTCAGTCATGGCGTAACACCTTGTTTGTGTTGTGTAAAAAAATAAAAGTGTAGTTGCTACCTGTGTCTACCAAACGGCATTGAACCAAGTACAGACATTTTGAATAGGCGGAAGATATTTCCATGAGACATCAAACAGTCTAATGGGAGAAAGGTGAAAGATATATTTTCTGAAAAGCTCGAGGGGGGATGGTCCCCCTTTTTTCGGGTATTAGACTTCCCTCTTGGGCGATCTCGTCATTCAATACTTTTTCCGACTATTCGTGGCTTTAATTAACCTATTTGATATAAAGAATGCGAAACAGCAATGACACGTAGCACATTTTCCATAAGCTCGCTCGCATTACCAGTCCGGCCAGATGAAATCCTTAAATTAGAAAATTGTAGGTAATCCACAAGTGGTTTTAAATCTACGCACATACGGGATCTACTAAATATTTAAATGGGTTGGAAAAACTTGAAAACGTTTGGGAGTTCGACGTCGCCAAAAATTTAGTTAAACCTACTCTTCTCTCTCTCTCTCTCTCGATTCAATTATCGCCACCTCCTAACTTTTCATCATCATCATCATACGTCCGTTGTGAATATTTTTCGTGTTTTCACGTTATAAACATCTTCTCTTTTTCAGCAATATTCCTTCTTTTCTTTTTTGCCACACCCAAAATTATATCGCCTGGGTTGTAGCTCACCTAAGCCCATTGGTAAATACGCCCCGGAATGCATTGCTTGATGAAAGTCTCTCCAAGTTCCTTCCACAACTTTCTGTCTTAAGCCAGTCTCCTTCATATCATTCCGACATGTCTCCGAATTTCATCCATCCATGTCCCACATGGTCTTATTCTGGGTATTTTCCCTTTTCTTGGAATATGTCAAGCATTTTAGTTCTTCAACGGTTGCCAATTTTTCTAGAAATATGTCTAACCTACCTATGTCCTTGTAACGTATACTCTATATTCACTTTCCTTTTGATTTTACTATCTCTGGTTATTTTATTTTACTATGTAAATTATCTTCCTACTGAACGAAATATTATTTCACCCGCTGAATGAGATCTGGCAATGAGTGTAAGTCATGACGTGGTGGTAGCTAGTATATAGGCGCGTTCATCGAGACTTAAGGAGCTTTTGTGTTGTTATGAGGAGAGCTTGTGGTCGTTAAGAGAGAGCGTGTATAAAACGAGGAGAGATTAGTCATTATTGTTCTACAAGTGTTGTGTGTGCCTTAGTTGACCAAGAGTCGTTGAAATAAAGAAGTTTTCAGTAAGTCAGTCTTTCTCAATTCATAGTTTTTGTCAGACCTCTGTCTGGCTGTTAGGTTTATAACATTTATTGCTTACTATAAATAACCAGCGTTGAGACTTTGTTTAAGTTCGTAATTAACTAGTAACAACACCCTTTTGAATTCATTATTTTGAAGCTTAGTACAAGTATATCATTAGCTAGCTGGTAGGAAGAGAATCATTCATAATAATTAGCTTAGCGGAAAGTAAATAAAGCTAATTCATTATATCCTCTTTTAAGGATTTTCCCTTGATCACGAAGATATCAACTCTAGTCATTTTTCTGATCCACGAATCGCTCTTTCTATCTTTTCTAGTTATACCAAGCATGCATTCCATCCTTCTATCCGCAGTTTATAGCATCTGAATTTGTTTTAGTTAAAGTCCATGTCTCTGCTCTGTAGGTAAGAAATATGAGGACGCATTGAGTAAATACTTTTCTTTCAAAACATGATGGTACATAGCTGTTGAAAACTGTTCTGTTTCTTCCTGATGCTCTCCAACAAAATTTTATATGCCGATTAATTTCGTCAAAATGGCCCTCGCTTCCGATCTGTTGCCCAACGTAAATGTATTTTTCAGTTACCTCTAGATTTTCCATATCAATCACTATATTTTTAGTTCTTGTAAAACTATCATACATAAATATTTTGTGTATTTTTTTTAAAACCCCTTTCTTATTCCTGTCAGTAAGTTCTTGAGCCACACTCTGAATATTGTCCATTTCACTTTCTGCTTTTTTTTTTATTCTCTCTTTTATAAATTCTTGGATATCATCCGCTAGGCTTTCCGTACTTTACATCATGTCGGATCTCCCAAACGTTTATTTCTTTGCTGCATCACAGGCAGATCATGTAAAGCAGAATTTGAATAAATATAAGGCTTTTGTTCTGAACTCTGCGGTGTTAGGTGCTAACACCATCTGTCGCCATCAAGACTTATTTTCATTGATCACAAATTTGAGTAAGATTATCTTCGAATTGTCTTAGTTCAGGTTGCTGTTTTTAAAACTAAATATAGAGTACCAATTGTTTAGTTCGTTTACGTTAAGTACTTTTTACCAATAGTTAAAATACGAGTATGTATCATCATCCTTCCTTCAAGTGATGTGTCATGGTTATAGTCACAAACGATTATACGAAGTCCGATCAAAATGTTTCAAGACTAGGCCGATATACAAAAAAGTACTTACGTTACTTAAGTCTGGCTATGATCTCCCTCACAGTAGTCTCCTTGGGGAGCGACATACCGCTGCCAGCGTTTTTTCCACTGTTGGAACGCCCCTAGAAGTCCTGTTCGCGAATCGTGTCAAGCATCTTCTGCGATTCGCGCGGTATCTCGTCCACGGTTTTAAAACGGCGACCCCTGAGTTTCAGCTTCATCTTCGGGAACAGAAAGAAGTCGCAGGGGGCTAAATCCGGCGAGTAAGGCGGGTGAGGAAGGGTAGTCATGCTGTTACGGCTGCAAAACTGGCGTGGTGCTAACGCGTGAGCTGCTGTATTGTCGTGATGGAGCAGGAAATTGCCCCTGCGCCACATTTTAGGCAGTTTGCGGCGAACGTCCTCCCTAAGACGCCGCAGAACATCGCAGTAAAAAAACGGCGGTGACGGTCTGGCCCTGGGGGACGAATTCACGGTGCACAACCCCATGAATGTCGAAGAACACGATGAGCCCGCTTTTGGTTGCGCTCCGGACCTGTCGGGCCTTCTTCGGTCGTGGAGATGCTGGGCTCTTCAACTGACACGACTGTTGCTTTGTCTCTGGGTCGTAACCGTAGACCCAAGTCTCGTCCCCAGTGATGACCCGCGACAGGAACGTTTGTTAATTCACCACCTGCTGACGAAGATCTGGACAGAGTTCGACACTGAGCGCATTTTGCTCGGGGTTCAGAATCTTTCGCACAAACTTTGCAGCAATGCGGTTCATGTTCAAAACCGACGTCAGAATTTCTTGCACTGTTCCGTGTGACACATTGACGATGGTAGCAATGTCTTGAATGGTTCTCCGACGATCCTCATGCACCAGTTCCCTAATTTTGTCCACATTTTCGGGGGTATTGCTCGCCCTGACATCTTGTCGTCTTCCAGTGCCGTTCTGTTGCTATTGAAGCGCGAGTGCGACTCAAAACACCTCGCACGACTCATTGCTTCATTGCCATGTGCCTGGCGCAACATTTCATGCGTGTCCGTTTCCGATTTGCCGAGTTTAACACAGAATTTCATGTTCGCTTGCTGCTCAAGTTTGCAGTCCATACCGAAATCTCAGCTGTGTTCTGCACGTGGTCACAAAATATCGTGTAGCACAGCTGCCGATGTTCACAGAACGACGCTACTAGGCGCAATGACTCACGAAGGTTACTGCCCTTGACCGCTTCTCGCGCATCCGCGTGGTGCCATTTGCTGGTGCGCTACGTACCTAGTCTCAAAACGTTTTGATCGCACAACGTACTATACTGTGCAAATTAATTGAGACAAATTACAAAATCACTCTATTTTTCCAAAACTATGCCTTTATATCATTCTATGCCTTATTATACAATGTTAAATACCTGTATTAGTATAAAGTATGCAATCTTTAACAGAAATGACCTCTTGAATTTGACTTCATAATCGTGGAACCACACTTTTAATACCATTCGTTATCATGCGTTCTTTGGTTGTACAATCCATTTTACCTAAACGTCTCTTCGGATCATAATATTCCACAAGTTTTCTATGGGATATAAGTCTGGTGAATTTCCAGGCCAATCAAACAAATGAATTTGATTTGTCAGCATGAAGTTCTTGACCAGTTTTTAATTGTTATATGGGGCGAAGCCATGTTGAAATGTCCCGTCAAAAGTTTGCAAGAAAGGAACAATCCTACATTGTAATATTTCTACGTACTTGGCCCAATTCATCATACCTTGAACAGGAACTAAGCTTCCAGTGCCATTTGATGTGAAAAAACCCCAAAACATCTGTTTCAGAGGGTGTTTTACAGTTTGTTTGACATGCTCAGGTCTTAAGGGTTCACAGTTGCTTCGTCTAACGACATTTGCTTGGTAACCCTGCACAAATAAATGAGTTTCATAACTGAAAATTACCTTTTCCCAGTCGTCAGCAGTCCATGATTTATAATTTTTGGCCCATGATAAACGTTTTATCTTCATTTTCGCATTCAAATATTGTTTCTCCGTTGGTCTTCTTGCCTTCCGGTAAACTTCCAGAAGCATACGGCGTACAATTGAATCACTAACATCACAACCACTAGCCAATAAACTTCTTTGAAGTTGCTTGTTTTCTTTGGATTCATTTTACTATTTCTGATTAGATATTTATCGGTTCGTGGAGTTGTTTTTCGTTTTCTTCCACATTTACCTCTCCTTTTTGGAGACGATGATCCAGATACATTGTATCGCGTAAGCAGTCTTGATATACTTGATTTGCATACACCAACTGCAGAAGCGATATCTCTCACTGTCATAGAAGTGTGATCCTTCAGAGCAATTATTTTTGCACGCTTCCTTGGGGAAATATCCATTTTTCAATACACGAAAGCAACACGTACTCACAGAAAGCAAAAACTGACACCCACCTGTCACACACAAAAGCTCACAACTGAAGCTGAAGTGCCTATTTCCTGTTTAAAGCCGGTCAGACCACAGTCTTACTATCAAGTTCTAACACTCAGACCACCTCACAGCTGATAAAACCGGTTTACGTAGGTTTCCGACATCAACTGGCGATCACATTACAATTCTGAGAATAAAATAGCTAGTCCTAATTAATTTGCACGGTATAGTATTGTATTGTATTGTATATCTTTGTGTACCTTAGTAAAACGACAAAGAATACCATCTTTTGAGGATACAAGTTCTGTGTTGCAAACTTTTTGCTCTAGTGGTAGTGAATCCTGTGTATGTTACAATTTAGTAAGCAGCAGAATTTTATCTTTTCTATTAGCTTAGACAGTTACTACCTATCAGACTTTCAAAACCGTTAGTTGAGCCGGTTTCATCTGCATCAAAAGTGCTGTCACCCAGTTCGGAAAGTTAAGCAGCATGTTTGAAATTCGACAGAAGAATTTTAGTTCATTACTTTTCCAAAATAAGAAAGCAAATAGACAGCGTAAGTTATAGACACGGTCTTCTGTCGTTAAATCGTGAGGAAGTATGGATGGGAAAACTTCTGTTAAGCCTTTTTTCTTCTTTTTTGTATCGAGATAGATTCATTGAGGCGCAACTCTGTTGCATGTGCGTATGTGAGTGTGTGAACTTTGTCTTACGGATGAGGGAAGATGGAGCATGACCGTTTTTGCTCAGACGCAGCATCTTTTCACACATTTAGTACCTGACGATGTCAGGACAAATGGTATTGTTGTTTTGTAACAACCATTAACTGTCACAAGAGAAGAGCATTCGGTTCCCGAGGGCGTACGGAAGATGCTTTCGGTCAATGAGTTGTGCCTCATAAGGACAACGTTTCCCAGTAGAAAACATTATTTCAAAGAGTTTTTAGGTTTTTGAATGGTTTGTTTCTTTGATGTTCCATTTTGAGATTAAAAAAGAGTTTTGAATACATTTCACACAAAACGTTTTCTCAAATTAAGCAATCAGGCCCTTTTACCGTTTCTGTCATACGAAATCCTAAAATATATAATAAAATAAAATAAATTCTGATTTCTATGTCCTTTTATTAATTTTGGGAATGATTGCTAAACCTTTGTTTTGAAGTCCTTATAATGTTCTTTAGCAGATGATTTAGTTGTAAGGTATCTTTTTATTTCTTACATAATATTGTTTGCTTGTTTGCGTGATAAACATGGAAACAGTTCATAAGAAAAGAGATTAAGGACTTACAAAATTCAGTCTGCTTTGGAATATTTATTAAAAATATCTTAGAAACGTTTTAAGGTATCGCAGTTGGAATATATACTAGAAAATGTAAATGGTGCTCATCTGAATAAATAAATGTTGCTCGAAGTCCTGGAATTGCACAGCGTGATTTCTTGATAGATCCTGATGTGTCAGATGTCAAGGAATCTCATGCACGTGTTTCAGATGCCTCGTTCTGTGGAATCTGAGTTCGAATTCTGGCGAAATTACGGATGCTTGATTTTTACTTCCGGCATTAATTCTACATTTTTGGTGGAACCAGGGATTCTGCGCTAGAGATGAACGAGTCGTTTTAGCGATTGATGCTACCGGGAGTCGCTAAACTACAAAATGAAGAAGGATAACACAAAATAAAATTAACATAAGCAGTACAAAAAGTCAACAGTATCATGTTATTAGATATCAAAGTTTCACATCACCACGTACAGTAAGTGTATGGTTCCGCGTGCATTAAGGCTGATACGGAAATTTAATGTCATGTTTTTTTTAATTTAACTCTTTCTTCCATGCTGCTTTATTTGGCTATTCGGCTTCATATCTACCTTTCTTATATTCTTGTTTAACTCATTTACTAAGGACATACACATTTTGTGGAAACCGGCCTAGTTCGAAAACCTATTTCATCGCCCTGTGGACGTAGGCAGCAAGATGTTTTAAGAAAGGAAAACCTCGGCAAAAGCAGTTCATCGAAAACGAACCAGACAAATATTGGGTTGGCCAAAAAGTAATGCGTTTTTTTTTCTGTGTAACTGAAAGGCTAATTTTGAATCGGAAACAAAAACTTTAGTGAACAACATATTGTCTATTTTGTTCGATGACCTTTTGCCATCTTGCAGACAAGTTCAGGATTCCAAGCTCAAAAAAGTTTCGGATTTTTTCGGCAAAAAATAGTTCCAAGAACTATTTGATAGTCTCATCAGCAGTGAAGATTTTACTATTCAAGTCGTTTTGCAATGAACGAAACTAATGGTAGTCTGATGGTGCCAGGACTGGCGAATATGGCGAATGTGGTAACACATCCCATCCAAGCTGCAACATTTTTTCACGAGTGACCAAACTTGTATGTGGTCTTGTGTTATCATGGTGAAACACAACACCTTTGCGATTCACCAATTCCGGACGCTTCTGTTTGACTGCGTCACTTAATTTATCCTGATGACGACAGTGCACGTCCGATTTGATGGTTTGGTTTCTTAGAAGCAATTCAAAATACGCAATATCTTTGAAATCCCAGCAGACTTACAACATAACCTTCCTTTGGTTTATATCTGCTTTTGAAGTGCTTTGAGCAGGTTCATCAAGCTTGTTTCACGATGTTTTTCAATCGACATTGTTATAGACGGTCCATTTGTGATCACCTGTTATCATACGTTTCAAAAATGGATCGTTTTCTTCACGTTTCAAGTGCGAATCGCAGATGTCAACACGCTTAGTGAGATGATTTTCTTTGAGCTCCTGTGGCATCCACATATCGAGCTTACTAACGTATCCCAGTTGCTTTAAATGATTTTCAACGCTCGATTTCGATATGTTCAGATTCTCAGCAATTTCTCGTGTCGTTAAACGCCGATTAATTCCATCACTGCCTTTATCTCGTCGTCATCAACTTCGATTGGCCTTCCTGAGCGTGGTGCTCCTTTCACATCAAAATCTCTAGACCGAAATTTCGCAAACCAGTTCTAACACTACCGTAGTTTTAAGGCATCGTCACCATACACATCCCATAACGTTTTATGAGCTTGCCCAGCGTGTTTTCCTTTTCAGAAGTAATACAGCAAAACATGAAGAAAATGTTCCTTTTGATTATCCATTTTGAAATCGACGCCAAACAGACACTTGTTAACGAAACCATGGATTTTCTGTTCCTAAAATAAACTTGAATTGCCAGCTGTCACGTTACATAATGAACTTGCGGTTTCAAATGACGTTGATTACATTTCAAGGCATGTTTCGTCATCTATGTATAAAAAACGCAATGACGTTTTGCCCATTTCACCAATGTACTTTATTGGCGTAAACATAAGGGGACACATGCGTACCACATATGACAAAATAAACTACAAAACAATGAGCGATACTGATAAAAAATTACAGGTGCATGTGATATGACAATCAACTAAAGATGACAAAATGTTAAAATCACTAGTAAGGAACAATACATGCTTGAGGAAAAAAGATGCACCAGCAATAGTAATGATTAGTCATGGAGCATCTACATTGTATACACAAAGGGAAATGAAAGTATATGGTGAATACGTAGGCTAAATTGATAACAAGACTATCGACACTCCGGGAAATCCTCCCGGGGAGCACACTGCAAACAATATAAACATCACAATTGAACATTTGGTTAAACAGAACCATTCGACATGATAAATGATAACTGCTAGGCAGATATTTCACCGAGACAATGCATAACATCTTGAGGTATTCACAGGCCTCACAGCAGTGGTTACAAAAGCTATAATAAATAACTCTTCTCTACTACTAAGCTAAGCTAAGCTTCTACTCAGCTAATATTATGATGAATTCAATGCTTGTACTAAGCTTCTAATAGTGAATTAAAATGGTTGTTGTTACTAGTTAATTAAGATCATGAATAAAGCCTCCTGCTAGTAGTGTAGTAATAATAATGAACAAGCTTATAACTGGTAGTAATGCTGTAGTAGTAATTAAGATGAATAAAGTCTTATGCTGGTTGTTACTAATAACACTAAATGAAATAAATCTAACAGCCAGACAGAGGTCTGACAGTACTATGAACTGAAAAAGACGTACTTACATAAAACCTTTTATTATGAACTTCTACTGGTATCTTCACACACAGCTACTCAAATAACAAGTAGCTCCTTGCACATGAACAAAGCTCTATACTCATAAACAACAGCTCTCCACATAAACAAACGCTCTTCCTATACAACAACAAACGCTCTCCTCAGGTATCGTTGAACGCGCCTATTTATACTGGCTACCACCACGTCATGACTTACACTCATTGCCAAATCTCATTCAGCGGGAGAAATAACATCTCGTTCAGTAAGAAGATAATTTACATAGAAAAATAAAATAACCAGAGATAGTAAAATCAAAAGGAAAGTGAATCGAGAGTATACGTTACAAAGCCAAATAGAGCACTACAAAACAGGTACAATGCAAAACGAAATCGCGAGCACGAAGGCCCGGAACCCAGCCAAAGGGCTGTGGAATCGCATGTAGCATGATACATTTAAACATCAGGAGATTTCAGCATGTAATGACGTTCACAGTGAGAGCAGGACACAAAAGGACAGGTAAATATATTTAGAAGAATATCGCTGTACAACGTAGTGCACAAAAGAGGGCAACAAGTAGAACACAACGAAAGCATGTACTATGGTAAAGGTACAGAACTAAACAGTTCCCACAAACGAGGAAACCACACGATATGTGACATAGAAACAGTATAAGTAATAAAGAACATAGTGGAAACTTGGGCAAACTCCCCAAGTGAAACACAAAAATACGCAAAAATGCAAACAGCAAGCCGTGCATCGGTCCAAAAACAATGACTTGGGACGAGCATGAAGTACATGAACTCGTAGTAGAAGATTCAGAGGTACGAACAGAACACCCTCTGCTGTGCAGAACGAAACACAATTCAAACAGCACAAACAAGGAGAGACACAGGTGCCCGGGGCAGTACAAGAGTAGCACCCAGGGATACCAAATACCACACGCTCCGGTGCAAAAGGCAGCAAGAAAACCCATCAAGGATCGAAAAGTCAACTAGCCTTGAACACAAACAAAATCTAAAAGTCCAGAAGGCACAATGCGATGGGTCACGTACAGTAAACACGACGTCAAAGAATATGAGAAATTGCAAGACAGTAATAAGGCAGAAATTAACGATATGCAAAACAATACAGCAATACCTCTCGTATTGCTTCTAGAGAACAAATACACGGAGCACAACTCAATAAAAGACGGTAAGAATAAACAACTTGATGCAAAAACACAAGACCAGAAGCACTAGTATCAGGCAGAGAAAATGAACCAAACACAACGTTTTAGGAAAGGTACAGGTAGCAAAAGCAGACACATGAGTGAAGGTCAGGTAGTAAGGACAGGTGCAACGAAGAAACAAATACAGCACGGTACATGCACAAGAATTACACACAAATTCAGAAAACCCCTACAATACAAATTATAAGCAGTTAAATGACGAACGCTCAGCAGGCATTGTGACGAAGCACCAGGAGGAGAGAACACAAAATCTCAACTGATGCATTCAGTAGGTTGAAGCTGGGCAAAAACAAACCGATCAGAAGGAAAGATCAATGGAAGATCCAGTGATTTTGAACCATCCGGTCCCCTGCTCCCAGGTAGACCGGAAAGAGACTTGAGTTTGAGGGGTGGAAGCAGCGAAGTTCTCCAGACGTAGTCGAGACACGATGCAATTCCTGTAAATCGACCGCAAGGCCGCAGCAGCAGAGAGGATAATTGATGTGGTGGCATAAGAGCAGAGAGATTGATGATAAAGAAAAATGACATGTTTCACAAGTACAAAGAGATAGGCACAGGCATCCGGCAATGGAGCCGGGGGATGTTTGGTAAGCAATAGTCACTCGTACCCTTGAAAAGGAGTGTCTCTGGAGCAAATGGTGCCTACAAGACAAAAGGCAGTATTGAGAAGTGGAAGGAGAACGGGACAGTGGCAGTAGACATGAAGAATATCCCCTTCAACACAACAAAAGCAGCAGAGAGAATTAGAAGAAATAGGCATGTGAAATAGGAAAGAAGGAACAGGAAGTCGGCGGTGAAGAAACCGCCATTGGATGCTGCGCTCTAACGGGGTAGAAAGGGGAGAGAAAGAGGAAGACCAGATAGGCAGCAGAAGGGAAGGAGAAGCATCAGGAAGACTGTGCGGAGAAGTGAGGGGCGCACGGAGGAGCGCATAGATAGAAGCAGTAGAAAAAGAAGAAATGGGAGCAACAGTGTCCCGAAAGGGAAGGAAGGACGAAAGAAAGAGAGAGGCTCGGTCCAGAGACAGAAACAAGGCCAGTGTCAGAAACCAGAAGTAGGAAAAGGGTACTGAGAGCGGAGCGAAGAAGGTCATACTCCCCTTCCAAGATGGAAGAAGGGTCAGGGAAAAGAGAAGAGAGGGGTTTCCAGGTAAAATCGGAAGTTATTAAAGCTTGGACTGTAAGAATTCCTGAGCGGAACCAAGGGGGAAAAGAAAGTATGGTTGATCGGGTGGATGAATCAGAGTGGAAAAGAAAAGAGGTTCTGCAAGCAGGTCCAGGGTTGTAAAGGGAGGAGCACCGAGTAGCGGAAGAGAATGAAATACCGCTAGAGCGTCGATAAGAAGTGATGGAAGGCGTTTAGAAGTAGAAGGAGATGAATCCATTCTAAGAAAAAGGAGAAAAGTAAAGGATGAATCATGAAGAGAAATAAGAGTGTTCAGGGTAGAATAAAGTGCTGGGGAGGCGAAAGGAGAAGACGAATGAAGGAGACAATTCGGTGAGCTCAGTAATATGTTCTGACATCCGGGAAATGAAGACCACCAAATGATGTTGGCAGAGAAAGCGTGGCAGCAGAAATCCAATGTTTAGATGACCATATTACTGAAGTGAAAATACTCTTTATGCTAGAAAAATGACACGAATTAAACACACAGGAATCCCAGGGATAGAAGCATTGTGAGAGAAGATATCGATGAACAATTTGAGCACGTTAAAAGCAAGAGGAAAGGGAAAACGTAAATCGCCAAAAACCAGCCGTGCGCTGAGGTCGTGGGAGGAGAGCTTGCCAAGTGACGTTACCTGCGGTAAAAAAGTGTCCAAAATGAGCATCAAGAAAGTTTTGGGTCGAGGTGGACCACACTGCTCCCCACGGGGAGTCAGTGCGGCCCCTCCAAGAACCACATCACAGACCAGCGCTCTCTGTACATTCAGGGCTTCTGAACATTGTCTACAAAGTGTATTTAGACATATTTGACTTAAATCCCGTTTCAAATATTTGCTGCAATTTTGATATTGCTAAATATCAGGAAAGCTTTAGTGACTAAGCTGTACTTGTTAACAAAGGTGTGATATTAACAAATCTTAAGAGAACATTGATCACAACTATAGAAGAGCTGTTATTTTCGCTTTAGTGACTGTCCTAGATTTATTTTCTTGACTTTATAGATATGTACATCTACTTTTTAAAAAAGATTTCATGCATGAAAGTGTGCAACAAAAATAGAATTCTGACCCTCTACCGTTTAATTTCAAATTATTTCATGTTCATTACAAAATTAAACATACATGATCGTGGCGCATTATTTTTATTCTGCAGCGCTGAAGAAAAAAATGGCCAGACACGATCAACGTTTAGAAAGGAGGAATGCGTCTTTGGTATTATCAATACACCAGTAACCGAAATTCGATCACTGGAATTTTTTAAAAAAAGCACTGACCTCGTTTTACGTAAAACATTTCAGGAGTGGTAATGATTTTAATATCCTGTCGAGTTATTATCAGCTGCTTCCTAACTTGGATGAATGTTTCCACAAGAAAATATTTTGCGAAAGCAAAGTAGAATAAAATATTTTTAGGAATTTATAAAATTTTGTTGTTCAATCCTCTAATTGCTTTGAATGCGCCTTAGGAATAAGTGATTTGATCCAATACAATGATCATTACATACAACGTCGCATTAGCAGAAACCTCTCCAAAAATCACTTCTGATCAGATACCTTACTTTTCATTTGAAATACCCTGAAGCTGAACATTTCCAAATAACGAGTAATGTTGAGGTTAAATCCACTTAGAGTTTTAGCAGAACATCTGAAGACTTATTGCAATGAAGCACGAACTTGGGAAAACCTCAGTCAGCCTTAAGCGACCTGTCAATGCGGAATTGACAGAGACTGCATTTAGGAGCGAAAGTGCTCGGATTCAGCTTGGATAGAATTTTCATGGGATCGCATTTACTTTGCCGAGATTTGTGCGCGATTTGAAATTTAGTGACTCCTCCATATAGTTCAACGGCTGGAGCGAGAGGAATGATTAACGATGTCCACTTGAGTAATGGTGTAATAATGGTTGTGTAATGGAAGTCTGTTCCATTATTCACGTCGATTTCGCATATCAGAGATTTCGCTTTAATGGCTCCGGTACACAAATCGGCAACGGAGGTTTCCAAGAAAACCAAGTCATGGCGGCATGGAAATGACAAATTGCAAAAGAAAGAAAGTGCAGTGGTTTACTTACTTGCAAAATAGACGCAGTCGATTTTTCCAAATTTTTGATTATGTTTTTTGATGAATTGACTTTATTGAACACTTCTGTTTTTTGTAAGAAACAACAGGGGTACGAAAGTAAAACATAGTAGAAGAGTCAAAATGGCATTGGATGGTTCAATGATCATTACAATTTTTTATACGGCCGTGACGAATAAAATGTGCTTTTGATAATTTTATTAACTTTTCACTAATGTACAGTAGTGGCCAAAATTGTGAAAACCTTTTGGAAATAGTGTATATTTGAGGTTTGATGGCTCATAACGCCACTTGCTTTGGAGTAAAACCATAAAATTATATATCAGTGGAAAAATAATTTCATCAAGAATATAATGCAAAAACGTTTATGAAGAATTTTGTATTAGAACAGAAGTTATAAAGAAGAAAAGTGAAACACATAGAAAACACGAGATATAGTGTAAATACAAAAATTTTCACCGCGTCAGTTAATACTTAGTTTGATAATCTTTATCATTAATTACGATCTTACAAGGCTTTCCCATGGAGTGAACCAAGTTTTTTAGTTCTGCAGCTGTTATAATGTGAAACCAAGATTAAATTATTGCTTCTATTAATCGGATTTTATTGCTGGGTTGCTTCTGACTAACAAGTTTTTTAGTCGGCTCCATATATTTTTGGTGGGGTTAAGGTCTGAACTATTCCCAGACCATTCCAGTAGTAGAATATGATTATCTTTAAACCACTTTTTGCACACAGGAGCAACATGACATGGAACTGAATCCTGTTGAAATATAAATGCTTCATTATCTTGGAAAAGATCACGTGCGGAAGGCTTCAGTTTGGGCTCAAGTATTTCATTAATGCATTTTTGGCCATTTATATTTCCCATTAATCACGCAAATTCTGGCCACACCGTTTGATGTCATACAACCACAGATCATAACACTAACTGGGTGTTTCACGGTACATGTAAAGCAATCAGAATGAAAATCTTCTCCGATTATTCTCCTTACTTATTGTATGCCATCAGTACCAAACAGTTAGATTTTGGTGTCATCACTTACTGTTGTGCACGTTTTCCTACCTTTACCAGTCTGGTTTTGTAGTGACTGAGTCTCCTTACACCTCTTCAAAAATTTAGAAATGCCCCCTTTGGTTAAGTTTCCACCAATTTTTGTTCTAATTTCTTCATAACTGAAGCCTTGTTCACTTAATAGTACTATTTTACATCGCTTTCTGGGTGACTAATCAACTCTTTGCGCCATTTCTTTAATTTTATTACGTTTTACAAGCTCACTAAATGAAAGATCACACACAAGAAAAAAAAACCAACTTTATAGCAATCACATAACACACTGACAAATATCCTCCTCTCAGCTCCAATACACGAAATCAATAGCTGAATCCTACTGTGACCTGATTGGCTCATTGCCAAACAAGATGACACCTGATTGGCTCTCTAAACACTTATGCTCATTAGCTACATTCAAATGAAGGAAAGCTACTTCATATCAACCTAAGCAAGTTGTACTTCCTTTTTCTGGTTATTTGGCTAAAACTTTTCATAGAATACAGATAATTGAACTAACTTTGTTGTATTACATTTTTGATAAAATTATCCTTCCATTGATATATAGTGTTATGGTATTTCTCCAAAAAACAAGGGGAGTTATGAGCCATCAAACCTCAAAAAAACACTTTTCCCATAAGGTTTCCACAATTTTGGCCACTATTGTAAGTTACTTCACGATACTAAAACGTAATGTCTTTTTCGTGAGCAAGATTGACGTTACGCTAAGTCTAAAACCATTAAATAAGAATACGATGCAATAGTTTACGGTCAAAGGAAACATAAACAGAAGTCAACTTACGATAACTTTTTATTGACCCAGCACCACTTCAGTAGATCCAACATATATTGCGCAGCAGTTAAACTTAACATTATTCTTAGCGATCGAACGTCTACACACACACACACCCACCAAAACAACTGTTGTATCGTTCTTTTTATTTATCGTTCTTATCAAATTCATACGCCACTTTCTCTCTGACCTCAACTGTGTTGCCAACCTCATTCTCGTTTGAGGAAACAGACATAACGTTAAGTTTGGAAGTATAAAGGAGAACAAACTCAAACTTACCTAGGAAAATAAAATAAAAATGAAAGTTAACGTCACAATACCAAAGACTAATAGGATTATCATCCGAGTATTTTATTGTTGTTGATAAAGTATTTCTTTTTAAATTTATGTCCTTCACGCCTTACCCGTTAACGCAATTTTCAACTGGCGAATCATGAAAAGAATAGAGATTACAAAATTTAGCATTGAATAGGGATTTGAACTTTTACATCCAGCGTGAGATATCATCTCCCATAGTCCTTATAAAATGAATCTAAATGCATAACTTCAACTTCTGTGATTTTTTTTCATTTTCTCGTGTATTTACATAAATCATACGATGAAAAATCACAAATAAGGAAACTTAAATAATTAATTGCCCCAAATTTGTGTTGACGCAAAAACTGCTTTGTCGACAAACCTGGACTGATATATATATATATATAAATACACATATAATGAGAATTATAGATACAAAAATGAAAAAGCACAGAGGTCTCCATAAAATAGTTTAAGATGCAAATGCACGAATCATAAACAAATTAAAAATATCCTTTATACAAACTTTGCGAGTGGTTATGATAACAAAAAAGTCTGATATCGCAGAAATCTAAAAGAAATGCAAGAGCTTCAAAATATACTAATTTGAAAAATATAAATGGCAAAATGAAAAACAAAAACCAGGTTTCCTTCTTCAGGAGGGCATCAACCTACCTTTCTAGTATTAGCAAACGACAGGAAAACCGAAATGTCGAGTGACAATGATCACGAAGCTACTGAAACCAACTAAACAAACGATATGAAGCATGTGGGCAAATTAGAATTTGAAGCCTACTTAAAGTGCAAAACTTACTGACAACTAAAACATGAAAACTTATCACCAACAGGACTATACATTATCAAACACAAAAGCCAACTAACTGAAGTTAAAACCTAGAAGGATGAAAATACATAGCATAGAAATAGTGCAAATAAGTTAGACAAACAAATTATAAGTAACGTAATAGGATGAAAAAGAAATACACTGAGGGAAAAAATCCCAACACCACGAAAAAAGTGTTGTACAGGAATGAAATGGCGGCAATACATTTGAATAGGTAACATATTTAATCGATTAATATTTCAAGATCACAGCTTAATGTAAGCGCGAGAAGAGTCATTTTAAATGTGAAATGCTGGTACATTTATAACCGGTGTAACCGCCAGAATGTTGAATGCAAGCACGCAAACGTTCATGCATTGTGTCGTACAGGTGCTGGATGTCAGTTTGTGGGATGGAGTTCCATGCCTGTTGCACTTGGTCGGTCAATACAGGGACGGTTAATGCTGGTTCGGGGTGACGCTGGAGTTGTCTTCCAATGATGTCCCATACGTGCTCGATTGGTGAAAGATCGGGTGATCTAGCAGGACACGGCAACATGTCGACACTCTGTAGAGCATGTTGGGTTACAACAGCGGTATGCGGGCGAGCGTTATCCTGTTTGAAAACACCACCAGGAATTCTGTTCATGAATGGCAGCACAACAGGTTGAATCACCAGACCGGCGTACAACTGTGCCGTCAGGGTGCGTGGGATAACCACGAGAGTGATCCTGCTGTCATAGGAAACTGCTCCCCAGACCATAACTCCAGGTGTAGGTCCAGTGTGTCTCGGCCGCAGTCAGGTTGGTTGCAGGCGCTCACCTGGCCTCCTTCTAACCAACACACGGCATCACTGGCACCCAGGCAGAACCGGCTTTCATCAGAAAAAAACAACAGATCTCCACTCCGTCCTCCAATGAGCTCTAGCTTGACACAACTGACGTCGTAAACGACAGTGGTTTGCAGTAAGTGGAATGCACGCTACACGGCGTCGGGCTCGGAGCTGTCTTTCAAGTAACCGATTTGTAACAGACAGTTCGTTGTGTCACTGTGGTGGCAACTGCAGCTCGAATTGCTGCCGCAGACGCGGTACGATGCGCCACGGCCATACGCCGTACACGGCGGTCTTCCCTTGCAGTAGTGCCACGTGGCTGGCCGGATTCCGGCTTTCTTGAGGCAGTACCTCCCCTTGACCACCGCTGCCAACAATCATGCACAGTGGCTACATTCCTGCCAAGTCGTTATGCAATATTGCGGAAAGAAAATCCACCTTCTCGTAGCCCTATTACACGACCTCGTTCAAACTCCGTGAGCTGTTGATAATGGCTTCTTCGTCTTCTTAAAGGCATTCTAACAACAACACACTACGTCGAATCTCAACGATAACTAACGCTGACGAACGTTACAGCGCGTATTTACAGCAAACCTGCTTTGCATGCTCCGAGGGGCGCTACTAGCGCCACACGTATGCGCAGAGCGCGAAATTTGCATAGACGTCATTTTTCAGATGTACTCTCACCGCCTACAAACTGTCGTTTATCTAACACAACCCCTTCTTGGTGTTGCGATTTTTTCCGTCAGTGTATTTCATACAGAAAAACAATTCCCAGCATTGCAAGTAGAAAGCATGCAAAAGTAGTGTCCATGGTGTCCAGTACTTTATGTCATAAAGCATTTTCAATCGATATTTTAGAATGATGGACGCAACTTCAAACAGAAATATGCGTTTACGTTCTCCAATGTCAGAACTGTTAGTTACGGAAGAGTAGGAATAGCATCTAAAATGATTTTAGTGGTGGACGCTGTCCTCTAAAAATATAAAAAATAAATGTTTGACATCGTAACAGAGAATAAGACAATCAGGCATATAGAAAATACATATTCGTGGGCTAGGAGGAAAATGTAAAATGAAAACACGATGAAAGTCGAAATTGGATTTTATGTCCCTCAATGTTAGAATTAGGAGAAGAGTAAAACTATACTCGAAATTTTACTTACAGTGGATACCATCGCATATGGTTTTTTAAATAGGATATTAGAAGAGCAGGCAACGAGAGAATTAAAATATACGTCGACTATCTGTGTCACGAAAACTGTGCGTTAAGTATAAAATATACGCGAAATGTTAGTCATGGTAAAAGTATTGACCAAAATATTATCTTTGCAATCAGATCTTCAGGACCAATAATAAGAGATGCAACAAGCACCGAAATGTTCATCAGTAGGGGTAATATTTTAAGAAAGAGGAATATATATATCCTGGTTCTCACAGTGCATGCAACGCAACGTATTTCCTTATACACTGGCGTGCAAAAATTAAGGACAATATGGTTTTTCGAATGTAACGTCGTGCAGAAGTACTCCACGTCGACTCAAATCATACCATAAGATCCCCAAGATGTAAGAATATGGGACAAGTGAGCAAAACCGTCTAAACAAGGAATCCAAAGGATACAAAGGCACTTTATTGAAAAGGTAGCTTCGAGCACAACTGGACAGAAGACAGAAACGTCCATGTGACAGGCGGCTGCCAAGAAAAATCCAGTCTTTAGTAGGGGATATGATTACCCCTGACTGCGTTTCAGTATTTACAACGTCTGTCCATGCTGAGGACGAGGTTGTCAAAGAGATGTTGAGGCATCGCCGCCCATTCTTCTTGTATCGCCAATCGCAGCTGCGGAATTGTTGCTGGTGGCTGGTGACGTTATAATGAATAAAATTCTCCGGTTGGACGTCTAGTGCAGGAAAGCTTACGTTAAGTCACGTTAGGGTTATTGAAAGGTTACTTGACGTAGCTAAAGTGTGCTTAATCTTCAAAGTAGTAGAGTTTGTTTAGGTAAGACACGCACGTGCAATAAATTCCAAGAATATGGAATTTATTTTTACTCAGCGTTCCTCATTATCTTGAATACCAGTAATATAACTTCGGTTTTAGTATATTAGTACCTTGAAGGCTCCTTATTAGAGCGGTAAACACAATGTACCCTGAACTTAACGTAAACACTCAATGAAATAGACTTAACGGCCAGACAGAGGTCTGACAATAAAATGAACTAAGAAAACGTACTCACTTTTAACCTTTTATTGGGAAGCTCCTGGTATTACTCAAATACACACTCCAAAATAACACAACTACTGATAGCCCGAACTTTCGTACTATCGTAATATCGTAGAAAAGTAGGTAAATCGCATATCAATAATCAGGAAGAACCTATCACATATAAAACGAAGCTCTTTGGTATACTTCACCGCGCATACATATACTGCATACCACCACGTCATGACTTACACTCGTTGCCACATATAATTCAGCGGGAGAAACAACATCTCGTTAAGTGAGAAGATAATTTGCATAGGAAAATAAAATAACAAGAGATAGTAAAATAAACAAGAAACTGAATCTAGAGTATAGGTTACAACGTGTTGCCAAGCGTCTCCCGAGAAGGTCCCACAAGTGTTCGATTGGATTTAAGTCCTGGGACCTTGAGGGCTAATCCATGCGTTGAATATCTTAACTGTACAACAGGTCTGAGACAGCCACTGTACTATGAGGTGTAGCGTTGTCGTCCATGATGAGAAACTCAGGACCCACATCACCTCTAAACAGACGCACGTGAAGCAGGAGAACCTCGGTAAAATAGCGGACACCAGTGACTGGACCTCCTTGGAAGATGTGGAGGTCAGTATGCTACCAAGCATTATACCGCCGCAAACGAGAACTCTGCCACCTCCAAATCGGTTCCTTTCGATGATGTTGGAGGTGTGATTGCGTGTTCCCTGCTCTCTCCAGATGTGTATACGTCCAGAATCGCTCGTCAGACTAAATCGGCTCTCATCCGTAAAGAGAACTCCACCCCATTGCTGATGTGTCCAGTTCTTGTGTTGCTGGCACCACAGAAACCGCCGTCTCAGATGAGCAGGCGTTAATGACACACACCGTACTGGTCGTCGTGCAAATAGACCACCTTTGTGCAGCCTCCTGGCCACGGTAAAACGCGATAACGGACGTCCAGTTGTCTGTTGCATGTGCCTTGCAATTTCTCCCGCCGTCCGCCGTCTGTCTCTTCTCGCCCGTAGGACAATATACCGGTCGTCCGCCGCCGTGGTTTCCCTTGGGCGACCACTGCTAAACTCTCGGACAGCTGTTCCTCTCGTTTGAAATGCTCTCCAAGCTCGTGAATCGATGCTGTGAGCGATCCCGAACTCCTCGGCCACACTAGTCACACTTTGACCTTCTTTCAACTTCCCAATGACGCGACCTCGGGTAAAGTCATGCAGATGTAGTCTCCTGGATTGCCTGTTGGCCATATCACATGGTGGCAGCAACTCGACGTCGTTCAAACCGATGTACACCGTGCAATAGCTTTCACCGAATTACTGAGCGTACACCACCCGTGTATTTTATACCCTTCCGACACTCCCCCCTACGTCATGCTGCATGTATGCGCATACCTACCGTACCGGACCCTAGTCTATCTCTTGAGTTGTCTTTCGGTCCGTTGTGCCTGCTCGTTCCGCTGTTATGCTAATTTCTCCTCTTCGTCCTTAATTTTTGCACACCAGTGTATATCAGGTAAACACAACAATATTTGCCGTTTTCGGAGACTGAGACAAAGTATAACGTATACGTAGTAGAAAAGCAACGTATTCATCATAATAATTGCCATGGGAATGAACAACGTTCTGCCAACATGTTAACAGAACTATATATAGCCCTGCGATAAAATGCCTAGCCATGAGTAGAGGGAAAACTTTAGAGGAATGATTGTCTAGTGAAAGAAACAAGTGAAAGTCTAAAGAAGAGATATTTGGTGAGTATTCCGGATGACATAAAAGCTCCCAAGGTCCCACCCAGTTCTTTGATAGTGTTTCGGGTCAATGAAGCGGAATGGGCCCGAGCGTTATATTGAAGGAGCAGAACTCCATTTCTGTTGACCAGTGCTGCTTCCTTCTTTTTCAGGTCCTCATACACACGTTTCAGTTGTTCACAGTACATTACAGCCGTGATCGTTTGGCCACGTTCTATGAATTTACAATGAACAATACCACGTGCTGTTCCCCATACACG
Source organism: Macrothele yani (assembly GCA_039090855.1). Lineage (NCBI taxonomy): Eukaryota > Metazoa > Arthropoda > Arachnida > Araneae > Macrothelidae > Macrothele > Macrothele yani. Next base: position 141,483,089 of record CM076994.1, read on the forward strand.
CAACATACTTTTACGTGGATGCAGTGCTGGCTTCGACGTGTGAGGAATTGAGTCACTGGGTGGACAGCTAGTGTCTGGAGCGTTTTGGGTGCTGGACCCACTTCCCATCACATGTGAGTACCCTATACAAAAGTGGTTCCGTGTCATAGCGAGACAGCAATGCAAGACAAGGTGAGACATGTTGCTGTTTTTTCACTGCAGATACTTCATGGAGGACCCACTTAGATCTATCCCTTACCTATTGCATGCAGATGTCTTCCGACGGTTTCATCATTAACACCACATGTCTGGGCTAGTTCCCAGCATGTTCCGCTACTCTCGTTCTCAGTAGCAACGTTAAGGGTTTTTGTGCCAGGACGACCACTCCGGGACTTGTCTTGCAGGGATTCATCTCCGTCTCTGAAATTTCGAAACCAATTCGTAGTAGCGCGTTTCTTCACAGCATCTGCCCCGAATGCTAATCAAATGCGGCGAGTTGTTTTTGCAACAGATGACTCGAGTTTAAATTCGTATAAAAAAACCACGAATAATCTCCACTGATACCGCCATTGTAATCGTGCGTCTTTTTACTAACAAACTGTATACCCATCTGATTCATATGCGTAGGACATTTTAAGATTTCAACTGAAAATATACTGCAGGCGGAACGCCATCTTTCCACAAATTCAATCATTACAAGTTGTTTCCTTTGTTCCCTCGAAAAATGTCAGATACCTTCGTAGTTACCTGATAGCATGAAAATTATCCTACTCCATTTACAGACGGAAGGATGCACGGATATATGGGAACTGATATCCCAAACGCTTACATACTCGGTATACCATAAATCTTGTAAAGGTGTAAGCTGCACATGCTGAATTTGAGGACAATTACAGTAATTTTTCTTTTCCAGTAAAATATAAAAGAAAAAGGAAAATGGAAGATATTACTACTTAGGCAGCAACATATGATCATTGGGAAGCTATTATGCGAAAATAGATGTTAAAAATTCCCAAAATAAGAAAAAGAAAGGGTCTACAAATATGAAGTTACTAAAGAATTAATTAAACAGAGGTCTTACTCAACCTACAAATTATTTTTCATTTCTTTGTTCATTGAAATGCAATGTTTACAACTTTTATATTGGTCATTTGATGGTTACAAAATTGTTTCTTGAATACTAAGCACTTGTATTATATATACATGGTCGAGTTACATTATTGTGTCCACGAGCTAATACAAAGAGTAACCATGTGCAGGGCGGACAGCACCTATACGGGCTGGGAGTGACTCAATAAAGTGCTGTTAGGTGTTAACAGGTATCTGGAGCCATGCTTACTACAGTGCATCTGACAGCTGCTGGAGGATGCATGATAGAGTATCCATAGACCGAACAACACGATCGAAGTGGTCCCAGAGTTGCTCAATTAGGTTTACGTTCGGGGAAATAGGGGGCCAGGGAAGTACTTTGAAGTCTTCACCGTGCTCTTCCAACCACTCTCGGACATTTCCAGCTATGTGACACGTCGCATTGTCGTTCTGGAAGATCCCATTCTCTCGAGGGAAGGCAATCAGCATGTATGGGTGTACGTGGTCTTCAAGGATAGATTCATGAGGAATTCGGTCCATAGTGCCCTTCACAGGCATGAGTGGACCCAGAGAATACCACGAAAATATTTCCTAGACCATAGCGCTGCTCCCACCAGCTTGTGTTTTTCCAGCAATGGTTGAGGAGTGTTTGTTCCCCGATGTTTCTCCCTCATACGCCAGCGTCCATCCGTTCGATGAAGCAGAAAAGGTGACCCATCGGAGAAGGCAATCCTTTGCCAATCAGCGGAGGTCCAATTCCGATACTGCAAATGTAAGCCTTTTCTGCCGATGCTCCTTCGTTAGCATAGGTGTAGTGACCATTCGTCTCCATCGGAGCCCCATACGCATCGAGCTTCGCTGAACTGTCGTTTTAGACACACTTCCTGTAGCCCCCTGGTTCATTCAGCCAGTGATTTGATCCACTGTAGCGTGTCAATCGGCCCTCACGCAACTTCGAAGCAGACGTTCACCTCTCACATCAATGACACGTGGTTCTCCGCAGTTTTCACGTCGCTTATTCGTAATGGGGCCATTTCTCTAATCACGATACACTTTAACTACAGCAGCACGCGAATAGTTCACAAACTGCGCTGTTTCAGAAATTCCTTCGTCCTTGTCCCGGAAGCCGATAATCATCCCTTTTTGCAAATCTGATAAATCGCTCTTTTTGTCCATGACAGCAACGAGTGATATGTTTTCAGAATGCCTACAGCACACCTTGTATAACTTCCAAGCCAGCTCACGACACGTGTCTTCATTCATTGGCTACAAGCTGTTGACCTCATAGGTAAGAGGTGGTCCCAATAATGTGACTCGACTGTATAAATCTAAAGAGACACTGCCGGAAGATTTGATTCTATATCACTTTGTCCGTGTTCATTTCGACCACGGTTCCGTTTGTTCACCTTTCACGTTGTGAGCTGTTCGTTTAATCCACGGTGCATTTCGTCCACTGTTCACTTTGTCTGCCGTCCTCTTTGTCCATATTCATTTCGTCTTGAGAATGGATGGAATAGCATCGGGATTTTCAGTTTCGCTGGAATTGTTTTACTAGGGAAAAAAAGAAATTTCAGCGGATATTGTTTATCAGCGATTTGTTTCCTGTTTCAGTTTTTCGATTAAAATATAACGATTTTACTGACTAAATATTATCTAAAGTAAAACAAGGAATTGAACTTTGAACAGATGTTTTAGCTCTTTTGTGTGGTACGATGTGTCAATCACTATGACATAAATCAAAGTTCTATTCAATTGTCATAAATGTGTTGGATTGAAGAGGAAAGGTTTAGACCACTTTTATCCCTTATGTAAAAAGTCTCTATTTCCGGTCTCTCTCAACGCCAATTCATAGTAAATACTGTATCAATCTAAACGTTTTGTCAACATCATGCTTTTATGGATTTTTTATTACGTTAAATGGGTATGACACATGGAGAGAATTATTGTTCGTTGTAAGCATTAGTAACACGAAAATTATAAACAATTAATAAACAAAATAAAATAAAATACTGAAAAGCTAAAAAGTATATGAAAACAATATACAAGATGTATTTCAAAACATTAAAATATTTTTAAAAACATTTATTTGTGTGCCGCCCCGGTGGCGCAGTGGTCTAAGGCGCTGGCCTCTGATCATTCGTCCGTAAGGGGTCCGGGTTCGAATCCCGGTTAGGCATGGATGTTGTGTTACGGCACTGGCTCTCTCCCTTCCCTGGAACCAGTGACGCTAAATTAGAGACGGGCGACTGCTTATAGCCCATTGAGATGCTCATGGTGGTCGTTAAACCTCCAATCAAAAAAAAAAAAAAAAAATTATTTGTGTTATAATAATTGACATCAGACTACACAAAAGAGCTAAAAAGCTCTTCAAAGTTCAGTTACTCGTTTTACTTTGAATAGCATTTAAAATCGCTACATTTTAATCGAAAAACGTAGAGAAGAAAAAATTTGTATATTGCGTGTAAGAAATGTCTGCTGACTTTTTTTATAATGCTGTACAATAAAAGATATCCCAGAAACGTGAAAATTGTGAAAGGTGTTTATTCTTACATCTCATGATGGAACTGCAGCAGCGTCCGAAAGATCTTATGTATTTTAATTATACTTTTTAACTTGCGTCTTCATAAACAATTTTAACTCGTGGTGTTTCAGCATATTCAAGTTTTGTCATGTAGCGACGGCAGTGAGCTCTACGTATCATGGGTATCTTATGAGTAAATAAAAAATATTACGCCGTTCTGTAATATTTTTCCGGACACTTTTTAATGTATTTTATGAAGTACGAATTTCTTGTTATGGGTTTAACAACACTGCTCACAAAAAGTTAGGAATATTGCATAAAATGAAGGATGTATTTATCTGACTCAAGTAACATGCATTGAAATAATATCTGGAAGGCTACGTAACACAAATGGCAAAGAGTACATTTACAGAAACAATTCACTGGGCAATTTCTGCACAAAACAAGGTAACACTGCAATATAGACAAAGTGGTAAATTCGGAGAGTGTCCATACCTCTGGATTTTTTTTTTTTTGATTGGAGTTTTAACGACCACCGTGAGCAACTCAATGGGCTATAAGCAGTCGTCCGTCCCTAATTTAGGGTCACTGGTTCCAGGGAAGGGAGAGAGCCAGGGCCGTAAGACAAACACAACATCCATGCCTGACCGGGATTCGAACCCGGACCCCGTTCGGACGAATGATCAGAGGCCATCGCTTAGACCACTGCGCCACCGGGGCGGCCCTCTGGATTTCAGTACCCGGTGACACCACCTCTGCGTCGAAGAACGTCTTAAAACCTACGAGGCATACTTGTAATGACATTATTGATGAGTGTATGGAGCAGCCCATTCCATATTGCAGGCAACCTCTGCGTCGAAGAACGTTTTGGCACCTATGAGGTATACTTGCAATGCCATTATTGATGAGTGTCTAGGTCAGCTCATTCCATATCACAGGCAACTTCTATGTCGAAGAACGTCTTAACACCTACGAGGTATACTTGTAATGCCATTATTGATTAGTGTCTGGGGCAGCTCATCCCATATTGCAAGCAACTTCTGTGTCGAAGAACGTCTTGACACCTACGAGGTATACTTGCAGTGCCATTATTGATGAGTGTCTGGGGCAGCTCATTCCATATTACAGGCAACCTCTATATCGCAGAACGTCTTAACACCTACGAGGTATACTTGCAATGCCATTATTGATGAGTGTCTCGGGCAGCTCATTCCATATTACAGGCAACCTCTATGTCGAAGAACGTATTAACACCTACGAGGTATACTTGTAATGACATTATTGTTGAGTGTCTAAGGCAGCTGATTCCATATTACAAGCAACCAATGTGTCGAAGAACGCCTTGACACTTGCGAGGTATACTTGCAATGACATTATTGATGAGTGTGTGGGGTAGCTCGTCCTATATCTCAGGCAACATGTTACGGAGGTCTGCTGGTGTACTAGGAATGGAACGTCGTTATCCAGACGTCGCTGTGCAGCGTCAATAGGATTAAGATGAGGAAATCTTGGAAACACCTGTAACATTCACTATCGTGATTTTCCAGCTCCTGAAGCACGCACGCTCCAGGCACGATGACTGGCGGCATTGTCATCGAAAAAACGAAATGCATATCCGTTAGCGGCGTAAAACAGTGTGACAATGGGCGGAAGGTTCTCGTTTCGGTACAATTGACAAACATACAAGGAAGTGCAACCGTTTAACAGACTCATGTCGAGACCGGAACTGACTGCCACTCGTAGGGATGGAAGGACTGCCATTCGTAAGGATGGAAGGACTGCCACTCGTAAGGATGGAAGGACTGCCAACAGTGTTTTTTCATTCATGTGCCGGATCACCTCCACGCTTGTCCTTTTCGAGTATTAGGATAAAGGGCGAAAAGTGATTCTTCGGTGAAAAATACATGTTGCCACCCTGTATTCCATGGCATGTACTGTCGAACCCAGGTACATCTTTGACGACAGTGGGCTGATGTCAACGCTACATATATCAGCGTCCTCCTTGCTCTGTGTCCATACTCGTGAAGAAGGTGTCGTGCTGTTTGCGTATATACTTCGGCATCAGAAGCAGCTGCAAGTCATTTCCGGAATTGACTATTGGTGATACTAGGCCTTTTCCGAGAATATACTGTCAGGTACAAATTTCACTCCGGGTTGTTATCCTCGGGCGACCACTCCTGCGTGGATCTGCAGCATTCCCATGCCGTAGAAATATCGTGTGTAGCCAGCTTACTACACTTTACGAAACTCCTAAAGCAGCAACTACATCGATCTGCCGTAAACTTGCCTGTAACATGTTAACAACCCTATTTCTGTTTTCAATGCTTAAACATAGTCTGGCGTCATTTGAGCTTAAGCTCGCACTGAAGGCACTACATTCAGGAAACTTCTAGACCAACCGGTGAAACGACCCAGCCGCCCCGGTGGCGCAGTGGTTTTATGCGCTGGCCTCTGATCATTCGCCCGTAAGGGGTCCGGGTTCGAATCCCGGTGAGGCATGGATGTTGCGTTTGTCTTACGGCACTGGTTCCCTCCTTCCCTGGAACCAGTGACCCTAACTTAGGGACGGGCGACTGCTTATAGCCCATTGAGTTGCTCACGGTGGTCGTTAAACCTCCAAACAAAAAAAAAAAAAACGACCCATTTTGTACTCCTCGCAGGGTATTTTTTCGGAGTTTTCACGCCACGTGCTATGCTGTCATGATGCTAATTTACATATGACGTAGTACCGACGCTAATAATCGATCTCCAGTAGTCGCTAAATTTGCATATCACCACGTTTTCTTTTCGAAACTGCAAAATCACTGACTAGTGTATCTCCGCGTACATCGAAGGTACTAGTCGTCCGTCCCAAATTGGGGGACACTGACTCCGTCCGGTTGATTCACTGGTTTGAGTCCTGGAACAGGATCAAACCGCGGTCGATTCACTTTTTTGTGTCCTCCCCGTATCAAACCGCGCCTCTGACCGCTCAGCCCACGGGGCAGCGTTTCATTATAAATAACATTCTCTGTTCATATGTGGAAAGAATAAAACCTCAAGTTCGTATTTTCTTGTATCTTCTCAAGAGTTTTAATAGTAAATTAATTTTAAATCTCCTCTGTTGTCTGATCAAAGGCAATGAATACTCTGTAGTAAGTGGTTGCTCATACCCTGAGTATTGATTTAAAATAATTCCAGTGCCTCAAACACATTGCGTGGTGGTATATTTTCATCACCTGTAAATGACTATTTTTTGATGTTATTCGTAACCTTATGCATAGGTTCTTATTTCTTTTCATTTCGTTCATGATTTCATAACGGTTGCGAGAAAATGAAATAGAAGGAGAAGATAACACGCGAATATATGCTTCTAAAACTAATAAACTTCACCTTTGCCGTTGATGTAAAACTAAAATATGGTTTACATCTTTCTAAAAAGAACAGGATGATACCGATGCATACATATAGCTCTCTTACTAAGCAAGCATGCAAACATTATCCTTCACAGCACATTTCACTTTAATACATTGCTAAAATAATAGTCTTTTTCCTTCCTGCGTTAGACCAACCAACAGGACAAGCGTGAACGTTCCCGGATTTTACTGAGGACTTCCTTTGCGACATTGCAAAGATTTGTGTTCCCAAGAAGCATCCCCATTTTGCGGATAAATGACCCAATGTGTCGTCGGAAATGACTTGGTAAGGTGCAGATATTGTGCTCCTGATTGTGCAGCCCCATTACTCTCAGACAAACAGTAAATCCAAGAAATCACCAGGCCAGTTGTTCTGTCGGGGTAAATCCAGTAAACATCTTGTTACTGCTTGCGCAGAGCTACGGGACTCTAACAAATTGCTTCGCAGGGGTGATACACGTGTTTCTCACTGAAGCGGAGAAATCAAAAGCTCCGCTGCTGACAGCTTCATTCCAGCTGACTGTTCTGGATAAGAAGCGGAAGTGTGCGAAAGCTTTGTATCTGCTCTGTTTTAATTATCTTGACACCATAACAAACCATTCAAAACTCAAACGCTTCTTTAACGTAAAACAAGACTATAAAGTTATTTATAAAACTCAACTTATATTCTTCAACGGCTTAGTATTACTTTGCGAAACTCACGTCTAAGTTTCAGAAAATTTCCCAACTGAGTTTATTTGAACCTGGATAACACTTTGTTGCAAATGTAGAAAGTAAACGAAGTTTAAGTTTTTTTTTATCAAATTTTGAAAATATGCAATTTTGAACTTGTCGTAAGCAACTTTCGAAGCTAAAAGGTTGGGACTCTAATGAAGTGAATATTTCTCCATTAAGCAATGGATGAATTTCAAATGCTCAAACTTTCAGAAATGATATCATCATCTTATATTTCCGAAGTGTGGAGAAAAAGAAGTTTTCGTAATTTGACCTAAGTACAAATACAACTCTGAAAACCCGGAAAGTTTTCTTTTTCATTTCGGCATAAAGGATAAATTCGTAGACACATTAATCGTAGATCCATGTGGATGTTTGTAAATTGTTTCTGCATATTTTTGCCACGCTTAAATTAATTTTTGTTCATTCTCGATCTCTTCCTTCACCCAGTTTCCATTGTTTTTGGCCAATCTTTCACCCTGCACTTGGTACCAGAGAACTTAATGTCTGCCTTGGTAATCGTTCGTAGTCATAAGACGGACATGCGCAAACGACCTCCAAATATTAATATGGAAGTATTAGGTTCAGCTCTATTGAATATACACTGCCTGACAGAGAAAATGCCACACCACGAAGACGTGACCGTAGCGCCATGCAAATTGCAGGGTGAGTACACACGCACAAGTTATACAAATGATTGCATCTTCATGGTGTGGCATTATCTCTGTCAGGCAGTGTATTTCTAAACATGTCTTAACACTAAAACGAAAAGTGCCCCCAATGGTGTTCGTATCTCAAGACGTGATAAGATTCAATAATAATCAGCTGACTGTTTGGTATTTGTCATTTTCTTGTAGGACTTTCGTCCACAGTGAGTAGAGTTTAGGTCCCAGCCACCTACAGCGAGATTGCCTTTTGGGCAGGACACAGAAACGGAAGGAATGAGAGCAAAGCTAGCGACTTTGACAGAACAGTTTGTAGTGAGATTAGAGTACAGTAGATGGCGCCACCGTACAAGTACGATGTTGCACACAAAAGGGGTGAGATAATTTCAGGGGGCATAGGAAAGGATACCCATTTAACCAGTGGGTCCAGCCTGGGCCCGTCACTTAACGTGCTCGTCCGATGCAGGGCGAATATACAGCGATTGTTAGTAAAGCACACCATCTCTGAAAGATCAGCCCAGGTTCGAACCTGAGGACCTTGCTTTGATAGTCTAACTCGCTAACCACTAAGCCATCCGCGACTCAGCTGACTGTTTGGTCTTTTAGCTGTCATTTTTATTTAGAAATACTGATGAATCCTATGAAAAGTTCTATTTGGGGTAACAGAAGAAGTACTATAGAACACATTTTCGTTATCTTAAGGCAAGTTTTAGGAATAACGTACCTTTTACACAATCAAGCATATTAAAATGCACATGCACATGTTCATGTAATACCTTAAAGTTTCGCCATTTCTGTCGTTGCCTTTTTAAGATTTCCGTAAGCATTTAAAGTTGTAAGGATTCTTCTGTCCCTTAACTACGGCCGCTTGTTTCAGGGAAAGGACCGACGAGAGCAATAAGACAAACATATCACTCATGTTTCATATAGGACTCAGCATCCTACTCAGCTGACTACTCAGCCATCAAAGGGAAATTTGAACTGTAAAGTTTTTGAAACATAAGTGGGAAAGAATGCGTTAACAAAGCGATTACTGGAATACTTTATCAGCAAACAGTGGGTAGCATCAAACATTTCACAGAAATGTTCAACAGATTAATGTATTTGCAATCTTTGAGAGACATATGGAGGGAACAGATAAATTCGAGACGCAATGAGGCAAAGAGGAGTTAAATAATAAATCGAAGGAGCTGCATTATGATACAGTACTTCCTCGACAAAGAACATCAGGTGTAGTGAATGTATACGACATCTGTTTTAAGGGGAATTATAATGAAATAGATAAACGGAACACCAGCCTTATGTTGAAAATTGTGAGCTGGATATTTCTGGTAGGAGAAATGGGAGTGAGTTGGTATTTTCTTGATGTGGATGGGCAGCTTGGTAATTGGTATCTAAGCTTCGTATGCCGCTAAAGAGAGAATAGAATGATTGAACTGAACAGTTGTTGAAATGTTCGAAGACGGAAACCAGGAAAGAACATTACTCGCTCAGCAGATGTTTCCTTTAATATAACGCTGTACAGAACATTGGCACTCACATATCAATGCTCAACTGTGCTCCCTTTAGTGACATCGGCAGGATCTGCTATGGGCATAATTTAACATAACAGAGAAACTAGACGGTTTATTATACAAATTTTGAAGATGAAAATCCGTTTTTTTGGTGTAAATATGACAAGGATGGCCAGTGAGATAATATCCAAAAACTTGAAACTTTCGTCTCCCAGATAGCGCCCGGGTATCTGGGATTCTGATTTATCCCGCATTCCATTCATGATTTATCTGCTCCTCTGGGCAGTCACGGGATAGGATTCTTAACCTCCACATTCGCTAAACATGAATGCCGGTTGCTTCAACTAGCGAATCCTGTGATGGTTATATTCAAATTAATCGGAAACTTGAGACTTGGTAGTTCTGGGAGGTGTAGTGGTTAGCGTACCCGGGCGCTATCTGGGAGACGCAGATTCGTTCCCCGCTCCAGAACGACGAAATTTTCAAGTTTTCGGATATTATCTGACTTAGCATCCTAGTCATATTTACACCAAAAAACGGATTGTCATCATCAAAATTTGTATTGTATGGTGTAATCCCGTATTCCCTTCACGGTTTATTATAGTTGCTAATTTATGAAACTGTTGTTTAGCTGTACTCTTAGATAATAATGTACCGATTACTTCAATGCCAGCAAGAGTTGCAATTTTCCTAAGGTTGAAATTTTCCGCTGAGAAGACCAATAGCTTCTTCAACAGCAACAGTCGGTGATTTTGGCAAATATTCAGTTGATTTATCAAACGCACAGAATAACTTCTCTATCAGCAGCTAAATAAATCCATCCGAAACTACTTCAATTATTCTTACATGCTGAAATGCTATTTTTTTTTTTGCTTCCGTGTAAATAAATCCCTTTACATCTCTATGTGAATGAGCGTGTGTCCCACACCCACTAAAGTTCTCATAAGAATTTATCCAGTTATGAATATTTTGCAAATAGATAGTAACATCAGATGATTAGTCTCTGTAAACCCTTTTATTCTGCGCGTAGTTTGAATCCAAAGCTATTAGCTTTAATCGCAGTTCTGAAACTTTCTTGTTTAAGTGGAGTCATTAAGACCTTTGTGGGCAAAGTATAAATTGTTCTCTGTTATTTATAGATTGCTCCACCACTACGAAATCACCTATTTATGAAACCGAATGAAATTTCAGCCTTCGAAACAAAAGTATAATGATCAGAGTCGGCAACTTTTAGGCAAACCGTGAAGGCACAAATGCCGGGAATGACATTTTTCTTTTTATATAGTTCGTATCTCGTATAGTTTTAAACACCAAGTTTTCTCAAACCATTGCACTTTTCTCACCTTGATTGATTACACCTTTACTACGGAAATAACAGCCTTAACAATATAAAGGAAATTCCTCTCTTGGAACTTGGGTTGCTAGCTATTCCGGAGGGAAAAAGTATCACTTACATTTTCGGTACAATTCATTTTTTTAAAGACTGGTTAGTGTACATGTAAATAGCAACAAATGTGATATCGAATTTCCAGGTGTACCATATATAGTATATAGGTATCTTTAAGATTGGTAGAATGTGTGATATTTTAATCAAGCATTAATATTGATCCGGAAATCATGAGTGCAAAGTTGATACTTAAGATGTTTTGCATCCATTCACTCACCTGCATCCGAAAGGCAATAGGAAATACGTCGTTTCTGGCTGTTTTGTTTAGAAAACGTGTAAAATGGTTTTATAGTAAAAACTAACGTTTTTTGTGGACAATCGTCGCCTATTAGTGCGAGTGAATTTATTATACATTATGCATAGTACTTGCGTCAGTCACGTTGATGTCTTTTTTCAAAGTAACGCCCGCTGGTTGCTGTAGTTCGTTAGTCCTATTTGCGAAATGGTTTTTGCAACCACGTTCGGAAATGCTTGTATCAACAACCTGCTTCCGGGACATTCTTAACAGGCATATCCAATTCAAATCTTTATTCCGGTCGTTTTTTTGTGAGCTTTGGAAAGTTTTAGGACTCGCGAGATGGAAAGGATGATGTTAGTTTCCCGAAAAAACGTGATGTCTGGTCAGTTCTCTGAGTTTACCGGAATGCAAGATCAAATCGTATTACACATCATAGTGTGTCCTCGTGACATGCTAAACGAGACAACACATATTCAAACAGGGTTTTTTTGCGCTTCGTTCCCTGTGGCCAATTAAGCTGGAAGATGGTTCCTTAGGCACATCAAAAGGTAATTGTAATCGCTTAATCTGAGGACCACCTTACCTTCTGTTTAGTGTTTTTTCGAGAAGTGGAGACCGTGTGTGATTCTGTTGCAAACGTCTCTTCTTGGATTCCGGGTCTTGGGGAGTAAACATGACAGTGTTCAACAGGCTTATAAATAATGTGATATATGACGTGTGGTGATGCGCAGAATCATTTTAACGTTGCACAATCAATGGTTAAAGTTCCGGCATCGATTAGGTAGGCACATCTGAAATGTCCCGATTAAACCTGGATATTAGAGAGATCCAGGGTTACGATGATATGAGGGAGGTTATTTACAACAAGATTGTCAGTAACTAATGATGTACACTATCTACCAACAAGTGATGGGGCACCTGTGATAGCAAAGGAAAACGAAGTTTATTCACCTTCAATAGTTGGTGGAGCCTCCACTAGCGGCGATTACAGCTGCAACCCTCCGGGGCATACTCTCAACCAGGCGTTGTACGACGGCTAGCGGCATTTTCTTCCACTCGGCTTGGAGAAGACAGGTCAGTTCCTTTACTGATTTCGAACGGTGGGGGCACCCCTTAAGTCGACGCTCCCACTCGTCCCAGAGGTGCTCGATAGGGTTAAGGTCTGGGCTCAGCGCTGGCCTGTCCATTCGATTAACCCCATAATCACCATACCAAGCCATGGTGGACCTCGCAACATGACAGGTGGCATTGTCATCCTGAAAGTAACACGGGTCCACCCCGTAAAACTGCCACAACGTAGGAAGCGCATGGTCATCCAAAATGCTGCAGTAGGTCTCGGCGTTAAGTCTACCAGGAATTGCGACCAAGGGTCCCGTGCCATACCAGGAGAAACACCCCCATAGCATAATTCCACCACCGCCGAACTTCACAGTTGGCACAATACATAGGGATATTGAAAACAACAGATGAAGCATAACCGTCCCCTAGCAAGAAGTAATTTTTTGTTGTGATTAGTAATATCTGATCGAAAACGTATATCTTCAATCGGACATTTTGCAAGATGAAATGCAAATATGCTGTAAAAGGAAACGTGACTTATCGTCTAGCTGAAATCTTGTGCGTTAAGGAAATTTAATGCAAAGAATTTCGCACCAGAGGCGTTGTACGACAAAGAAACGATTTTTAAAATCGGACTGCTAGAAGTAGAGATATCGAGCAAAATAAGATATATACCTACGTCCAATATCGAAAAAGTTGTGCTTTATTTTAAGAAGAAAATATAAAGCGTTTTTCACCGTGAGCGGTATCTGACGCAATTTTTTTTAATTGAGTTTTCAGGAGCGCAGAATTGCTGCATATACGATGCAAACGGAAATATACTTACACATCCTCCAGTACAAAAGAAGTTCTTGGAATAAAATAATATTAAGATTTCAGAAAAATAATTTGAATCACAATTTTTCACAAGTAGGATTCAGAGCCTTTTTTTTGTGTGTGTGATTTGTTGGAAGCTGTTTCTCTTCCTGTGGATAATTTGTTTTTTTTTTCATTTCATTATCTTTCATAGTTATATGTTTAGACGTTTTTTTTTCTCTCATTTTTAATGAATCACTTCAGTATGAGTCTCTTTATAGTGTTTCCAGAGAGAGAGAGAGAGAGAGAGAGAGATAAACCTTCTCCAGGTAGATATTCCTGGGCAGCTCCCCACGCCAGCAAATGTGTTGTGAAAGCTCTGTATGAAAGACATGAAATAATGTTACTATAATTATAAATACTTATTGCGTGATTTTATTTCTTGAATCCATTTGAAATTTCGATTTCATAGGATATCTGTGAGAAATATTTTGGTTTCGTGTTTATTAGTTTTTAAACCCCAGAACTCATTTTAGATTAATTATCTTCATCTACCTGTTCAACAAATCAGTAGCATAAATAAATTGTGTATTTCTGATAAATCTTTAGATTATGTAAATGGTGTGAAAGTGAATAAGTTTAAATGTGAAATAGGAAAAAATAAATAAATCCTTAACAATTCTTTATCAATCCCTCATGGTCGCTTTCAGCGAACTTGGGCATGAGACATAAAATAAAGAAGCAGAAGTTTTTACCAAAAGTTAGAAATTATGTGCAGAATATTTCCGACCATAAAATCTATCTGACGCAAAGAATGCTTTTCAAATTGGTATTTTAAAACCAAAGTTATCGGGAAAATCGAAATTTACTTTTACGACCGGGGAGGAGGATGACAACTGTGCATTACTTGAAAAAGTGACTAACCAAAACAGTCTTTGTTATATAGTTCCGAAGGAAATAAAGTATCTTTTCCAATCTGATATTTGCAAGCAATGAAATGGAGTATATTGCGTTTTGAATTGGGTTCTCTTCCGATGCATAACTTTCGCCTCTGACGCCGAATTTGTGCCGCAGAAAAGGATGAAACGGTAAGGATAATCGTTCTCACTTTTCCGTTTTCCCCGTGCAAAAAGAGTTTTACAAATCGGTCCAACAGTTGCAGAGATATGGGGTCCATAGACGGACGAACGAACAAAGCAGAACTGTAAGTGCGTACTTTCTTTTTTAACACGTGCTGAAAAAACCAACGTTTTATCATATCAGGAGTACACAAATTTCGGTTTGTGCGAATGAAATGTCCGGCAAAAGACCAGCACACGTGGACGGAGAGAATGAAAAAGCAGGACAACTTACCTAGGCAAAATAATCCACCTCGGCCTCGACACATAGTTGTCATCTGTCCAGCAAGGTCATGATTCCGGAACGAAAAAAGTATTGTGGCTGGGACGCGAAGAAGTCATCAGCTGCACGTTGGACATCGTTGTCTGTCGTGCCCTGTTTCCCGAACAGGAAGTAATCCAGTCGACGAAACAGAGGATAGTCTACCGAAGACGAGTCCGGTAAATAGACAGGATAGGGAAGTGCTTCATAGCTTAAGACACTTGGTGTAAGCATCGTCAGTTGTGCGACATGAGGGCAAGCGTTGCCCAGGAGGAGAAAAACACAATGTCTGTTGACCAAAGCCGGTTGTTTGTGCAACAATTTCCGGTGCATCTGCTGTAGTTCATCACAATAATGTTCTGCAGTGATAGTTTGGCCTCTTGCCAAGAAACGCCGATGAATTATCCTGGCTGTGGACCACCAGACAAGGAGCATCATCTTCTTGGTGTGTAGTGATGGCTCAGGATGTCGCCCAGCAGGCTGTACCTTGCTTAACCATTGTGCAGATCGTTTCCGATTATCGTAAAGGACCCACTTCACGTCGCAGGTGAATACTTGACGCAGTAGAGATTCCAGTTTATTCCTAGCAAGCAGCGACGTGCAGACTTCAAAACGCCTAGCCTTGTTGGTAGTTGTCAACTCAAGCGGCAGCCACACGTCTAGCTTTTGACCTTACCCAGCGCAGCCACACGCCGAACAACTACCGTGTGGTAGACAACTACCCCTTCCATTCTCTCAAGATACGTTTTTCGGGGGTCTGTTTCAACCACACGTAACAGAACATCGTCAGACACAGCAGCAGGTCGGTGATTACGTCCTTCGTTTTGCAGGTCCGTATCTCCGCTTCAAAACTTCACAAACCATCGCCGAATGGTTCGCTCGTTGGCTGCATTCTCCACAAACGTTTTGTTAACGTTTCAAGTTGCAATTCCTGCAAAATGGCTGCAGGTTAAAATCATACAGGGAGATGACTCTCAAATCCGGCGACTGCATGTTTTCTTTGCAAGCCAAGTTGCGTCCAAAGAAACCACGCCTGTACCTTGTTCTTCACACACGTGCTAGCTATTTATAGTAACTCTGTGACGAAATACCCGCTACACCAGTGGGTGGGTAATTCCGCTGTGTTGGGGGCCTGGTTCCAGTGTTCGTTCGCGCCGGACATTTCATTCGCCTCAACCCAATATTAAGTTTTTGAAAATTTCTAACTGTCGCACGTGTCACTTGAACTTTTAGAATAAGTAGGCCTCTGTCTTGTATCTACCTCTTGGAGTACTTCAGCATCCTTCTTGGTTTCATCATTTTGTGCATGATTTTGAAGTGTCCAGTGTCTGTAACAGAAGGTCATATATCAAGGCAAATAAAATCCTCATGTCACACTTTGGTTCTGTTTGATTTTCAAATGTCGTGTCGTCAAATAATTTCAGTTCTTTTGCTGGAAAATTATCATCAGACTTTTTATTAAATACCAAACTTAAATACGTTTGTAATTTATTTAGAGCTGAATTATTTAGTTTAATAGATGACAGTCATCTTGGAAATACATTCCAGCAGCTACAGAAAATAGATTCATTTAGAAGGTGCTCTCATTGAAACAGTCTGGCAGTTTCTACCAGGTATATTGTTTTAATCAGAACCCCTGTTTCGCAGTTGCATCCCTTTGGCATGGTTACATTGCTGCTACTTGCCCTTTAGGATGTATAATAATTTCACCACCACAGATCAGCCGGTTGGCATAATCGTTCACGTACTCACTTCACAGCTAGTTATATAAAACAGAATCCTGAATCTTTCTATCTGAAGCATCCCGTCCAGCAATTTGTTCGAAGATACACATCACTACTTAAAACAAAAGTTTTCCCATGTAGAAACAATGAACCAAACGAGCTGAAAATCACCAGAGACATAGATTATACACTCTTTGCCACAAACCATGAGGCACCCTGAAAAAGTAGCTCGATCCTGATGAAACTCCGCATGCAAGTACCTTAGGATCGAATATGCAAATAACTAAGACTAATGACAAAATAGTGGTCCGCCAGAGCGCATGTGTACCGCGCATCGAGGTGGGTGCATCAAGAACGAATCTCGCACTCAGGGACAAGTGTGACAGCGGGTTGCGGTTGCATTAACCTCCAGAGACTGTGAGGATGCCTCGACGTAAGATCCCCGCACAATACGAGCAGTTGTTCGAGTTTGAGAAAGGACGAATAATTGGTTTGAGGCCGGTGGATGAAGTTGCCCTATCGCCAGGCATTTGGATCGTAACAATCAAACAATATTGACGCCTATATATTGTGAAGAGCACAACCCAACGGCACACTGGCAGGGGACGGCCGAGGGCAACGACAGAACGAAAGGATCAAGCCATTGTGAGAGCTGCACGAATAGAACTGAATTCGTCGCTCTCAACCATCCGTGGCCGAATTGCGTCTTCTATAGGTGCGGAAGGGGATATCCAGACCGCTGCCAGACGACGTGCGGCAAGGGAGACTGTAATGTTCGGGTACGTATATCTGACTGGACACTACGTAAATCAATTTTCAAAAACTTCAGCTACAGTGAAACAGGAGTCATTCAAGGAAACGTTATATATAAAGTTACTTACAGTTAGTATTTATTCAGCCAAAACTCGTTTTAGCACAAATCAATCTTCAAAATTATTAGTGAAGGAATCCAATTACTTGTGAGAAAACGTTTAACAAAAAGCAAAACACCAACACTAAATATACAATACGCAGACGCCAAGAAATCACAACGTGAAGTAACTCAACTTCCGCAACTACTATTATATCATCATACTACTATCTCCACAGCTTTGCTGTTGCTCACACATTATATAACTTCCAGTTCTCATCGGACACATACACATGTCATACGTTCCGACCTCAAGGTGTTGCCAACCATATTCTTCCGAGAGAGAAGATATAACGTTAATTTGAAGAAGTTAGTAAATTCATGCAATGAATTGATTATGATACGCTTTCCAACATACCAGAAATCATTACTGAAGTTATGAGGATAATAGCTGTGGAATAAATCTGGCTCCTGTGTCTTGACCTTTTACCCCATTTCGATGATAATTAACAAAACCGGTTCACTATACCTCCGGAACAACATAATAAAGTTTTATCGCAATAGAAGCATTTTTAGTCAAACTATGAGGATAATGGCTCTGGAATAAATCTTTGCTCCTGTGTCCCGACCTTTGACCCCATTTCGATGATTTTCAACAGAATCGAATCAGTATAACTCCGGAACAACATGTTAAAGTTTTGTCGCAATTGAAGAATTTTTACGTCATAAAGGGCAAGGGAATGGATCCCGCTCATATGTCCTGAACTTTGACCCTATTTCGCCCATTTTCAATACGGTTCGTCCCCAGATGGTCCCCTACCACGTACTAAAATTCCATCGGAATCGAATAATTTTTACGCGAGTTATTGTGCGGACGGACAAAGCTGTAGCACATACGCTTCTTCAACTTCGGTTAGAAAGCGTAAAAAACGCTAAGAAGAATGAACTTAAATTTGCATAAAGTAACTAAAAATGAAAGTTATTAGAGTATACGTCACAGGACTACATTCGAGGAGGCTACTCTGCCGCTTACCGCTGACCAGCGAGCATCGCCGACACCTGTTACAGTGCTGTCGGGCACGGTCAACGTGGGATAGTGTCTACACCGAGAGTGACTTTCTGGGGGACTATATCTTGCGATAGCCTGGCACCCTTGTTAGTACTTCGAGCCGTTTTCACGGCTCATCTGTACGCCGTCGACATTTTACGACCTACTGTGTCGCCATTCATGTCGCAGCATCGCCGAATAATTTTTTATGAGGATAATGCCAGGACACGCGCGGAACGGAGCTCACCGGCCTGCCTTCGTAATGTCGCACCCTTCCATGGCCAGCCGGATCACCCGACTTCTCACTGATCGAACATGTTTGGGACGTGATGGAAGGCCACTTACGCCCGCTCTGGAATGTCTGCCAACTGGCCCGCAATTTGGACATCATCTGGCACACCGTATCCGTTATATGTATGCGACTATCCCACGACGGTTAACCGCTTGTATCTGAGCCAGACGTGGGGCTACAATGTACTGACTTGTTCCATTCGTATAGCTGTTTTATTCCACTTCATGGTTCAACTTCTTTGGAATTGCAATTAGTTTATTTCCTATACATGTACATTGCATATACCAGTTTTCATCTTGATTTGACGATTCCTTGTGGGTGCATTGGTTTTAACAAAGATTATAAATGGCGCTCAGGATGAAAAATGGCACCATTATAGGATTTGTATAATTCTACCAGTTAGTCTCTGAACACGACGTCTCCGCACAAGTCGTGTCTGAAAATTAATTTTGAATATAAAACCTTTTCTCTACTTGATGCAAATTTACCTTTTATTGAAAATCCTCGAAATACGTGGCGTCAGTGAATAAACAAAACATCGCCCTTTCCACGTTTTAACAACACACAGCAACTGAAAAACTGGTATTCGATCACCCTTGTGGAATCGAATCCCAGATCTATCGATATCCAGCCGAGCGCGTTAGCCTTACACCATATTGGCCAACAATCCACGGCGCAATATGTGTTTTACTGCCAGCTTCTGACATCATAAATCCATAAGATGGGCTTAGCTACTGAGATATCTCCATCTGGTGGGCATTAACGGCACTGGCTATATATTAATTACAGCAGTTAAATCGAAAGGGCGAGATGCAAAATGAAAATCCTCCAAATACGTAGCGTCAGTGAACAATTTTCGTTTGCTGTGGGTTGCTAAAACGTGGAAAGAGCGATATCTTTGTTTATTTACCTTTTATTTTGCGCTGAATCACTCTTCTAGGAGTTGAATAGAATAGTTGTAACCATCTCTACGAAACGGAAACATTTTGTTTTTAATTTTTCAGTAGGAATCTGTTGCTAGAAGATACAATTTTTATTCTGCATTGTATTCCAACTGCTAAAAGATGGAGAATTTTCAAAGATGTTCCTATTTTATGAAGCAAAATGTTCTGCCGAATGGTTTAGATGTAGTTTGTTGCTTGGCATGATACCATTCCCGAAAGAGAAATAAAGAAAACAGATAAACTAAAAATTATTTTGTTTTCATATTATACATACATACATACATACATATCACTAAGCTGTTCTGTGATATTCAGAGGTTAGCTCCTCACAGAAAAAACTTACTGTTGCTGTATCAAACGTCTCCATTTACAGCGATTGCGGCTCACAGCTCGGGCTTCATTAGCATGCGACACACGCCGCACACAAGACGTTTTGTATTTCATACCCATTATCTTTTTCTCACAGAGACATCCTTGTATCTGGTCCTCCCATGATTTCCTTGGCCTTACTCTTGCTTTCCTTCCTGCCACTTGGGCTAAAAGATTTTCTTAGCAAGCATTTCATCACTCAATCTTTCAACATGGCCAAACCACCTAAAAATATTATTCTCCACCTTGCTAACAACATTTTGCTTCACATTACACAACTGCAACACATCTTCATTCTTCTCATGATCAGAACCAGTCTTCCCACAAATCCCAGTAAGTAGCGCGTCTCACCAGCACACAGGCGACTCCTATGTCCCTTCCGTATTACCCATGTTTACCTGCCATACATCATGGAGTAGGAACAATTACACTTTCATACACAGCCATTCGGGACTTTCTTGGGAACCTATCATTCCTGTGAAATCTTCGTAAGGCAACTGTGACTTTCAATGAAGAGTTCACTCACCTACTAATTCCGCCATCTAATTTGTTCTCTCTGTTAAACATGCTCCCCAAATGCACAAACTCGTTTACCTGGTAAAGAACTATGCTTTTAAACTTATCCTGCATTCAGTACTAACAGTTCCTCGCTCAAAAATCATAACTTTGGTTTTCCCTTTATTTATACTTAGTTTTTAATTCACGCAAAGTTCGTACATCCGGGCCAACATACTCTGCAACTCACAGTTAGTATGATATATAAAATGTTATACTAAATGCACACCTTAAAAGGAATTGAATATTGAATACATGAATTCGTACCCAAAGACACCATTAATGCCACTCTGAATTTGATGACATTGTTGATGCTTATGTAGTCATTGGCACAAATAACACTGTTGGTATTACTTTTGGGTAGCTCATTGTGCGGATTCGGATTCGAGCGCCGCTTATGACGTCATTTCATACCCATCTTGCCAAGATTGCTGCCGAATACTTCTTACTGTGATTCTTTGTTGACTTTCGACTGACAAAATGCTCAACGGGAATATTTGTTGGTTTCACTTGAGGCATCCAGAAGAACTTTTTTGCTTCCACCGATTTCATATTTTACGATCTCCACTTTCATTAGAACTCCTTATTGGTCTCACCCATCCCGGAAAAATTTTGTCTTGCTATATCATTAACGATTTTGAATTCACTACGATATTCCAAAGTGTTCCTTCTTTCTGGAGTTTTTTTTTTTTTTTTGATCGAGGGATTTGACGACCAGCGTGAGCAACTCAATGGGCTATAAGTAGTCGCACGTCCTTAACTTATGGCCACTGGCTCCAAGAAAGGGAGAGAGCCAGTGCCGTAAAACTAACACAACAATCATACCTCACTGGGATTCGAACTCATACGCACTTGGACGAACAACCATAAACCAGCGCTTAGACCACAGCTCCACCGGAACGGCCTAGAATTTGTGACGGCATTTTGGAACAAATTTTCCTTAATTGAATTTATCGTGACATTCCAAAAATACAGCTTCTTCTTTAAATATGATTATGCTCTTTTAGATTTTATTCCAAGGGACAGGAAAAGACCCAGAAGAAGACCACATGGGAGATGGGTGGATGAAATTCGAAAATATGCGGGAGTGACATGGAGGAGACTGGCACAAGACAGACCGTTGTGGAGGAAACTTGGGGAGACCGTCCAGCAGTGGATTGATAATGGTTGACAATGATGATAATGATGATGCTCTGAAATAACCTCCATGTGTGCTTATATTTATTGATATATATATTTTTTTATTCGAGGTTTAACGACCACCGTGAGAAACTTAATGGGCTATAAGCAGTCGCTCGTCCCTAATTTAGGGTCACTGATTCCAGGGAAGGGAGAGAGCCAGTGCCGTAAAGCAAACACCATGCCTTACCGGAATTCGAACCCGAACCTCTTTCAGACGAATGATCAGAGGCCATCGGTTAGACCACTGCTCCACCGGGCGGCTGAAATGTATTGAAAATATCCCTTTCATCCAAACATACTACGAAATATGGTTTTTTAACTATTAGCCAGTTATATAACTTTAATTTAGGTCAGATAATGCATAAAATAATTAAAAATAATATTAATAATGAATTTATACTCATTTCTAAATCTGTTCACAGCTAAAATACCAGGAATCAAGATTTACTGAAACCAGTCTTTCCCAGAACTAATTATATAATGCAAAGTATAAAACTATATGGGACCACAATATTGGAACTTTTCTATTTTAATTATCTGTATTTCTTTTTTTCCCCTAATTATTGTCTCTTTTTCTTTCCTTTTGAATACATCAACATGTTTACTAACTTACCCAAATATTTCCGATTGCTGTCTCTGTGGTGCTTGACATGATATGTGTACGTAGGGAGACTGGGGCTATGTTAGATCTTTGTTAGGCCTCTTCCCCTCTCTTCCTAGTTGTTTTGTGCTAATAAACATAATAATGTTAGTTATTTTACATCAATATTTGTATTAAAACAGCTGAAATAAATACTTAATAAATAAATAAATTATGGGAATGACAAATTTCGAGAAAAACATTTATCTTTGGTATAGGTCATCGAGATACCAGAGTCTCTCACAGGATCAATCTGTTGATCACAACATAGAAAGTAACAAAAAATAGTCGATTAGAAAGCATGAGAGAGATAGGATGCACAGGTTTACAGGTACTATATTGGTATACACACAACTTGTTTTCTTTAGCACTTAAAAACGCTTCCTGACGCTAAAGCTGTTGTTTTTCAATCTTACAATGAAAGTTAAATAAAAAATATCCCTTGCAGTTCTTTGACGGTGCTGCAGCACGGACTAAATAATTCTTTTCATTTTATTCAGTTTCTCAGAAATGAATTGCTGCACTCCAGCTATCAGTTTCGTGCTTTAATCCTCTGTTTGTTTCTCACTAAATTGTGAAAAATGCAGGCTTGGTGAAAAGGCCATCTCTGTCCTTCTGTTGCTGCGCCAACTCACCGTCACTTTTTCTCGGCGACGTAAATTGTCGTTGTCGTGTGAGAACTCTCTTCTTTATTTTAGATGTCCGGACATAGGAAATCGTTCTACCAAATCTATTCGATCTGGTAGAACGACTTCTGAGATGAATATCTTTTTAGTATACTAGTACTGTACTACTATGGTCTTTTACGGAAATACCTGCTCTTCATTTCCTTAGATCCTCTCCATAAAACAAACAGCAATATTTAAGAGCTCAAATTTAATTCCTTTTTACAAATGAAAGTTTTCCGTCTTGGTATCACCTGTACTTTTAGAACCTGTGCTTCATGATGCCGTTTTCAGCTTTCCCCATGTACAAGAAAAAATAAGTTCGCTTTATCTTAATTCACGGAGTTTCTGGCCCCCATTCTAATGGTAAACTACAGTAAAGCTCCGGAAATGAGAGATTCAGTTTCCTCTTTTATTTTGTCTGCGACGGAAATTCACATCTTCTGATCTCTAACTAACTTACCTTGATGCCAGCTTCCTAAATTTGCTATCGAAAAGATTTTCTCTGTCATGTCACTCCTCTATCCTAAACATTACATCTACGTGATAACATTTTCGACTAGGATCAATGTCAGCTCCTACAGATTCCAGAAACATTATTGCTGCTCTGCTGACGACTACTTTCAACATTTTTTTATTGGAGTTTTAAGGACCACCGAGACCAACTCAGTGGGACATAAGAAGTCGCCTGTCTATAATTTAGGGCCCCTGGTTTCAGGTAAGGAAGAGAGGCTGTGCCGTAAGACAAATACAACAAGCATGCCTCACCGAGATTTGAACCAGGACCCATCTCCGACGAATGGTAAGATACCAGCGCTTAGACCATTGCACGACCGGGTCGGCATTTACAACATTCCAACTCTCCGCTGGAATGCTCCGATTTCAGCTTGTCTTAATGGCATTCTATTTTGAGAAACGTATTAAAGACGTTCCATCTGCTACGAAACGTTTTTCCGTAGTCACAATAATGCTAATAAGATATCCAGGCAAAATATTATTAAAATATTAAGTGAATCATTCTAAGCCGCCACGGTGTCGCAGTGGTCTTATCTCTTGCTTCTGACATTTCGTGCGAGATCAGTCTGGGTTCGAATCCCGTTGGGGCATGAATGTTGTGTTTTTCTTTTGGTACTGGCTCTCTCCCTTCCCTGGAACCAGTAGCACTAAATTGCGGACTGGCGACTGCTTGAAGCTCATCGAGTTGTTCGTGATGGTCGATAAACTCTCAATAAAAAAATCTTTCTAATACAATAATCGCACGTGCTAGAGACATGCAATGAATTCTGAAGCTAAAGTATTCGGATTTATTTTAAATTACTTCTCTGCTCAAGTAACACATTTTTGCTTCAGTTATGCTGGATCTTGGAAATATTTTTTTTCTGTGTGCTGTAAAGGGGTTCTCCATCTTCAGGGTTCTCTTTGTTGTATCCGAAACATATTCCACGAATTTAGAAACGATGGAGAACAGCAGCTTGAAACGAGATGACGAGATACCATAAGCTGTTTAATCACTCCCTCGCAAACACTGGTCACAGCAGTTACTTCTTTCTTTAAACTTTTCGTCACATTCCACAGTTTTACATTTGCACCCTATATTCTATTATTGACTTACATGACCAATCATATTACCGAACTCCTAAAACTAATATCCAATAGTTGCTCCGTTGATTTCACCTTTCAAAAGGGTGAACTATGTAATCCTAGTAAATCTCCATTAACATCCGTTTTATCGTAAGAAGATTAAAACTCATTAAAAATGGTGATACTGCTTAGCTTCATTTGAGTGTTGCAATTGGTTTGGTTTGAGCTAAAGTGTTCGTGCTTAGACAGCTATCTTCTTTATTTGTGTATCAATCAGCATTATAGTGTCTTCATCATATCTACTAACAAGCTGCTTCGTTATTTCCCGGTAAGTTAGTTACCAATTGTTCTAAGATACCTATGTACAGCAAAGTGCCACATGGAGCGTGCCATAAAAACATTTTATAAAACATCTCGAAAGTTTGCTGTGGAATATACACACCTGTCTTTTCTACAAAACTGCCGTTCCTTGGGCGTCATCCCAAATTTCCTACGCCTGAGAACCGCTCCACGTTCACTATCAGATGCTAAGTTATTACAGGGAACTGAATCTAGGCGCTTAACTACAGAGATAAGAATAAAATACGGCCTGATTGATTCCCTTAACCGAAAAACATACAACGCGTATGGTTTCCTTGCTCACAACACCTCTTTAATTATTTTTGACAAATTAATGATAGTAAACTATGCCAAGATTACTCACGAGGTGGAAATGTACCAACAGAGACAAATACGTAAATTGAGGGTCTTCGTGCACGAGTCTACAACTAGAAAAAACTCCTTGACAAAATCTAATCTAATGACCTCAACGAATGCTTTTGTGAATTTGAGTGCAAGACAATTAACAGAGGACGAATGCAGGGCACTAAACCGAGGATTTAAGTTCTCGTTTCCGGTGCTCAAACCAAAGACCTTCAATTACATTACCCAACTTGAACAGGTCATAAAGTCATTGCCGATTCATGCTCAGGACCCACTTAGATATAAAATCTCTCGTACTATTGAAAAGGAATCCACTCAACCACTAACTGAAATTCAACATATATTAAAATATGAGCGTACTACTTTGTTATCTCTTTCCGGAGACACATCATTGGCAATTGTTCCTGCAGATAAATCGGACCAAATAGTTATACTTGATAACCCTACCTATATTAACAAGATGACCGAAGTTATAAATCAGATCCCACATACAGTATTATCTCGCAACCCTATCCCAGCTACTATTACTGCTCTTGCAAAACTTAAAAATAGTAATACACTATCCCCAGCCATTTCAAATAATATGCAACCTCCTTTTTGGTCCACGTACACCAGATTTGTTTGCCAAAATTAAACTTCATAAACCGGAACACTCCATCCGTCCTTTAGTATCAGGCTATACTAACCCCAACCGAAATCTGGAAAAATCCCTTGCCTCAGTCCTTTCCCCCTTAACCACATCTTCACCTTTCTCAATTAAGAGTTCTAAGTCCGCCCTGGAATGGATCCACTCCGCTACATCGGGTATTCCATTTAAAATGGCCAGTTTCGATGTAGTTTCCCTGTTTCCCATTGTCCCTGTGGATGTTGCCATTGACCTCATTACCCCACTACTTCCATCCTTAAACCTCTCTTCTACTGAATCCACTGCTATAGTTTCAGCCCTGAACCTTATCAAGAACCGGACTTATTTTAAATTTAATAACATCACCTACCGCCAGGATTTCGGTACCCCAATGGGGTCACCTCTTTCCCCATCCTGGCGGAAATAGTATTGCAACACGTCGAACATACCGTTTTTCATACTGGTACACTCCAACCATTACTCTATATACGATATGTCGATGATGTTTTAGTTTTTTGGCAATACCTCACTTAGTGAATTAAACACTTTTGCTGCCTCTTTATCAGCCGTCTTTCCCACTATTTCCTTCACCCAAGAGTTGGAAACCTCCAACTCCCTTCCGTTCTTAGATATTTTATTACGACGTACCCCATCTAATGACATTCAAACCTCCGTCTACCTAAAACCCACTTGTTCACCTACCCTCATTCCATATAATTCGTACACACCACCCCTATAAACATAGTTCTATTTCATCTTTAATCTGTAGGGCTTATAGTCATTCATCCACCAAAAGATCTTTAAAACTAGAATTACACAGGATTTTCAATCTAACAAAGGTTTCCG
Source organism: Macrothele yani (assembly GCA_039090855.1). NCBI lineage: Eukaryota > Metazoa > Arthropoda > Arachnida > Araneae > Macrothelidae > Macrothele > Macrothele yani. The sequence continues at coordinate 141,509,908 of CM076994.1, forward strand.
GTTATCCCGGATATCTATTTACAAAATTGTTACGCAGGTATCAACATCGGATCTCCACAACGTTACAACCAATACGTGATGAAGTAACCATAAAATACGTGGCATCCATCCCCTTCCATCCAACCATTGTACCGATCTTACAAAATTCATGCAAAAAATACGATTGTTCCTTTGGTATTTCTTCGGACAGTTTGTTCAATTTGACCAAATCAGACCGAGACCCGACATAAATCTTAGATAAATACGGCGTTTATTCGGTACCAACAGGGAAAGTGAATGAAACAGGGAAAGTGAATGAAATATCGCTACGATTCACCCACTATTACTATGTTCATACGGTAAAAAACCGTGTGCTCAAAATTATTTGTTCCTTCCTCTAATTTTTCATCTAATAAAATTTTTTAGAAAGCCGATTTTCCTAGAGACAAGTAAATTTATCAAAAATTTGTGACCTTGTTCAAATACATTCATCAAAAATATTCATCAAAAATACATTCATCAAAAATATTCATCAAAAATACATTCATAAATACATTCATTTTCGAATGTATTTATTCATCAAAAATACATTCATCAAATATATTTATTATATACTCATCAAAAATAAATATTTATTATAAATAAATAATACATATTTATAATACATAAATATATTAGTAATAAATAATATAATATATTATTATTATTATTATTATTATTATTATTATTATTATTATTATTATTATTATTATTATAACTTTTAATAATATTTATTTATAACATTTATCATAAATAAATATTATTATAATATATATTATAAATAAGATTATAATAAATATTATAAATAAGATTTATTTATAACATTTATCATAAATAAATAATATTCAAAACATTCATCAAAATACGTTTCAAAAGTACATTCATATTATTCATCAAAATACATTCACATTTATTCATCAAAATATTCATCAAAAATACATTCATAATACATTCATTTTTGATGAATGTATTTGAGACAAATACATTCATCAAAAATTTATGACCTTTATTCCTAGTTCTTGTTCCTTTTACTTGCAAGGCAACCACTAGAAGGCCGAAACTCAGTAGTTCATCGTAGAATGAGCTCGGCAAAGCACATACGGAATGAAATCCAAAAATATTTAGAGGCAGGAAGGGCGTTTGGAAAGTCACCCCTGTGACGATCTAAGGATATTGACACTAGACGGTCGCCCTAACTTAGGGCCACCAGCTCCATGGGGGATGAAGGTTCAGCATCGTAGGTCGATGCACCACGCATGCGTAGTGCGGTCTTCTAGCTCAAACTGATGTCCCGAAACCAGCACTTCTGACAACTCTATCACCGAGACCACATTCCAGGTATGCAGAATGTACTCTATGATGCATCATCCGTGGTTGACGAGAATCACATTCACTGAGAATTCTATCCGCGGCATGTTCAACAAATGATACAAAGAAATTTGAATTACAAGAGAAGACATAAAAATCACAGAGAGGTCACTTGCAAACATGATAGAGCAAATCAGGTATGTTGGGAAACTGCAGTGTCTGCTTTGAACTACCCTTACTGAATGAAAAAACGATGTATAAGAATAGGGGTACAAATGGTATGCAATCATTTCAGGATAGTTCTGACAATTTAAGTGGACTAAGTTTCGTAAAAGGGTGCCTAAGAATCATAGTCAGAAGTATCATCATACCACGGTGCTATCACGACCGGCTTGGAAGTTCTGTAGTTGGCCGGTGTGCTCCAATAGGTTTTCCTGTGTCCTCAAATGCAGGACTTGTCGTCGGAGTGACGCAGCAACTTAGACTCATGAAACTAACAAATTATATAATTATTTGTACGTGTATGTGCTCCTGAAATTAACTTTTAAGGTATGAAACTTCCAGTCTATGTGCACTTAATCCCGGTTTGTGATTCATGAAAGCCCCGGTGTTTTAAATCCTGATTCCAATTTATAATTCATTAACGTCTCAGCGTAAGTTGCTTCTGACACCAAACTAATAGTTTTAGTACCTATAATTGAAAACAGGATGGTGAATGAAAACAGTTTTCGTACCTATCATTGAAAACAGGATGGTGAATGAAAACAGTTTTCGTATCTGCCATTGAAAACAGGATGGTGAATAGTGAAAACAGGATAGAATGGTGTATGGTGAAAACAAGATTCACCATCATGTTTTCAATGATAGGTACGAAAACTGTTTTCATTCACCATCCTGTTTACACCATCCTGTTTACACCATCCTAACCATCCTGTTTCAATGATATGTACGAAAACTGTTTTCAACCTATATACTGTATACTTGTATGGACGGTCAAATTTTACCATATTAAGATGGGCGTATAGTAATGCCTAAAAGGTTTAATGTGTCTCAATGCTTTTAATAAAGTTTTAACTTTCAATGTAGTTTTAACTTAATTTATCGTGCAACTAGACTGAAGTCGTTTATACTAATATTTGCAGCACGAATTTTATTGATAGTGAAAGTGGTAGACTTATTTTAGCATATCAATTAGTTGTTATGCTAAAACAATGACGTACGTTTTTTTGTAAATGACAGTAAATTTTGATTTTTAAAACCTGATACACATTATTGCGCAATTACATTGTTCATTTAAGGTGATAAAATAACTGCCGTGTAAATATTTCCGTAAACAGTAGCATTGCAAATATTCTTGCTGCTAGTAAGGTCTCCTTTTGGAAAACTCAATTCTGATAATGTGAAACGTAACTGTTACAGTTGTTTACATTGGATGCTATTGCGATTACTTGATGTCATACGCAAAATTTAATTCAGATTTTGATTTGAAATATTTTTCTGAGGCGAAAAATAGTTGCTTAAAATTTTGTTACCATGACTGTTTGACGTCATGCCTTAGTATGACATCATACGTTATTTGTTGTTTTGGACCAGGAAGGCCTTAATCCCACGGATCTAATCATTGATGATTTGGACAAAAAGTTAAAGAAGTTGATACCGACAAATTGTGTGGAAAGTATACTGGCACCGAAGAATGTTGAAACCCCTATCCGTGAATAACCACATTCTAGAAAAAAACAGTATTTGATCCAGAGCAACACGAAATACTTTACACCAGTGTGGACGAACTTATTAACTCCGCATATAAAAAAATAGTTCTAACTTTCGAACGGAATTTTAAAATTCGTAGGTTCGAGAAGGAACGTCACCCCATAGATGATTTTTTTTTTGATTGGAATTTTAACGACCACCGTGAGCAACTCAATGGGCTATAAGCAGTCGCCCGTCCCTAATTTAGGGTCACTGGTTCCAGGGAAGGGAGAGAGCCAGTGCCGTAAGACAAACACAACATCCATGCCTCACCGGGATTCGAACCCGGACCCCTTACGGACGAATGATCAGAGGCCAGCGCCTTAGACCACTGCGCCACCGAGGCGGCCCACCCCATAGATAACCACTGATAATGGTGATGTTGTAATGTTGATTCAGGATATCAGCGTGAAGAACTGACCTTGCAATGGAACGCGCTCAATTATCAAGCAATTGAAAAACATAATGCAGTATAGAATGTCTGAAAGCAACCGGAAGCAGCAAGGGGGCGATCGTTTCTGCTTCTTCGATGTGATATGACGTGGACAGAAGATAGTGGACTTCCATTTCAAATGAAGCGTCTGCAGTTTCAAATAGCTTTTGCATTGGTGAATATATGTCAAGTACGTGGAGAGCTGAGTCCATCAATATGGATTTGTGAAGTCAGATGCTGACTGATAAACCACGGATAGCGCTGCGAATTGTTGGCACCGTAGCGTAAAGCGAACACACTCGGCTAGTTCTCGAGAGATCTGGGGCTCGAAGCCAGCGGTGTCAGATGTACAATATTTCTGTTGCTATTCGTTGTTTATAAAATAACGTGGACAGAGCGATGACATTTTAGCCTTAGGATTCCTGGTGATTATTTACAAAATTCAAGGCCGAACTGTTAACCGCGTGGGGATACTGCATGGGTTTCCAAAAATTACAGGGGAAAAGCAGGTCAGGGTATCGGATGCAATTCAGTGGCAGTGGAATGTTGAGTAATGGTCCGCAGCATGAAAGCGGCTTTTTTGGAGGAGCTCGTCACATCGTTTAGCGACTGTAACGAAATGAGTTTAAGATACTCACATTAGATTTATTCTAATGGATGTCTGACATCATTTAATGGATCAACTCAGGTGGAGAGCGATGGGAAGACTAGAGGCAGCCTGACATTTCGTCATCATGCCATGAACTCCCTCCTCAAGACCTGGAGGACTTTAGAACAAAGCTTTGCACCAACACTTGGCATAGCTACCTACTGAGCTCCTACACATAATCGTCAACATCGCTTAAAATACTTAAAATACTTCAATAGGGGTGACCACACCCTATTGAGGTATTTTGGCTATTTCATTTTGACACCTTTCTTTTTACTTGGTTCTGTATGTAGTAATTTCAGTCGGTTACAAAATGTTTAAGGGTCTTTCTCTAACGCAAGATATGATTCAGGTTTTCAAAAAATTTCATAACAATTCATCATGTATAGGATTGGAAAGAAAGTAATGTCTGCAAATGCAAGACCTTAATTGCTTTCCAATGTGCTAATTATCCTATATACAAGTACAAATCAGTACAAAATGTAGTCACCGTCGTTTGCCACGACTTACTCCCATCTTCTGGGCAGCAGTTGGACACCGTCTCTGAAGACTTGTGGCCGTTTGGGCGCAAAGCAGTTAGTAATTTTAAGTTCGACATCGTCCCGGTTGGTGAATCGCTGTTCGTCCAAGAACCGCTGTTCGTCCAGGAACTGCTGTGCGTCCAAGAACAGAAGTTCGTCCAGGAACCGCTGTGCGTCCAGGAACCGCTGGTCGTCCAGGAACCGCTGTGCGTCCAGGAACCGCAGTTCGTCCAGGAGCCGCTGTGCGTCCAGGGTAACCGCTGTTCGTCCGGGAACCGCTGTGCGTCCAGGAACCGCTATTCGTCCAGGAACCGCTGTGCGTCCAGGAAATGCTGCCACCACCGGAAAAGGAGGAAGTTGCCTGCGGCAATGTCCAAGGAACAGGCTGGGTGCGGGAGCACCTCGCATCCCAGGTCTTTGATTTTGTGGCAGGTCTTCCGTTCTGTGTGAGGCCTCGCTCTACACTTCTGCACGAGGGCTCCGTTCAGCACTGAACTCTCCGCAAGACATGGAGGGCTTTAGGTCGTTTCGATGTGAACAATCCATGTTGATCGTTGAGTTGACAGTATACACATCGGCGTTGATAGTGGTGTTGTCCGGCAGCAGCTCAAAAAAAGCACTCCGGTCGGCATGAGCTTCTGTATTGGGTCCAACTACTGTTTCCGGGCGCTCACATTGTCCTAAATGAGCCATTTCTCGTCACTTTTCACAATGTTGTCCAGGAATGGTTCAACTCGGTCACGTGACAGCAGGAAAACTCATGCAATTTTCTTTTCTACTCAACTGTGAATTGATGGTATATTCAAACTTCACTTTCCCAAGTTGACGCAGGTGCATGATAATATTCGTGTGAGTAGTCCCCAGCTGTTCGGCCAACTCCCCGTGATTACACGTGGGTCGGTCTCCACTACGGTCTTCAGCATGTCCATATCCACTGTTGCTGGTCTTCCGGCTTTGGAACGGTATGACAGGTCAAAATTTCCCTCTCGAAGCTGTTCGAACCAACGATAACACTGGCGACGTGATATGACACTGGAGCACACACTGGTAATGTTTCTTTCATCACTTGCTGGGGTGCTACCATTATGAAACTCGCACAGCATGCAAGGGTGGATGTGTTCCTTGTCCACTTCCATGTTGGCTGACGCTTGCAGTATTTGCCTTCTGACGGCTAACTGCCACTGACTTAAACCACCTTCCTGCTGGTGTCATGCCGGCGTGCTGCGTAATCTTAGTGGCTAATCTGAGCAGTCGGCGGGCCTTTGACTTCGATACCTCGTCATTGGACGTTACTTTCTTTCCAACCCGACCTTTTTTTTTATTACTGTTAAGAGTTTTGTGTTTTTTCCTTTATTTATGAAAACCAGCCTAGTAGAAAGTCAAGTATCATATTTAAACAAGGTAACTCTTTGTACCTATGCCACGATACCAATATAAGGCAAACATGTTCTACCAAGCGGCAATTATATACACTATAATGACAATAGTCACCGGACACCTAATTGAGAAACACAACACAGCATTTATTGACATACATTAGTACGGTGTCGATCCACTTTTGGCCTTAATGCATGTACTGACCCTTCGAGACATGTTTTCGACAAGGATTTGGAACACAGCGATAGGTATACGCTTCCATTCAGACGTAATGCTGTTGGTAACTGTTGCTTAGTAGTACGCCTTGGTTCAAAACTTCTTATGGGGCTCTCTAATTCATTCCATAGGTACTCTATGGGATTGAGATCAGGGCTCTGTGTCGGCCAGTCCTCACACGATAGGCAATTATCGTCAAATCAGGCCGTAACCATCCTTGCTTTATGGCTCGGTGCATTACCTTGCTGGTACCAACAAGAATCGGTTAAATAATATTGACACAAAGTTGGAAGGTCATATTTGTCAAGAATATCGAGGTAGACGTTCTGGTTAACAGGTTTGTCCACGATATCCAATGGGGCAGGGTCATACCACGAAAAACCCTCCCACACTAGTACACTGCTAGTTCCAAACTTGACCGTAGGAACAGTACCCTGTGGTAAATAGCGTTTCCCCGGTTACCACTATACCTACACACGGCCATCAGACTGATGGATCGTGTATCTAGATTCATCAGTCCATAGGACCCGTTTTCATTGATTTACGATTCACGATACATGTTCTTTACACCATGCTAAACGACGAGTAGCATTAAGAGTGGAGATGAAGCGTTTATAAGCAGTCGCACGACCACCATAACCCATGAAATGTTTTCTACGAATGGTGCGTGTACATACGGAGGTTCAAGCATTTTTACTCATCTGTACACTGAGATCTTGTGCAATACTCTGTCAATTTGCTGTAACGACTCTCCTGAGGTTTCGACGTCCTCTAACACTGATTTTGTTTGGTCTGCCGGTACGTTTTGCTGCTTCAGGCACGACTTGTGCCTTCTACTTATTCAGTACATCCAAAGCAGTTGACTTGGGTATGTTTAAATGCCTCTCGGTTTCTCTTATGGACAACCACCTAATATAGCATTCAACAATATTTCCTTTCTCAAAGCCAGTTCTCTCCAGCCTCGACATTTTCACTCAACCTCACAATGCGATATGATCGAGGTCAGTTGCAAACTTGTTTTGTACCGTTTGCAGCTGTACCGCGCATCTAAACAACGCAGCGGATCCGTTCATTTGCTGTTGAAGAGTGTCCAGTGGCCTTGTCAATATAATATATATATCTTTAAAATTGTGATCCGTTGCATTTGATGAATTAATGAAATTTAGACATAAGTTTTGTACAAAAACTAGGATACTTCATTCCTGAGTACGGAACTGAAGCTTTTCTATTGATCTTGCCAGCAACAATATTTTCAACAAACTAGAGGTGCAGATCTCACGAGCCGCCCCGGAAGCGCAGTGGTCTAAGCTATGACTTTTGAATAGTCGTACGAGATGGGTCTAGGTTCGAATGCCGGTGAGGCATAGATGTTTTATTTGTCTTACGGCTTTGGCTCTCTCCCTTCCTGGAACCAGTCGTCCTAAATTAAAGACGGGCCACGGCTTGTTGCTCACTGTGAAAAAGAAAATAAAACTCACGAGTAATTGGCATTTGTAAGGAAAATCACTACAGCTTTCCTACTTTTTAGGATACTGAGATTATTTATACATAAAGGCAGCTTCAATTATTGAAAATTGTTTAATAACCTATTAGTATGCAACATATTCTCTAGCGCTATATTTGACGATGAACTGCTGAGTCTGTTCCTTAGCGACGAAAAAGTGTAAATTTAGTTATTGCACCCAAATACAAATGAGTAACGAATTCAACATTTGAAGCTTATCCTTTAGGTACAAGAAATTGAACTGACTTCTAATATACGTGCAGAATTTCTATACTGGACGCTAGTAGACATACGTAGAGACCCATCATGATAAAACGATCGCTGAATGAAAATGGCCTCCAAGATTCACAATAGGCTGTGATTTTTGTTTCGTAACAGGCTCTGAAATCGGAAAGAAGTAATTTTCTGCAAAACGTTCACTTCTCTTCTGAATTCGTTTTTAGAAAATCATCTTTAACGAAAAAGCAGAACACAGCAAGAGGCAAGGGCAGCATTTCGAAATCCATTGCTCTCACAAGAAATGTCCGATTCCTTTTTCCGTGCGAAAAGAAGTCAAATAGTGTGTAAGGTGCTAAGGTATCAAATCATATTGCCAGGAAAAACAGGAATTGTTTTGCATCTGGATAATTCATTCTTATTTCTGCTTCATAGGGATGAATGCAGTTCATTTAAGAGCCCAGCTTAAAGTATGGGGTTCTTCCGAATTGGGTAATGACCGAATCATGCCCGTCCGTATTTGATATACACTACATTGACAAAAGTCATCGGACGCCCCTTCAACAGCAAAAGAACGGTTCCACTGCGTTGTTAAGATGTGCGGTACACCTGCAAACGGTATTAAAACAAGCCTGCAGCTGACCGCGGTCATACCGCACTGTGAAGTCGAGTGAAAATGTCCCGGCGGGATAGAACTGACTGTGAGAAAGGAGAGATTGTTAGGTGTTATATTAGTGGGTTGTCCATAAGAGAACCCGAGAGGCATTTAAACATACCGAAGTCAACTGTTTTGAATGTACTGAATAAGTGGAAGACATCACATGGCGTGCCTGAAGCAGCAAAACGTACCGGGAAAACAAAGAAAATCAGTGTTAGAGGACGTCGAAGCCTCAGGAAAGTCGTTACAGATAATCGACGGAGTACTGCACAAGACCTTAGTGTACAGGGGAGTAAAAATGCTAGAACCTCGGTATGGACACGTACCTTTTGTAGAGAACTTCATTCCATGGGTTACTGTGGTCGTGAGGCTGCTCAGAAGCCTTTGATCTCCACTCGGAATGCTACTCGTCGTTTAGCATGCTGTAAAGAACATTTATCGTGGACCGTAGATCAATGGAAACAGGTCCTATTGACTGATGAATCCAGATACACGATAATCCATCAGTCCGATGGCCGTGTGTGGGTATGGCGGAAGTCGAGGGAATGCTATTTACTACAGTGTACTGCTTCTACGGTCACGTTTAGAGCAGGCAATGTACTCGTGTCGAGATGTTTTTGTAGTATGGTCCAGTCCCATTGTTTATCGTGGGCAAACCTGTTAACCAGCACGTCTACCTCGACATTCTGGACAATTATGCCCTGCCAACTATGTGGCAATACTATGGAACCAAACCTTGTTGGTACCAGTAGGATAATGCACCGAGCCATACAGCCAGGACGGTTATGGCGTGGTTTGACGATAACTACGTATCGTTTGTGGACTGGCCGGTACAGAGCCCTGATCTTAATGCCATAGAGCACCTATGGGATGAATTAGAGCGCCGCATAAGAAGTTTGGGAACAAGACCAACTACTAAGCAACAGTTAGCGGCAGCATTATGTTCTGAATGGAAGCGCATACCGATAACTGTGTTCCAAAACCTTGTCGAAAGCATGTCTCGAAGGGTCAGCGCATGCATTAAGGCCAAAGGTGGACCGATACCGTTCTAATGTATGCCAATAAAAGCTATGTTGTGTTTCTCTTCTCGGTGTCCAGTGACCTTTGTCCATATAGTGTATCTTTGATGCATGGTATTAATCATGGGATGAATTAAGTTTTTTGGTAATGTTATACATAAAGTAATTTAGAACGTACACCGGTTTACCGTTTCTATCGTTCACCGTCCAAAAATCTGCATAATGATCCAATTTGTTTTGTTGCTTCCTTAGTATTAGGTGGAGATTAGTACTTTATGTCGAGTTCTTATTCAGCTGTCCAAAAGCAATTGCTTTTTCATGTCATCCACTCTGTTGCTTATATAAAATGAAGAATCAGCCTTCCTGGTGGCGCAGTTTTCTATGCCCTAGCTTATGACCATTCGTCCGAGAAGGTTCGGGGTTCACATTGCCGTGAGGCATGGATGTTGTGTTTTGTACGACGACACTGGCTCTCTTTCGCTCTTCCCTGGAGCCAGTGGCCCTAAATAAGGGACGGATACTTCTTACAGCCCACTGAGCTGCTCACGGTGGTCGTTAAATCTTCGATCAGAAAGAAGGAAAGAAAAAACAACAACAGCACAATCTTTGTTTGTTTTTCATTGATTTCAATATTTATGCGGTTCATTATGACATCAAATCAGATATATATATATATATAGGTGCAATTAAAAAGTAATGGCAGCAAAAGAAAACAGGGAAAAGAACTCATAGAGACCTGACGTGCCCTGAATCTTGAATTTATTATTTTCCGTTTTTAAGGAAGACTAAGTCTTATTGACTAATGTTAGCTGATGATCGAAATGTTGCACACAGTGCAATTGTGTAAATTTTAAGAAAAATAAGAAAAGAAAAGAAAAGGATCAAAAATTAGATTCGTCTTACAATGCATATGGTGATATACAATAACAAACTTATATCATTTCATTGGGGCTTAAAATCAGAAATATTAGAAAACTATCTGTTGGGTGTCTTCTGGAATAGCATCAGCTTTATTTGTAGCAGAACTTAATTCTCCTTCTGTTACAAAGTTACCAAATATTCTACATCAAAGTGAAATTTGAGTGTGTGGCAAGAAAGAAACAGGAAAAATGGGTATTAATTCATCGTATGAAATAATAGCAGAATCTTTCAACGGTAGGAGCTCTCAGCCTGTCTTAAAGATATTCTTAGAAATATCTATCATGTTAGTGTAGTTATTCTTCTCTGACGACTTTTGCATGAAATAGGCAGTTAATTGTGAAGGCAACACTGGCGGACACACTGCATTCACATTTAAAACCACAATCGCTTAGGACATTTAACACCTCTGCAGTTTAGGCCTTATGAAACCACAATCACATCACGTGGAGGTGAAGTGTTAAAGGTCAGCTAACAAAGAGTTTAACCTACAGTGGAATACGCCTAATGGTGCTTGCTTCGCAATGTAGTTACTCGAAATTATTAAAGAAGAACGCCAAACCGTGATGAAGACGTTGTAAAGTACCAGGAGATGTGACGTACCTGCCAGAAGGACGTACATGACATAAAGGCAGATAGCAATCAGAATAAAAGGTCCGCGTAGCTTAATTGGTAGAGCAACTTATTCCGGAATAAGTGGCCTCGGGTTCGAAACCCCGCGGCGCGGATAAAAATGACGGAGAAATTCACTTCGTTATAATGGCGCCCGAACTACCCGGATGACCCGGCCGTTCAAAATCTCGCATTGGTGTGATGTTATTTCCACACCGCGAGATAGGAAAAATCAGAGAATCCCTTCTCCAGTGCTTCGAAAAATACATGTGTGTGACGTTGCATTCCACACATCAGATTGACTGGGAGTTCTCAAGTACACGTTCTACAGTGGTTGTCTGCCTGCAGCGATTCATTGTCACGGCTGATCCGTGGGCCATGCCCCCGGCCCTCTTTCGGGGGGGGATATGTGACGTACCTGCCAGCAGGACGCACATGACATAAAGGCAGATAGGAATCAGAATACATGTCCGCGTAGCTTAATTGGTAGAGCAACTTATTCCGGAATGAGTGGACCCGGATTCGAACCCCGGCACGGATAAAAATGACGGAGAAATTCACTTCGTTATAATGGCGCCCGAACTATCCGGATGACCCGACCGTTCAAAATCTCGCATTGGTGTGATGTTATTTCCACACCGCGAGATAGGAAAAATAAGAGAATCCTTTCTCCAGCACTTCGAAAAAAAAAAAAAAATAAGGGGGAGATGATGTAACGTACCAGGAGATGTGACGTACCTGCCAGAAGGACGCACACGACATAAAGGCAGATAGGAATCAGAATAAAATGTCCGCGTAGCTCAACTGGTAGAGTGACTTATTCCGGAATGAGGGGATCCGGGTTCGAGCCCCGGCGCGGATAAAAATGACGGAGAAATTTACTTCGTTATAATGACGCCCAAACTATCCGGATGACCCGACCGTTCACAATCTCGCAATGGTGTGATGTTATTTCCACACCGCGAGATAGGAAAAAATAAGAGCAGCACTTCGAAAAAAAAAAAAATAAGGGGGAGATGATGTAAAGTACCAGGAGATGTGACGTACCTGCCAGAAGGACGTACATGACATAAAGGCAGATAGGAATCAGAACAAATGTCCGCGTAGCTCAATTGGTAGAGCAACTTGTTCCGGAATAAGCGGCCTCGGGTTCGAATCCCGGCGTAGACCGAAATGACGGAGAAATTCACTTCGTTATAACGTTTATACTTACTCTTCAGTTTAACTGTTGAAATGCTGTCAACAAAAAACATAAATAAAAGGCCCCAAGTTCTTTTAAACACGAATCAACTTTACGAAGATCGTAAATCTGTATACGAGAGAGCTGTAACTGACCCGAAATGGCCACAACGGTGGCACAGTGGTCTGCGGTCCGGCTGTACAAATAAATGGAACCCCCTTTTTTTTACGAGAATAGGTTTTCAGATAAAAATTACTCTGAAGTAAATATAATGATTATTATTCATAAGTATCGAAACAAATATTCGCTCATTCCAAAAAGTACAGACCTAGAGATTACGACAAAGTGGCATATTTCTGGAATTTTCCTGCTGGAAATGTTACCGTGTCCCAGTGGACACGGTAACATTTCCAGCAGGAAATGCGCCGATGTTTTCGATTTATTGGGCAAATGCGCAGATGCATTTCCATTTATTTGTATTTTTGAAGTGGTACGCCATATTGCAAACCAAGTAACACGCTTCGTTGGAACAATGGCTGGAGACCATTCTTCTGAGATGGGTCCGGGTTCGAACCCCGTGCGGCATGGATGTTGTATTTGTCTTACGGCAATGGCTCTCTCCCTTACCTGGAACAAGTGGCCCTAAATTAGGAAAGGGCGATTTCTTACAGCTAATTGAGTTGCTCACGGTGGTCGTTAAACCTTCAATAAAACAAAAACGAAAAAAAAAACCCCTTCAACCAGAAAAAAAAGGGTGTAGTGTTTGTCCTAACGGCACCGGTTCTCTTCTTTTCCTGGAACCATTAGCCCTTAAATTAAAGACGGAGAACTTCGCGAAGCCCTTAAAATTGCTCACGGTGGTTGTTAACATCGCTTCCCCATAAAAAAAAAAAGAGTCACTGAAATTATAGTGTCATTGACAGATTGGGGTTTTAATGCAAGAGTTCTGCATCAAGTGTCAGTAACTTAAATATCGTCTTGCTCACTTTTAATCGCTATTAGAAAATCTCATGTTAAACGATGGGTTCCTAAATTACTATTCTAATAAATATGCGTGCTCCAAATTATTCAGTGAGAAGACACTAATATCGGGTGTCCGAAAAGGTATACCAGATGGCAGCTGGTGTGCATTTTGTTTTCCACCAAGATGGCACGATGGTGAGGAATAAATATGCAACGTATTTATATTTCGTTTAACATTTTGGTTCCCCAAACCCTAGCTGACTTACTCAAGTGATTATATCATTATTCTGATGTTAAACTAACACCTGAGAAATTAAAACAAACTTTCGCAGCCAAAAGTGAGATCAGCTGTGTCTCAGGTGTCTTAATTATTTGTTGGTGGGAAACTAGATGGGCCACTATTTGTAATCCTTTTATCTGTAGGAAAAGAATCAAAGGTAGCAGGACAAAATTGTAGAAATTCATATTTTAGTTTGGATGTTACAAGTTTGGATGGGCGCTCATATGGGAGGGCAAAGAGAGCACTTGCCCTCCCCTGAAAATCTGACTTTACTGTTTCAGTGTTTGGCAGGTACTACAAAGCTTTTCGTGATAACATTAATTCTTATTGCTAATTTCTATTTTAGTGTATATGTGTGCAGTAAAAACTTTGGGAGTTTACTGTGGGAAAAGTAGAAAGTTACAGTATAGAACAATAATATTTAATTTTTGCATTCAATGTTACATTAGAGCTTACAAAGGTACAGTTAGAAAAGCAGCAAAGGTAGAGAATGAAAACAATAGTATCATCTTCTACACCCGCCATTTATTACTGGACAAAGTTCTACTGAAATTTCTTCCAGAACTTTGTGTTAAAGGTAATTTTTTTCTTTCTTGTTGACTGATTAAATGATCACTGGGATTTTGTGTTGAGTAAGGCGCAAGGCAAAAAAAAAAAAAAAAAAAAAAAAAATCAATTTTTTATTGTCTCAGTAAGCTGCAAAATTTCATTTATCCTTCACCTCTATGGAATTGTTGGGGCTTTAGAGTTTCAATTTAATGTAGGTGTTGTGGCTCGCAAAAACGGGTTCATAACAGGAATATTAATTGTGGACATCTGCATATGGAGATTTTTTTCTATGATTGGAAAAGTAAAATTTGGATAGGCGTGATCCAAAAAATACCTGAAAAAAAAATAGTTAAGCAGCAACGAAATGTTAGGGGTCAAGTATATATCACTGCATGTAAAGAAGAGATGAAATAGAAATAACTGGAATTCTCAACTCACTTCTTTAAATCAGATATTTGGTTTCATTTGCTTATGAAACTGGTAAAGGTAGTAAGCAAATTGCGTAGCTATATCTAGATACACTCTTCTTTAGTGTTTCTTATGAATTGAATATGATCAAAATACTGATTTCTGAACTTCATTAACAGAAAATTCTTTCTATTTTTTTCTTATTGTTTTGTTGAAGCTCTGCATTAACAAACTACATTTGATGATGAAAAACAGGTTTTCAATGCAGTAGAGGGCAACAGATGGCAGCATGTGCAACTTGCAAGTTATCCAACGTAATTTCCATTTAGAATTATTGCTGGGAAAACTGAGAAACATTTGGAGGAGCTTCACTTTCTAACATTTCAAACATCGAGGAAAAATACAGGTACACAAATAATGACAAGGTCATTCGAATATAGAAACAGATCAGCATTTCCTAGGACTTAGAAATTCAAATACATATGGTAAGGTTGGATACTAGACTTCTGAGAAATTCTGAGCATTGTGCTGTCACAACGGGTTTCCTCACATCTTAAGGAGAAATGCTAATGAAGTTCATCGGATTTTCTTTGATGAAGAACAGAATGTTTTTTCTTAAATTGAAATCATTAACAAATGAAATTATGAAAACATTCAGTAAATGGAGATTTAGCGATTTAATACTTTAAAGTGAACATAGTAGTTTGTGGTGGTTTTCAAATGATGAGCATAATTTTAAAACCAGAGAAACATACGGGACGAAAGTTATCTTTGCAAAATATTGGTAACACTAAGGAAAAAATATGGACGTAAAAGTAAAAGCAAAAATAGAAATAATTTATATGTTCTGTTAGAATATACAGCCAAATTTAAAAAAACCAGCAACCAAAAATAAAATAAAATGAAACTTTTTAGTGTTTCTGTATGAGTGCTTTTAATTTTGAGGTCCAGGTCAAAATTTATTGTGCGTATGAAATATTTACCATATAATGATATTGAGATTCGTTTTTATAAGATGCACTGGAGTAGTGTTCAGCATGGTAAATATCACAGCTTTCATTAAACGCTTTTTGTTGTGTGGCGCAATGTTTCACGAAATTTTCAATATCTTAGCATTCTACTGAATGTTTCGATGATACTTCAGCGTGTAACACTTTAACACTTTCTGTTACATGTAAAACGATTTTAAAAAAATAATATTGCTGTGTGTGTTAGCATTTAAACCCATAGTATTTTTAAACCTTGAGAAAAAAAGAAAGCATAGATGCCACATTCTTTTCCATGGCTTTGTTTATGACTGACGCTATTAAAGAAAATACGTGCACTTTTGCTTTTTGCATTTTCTTACTCAGAAAACTAGAACTAGGAATTATTTCGCAGTTCTGTTGAGAATTATGCAAGGCAAAATTTCATAGGTTGTACACTACATATGAAATTCATATACTGAAATTCATCACGTGCATAGAAAACTTGCCATGATATTTTTTTTTAGTTTGGGGTACGACCACCGTGAGCAACTCAATGGGCTATAAGCAGTCGTTCGCCTCTAATTTAGGTCCACAAGTTCCAGGGAAGGGAGAGAGCCACTGCGGAAACACATCCATGCCTCACCACGATTTTTTTTTTTTTTTTTTTTTTTTTTTTGAGGTTTAACGACCACCGTGAGCAACTCAATGGGCTATAAGCAGTCGCCCGTCCCTAATTTAGGGTCACTGGTTCCAGGGAAGGGAGAGAGCCAGTGCCGTAAGACAAACACAACACCCATGCCTGACCGGGTTTCGAACCCGGACCCCTTACGGACGAATGATGAGAGGCCAACGCCTTAGACCACTGCGCCACCGGGGCGGCCACCACGATTGGAACCCGGCCCATCTCGGACGAATGTTTTGTATGTTTGGGAGTATTACGACCACCGTGAGTAACTCAATGATCTATAAGCAGTCGACTGTCTCTAATTTAGGTCCACTGGTTCCACGGAAGGGAGATAGCCAGGGCGGAAACACATCCATGCCTCACCACGATGCGAACCCGGACCCATCTCGGACGAATGGTTCGTTTGTTTGGGAGTATAACGACCAGTCTGAGCAACTCAGTGGGCTATAAACAGTCGCCCGTCCCGGATTTAGGGGCACTGGTTCCAGGGCAGGGAAAGAGCCAGTGCCGTACGACAAAAACAACACCCATGTCTCATTGGGATTCGAGCCCGGACTCAACTCGGACAAATGGTCAGAGACCACCGCTTAGGCCACTGCGCCACCGGGGCGGCAACGTATGGTCACAAGCAACTGCGCCACGAAGGATGGGGAGGGGGGGGGGGTGTTGCTTGCCTTTTCTTTTCACTATGATGAAGCATTTAAAAACATTTCGAAACCATCGGCCCATTTGGCCACTGGGACACGAGGTCATATTCAGCAGGACAACTCCAGAAATATGCCACGTTTACGCAATCTTTAAGTCTGGAGGGGTTTTTTTGTTTGTTTTTTATTGGAGGTTTAACGACCACCGAGACCCACTTAATGGGCTATAAGCCACTGACTCCACGGAAGGGAGACAGCCAGTGCCGTAAGACAAACACAACATCCATGCCTCACCAGGATTCAAACCCGGACCCTTCTCGAATGAATGGTCATACACCAGCGCTTAGACCACTGCGCCACCGGGGCGGCCTATAATTTTTGGAATGAACGACTAATTATTTTGTTACTTATGAATAATAATCGTTATCTTCATTTCAGAGTGATTTCTACCTCGAAAGATATTCCCATAAAAAAAAAAAAAGGCGTTTCCATCTATTTGTACCTATACTGGGTGTTTCCGCTAAAATAACAAAACAAAATTGTATCTACTTCTCTGAGAAAAGATTCGCTGGAAGAAACATACATTTTTAAATTAAGGAAGCAAACGCTAGCTACAATCAATATAGGTCGTTGGACATGGGGCCGAAGTCCACTGATATGCGCTATCATACCTTTGTAATCTTAAAGGAGACACTAGTTCATTATGATAACACATCATCCCACCTAATAAAGCGATTCCCCCCAAGATATAAGGGTCGCCCAAATGAAACTGAGACTAACGGTTTTTTGTCGTAATAGTTTATAGGTTGGATGATGTCAACATACAGGAACTAAAAGTAGTCGGTTAGATGTTATTTTTATTTTTTATTGATTGGATTTTTAACGACCACCGTGAGCAACTCAATGGACTATAAGCAGTCGCCCGTCCCTAATTTAGGGTCACTGGGTCCAGGGAAGGGAGAGAGCCAGTGCCGTAAGACGAACACAACATCCATGCCTCACCGGGATTCGAACTCGGACCCCTTTCGGACGAATGATCAGAGGCCATCGCTTAGACCACTGCGCCATCGGGGCGGCGTCGGTTGGATGATGTCAACATACAGGAACACATATTCGCCTTATCGATTGAAGCAAGTGTCCCAGCGTGGCACGAGATTGTGGATACCCTGAGCGAAGAACGTACGCGGTTGGCTGCTGAACCAGTCTTCAACGGTGTCCCGGACCTCTGCGTCGTTAGCGAACCGGCTGCTCTTGAGAGCTTTTTCCAGTGGCCCGAAGATGTGGTAGTCGTGGGGATACAGATTGTGGCTGTAAGGGAGGTTGTCGACGATTTCCCAGCGGAAGCGGAGCAGCAAATCTTGGCACACTGTCGCGACATGAAGGCGTGCGTTGTCGTTCTTCAGAATAATCCCATTTGACAACATACCGGGTCGCTTACTCTTAACTGGCCGTTTTGAGGTTGCATTCCGTATATACTGGGTCGCTTACTCTGAGCTGGCCGTTTTGAGGTACGTATTGCAAAATGTGGTTGCCTTGACCGCACTGCCTACGTCCAGCCAATCTAGCAGCAATGGGCCATTCTCATCGAAGAAAACCGTGATCATCACGTTTCCAGCTCTTAAGGAGGACTGGGTTTTTCTGAGGTGCGGAGAGTTTGGATGTCGCCATTCCAAACTCATCCATTTTGTTGACGGATCGAAGTGGTGGCACCAAGTTTCATCTGCGGACACAATCTTAAAAAGAAAATATCCCTCTTCTACGTGGTAACGATGCAGATGCTCGAGGCAAGCACCTATTGCCGCCCCGATGGCGCAGTGGTCTAAGCGATGGCCTCTGATCATTCGTCTGAAAGGGGTCCGGGTTAGAGTCCCGGTGAGGCATGGATGTTGTGTTTGTCTTACGGCACTGGCTCTCTCCCTTCCCTGGAACCAGTGACCCTAAATTAGGGACGGGCGACTCCTTATAGTCCATTGAGTTGCTCACGGTGGTCGTTAAACCTTAAATTAAAAAAAAAAAAAGCACCAATTCGCCGAGTTTTCTGCTCCGCCTGGAGATGCTAGGGGGCCATTGTGCTCAAACTTTGCTGTATTCCAATCGACGATGGAGAATGCTGTAAACTGTTCCCTTTTTCACGGACAATGTTGCCACAAACTCTCAGTGGGGATTATGTGATTCTCCTTCACAAGATTGTCCGCGGCAGCAATTCATTCTATGATGATGTCCACGTGTGCTTGCCCAGGTCTCGGGCATATCATCTGTGCTCACACGCCCTTTATGAAATTCACTGCGCCAGAGGAACACTATACACCGTGGCTTACACTCATTCCCGTAAACATCCTTCATAGGACGATAAATATCGGCTCCACTAACACTTTCTACCGTCAAAAAATTCATAACTGCCCGCTGGGACTGTTAAGACGAATTCATGTCACGACCCTACGTAGTCAACTTGCCTCCGTACGTGCAAACAGCACACTGACATGTACCGCCGATAACAACGTGCTCCCCGACGGCGCAAGTACATGGCTCTGTGTAATAATACAACGACGGTATTTCACAAGTCTCACTTTCATTTGGGCTACCCTTATATATTCCAAAATTTGTAAGTTATCTTAAAAGAAACAACTATTACCAGTACTCCTTCATGGGTGAAAATAAAGGGTAGACTTAAAAAAGGGGAATGTGATCAGAGACGAAATAAATATAAAAAATAATTGCATAGGAAATTGCTGGTGAGCACGTTCACATTTTTACTTTCAGAATCATCTTTATTGTGATTTAGTTCGAAATGGGGTCTTCAAGAGACTCATGTTTTATTTGTGTTTATTTAGTGAAAACAAGATTTTTCAAAATAATTTTTTCCTGGTATACTACCTCTTTTGGGAGTGGTCCGATGCTACATTATGACGCTATAACAATGAGCGGATTTTTAAAAATCCTTCACGGTTAATATTGTAAAAAATTGTGCATCACTGCACTGTTCTTAAAAAGCCTATTCAATCAGTTCTATTTAATCCAAGATCTAACATAATTTTTTTATTTAGACATTTTTTTTATTGTAGGTTTAACGACCACTGTGAGCAACTCAATGGGCTACAGTATAAGCAGTCGCCGGTCCCCAATTTAGGGTCACTGGTTCCAGGGAAGGGAGATAGCCAGTGCCGTAAGACAAACACAACATCCATGCCTCACCGGGACTCTAACCCGGACCCCTTTCAGACGAATGATCAGAGGCCATCGCTTAGACCACTGTGCCACCGGGGGCGGCGGTACGTGAATTTACATAGTGAACAGCAAGATTGAAACTTAAATGATATAACTACACTAGTGATCCAAAATTTCTTGGTGTAGAATAGAAATAAAAGTTTCCAAGCTTTCGCACATCAACCAGATGTCTTTTTAAAGGAAGGTAGACAGCTAACTGCAAACTGAATAATAGAACGGTACAAAAAGGCTGAGGTTCACAAGTCTACTATAAAACCACATCCGTGCCTAACCTGATGCTCCGAAACTCATTCTGCCCCGCTGACTACAAGGCAGCTTTATTCCGTTCTCGAATCCGAAGAGCCATTGCGGTATCCTCAGATGTTCCTCCTAGGCAATGCGAGTTGAAAAACGTTAGCATGCTGGCCACTGAGGCAGGATACACCCCGAATCTGGTACATCGCTACATCGAGAAAACCCGAAGCAGTCGTACTAATCTTTCTATGCCGCAGCTACGCTACTTGGGATCAATTCCCTACATACCAAATGTTTTTTTTTTTTGATTGGAGGTTTAACGACCACCGTGAGCAACTTAATGGGCTTTAAGCAGTCGCCGTCCCTAATTTAGGGTCACTGGTTCCAGCGAAGGGAGAGAGCCAGTGCCGTAAGACAAACACAACATCCATGCCTCAGCGGGATTCGAACCCAAACCCCGTTTGGACGAATGATCAGAGGCCATCGCTTAGACCACTGCGCCACCGGGGCGGCTACCAAATGTTTCCTATCAGCACAAGAACGCGCTTAAGAAAATGAACCTCGGTGTTGCATCCGATCTCCTACATCTTTATATATCATGGTTAAAGTTATGCCATTCCTCTACTATATCCGGACGGATCAGCGAGATATTACATTGGAATGACTTAACGTTCATTTAGAATTAGAGTTAACGAACATAAAAGGGTCATAAAGAACGGCAAAGTAACCACGGCCCTATCCAGAGAAGTCAAGTTCAAGTCCGCTGCTCCTATGTGGGATGACGTAAAGATAGTAGCTTCCTACTCCACCCCAAAATCTACTGCCATTCGCGAAACTTTGGAGATCACAATTAACAGCGAGTCGTGCACTAATAGCGTTTCACTGGAGTTGCCGCGAGTTTGGAACCAGTTTTTCAAATAGTGACTGCCTCTTGGTTTTACTTCCATGATTCCGCGTGCTAAACGAGCATAACGCCTCGTTTCCTTGAATAACTGATTACGTTGGGAAGGACCGACACAAGTCTTGTACATCGGCCAGTAGGATTTGAAGCCATTCCTCTTGCAAAAAGTGGCTAGTTCATGACGTGATGCCGGTGGAGGAAAACATTTACTGACTCGCACCTCTAGAACACTCCATGGTGGCTCAATAATGTTGAAGTCGGGTGACTGTGCAGGACATGACAGATGTTCAACCTCACTTTCATCCTTTGTAAAACCATTCTTCCACCGGTTTGGCTCTATGTATCGGCGCTTTATCATCCTGATACACGGTACTACCGTCAGGATACAATGTTTGAACTATTGGGTTCACCTGGTCCTCTAGAACTGTCCGATAATCATTAAAAGTGATGTGCCCCTCAAGAACAATAAGCGAGGAGAAAACACTGCCACGATATTGCGGCCCAGACCATCAGCGATCCACCTCCGTGCTGCACATTGGGCAAGGAACATTCCGGGTGGTAAGGCTGGGGGGATGTACGATCCACGTGGCGGGCTACACGGTGAGCCGACTGCCCTGCGGTTTTGAGCCCGATGATCAGGCCTATCTCAAAATCCATAAGTTGCGTAAATCGACATCTCTGGCGTTTACCTGGCATTATTGTCACTCTGTACCCTTGCTTGCATCGGCCGGTGCTTTTCACTCTCATGGGGCATCGACTACGTGCCAGTTTATAAGGCTGCTGGTTCGCGCTTGCAGCGCCACCGCAGGGTGTGCGATCATGCGCACTCTCCAAACGTGGATCATTTGCATACCAGCACACACTCTAGTTATTTGCAAAGTTTCGCGGTTGTAGCATGGTATCTTTTAGGTGCGTAAATTTCGTTGTCAGTGAGTGTGTGCGTGTGTGACACTCACCCAACTGACGACCACAACCTTTCTGCTTAATATTTCTTTTTGGTGTGACGTCCATACAATGATTCTGTTTTCCAGTATTACCAGTGTATTACAAAAATATTGTCTTATTGTATGTATTCACGGAACGCCCAACAAACGCCTAATAAAGGTAGCATCGGATTTCCGAAATTAATAGACATTCGGAAGCACTGTTCAGTACGTTTAGAAGAATCCAGAGCAGAATATGAAGAAACCGAGCCGCGAATGCTTTATGTTTTGTAATGTAGACTTCGTTTGGTCTTGAAGTAGCAGAATTAAAGTTATGCCTCTGAATTGGCGCCGTACCTGTAAGTAATTACTATCGTGGAAATCTGATAACGCGGGGGCAGAACACAAAATAAGAGGCTAACATCTCAGAAATAAGGACCAGTTTGGCGCAGGAATACGTCTAACTCCGCGGATAGTATGGGGCCACTAACAGCCGACTTCTTGTTACAAAAATAGGTCCCAATTGAAATCATTATAGTGTTAAAAATCCGTGCCTCACACTAATCGTGTTAGTATGTTGGCAAACAGCGTGGAGTCTAATTCGCGTACTACGTAATATATAGTGAGAGCGATGCCCCCCATGGCTCTCTGTGCACGGGGGAGAAGATGCAATATTTTTGGGTGTGCCGCTCCGTTTGACTCCGTCTATCTCGGCAACCGTGAGCGCAACACGACTGTTCGTGGTATCGTTTCAAAGCTCTCGATGACATCTATTCAAACATATGAAGAACATTTCTCAGTGGTTTGAACTGAACATTATTGAAAATTGTTATCTTGTGAACCTGTGAACTGGACATTATCTGGACAACCGTGAGTGCAAAACTACTATGCGTGGTATCGTTTTAAAGCTTTCACCAGATCTGCTTACATATATAAAGAACATATCTCAGTGGTATAAACTAAAAATGTTTAAAATAGTTTTCGTGTGAACGGGTTAACCTTTTCGACAATACTTGCAAAATTCGCAGAATGAACGCAAGCAAAAGTGGAGAAAATGAAACCGAGAGGCAAGAGCAAGTGATGAGGAGTGTAAGAAGCCCAAGAAGACTGCAGTCCAACGAATTAGGGAGTATCGAGAACGCCTGAAAACAGCTGCTGCCAAACAAAATTCAAATACACACCGATCGAACCCGTACCCAGTCCATCTCGAACACTGCTTTGCGTTCCCAATGCATCCACCATTATTCGAAAAAATTATGCAAGCTACTTTTGATATCATAGACTTGTGTTGGCTATAACAAATTAAATAAAAGCTTCGAAACCATTACTCGACAAGCTCATTTGAAATCTCCGATCTGCAAGTCATTGTCCTACGTTCCAAACTGACGGCTCAATCAGAACTGAGCCTACCTGCATTTTTAATCATTATGGAAGTTTCTAATTTCGTTTCGTGTTTTAAATATCACCATGAGAGACTCATTGTGCTATTGGGAGTAGCCTGTCTCTAATTTAGGATCACTGGCTACAGGAAGGGGATAGCGCCAGAGCCATCAGGTAATCCATGACTCATCTGGAACTCGTACCTGGACCCATATCGGATGAATGATCGAAAACCAGCGCATCAGAGAATCCACCTGGGTAGCATAGGGCGGAAATATATGCAATAAAGCACCACCATTGTTTCTAGCTTTTTATATTAATTACAGGCGACAAAAGGTGAGAAAAGCACCGTCGTTCCATATAGTTCCGTTTTCATATTCCAATATGTACAGACACTGAAGAGAATCCGAATTTTTCTCCCACGATTTGCAGTTGAACCAAATTACAACATTTTGCATAAAATTGAAGACTACTGAAATTTATTCACTGCGATCTTCGTAATTTAGTAAACCTGGCCACTTCTGGTAGCTGCAAATCGCCAAATAAAAACAAAGAACGAGAAAAAGACCACCGATGTCACAGAATTCTCTGATCAATGTCCTTCAACAAAATGATCTCAAATACCTGAAAAATCTCATAATTACGCGTATCTTAACAGTGTTTTATGGCATTTCATTACTATGTTTTCAAGAACTTTACATTCCCAAGATTTTTTATTAGGTTTGTAAACATAATATTTGCCGAATAAATAAATGAACACTGCACCACCAGTTGTAAATCTGCGCTGAACATTAGGAAATCACACAGATAGCATTGGTTACTCTAATAAAAACATTCAGAATCAGATTTTTAAACTTAAGACTAAAAGTTCACAAAAAACCTGTATCCACCACCCAGGAAAAGAACAGTGATAAAGAAATGCGAAACAAATAATTTTGTTGCCAGTTACAGCTAATCGATTCAAAAACAATTTCTTTTTAATGCGTTATGTAGAATCAAAGTTTTGGAAAATTCTAGACATCTATCCACTCTGACTAGGAGTAAAATTAGAAATTAATTAGTTCGTGCATTGATTACCGCAACTATAAATAGCTTGTTTCAATTTGGCTTCCTGAAGCGAAGTTATCGTAATGAATACAAAATGGGATGACAAGTAAAAGGACCAGTAAACGGGGGAGGGGGGAGTCAGGTATCATCTGTCACTCAGATCTATCATATGCAAAAGCAATTTTTCCATTTAGCTTCTATTATTCTAGAAACAGGGTTACCGTAGGAAATCCAATGACTCTTTACCACCCTCATAAAAAATATTCTGTAGCAGCAGAAGCGGAAAGTGAGAATATTCTAATTTTCATTATGACATCTACCCAATGCAGGAACAATTTTCCAGACCAAATACCAGGTGCAGAAATGCGTATTTAAATGCAGTTAAACGGGCGATGTGATTCTACCAAACAGCCATGCGATAAAGCATGGCTGTCCGGTAGAATCATTCTCCATCTGTTAAAAAAGCGTGTTAGAAATTTCAGTTTGTTTTGTTTATTGGTTAAAATTCACGAAACTTAAGTTTATGTAGCACCGGTAGTGCTGACAAATACGTATTTTGAATTCCATGCCAATCGTTTGTATTCTGAGTGGGCGACAGAAAAGCTACAAATAGAAACGTCACCACGAACAGAATATTTAAAGAGATTACGATAAGAAACCAATCCTTACTATACAAATTTTGAAGATGACAATCCGATTTTTGACGTAAATGTGACAAGGATGGTAAGTCAGATAATATCCGAAAACTTGAAAACATTTTTGTCATCGTCCTGGAGCGGGACTCGAATCCGCGTCTCCCAGAAAACGCCCGCGTATGCTAACCACTACACCACCCAGAACGACCAAGTTTCAAGTTTCCGATCAATTGGAATATAACCATCACAGGATTCGCTAAAAAATCACGATAAAAATTTTCAAGTTTTCGGATATTATCCGACTTACCATCCTTGTCACATTTACGCCAAAAATCGGATTGTCATCTTCGAAATTTGTATTATATGGCGTAATCCCGTATTTCATTCATGATAATCCTTACTATATTTATATGACTTCATCGTAGCTATAGTGTCACGTCATCACAACAATCCGCTTTAAAAGATGAAATTTAATACATAGAACATGTGTATTGAATGTCACACACAAACCACAAAGTAATTTGTTCATTTAAATTCAATAGATGGCAGCAGGGGTCCTCAAAAGGGAGAATTCACTCCCATTGCCCAGCGTTTCGTACTTTTACTGCTAGCACGGATTCCTTTTTTTTCTTGACTTCACTGATGTTAATCAAATGAGAAACGTCTATGATACTTAGAGGGTAAATCATAATGAACAGAAGAACTGAAATTCAGTTAAATTACGTTAAAAGCTCAATTAATATATGTTTATTGGTTTACTCAAAACCTTAATTCCACAACTATGAGTTCGTTCTTATATTTTAAATTGCGATGAGAATGTGTCAAGGAGAAGAAAAAAATATGCAATCAGTTTTTTGGATGAAATGAAGTGATGTCATTGGATCGATTATAACTTCCGAAATGATGTAATCCCAGGAAACAGAACGCGAAACAAGACAACATTATTCATTTCTGCTTGAAACTGAAAATAACCTATTATGCAATTTCACAAGCAAATGTAATGATTTCTCAATGAATAAATTTCAAGCTTGCGTCAGCTTCCTCTGAGCTGCGTTCAAAGTAAATAAATAAATAAATATATAAATGAAAAATTACATCTCAAGAATAGTAAAATGATATGGATGCAAGCTAAGTTTTGTATTTTCGGTACCATATTTTGTTTCTGTTACTCTTATAATACGCAAATCAATTTTACATTGCATTTCTAATGGAACATTAGATAGCCATAAATAATTTAAAAATGCCTTCTCAAAGATATAGCGGGAAACTTAGTAATTTTTTCCGAGTTACTTTTTTGTATTTACCGTATATCCGGTTATGGTACTATCTATGAATAATCAGAAAGAATACAATTTTCTTTGTCTGAAATTTTGAACGCTTGTACCACTTTGGTGTAGCAATGGAAAGAGCTCTTGTCTGTTTTAATTGTCGAATCACCGCCTCAACCAATATACTTTTCTTTATTGTTGTAATGTTCATGAAGCATACTTTCACATTTGGACATCATAAGAAAAAAGAATACATGTATGTTAAAAATTATTCTGCATAACGTATTTTTACCGTTATTATAGACGGGATTTCACCCAGTAATTTTATTATTGTAATATTATTTTATTAGTCGATAGAACAAAGAGAAGACATTTATCCTTTCTATTTCAATCCCACTCACATGGCGAAAGGTTCTATAGCTAGCGGACACTTTCGATTAAAATTCATAATCATAATTGCTTTTAAGGTATTCTTTTTGGCGATATAAAAAACCACTTTAAATTATTTATAAAAAACAAATTTGAAAGATGCCCATTTATCTGATATGGCGGCGCGCGTGTATGTTTATTTGGAGATGCATTCAAATTATAAAATCTTTTTCTTTATTTTTTTTTTTTTTTTTTACAAATTACTCCAGATACGGAAATGAAACTCAGCTCATTTTTGAATTACAAATTTTGAAGTCTGGAGTGGAACATTCTTTGAAAGAGCTCTCAGGCTGCATATAAATAAGGTGCGTCGCATAAATATAGAGACAGTCGACTTTGCGCCGTGAACGCAATGCGAATATAGGTAGAAAGCTGAAGTGGTACCTAATTAGACATAACCCTACAACACAAAAACGTTTCGATCCGTCGAGATGACCGGATTGTGTGAAAAGAACACCACTAAGTGAAATAATGTAATTTTAAGTGTCTCATAAATAAAAAGACCACTATGTAAACTAGCCACATGCAAATGAGATGTACAAATTAGCATGTTGTACGCACGCGCATGGGCCGTAATTCGGTCCAGCCTACAAAAGACAGCGGACCTGCCGTCAGACATTCATTTGCCGAAATGCCACGCAACAGTCAACTTTCTGGTGAGAAGGTGCAGAAGATTTGGAGATTGAGAGCAAGTGGATTGCCTGTAGCGAAAATCTGTAAAGCCATGGGGAGGAGTAGGGCAGTTATTTATAAGACTTTATCGAAACGCGGTGCGTTAACTGCCAGAAAACAGCCTGGAAGGCCTCGCATAATAACCAAAAGGGATGATCGTGCCAACATGCGTTTAGTCTCATCCCAAAGGTTATCACTACATAAAGTTTCTCGGACTGTCGGTGTCACCGTCTCAAAGTACACAGTTCATCGACGAATCAAGGAAAGTCGCAACATTGTGCCCCGTAAAATGCTCCGTCTGCCACACCTCACGCGGCACTACAATGAAGCTAGATTGTTATGGGCAAGCAGCCACATGCACTGGACAGACGAGTGGATCACAACTATTTTCTCCGATGAGAAAGAGTTCAACCTGGATGGCCCTGACTGTTGGAACTGCTATTGGCATGATTTACGACGCGAGCCACGGACCTTCTTCAGCAGACAGAAAGGACGGGGATCTGTGATGGTCTGGGGAGCTTTTGCGTTCAATGGGACAACGGATATCGCTTTTCTGCAAGGCATGCAAAACTCCGAAACGTATCAGGACATACTCAACAGCCACCTTCTACCGTTTGCCGAAACTCTAGCGGGTGTTGATTATCTGTTCCAGCAAGACAATGCCTCTATCCATCGATCTGAATCAACGAAAAGCTGGTTTAAAACTCATCATTTGACTGTAATGAATTGGCCAGCACTCAGTCCAAATCTGAACTCTATCGAGAACCTCTGGGGTATTTTAGCTCGTGATATGTATGCAAACGGACGGCAGTTTTCAAGTGTATTGGCATTGAAAGAGCAGATTGCCGCCCCGGTGGCGCAGTTGTCTAAGCGATGGCCTCTGATCATTCGTCCGAAAGGGGTCCGGGTTCGAATCCCGGTGAGGCATGGATGTTGTGTTTGTCTTACGGCACTGGCTCTCTCCCTTCCCTGGAACCAGCGACCCTAAATTAGGGACGGGCGACTGCTTATAGCCCATTGAGTTGCTCACGGTGGTCGTTAAACCTTCAATCAAAAGAAAAAAAAAGAGCAGATTGAACGAAGCTGTTACGCACTCCGTCCAGAACACTTTACATCACTTGGTGGACAGCATGGCCAATTGGGTTTTCAATGTCATTTGGAACAACGGCTCCACTATTAGTACCGGAGGTGCTCATAACTAGTAAGTCTTTATATTTTTGAGACAGCGTATTTCTGTTTTTTTTTTCTTGTACTTGGCGTTGGAATTGCTATGTTTCCGTCAAACTATTGTGCAGCTGCGTGTCCTATGCTATTTTTGCTATAAGTATAAGGTGTACATTTCAGCTCGTTGTTGTTTCGTTTTTATTCGATAATTTGTTCTGTCTCTATATTTATGCGACGCACTATAGTAGAAGCCGCAAACACAAGAACAAGGACGGAAAGTTGAATATTAATCACTTCTCAATACAATTACTGGGAGCCTTCCTATCTCAATCTATTAAAGAGAAAAATGGTCGCTAATTATATGGTGGATATTCATTTCTTAAACCCTAAGTAATGTCAAAGTGAAAAGTATTACCATTTATAATCAGGACTGGATCCATGCACGTTCAATTGATGCGAAGCATGCACAAGAGAGAGAGAGAGAGAGAGAGAGAGAGAGAGAGAGAGCAGCATTTTTAGGAAGAACCGAATGACATATTCTAGAATAAATGATAGAGAAGTCACAATCGATTATTTAAAACAATTACCGCTTAAATTTTGACCAGTTCATCCCAGTTATGAGTTCTGTTGCGACAGAGTGAGAATGCTTTCTAGGTATCTTCCTGAAAATTGGCGAGTTGAATCTCGCAACTATTGCATTACCCAAACCGGAACGTTTCGAACTGAGATCCAACTCACTTTCACCACCCATTGTAACTACCACAAACATGAGCTAGTCCTCAGCCTAACACTTCCTGCTATTACAAAATTAATTTCATCCTCCGAGGCAACAAAAATCACACGATACGAGATCTGGCGAGAACTAAGGGATTCAGATAAACCGTATTTCATTCATATTAGAAACATCTTGCAGTTGAGATAATTGTAGTCGTACTTTGGGTAAAACTATTTCGTAGCGTATCTGGCTAAAAATTCCTCTATTTTCGGATACATAGAGTTGTGTACACAGACCCGAAATGAGTTCTATATGATCAATGCAGTTATGTCAGGCAAAAGAAGGTATTTTCAACGATCTTAGATGGCAATTTGCCAGAAATTTTTATCTTGGATATCAGACGCAAATTCCTGTTTAACCCTTTAACTAGCTGGAACGAATTAACTCGGGGTTAGCAAAATGTGCTGAAATCAGCTTCAACGAATACATTCCTTGTCTAAAAAGAGACTGCAACACGTTAACCTGCGCATCAGCAAACGCTGCTGTACCCCTTACCTTTGTTGTTCAAAGAAACTGGTCATTTACGGGATGACTGACACTAATCTTTTCTGGTTGGTTACCAACTAAAAGGGCCATAACAACGGCAACAAACCTACGAAAGGAGAGGCAGAAGACGTTTCAGACTCTTGTTTCTGCCCAGTGGCATGATATATGTGTCAGATGGACTATCGCTTCCCCATCATACCTTGGATCATGCAGCAAAAGACTATAAGATTAGAGGGGATATCGTTTCAAGAATGACAGGTTTATGGTCCGTAAGGCTGTCATGAATGGGAGGAAACAACCATTTTGCCGTAGTTTTCGTAAAACTTGACCGCTTAAAAGGTAAAAGTTTCTAGGCAATCAAAATGTGAAAGAAATATGTCTCCAGATTACATGAAATACAGATCAGTCAAAAATTTGGCAGAGGTTATGTGCTGGCTTTTAAATATTTTTTCTTACTTTTATTCCCTGAGTAGAATCCGAAATTCCGGTTTATTAAATGAAGGAATGGAATTATACACAATCGACTTTTATTCCATTTTTAATATGGGATGTTTAAAACAAAGAAAACAATTTTATTGATTTGGGGTGGTGATTTAACCTAAATACTTTCTTTTGCTTACAAAAATGAAAATGTAAACCGCACACTTCCGTTAGGGCAACCGTGTACTGGAAAAATGGCAAATTATGTTTCCCACTGTTCTTTGACAATTTGGTTAGCTTTATTCTTCCTTTTCTTTTTGCTGCTAACGAGTCCTAAATTCTTGAACGGCTGGATTAATTAGGAGTGATAAAACCTGTGTGCATGAGATAGACCGTAGAGTCAAAACATTATGACCACCTGCCTAATATGATAGTGGTGCTCCACGTGCCATTAAAACAACTCTTGCACGGCGAGACATAAACACTACAAAATTTAGAAATGTTTCTTTCAGTACCTGAGGAAACACGCGTTACTAGCAGATCTTTAACTACTATCAGTTAAGTGGCTGAGCCATCGCAGATCGGATTTGCTATTCCAACAAGAAACCAAAGATTCTCGATTGGACTGATGTCTGGGCCATTTGGACCGGGGCAATAGCTGGAAGTCTTCTTCCTGTTCCGTCAACTATTCTCGAATGGTCCGCGCAGTGTGGCATGGCACTTTTTCCTGCTGAAAGAAGGGACTACTAGAGGGGAATACTATTGCCATGAAAGGAAGTGCCTGGTCTACTGCAATGATGTTCAGGTAGGTGATAGACGTCATAGTTTCCTGCACAAAAATGACTGGACTCAGGGTTTCTGTGAAGAACGTTGCCCAAAGCATTACACCTCCTCCACTGGCTTGTTTTTGTCTCAACTGTGCATTCTGGTGCCAAAACTTCTCCAGGTAAAGGACACATTCGTACCTGGTCGCCCATATAATGCAACAGGAAACGAGATTCATCTGACCAGATCTCTTTCATCAAATCATTCATGGTCCAGTTTTGATGCACGCGTGCTTATCGCAGGTACTTTTTACAGTCCAATGAGGTTATCATGGGCACTTGGAGACACCTGCTGCTACGTTACCCCATTTGCAGCCGGATTCCATGAACTGTGTATTGTGACACATTACTCCGTCAACGAAATTCATATTACAGGCGACTTGCTCCAAGGAATCCCTTCTGTTGTGACACATTACTCCGTCAACGAAATTCATATTACAGGCGACTTGCTCCATAGAATCCCTTCTGTTGTGACACATTACTCCGTCAACGAAATTCATATTACAGGCGACTTGCTCCAAAGAATCATTTCTGTTGTGACACATTACTCCGTCAACGAAATTCATATTACAGGCGACTTGATCCATAGAATCCCTTCTGTTGTGACACATTACTCCGTCACCGAAATTCATATTACAGGCGACTTTCTACATAGAATCCCTTCTGTTGTGACACAATACTCCGTCACCGAAATTCATATTACAGGCGACTTGCTCCATAGAATCCCTTCTGTTGTGACACATTACTCCGTCAACGAAATTCATATTACAGGCGACTTGCTACAAAGAATCCCTTCTGTTGTGACACATTACTCCGTCAACGAAATTCATATTACAGGCGACTTGCTCCATAGAATCCCTTCTGTTGTGGCACATTACTCCGTCACCGAAATTCATATTACAGGCAACATTCTACATAGAATCCCTTCTGTTGTGACACATTACTCCGTCACCGAAATTCATATTACAGGCGACTTGCTCCAAAGAATCCCTTCTGTTGTGACACATTACTCCGTCAACGAAATTCATATTACAGGCGACTTGTTAAATAGAATCCCTTCTGCTGTGGCACATTACTCCGTCACCGAAATTCATATTAGAGGCGACTTTCTCCATAGAATCCCTTCTGTTGTGACACATTACTCAGTCACTGAAATTCATATTACAGGCGACTTGCTCCATTGAATCCCTTCTGTTGTGACACATTACTCCGTCACCGAAATTCATATTACACGCGACTTGCTCCATAGAATCCCTTCTGTTGTGGCACATTAATCCGTCACCGAAATTCATATTACAGGTGACTTTCTCCATAGAATCCCTTCTGTTGTGACACATTACTCCGTCACCGAAATTAATATTATAGGCGACTTGCTCCATAGAATCCCTTCTGTTGTGGCACATTACTCCGTCACCGAAATTCATTTTACAGGCGACTGCTCCATAGAATCCCTTCTGTTGTAACACATTACTCCGTCACCGAAATTCATATTACAGGCGACTTGCTACAAAGAATCCCTTCTGTTGTGACACATTACTCCGTCAACGAAATTCATATTACAGGCGACTTGCTCCATAGAATCCCTTCTGTTGTGGCACATTACTCCGTCACCGAAATTCATATTACAGGCAACATTCTACATAGAATCCCTTCTGTTGTGACACATTACTCCGTCACCGAAATTCATATTACAGGCGACTTGCTCCAAAGAATCCCTTCTGTTGTGACACATTACTCCGTCAACGAAATTCATATTACAGGCGACTTGCTCCATAGAATCCCTTCTGTTGTGGCACATTACTCCGTCACCAAAATTCATATTACAGGCGACTTTCTCCATAGAATCCCTTCTGTTGTGACACATTACTCCGTCACCGAAATTTATATTACACGCGACTTGCTCCATAGAATCCCTTCTGTTGTGGCACATTACTCCGTCACCGAAATTCATATTACAGGTGACTTTCTCCATAGAATCCCTTCTGTTGTAACACATTACTCCGTCACCGAAATTCATATTACAGGCGACTTGCTTCATAGAATCCCTTATGTTGTGACACATTACTCCGTCACCGAAATTCATATTACACGCGACTTTCTCCATAGAATCCCTTCTGTTGTGACACATTACTGCGTCACCGAAATTCATATTACAGGGGACTTGCTCCATAGAATCCCTTCTGTTGTGGCACATTACTCCGTCACCGAAATTCATATTACAGGCGACTTTCTACATAGAATCCCTTCTGTTGTGACACATTACTCCGTCACCGAAATTCATATTACACGCGACTTTCTCCGTAGAATCCCTTCTGTCCCTTATGGTTTCTTATGATGAATAATAATAAAGCGATTTTGAAACCTTCTGTTGTGACACATTACTCCGTCACCGAAATTCATATTACACGTGACTTTCTCCATAGAATAACTTCTGTTGTGACACATTACTCCGTCACCGAAATTAATATTATAGGCGACTTGCTCCATATAATCCCTTCTGTTGTGACACATTACTCCGTCACCGAAATTCATATTATAAGCGACTTGCTCCATAGAATCCCTTCTGTTGTGGCACATTACCCTGTCACCGAAATTCGTTTTACAGGCGACTTGCTCCATAGAATCCCATGTTTTAACAGTTTTGTATTATTTCCCAGTGAGATGCCCAATACTGTACGTCTCCCTCTTATGTTTTCTTATGATAAATTAGAATAAAGCGATTTTGAAACCTTCTATTGCAACACATTACTCCGTCACCGAAATTCATATTACAGGCGACTTGCTTCATAGAATCCCTTATGTTGTGACACATTACTCCGTCACCGAAATTCATATTAAAGACGACTTGCTCCATAGAATCCCTTCTGTTGTGGCACATTACTCTGTCACCGAAATTCGTTTTACAGGCGACTTGCTCCATAGAATCCCATGTTTTAACAGTTTTGTATTATTTCCCAGTGAGATGCCCAATACTGTACTTCTCCCTCTTATGTTTTCTTATGATAAATTAGAATAAAGCGATTTTGAAACCTTCTATTGCAACACATTACTCCGTCACCGAAATTCATATTACAGGCGACTTGCTTCATAGAATCCCTTATGTTGTGACACATTACTCCGTCACCGAAATTCATATTAAAGGCGACTTGCTCCATAGAATCCCTTCTGTTGTGGCACATTACTCCGTCACCGAAATTCATATTACAGGCGACTTGCTCCATAGAATCCCTTCTGTTGTGACACATTACTCAATCACTGAAATTCATATTACAGGCGACTTGCTCCATAGAATTTGAAACATTCTGTTGGCTCGTACCATACATGTTGGCCTTCGCTCTTCTTTAGAATCAGTGAATCGTGCTCGGGCAACATTTTGCTGTCAGTTCATTGTTTTCCCTCCTTGAACAACTTTTATAAGAAACTAAACGCGGTTAAACGTGAGTGCCCCAAATGCCTTACCGTCTCGGAAATTATCACATCCAGTCGCGTGGCCTTTATAATTTGGCCTTTGTCAAGTCCACTGCTTTTCCTATCTGAAGGATAAGAATAACACTGGTTAACAGTGCTCAGCATTAGGCGATATTTATACCCTTTCATGAAGTTCACACGCGCCGTTGTTTACCTGCAGTTGCTTCGATATACATAAAGACACTGTGACGTGCCTGCCCCGCAGGACGCACATGAGATAAAGGCAGATAGCAGTGAGAGCATTTGCTAGTGTATACTTCATCCATCCGAACCTGGCAGTCGGCAAAATTGAACTCTCTCACATTTAAGGGTGGTAGCAGGCATGTTACTGTGCCTCGTTCCCTGTAGAACTCACTTGAATGACAAGGCATTAAATTGCTCTCAGCAGTCGTTTGTGGGATATTGTGTGGTGCGGGTATAGACAGATGATTTTCTCCCTATTACAAGAACGGAGAAAAAAACACGCAACGGGTGATCGGGAACCTAATTGATCGCTCTCTGTGTGTTCAGCCGAGTTTTTGGAAAGTGATTGTTACAATGGAACCCGCTGACAGTAACACTTTTCACCCCCACACCCTCTGACAATTTCGCCGACTGCCAGGTTCGGATGGATGGAGTATAATATATTGGATAGCACACGGATCTCCGGAGCTAAGAGTTGGGGGTTCGAATACTTCGCCTGGCATAAATGTGATGGAGATATTTACTTCGTCATATTGACGCCCGAACTTCAAGGATGACCTGTCTGACAGGTTTCTCGCAATGGTGTGCTTTTCTTTCCACGCCGCGAGACAGGAAAAATGAGAATCCCTTCTTTAGTGCTTCGAAAAAATAAATCAGTGTGATGTTACGTTCCACCCACACTGGGATTTCTCCAGTGCACGTTCTTCACATGGGGTGGCTGAATACAGCGACATATGGCCCCGGCCTTCTTTCGGGGGGGGGGGACTTGCCCGGCCTACAGGACGCACATGAGATAAAGGCAGATAGCCGTGAGAGGACGTGCGCGTGTAGTATAGTGGATAGCACTCGGAGGTCGAGTGTTGCAGGTTCGAATCCCTCCCCTGGCATAAAATTGATAGAGAAATTTACTTCGTCATACACACTGGTCGTAATGTTTTGGCTCTTTGCTGTATACAGATCTGATTCTGCTACGAATTAGAAAGTTCACCCCTTTTTCAGACTTGTCAACTTTTAGTTTTGCTTGAACCGATCCTAGATCGAATCTAACACCCTGCAAGTTTCTGGGACGTTCATTTTATCAGTGATTAATAAACGCGTCGGGTTCGTGTTGCACTGACATATTTCGGGTTTCACTTGGTAAGCTTCGTCACCCTGCAATTTTAAAAAGGGATCTGGAGCTAACAAGAAAGATCGTGGGGAAAAATGGAAACTCCATTCGAGTATTTCCAGTACTTGAACCGGATGGAAACTGGGGTTTTGGTGGTTGTGATTGGAAGAGACATAGTATGGCACATTTCTATTAAAATGGCAAAATTAAATACCTCTTAAAGTGTATGTGTCTGGAAGAAATGACCTTTCGACATCCAATTAAAAGTTATCGTCGCCCTTAATAAAATTGAATTTCATTCCATTTTTAATTAAAACCAGTAGCACTAAAAGGTAAAAGTATCTAATTGCATCACATGTCAGCCCTTACTTTGCAATCCGAAATATCATTTCCTTAAGAAAGCAGAAACATTTAAGCTTTATAACTGTGTACCTGACTCTGAAATGTTTCTTTTAACTTTTGAAAAATTGGTACACGTTTGAAAAATGAAATAATTCGTTGAAATAAGCAATAAATGCCAAATTAAATAAAAAGGAGAAAATTTATTAATAAAAGTCTAAATAAAAGAAAGTGTTTTTAGATGCGTAAATGCATAATCTGAAGAAAATAATTTAATGAAAATACTTTAATCGAAATAAATTAATGAAAATAATTTAATGGGAATAATTTAATGAAACAAATTTACCGCAAATAATTTAATGGAAATAATTTAACGAAAATAATTTAATGGAAATAAATTAATGAAAATAATTTAATGGAAATAAATTAATGAAAATAATTTAATGCAAATAATTTTATGGAAATAATTTAACAAAAATAGTTTAACGGAATAATTTAATAGAAAATAATTTAATGGAAATAATTTAATGGAAATAATTTAATGGAAATAAATTTAATGGAAATAATTTAATGAAAAAGTAATTTTGTTTTAACCGGGTAGTATTGTTTAGAAGTGGCATTGCCGCCAAGTTGCATAATAACCTAGGAATTCAAGTATTTCAGTTATTATAA
Organism: Macrothele yani; assembly: GCA_039090855.1. Classification (NCBI taxonomy): domain Eukaryota; kingdom Metazoa; phylum Arthropoda; class Arachnida; order Araneae; family Macrothelidae; genus Macrothele; species Macrothele yani. Next base: position 141,546,936 of record CM076994.1, read on the forward strand.
CAAGAAAGAGTCTCATTGTTGCTATAAAATTCACAGAATGGCAAAATAAACATATATCATCTTCTCGCCCAAGAAATACTATATAAGATTGATAGGTCCCAATAGTGTTTTGTAGATGTGCAACCTACTAACATAGAAGTTATCCTGCAGAGTTTTTGAATTATTGTTTTTCTTTTTAAATCACCAACAGAGATCTATATCTTCTTCCCGTCTTTGAAATTTATTATACCAAAAGGTAACAGAACTAAGTATTTAGACACTATGCTTCTGTGATTAAGTCTACATTGGTCAAACGAGCAGAAGTTCAGCTATTCGTATCACTAAACATAGGAATCTGATCGTGGAAAAGAAACGTATCAGATATGCAATCGCCGACAACTAATTAGATTCTTGTACAATTAGCTGGGGTAACATGAATTTGATCTTCTAAATCTGAAAGGAAAGAGAACGTGTTTCATTTCTATTTTAAGCAAAAATACTGAATCTGAAGCTGATATTTGGTTCCAGGAGCCAATACAAAGCACGGCTATGAATTAACTTTTGACTTAACCGCGTGAACTAAACGCGCGGTGTAAGTCCAAAGTGAGTAGCAGGCTAGGGACCTTGAACTGTTCGTATAACCAGAAATGCAAGGTTCGCCACAGTTTCTGCTATAGTTCGGAGGAATCGAACTGTTCGTATAACAAGAAATGCAAGGTTCACCACAGTTTCTGCATTAGTTCGAAGGCCTCGAACTGCTCGTATAACCAGAAATGCAAGGTTCGCCACAGTTTCTGCTATAGTTCGGAGGAATCGAACTGTTCGTATAACAAGAAATGCAAGGTTCACCACAGTTTCTGCATTAGTTCGAAGGCCTCGAACTGCTCGTATAACCAGAAATGCAAGGTTCGCCACAGTTTCTGCTATAGTTCGGAGGAATCGAACTGTTCGTATAACAAGAAATGCAAGGTTCACCACAGTTTCTGCATTAGTTCGAAGGCCTCGAACTGCTCGTATAACCAGAAATGCAAGGTTCACCACAGTTTCTGCATTAGTTCGAAGGCCTCGAACTGTTCGTATAACCAGAAATGCAAGGTTCGCCACAGTTTCTGCTATAGTTCGGAGGAATCGAACTGTTCGTATAACAAGAAATGCAAGGTTCACCACAGTTTCTGCATTAGTTCGAAGGCCTCGAACTGCTCGTATAACCAGAAATGCAAGGTTCGCCACAGTTTCTGCTATAGTTCGGAGGAATCGAACTGTTCGTATAACAAGAAATGCAAGGTTCACCACAGTTTCTGCATTAGTTCGAAGGCCTCGAACTGCTCGTATAACCAGAAATGCAAGGTTCACCACAGTTTCTGCATTAGTTCGAAGGCCTCGAACTGCTCGTATAACCAGAAATGCAAGGTTCACCACAGTTTCTGCATTAGTTCGAAGGCCTCGAACTGTTCGTATAACCAGAAATGCAAGGTTCGCCACAGTTTCTGCTATAGTTCGGAGGAATCGAACTGTTCGTATAACAAGAAATGCAAGGTTCACCACAGTTTCTGCATTAGTTCGAAGGCCTCGAACTGCTCGTATAACCAGAAATGCAAGGTTCACCACAGTTTCTGCATTAGTTCGAAGGCCTCGAACTGCTCGTATAACCAGAAATGCAAGGTTCACCACAGTTTCTGCATTAGTTCGAAGGCCTCGAACTGCTCGTATAACCAGAAATGCAAGGTTCACCACAGTTTCTGCATTAGTTCGAAGGCCTCGAACTGTTCGTATAACCAGAAATGCAAGGTTCGCCACAGTTTCTGCTATAGTTCGGAGGAATCGAACTGTTCGTATAACAAGAAATGCAAGGTTCACCACAGTTTCTGCATTAGTTCGAAGGCCTCGAACTGCTCGTATAACCAGAAATGCAAGGTTCACCACAGTTTCTGCATTAGTTCGAAGGCCTCGAACTGCTCGTATAACCAGAAATGCAAGGTTCACCACAGTTTCTGCATTAGTTCGAAGGCCTCGAACTGTTCGTATAACCAGAAATGCAAGGTTCGCCACAGTTTCTGCTATAGTTCGGAGGAATCGAACTGTTCGTATAACAAGAAATGCAAGGTTCACCACAATTTCTGCATTAGTTCGAAGGCCTCGAACTGCTCGTATAACCAGAAATGCAAGGTTCACCACAGTTTCTGCATTAGTTCGAAGGCCTCGAACTGCTCGTATAACCAGAAATGCAAGGTTCACCACAGTTTCTGCATTAGTTCGAAGGCCTCGAACTGTTCGTATAACCAGAAATGCAAGGTTCGCCACAGTTTCTGCTATAGTTCGGAGGAATCGAACTGTTCGTATAACAAGAAATGCAAGGTTCACCACAGTTTCTGCATTAGTTCGAAGGCCTCGAACTGCTCGTATAACCAGAAATGCAAGGTTCACCACAGTTTCTGCATTAGTTCGAAGGCCTCGAACTGCTCGTATAACCAGAAATGCAAGGTTCACCACAGTTTCTGCATTAGTTCGAAGGCCTCGAACTGTTCGTATAACCAGAAATGCAAGGTTCGCCACAGTTTCTGCTATAGTTCGGAGGAATCGAACTGTTCGTATAACAAGAAATGCAAGGTTCACCACAGTTTCTGCATTAGTTCGAAGGCCTCGAACTGCTCGTATAACCAGAAATGCAAGGTTCACCACAGTTTCTGCATTAGTTCGAAGGCCTCGAACTGCTCGTATAACCAGAAATGCAAGGTTCACCACAGTTTCTGCATTAGTTCGAAGGCCTCGAACTGTTCGTATAACCAGAAATGCAAGGTTCGCCACAGTTTCTGCTATAGTTCGGAGGAATCGAACTGTTCGTATAACAAGAAATGCAAGGTTCACCACAGTTTCTGCATTAGTTCGAAGGCCTCGAACTGCTCGTATAACCAGAAATGCAAGGTTCACCACAGTTTCTGCATTAGTTCGAAGGCCTCGAACTGCTCGTATAACCAGAAATGCAAGGTTCACCACAGTTTCTGCATTAGTTCGAAGGCCTCGAACTGTTCGTATAACCAGAAATGCAAGGTTCGCCACAGTTTCTGCTATAGTTCGGAGGAATCGAACTGTTCGTATAACAAGAAATGCAAGGTTCACCACAGTTTCTGCATTAGTTCGAAGGCCTCGAACTGCTCGTATAACCAGAAATGCAAGGTTCACCACAGTTTCTGCATTAGTTCGAAGGCCTCGAACTGTTCGTATAACCAGAAATGCAAGGTTCGCCACAGTTTCTGCTATAGTTCGGAGGAATCGAACTGTTCGTATAACAAGAAATGCAAGGTTTCTGCATTAGTTCGAAGGCCTCGAACTGCTCGTATAACCAGAAATGCAAGGTTCACCACAGTTTCTGCATTAGTTCGAAGGCCTCGAACTGCTCGTATAACCAGAAATGCAAGGTTCACCACAGTTTCTGCATTAGTTCGAAGGCCTCGAACTGTTCGTATAACCAGAAATGCAAGGTTCGCCACAGTTTCTGCTATAGTTCGGAGGAATCGAACTGTTCGTATAACAAGAAATGCAAGGTTCACCACAGTTTCTGCATTAGTTCGAAGGCCTCGAACTGCTCGTATAACCAGAAATGCAAGGTTCACCACAGTTTCTGCATTAGTTCGAAGGCCTCGAACTGCTCGTATAACCAGAAATGCAAGGTTCACCACAGTTTCTGCATTAGTTCGAAGGCCTCGAACTGTTCGTATAACCAGAAATGCAAGGTTCGCCACAGTTTCTGCTATAGTTCGGAGGAATCGAACTGTTCGTATAACAAGAAATGCAAGGTTCACCACAGTTTCTGCATTAGTTCGAAGGCCTCGAACTGCTCGTATAACCAGAAATGCAAGGTTCACCACAGTTTCTGCATTAGTTCGAAGGCCTCGAACTGCTCGTATAACCAGAAATGCAAGGTTCACCACAGTTTCTGCATTAGTTCGAAGGCCTCGAACTGTTCGTATAACCAGAAATGCAAGGTTCGCCACAGTTTCTGCATTAGTTCGAAGGCCTCGAACTGTTCGTATAACCAGAAATGCAAGGTTCGCCACAGTTTCTGCTATAGTTCGGAGGAATCGAACTGTTCGTATAACAAGAAATGCAAGGTTCACCACAGTTTCTGCATTAGTTCGAAGGCCTCGAACTGCTCGTATAACCAGAAATGCAAGGTTCACCACAGTTTCTGCATTAGTTCGAAGGCCTCGAACTGTTCGTATAACCAGAAATGCAAGGTTCGCCACAGTTTCTGCTATAGTTCGGAGGAATCGAACTGTTCGTATAACAAGAAATGCAAGGTTCACCACAGTTTCTGCATTAGTTCGAAGGCCTCGAACTGCTCGTATAACCAGAAATGCAAGGTTCGCCACAGTTTCTGCTATAGTTCGGAGGAATCGAACTGTTCGTATAACAAGAAATGCAAGGTTCACCACAGTTTCTGCATTAGTTCGAAGGCCTCGAACTGCAGTATAACCAGAAATGCAAGGTTCACCACAGTTTCTGCATTAGTTCGAAGGCCTCGAACTGCTCGTATAACCAGAAATGCAAGGTTCACCACAGTTTCTGCATTAGTTCGAAGGCCTCGAACTGTTCGTATAACCAGAAATGCAAGGTTCGCCACAGTTTCTGCTATAGTTCGGAGGAATCGAACTGTTCGTATAACAAGAAATGCAAGGTTCACCACAGTTTCTGCATTAGTTCGAAGGCCTCGAACTGCTCGTATAACCAGAAATGCAAGGTTCACCACAGTTTCTGCATTAGTTCGAAGGCCTCGAACTGCTCGTATAACCAGAAATGCAAGGTTCACCACAGTTTCTGCATTAGTTCGAAGGCCTCGAACTGCTCGTATAACCAGAAATGCAAGGTTCACCACAGTTTCTGCATTAGTTCGAAGGCCTCGAACTGTTCGTATAACCAGAAATGCAAGGTTCGCCACAGTTTCTGCTATAGTTCGGAGGAATCGAACTGTTCGTATAACAAGAAATGCAAGGTTCACCACAGTTTCTGCATTAGTTCGAAGGCCTCGAACTGCTCGTATAACCAGAAATGCAAGGTTCACCACAGTTTCTGCATTAGTTCGAAGGCCTCGAACTGCTCGTATAACCAGAAATGCAAGGTTCACCACAGTTTCTGCATTAGTTCGAAGGCCTCGAACTGTTCGTATAACCAGAAATGCAAGGTTCGCCACAGTTTCTGCTATAGTTCGGAGGAATCGAACTGTTCGTATAACAAGAAATGCAAGGTTCACCACAGTTTCTGCATTAGTTCGAAGGCCTCGAACTGCTCGTATAACCAGAAATGCAAGGTTCACCACAGTTTCTGCATTAGTTCGAAGGCCTCGAACTGCTCGTATAACCAGAAATGCAAGGTTCACCACAGTTTCTGCATTAGTTCGAAGGCCTCGAACTGTTCGTATAACCAGAAATGCAAGGTTCGCCACAGTTTCTGCTATAGTTCGGAGGAATCGAACTGTTCGTATAACAAGAAATGCAAGGTTCACCACAGTTTCTGCATTAGTTCGAAGGCCTCGAACTGCTCGTATAACCAGAAATGCAAGGTTCACCACAGTTTCTGCATTAGTTCGAAGGCCTCGAACTGCTCGTATAACCAGAAATGCAAGGTTCACCACAGTTTCTGCATTAGTTCGAAGGCCTCGAACTGTTCGTATAACCAGAAATGCAAGGTTCGCCACAGTTTCTGCTATAGTTCGGAGGAATCGAACTGTTCGTATAACAAGAAATGCAAGGTTCACCACAATTTCTGCATTAGTTCGAAGGCCTCGAACTGCTCGTATAACCAGAAATGCAAGGTTCACCACAGTTTCTGCATTAGTTCGAAGGCCTCGAACTGCTCGTATAACCAGAAATGCAAGGTTCACCACAGTTTCTGCATTAGTTCGAAGGCCTCGAACTGTTCGTATAACTAGAAATGCAAGGTTCGCCACAGTTTCTGCTATAGTTCGGAGGAATCGAACTGTTCGTATAACAAGAAATGCAAGGTTCACCACAGTTTCTGCATTAGTTCGAAGGCCTCGAACTGCTCGTATAACCAGAAATGCAAGGTTCACCACAGTTTCTGCATTAGTTCGAAGGCCTCGAACTGCTCGTATAACCAGAAATGCAAGGTTCACCACAGTTTCTGCATTAGTTCGAAGGCCTCGAACTGTTCGTATAACCAGAAATGCAAGGTTCGCCACAGTTTCTGCTATAGTTCGGAGGAATCGAACTGTTCGTATAACAAGAAATGCAAGGTTCACCACAGTTTCTGCATTAGTTCGAAGGCCTCGAACTGCTCGTATAACCAGAAATGCAAGGTTCACCACAGTTTCTGCATTAGTTCGAAGGCCTCGAACTGCTCGTATAACCAGAAATGCAAGGTTCACCACAGTTTCTGCATTAGTTCGAAGGCCTCGAACTGTTCGTATAACCAGAAATGCAAGGCTCGCCACAGTTTCTGCTATAGTTCGGAGGAATCGAACTGTTCGTATAACAAGAAATGCAAGGTTCACCACAGTTTCTGCATTAGTTCGAAGGCCTCGAACTGCTCGTATAACCAGAAATGCAAGGTTCACCACAGTTTCTGCATTAGTTCGAAGGCCTCGAACTGCTCGTGTAACCAGAAATGCAAGGTTCACCACAGTTTCTGCATTAGTTCGAAGGCCTCGAACTGTTCGTATAACCAGAAATGCAAGGTTCGCCACAGTTTCTGCTATAGTTCGGAGGAATCGAACTGTTCGTATAACAAGAAATGCAAGGTTCACCACAGTTTCTGCATTAGTTCGAAGGCCTCGAACTGCTCGTATAACCAGAAATGCAAGGTTCACCACAGTTTCTGCATTAGTTCGAAGGCCTCGAACTGTTCGTATAACCAGAAATGCAAGGTTCGCCACAGTTTCTGCTATAGTTCGGAGGAATCGAACTGTTCGTATAACAAGAAATGCAAGGTTCACCACAGTTTCTGCATTAGTTCGAAGGCCTCGAACTGCTCGTATAACCAGAAATGCAAGGTTCACCACAGTTTCTGCATTAGTTCGAAGGCCTCGAACTGTTCGTATAACCAGAAATGCAAGGTTCGCCACAGTTTCTGCTATAGTTCGGAGGAATCGAACTGTTCGCGTATAACAAGAAATGCAAGGTTCACCACAGTTTCTGCATTAGTTCGAAGGCCTCGAACTGCTCGTATAACCAGAAATGCAAGGTTCACCACAGTTTCTGCATTAGTTCGAAGGCACATGTCAATGAAAGTGGACGTGTTATTTGTCATGCGTTGGGGAAATGCTGTGTTAAAGAATTGAGCAAAGTATGAAGTGAGATGTTTTATGAAATTAAAGAAACTCTTACCGAACCTTCTCGTGAGTTAAGTGAAGAACGCATATCATGTGGATATTTCTCATGGCGTAAATGGTTCCGTGAAAGTCGGAAGAACATTTGAGACGACGAAGGTCTGTGACTTCCAGACACTTCAAAAGTAGAATAATGTGCTTACAAAGCCTACGCAGGTTTTTGAAATGATCAACGACTCAGAATTGAAAAGAAATAGCAGAAATGTTAAAAATCGCAGTTTTAGGCAAATTTTACATGAAAATCTAAACATGACAAAAGTTTACTCCTAGATGATTCCAACTCTTCTATGGTTTGTACAGAAAACAATTGTAGGCAAATTTGTGCGGCCATTCTGACAAGATAAGAAAGTGATGATCGGATCTGTTTATTCCAATACGACTCTTAAACGGATTAAGGATAAACAAAAGCACGGCAATTCAAGTCCAGTTTAAGGCCATGTTGATTGTTTTCTTTGATATTAAGCATGCGATTTTGTCGGAGAGGCTTCTCGATGAAGCAACAGTGAACCGGCATTACTATAAAAAGGTTCTAGTAACTTTAAGAGAGCAAAGCAGAAAAAAGAGGCAGCGGTTGTAAAAACATAACTTCATCCTTCAACTGAACAACGCGCCAGCTCGTTCAAAGCTCTCAGTAAAGCTGTCTTTAAACGAGAAACGTATCCCATTGCTTGAACATCCTGTATACTCGCCAGATTAGGATCAATATATTTTTTTTATTTTCCCTAAAGTCAAATATACTCTCAAGTGGGCCGGCCCGTTTTGAGTCAATTACTGTGATGAAAATGAGAACGACTAAGCTTCTGAAATTGTTCGCACCAGATAAACTCTAGCACAGCCTTGTCCGCTGGAAAATCAGAATGCAGGCTGTGTTGACGTGGAGGTGGATTATGTTGAAAGTGATAAAAGCTAAAAATATAAATTTCTTATTAAAATAATGTTATAGGGTCCATCACGTGACTTAATAGCCGTACCTCGTATTTTAAAATTCCACGAGGAAGTCATAAGCTGTTTTCAAAATACCTCCTCTTCTCAGAGGGCGCTACTGCAATACTTCATGTAGATTAATTAAGTTTAGTGGCAGCTATATTTTCAGCTCTGAAGAATTTCATTTTGACCATGCGTTATTAGAACCAGCTGTACATCTGAATGAAAGCATGTAAAGCATTTCATATGAAGATACAATTTCGTTGGACTAGTTTAAATATTATCTTACGAGTAGGAGCTAGTGGTAGAATGAATTTCAACCAAAAACGTGTTTATTTTGTGATTTAGTGGGTAGTGACGGTTCTTTTACAACGAATATCTTAACATGTCTCTGAAAAAGCTGTGGCGCCTTCTCAAAGATACTAGTCTTCTAAACTGGTGTGCTAAACTTAAGGACGAAGTGGAGAAAAGTAAAATAACGCCGTAAATAGCAGCAGCACCAAACCACAAATTAACTCAGGACCGTGTCTAGAAAGAGGAGCAAAAAGACATGTGTAATAATGGAGCATGACGTGCGACTTGCGTGACACGAAAGCAAAATGCTCTGACACAGATCAAGAGCTGCAGTTGAAGGGAAGTAGCCGAACGGTGTGCATAAGTGTTACAGACGTTCGATTTTGTTTGTTGCGTGCTAGAGACGACGAAATGGCCCGTCGAGAACATCTTGATGATTTTCTCGTAGTCGAATAATTGGGAAGCTCCATGAGTGGCGAACTGTGATGAGTGTGGCCGAAGAGTTTGTTATCCCCCTATAACATCGTATCATGTGTGTGGTAGGCCTTTAATATTAGAGGTACAGCTAAGCGAAAGACAGGTAGTAATCGTCCCCCAAAAATCCTCCCTAGTGAGGACCCCTATCTCCCCGTACAGGCCAAAAGAGATTGATACCAGAGGGTAAATAACCTTGCAAAACAACTGAACATGAGCACAGTATGCGTAAGCGGACGTGTCGTGAGTGGTTTGCCAGCTTTAAGAAAGGTGATCTAAGCTTGGAAGAAAAGCCACGTGCAGGTAGACCACGGGAAGTCGCAGACGAGGAGCTGAAGTCACTGTTGCAAGAGGATGCCACACAATCGACCAAGCAACTGGTGAAACGTTTGAAAGTGGCTCAGTCGATGGTGGTACGGCATCTACAGTCCTCGGGGAAGATCCAGTAGATTGGTAAGTGGGTTTCTCATAATTTAACGGAGCGCAATATTGGTCAACGATTAGACATCTACATGTCGTTGCGGAACAGGTTTCAATGGAAGAATTTCTTGTGGAAGGTTGCCACCGTGGATGAAAAATGGGTCTATTGCGACAACCGCGTACGCAAGACATCCTGGGTCGACCCAGGCCACCCATCAATATCCACTGCAAAACAGGATATTCACGGGGAAAAGCTGCTGTTGTGTGTGTGGTGGGATATGCACGGAGTGCTGTACTTCGAACTGTTGAAACCGGGCGGAACAATCTTTGCACAGTGATATAGCAATCAGTTGATGAACTTGGACGCCGCAATAGAGCAAAAACGCGCATCGACAGGTAAAGGACGCCGTCCAGTCACGTTGTTACACGATAATGCCAGACCACATACCGGTGCCACCACGAAATCAACCTTTGAACAGTTACACTGGGAGGTTTTACCGCATCCGGCTTACTCCCTGTACATTACACCCTCAGACTTTCATCTGTTTCGCTCTGTGCAACATGCCCTTGCCCAACAGCGGTTCACCACAGTTCCGGAGGTGGAAAATTTCGTCAATGCGGTCTTCAGCTCAAAACCTGAGTCTTTCTATCACAGGGGCATTCATTTATTGCCTGAAAAATGGCAAAAGGTCATTGATGCTAACGGCCAATATTTTGTTGAACAAATGTGTACTGGTTTCCTGATTGTTCCTTTCTCCTTTCTCCTTATAACGGCGGACACTTTTGCATACCCTTAAGAGCTATTTCCACCAGATCCTTTAGTGTCTGAAGTTGTGTCGGTATTTGTTCCTTCATCATTTTGAGTTCTTGTGGTTTGAATTTCACATATACAGTCTGCTGCTGTGCAACGAAACAGATCAAAACCTGCGTCGTCCTTAAGTTTTGCACACCAGTGTATATTGAACGAGTTAGTAAAACCATGCAATGCATTGATTGTAATACGCTTTCCAACATACCAGGAATCATTACTCAAGTTATGAGCATAATGGCTGTGGAATAAATCTCGGTCCTGTGCCCTGACCTTTGATCCCATTTCGATGATGTTCAACAGATCCGGTTCAGTATACCTCCGAAAAAACATGATAAAAATTTGTCGCAATGGAAGCATTTTTACGTAAGTTATGATGCATAAGGGCTATGGAATAGATCCCGCTCCTGTGTCCTAATCTTTGAACCCCATTTCGCCCATTTTCAAAAGGATTCGTTCCGAGGTAGGCCCCTACAACATACTAACATTTCTTCCAGATCAAAACATTTTTACGTAAGTTATGACGCATAAAGGCGATGGAAGTGATTCCGCTCCTATATACTGAGCTTTGATCCCATATCGCCCATTTTCAATAGGGTTTGTCCCCAAGTGGTCCCCTGCTACATCCTAAATTTTAATCGAAATCGAACCTTTTTTACGTTAGTTATGACGCATAAGAGCTGTGGAATGAATCCCGCTTCTATGTCCTGACCTTTGACGCTATTTCGTTCACTTTCAATAGGGTTCCTTCCCAGGTGTTCCCACTCCATATACTAAATGTTCATCGAAATCGAACGATTTTTAGGCGAGTTGTCGGGAGGACGGACATACGCACTCAACGCGTGACGTAATGAGACAGATGGGAATCGCGAACATCTGCTCGAAAGAGTGTGACGTCATAAAACTTTAATAGGATCCACACACAACGAGTGACGTAATGAGACAGATGGCGTGACCACGCGCCAACATCACAATCGCGAGATTGTTACGTCATAAAATTTCTAAGCATGGACAACATTAATGGGACGACGCCATGACACTAAAAACGTGGTAATTCGGGGTGGTTATTTAACGCACTAAACGAATTTTCTTAAAGTTCAGATCAAGATAAATCGATTTCTAGTACCAGAAAACGGTAGGTAAACGACTTTCATCAAAATTCTCAGAGCCGTTTTTAAAATGAAATTTACATACAAACAAGAAGTGCTCCTTTAATAGTATGGGATAAGGATCCCGATCCTATGTCCTGACTTTTGACCCCACTTCACCCACGTTCAACAGCGTTCATTTCCAGGTGGTCCCGTACAATATACTAAAATTTCGTCGACATCGAACCATATTTACGCAAGTTATGACGCATAAGGGCTATGGAATGGACCCCGCTCCTATGCCATGACCTTTGACCCCATTTCGTCCATTTTCAATAGGGTTCGTCCCCAGGTGGTCCCATACCACATACTAAAACGGACAGACGGACGGACAAAGTTGGAGCATATACGCTTCTTTAACCTACGGTTGGAAAGCGTAAAAAAGGGTACTACATGAACTACATTACTTTAAATGTTATTATAAACTAGCTCACACCCCGTGCCATGCACGGGTGTAAATGTTGTATCTAAAATGTTTATAACGCGAATCGTAAAAAACATATACAGAACTATAATAAACGGTTGATTTATTAATGGACAGTATATAAGATAGGTCTGCGATTAGATCTACTTTCGTTCAAGTTATGCAAAGTATTAGATAATCGGTTTTCGCGTCACCACCGTTCTCGTTCTCTATTTAAGAGACGTTTTCTTTCAGCTTTATGTTCTTCCATCTTGTAGTATAGAGAAAAAAATTCCACGGAACCAATAATGTTTTGAATTTTCATCACAGTGAATCAAAACTACGCCTGCAGTTACTTTTTCAGAAGTTTACTTGTTCCTTTTTATGAAATAAAATGACGATGATTCATTTTCATGAAAGTATTCTGCAATTTTATTCCTCTTTATGAAATTACTCTGCAGCGCGAAGAAAATCATGTAAAACACGACATAACACCTACGTAACAGAATAAACGTCGCAGACTGTTGTTCGAGCACGTGCGTGTTGCTATAGATGATGTCGTTTGTCTAACTAACTTTATTTTATTTTCCGGTATTACTATTTGATTTTACGTACCGTAGCTTAGTTTCGATTTCCGCCACAGGATAAAAGCAGATGGCGCTGAAAGTACTGAATGACGTCAGAGCGTTATTCCTTTTTATGAAATTACTCTGGAATGCGAAAAAAATTAAATGAAACACGACATAAAATCTATGTAACAGAACAAACGTCGCGCACAGTTGTTCTAGCTAGTGCGTGTTTGCACAGATGAAGTGGTTTGTCTTACTTTATTTTATTTTCCTGTATTTCTCCTTGATTTTACGTGCGATAGCGGTGAGCTTAGTTCGTATTCCGGCCACCAGATAAAAACAGATGGCGCTGCAAGTACTGAATAACGTCAGAGCATTAGGGACAGGCGTTGCCTATTATATAGGTTTTATATTCATTTCTATCTTTGAGAACTAGGTAAAGAAATGCAGGTGTTCTTTCTCTGCATATTTTATAAATGGGTTTTCTATGATACGACAATAAATTCGATACCCTGCATAAAATTTTAATGCAATTTAGATGATCATTGATATTAATAATTTTGATTTATACATTTATGTATGTTCTCTTTGATTTTTACTACACTAATCACTGCTTTATTTATTTGAATATGTTTTAAATTAATTTTTTTATCGTTTTGAAAGTTTCTTTTGACTTATTTTCTTGGATAACATCTTTAAATATGTTTTATTTATTTAGAATTTATTATAGATTTATATCATTCAGGATGTTTCTACTGATTGATATTTTTAACGTTTATTCATACCCTTAAGCACAGTAATTGCGGATTTTTATTAGCATTCATTTTTGCCTCTCAGTATTCTTTCTTTGACTCCCTCTGTTATTCCTAATATTATATATTACACCTTTTATTATGTTTTCTTGGACTTATTTACCATTGCGGTTTTATATCTGTTAGTATGCTTTAATTAATTGCTACAAACGAGAATAAATTCAAAGAATTCTTACACGTTTGCAAGGGACGAAAGAAGAAAACATTTGGAAAGTTTATGATTGCATTTTAACTTCTACCTTTACTCGTATCGTGAACTAAGAAGATAAGAATAATTTATTTTTATTATGATAATTTTGTTGTAACAAGTTGTTTCACACTTCGCCGTTTTTTCTGGTAATCAATTCAGAGATTTTTTTTTAAGTTAGCTGCGTAGATTTACCGACGTTTTGCAATTTTGAATTTTTATGACAGGAAACAAGGCCCCTGACAGAACAACAACAACAACAAAAAACCCATCAGAAGAACCATAAAATTGTATTTATTTTCATCGGGGATTAATTCCCAACTTTCACTAGGATTTGATATTCATAAATTTCCAGATAAAGAGTGGGTTATGATGCAAAACAAATAGCCTGACACGGTATGGAAAAATAAATATTCAGCATGAGAGTAAACTAGAGGTCACAGGTTTTATTGTGCTGTGTTTCAAAGTGGCGGAGGGCTTTAGGAAGATCCAAAAAATAAGATAAATACAGTATTTATAAAAAAATTGAAACTTAAGTTTTTGAATTCATCTGACTGTTGAGCATCTGAATAAAGCATAACGATTGACACGCGTTCTAAACCAAGGTAACCAAATTCCGAATATTCACTTTATACCTCCTTGAAAGAAATTTTTAAACACCTTAAATAAAACAATGAAAAATTGGTAAATACTTTCAAAAAGTGAATTTTTTTTATAATTCCTATTCTTTTGGTATTATTTTAGATTTCCATTTTCATTATTATTTTGTGGCCGTTCATGGTTTCACGACATACAATAAAGAATAAGCTTCATTTCGGCATTAATTATATATAGAAATCCCCTAACTACAGAGGGTGAGTCCAAAGTTTTTTCAATATTTGCATAAACGTATGTGCTGCCTGCGCAGTCTCCGGATATGTTGTCTATTGAACACATGTGGTCCATGATCACCGGCCGACTGGCACGAAAACGACAAAACTGTCATAAACGCTACTTACGTGACTCTCACTGACGTATTCTGTTTGATGATGTTCCTCACGCATTCCATCCTTAGCATGTAAAGTTTACCATTCTGTATTCAATGAGGATTTTTTGTTGCATTATTCCTTTACTGGGGGTTGTCAAACATTTTTTTGATGTCTGACACTAATCTCCATATCTGTTGTTCTTTCCTGAAGCAATTTATTTCTTGCATAAGGTCTGCTAAAACTGTGCTCTAGTTCTCAGAGTGGCTGGCATCCTGCTTAACATTTTAAAGGTTTCTTTGTACGAAACGAATAACTACGGACCAAAATACATTACATGATGCAATATCACCAGGAAAAAAGTGAAATATATATAACATATTTCGTTTTTTAATATATATCATCATCATCATTATCATTGTCAACCATTATCAATCCACTGCTGGATGAAGGTCTCTCCAACTTTCTTCCACAACGGTCTGTCTTGTGCCAGTCTCCTCCATGTTACTCCCGCATACTTTTGAACATTCTCTTCTTAAAAATTATTTATCAAATAGACAACAATACACACAAATTAACCAACATCAATCCATGCTTCAACTTACACCAACTGGTGTCCCACAGGGTTCAATTTTGGGACAGTTGTTTTTCACTATATACACTATCTACCAACAAGTAATTGGGCACTCCTGCAATCGACGATATCTGAGGTCCTGATACACGTCACGGCCGCCGCCGCCGTTAAATATCGCGTGGGAAACAACAACGCAACCAGTCGCATGCAAGATTCCACGCAGTTCGGAGCTCTCTGATTTCGAGAAAGGTGTAATCGTCGGGTATCACAGAAATTGCCGATCCATACGTGACATATGCAGCGAGTTGATGTACCTAAAATCGACAGTGGCCTACGTGATTGTCAAGTGGAAGATGAGAGGTGACTGTCGGAATGTGCGCCGACCCGACAGACCCACAAAACTGGTAGTTAGAGACCGACGGGTGCTGGCCAGATAAATTCGGAAGAAACACACCAAATCGATGGGTCACATCCGCCAGGAGTTTCAGCAGGCATCAGGGAGTGTTCTTTCGATGAATACCAACCGTAAGGAAGCCCATGTGCTCGGTTATCATGGACGTGCTGCCGCCCACAAGCCTTTGATCACCAAGTCCAATAGCGCTGCTCGGCTAACGTGGTTCAAAGGACGTCGACAGTGGACCGTTGAATAGTGGAAACAGGTTATCTGGAGCGACGAATCAAGGTTCACCCTCTACCGCTCGGATGGCAGGATCTGGGTTTGGCGTCTGCCTGGAGAACGCCTCCTGCCGGAATGCATTGTGCCAACTGTGAAGTTCGGCGGCGGTGGAATTATGCTATGGGGGTGTATCTCCTGGTATGGCACGGGACCCTTGGTCGCAATTAATGGTAGACTCAACGCCGAGACCTGCTGCACCATTTTGGATGACCATGCGCTTCCTACGTTGTGGCAGTTTATCTGGGTGAACCCATGTTACTTTCAGGATGACAATACCACCTGTCATGTTGCGAGGACCACCATGGCTTGGTATGGTGACAATGGGGTTAATCGAATGGACTGGCCTGCGCAGAGCCCGGACCTTAACCCTATCGAGCACCTTTAGGAGGAGTTGGAGCGTGGACTTAAGGGGTGCCCCCACCGTCCGAAATCTGGGAAGGAACTGACTTGTCTTCTCCAAGCCGAGTGGAAGACAATACCGCTAGCCGTCGTACAACGCCAGGTTGAGAGTATGCCCCGGAGGGTCGCAGCTGTAATCGCCGCTCGTGGAGGCTCCAGGAACTATTGAAGGTGAATAAACTTCGTTTTCCTTTGCTATCACAGGTGTCCAATTACTTGTTGGTAGATGGTGTATATTAACGATATCTTTGTTTCAATAAGTTACTTGGACTTACTCCCCTATGCAGATGATATAACCATTCTTACCTCATTGAATTCAATGACAGACACTACTATGAATATTAATACTTAACTTAATAACATCTCAGATTGGCTAAACTCCAATGAATTACTAATAAATACTACCAAAACAAAATCTTTAATTTTCTCAAAACAAAATATCTCACTACCTACTTCTATCACATTATCTATTAATGGTACTAATCTTGAAGTGGTTGACTCCTCACTTTATTTGGGGATTACCTTACATAGGGACCTTAAATGGAACCATCATGTTGACTCCCTTGTTCTCAAGCTGTCTAAAAACATTGGAGTTATTAGCCTGATATTTACAGACCTTACTTACAAACACAAATTTATTTATATTATGCCATGTTCCAGACTCATATTAATTATGCTTTCTAATCATGGGGACAGACAACTAATTATAATTAAAAAAAACTTCAAATTTTTCAAAACGAATAAATAAGATCAATTGACTTAAAATTTGATAGGAATTCACAACTAACACTATATAATAATACTACCAGAGTTTTCCCAAATAAATATATTCTAACGATTAACCAATTATATTACTACAATATTTGGAAAACGATGTACAAGCGCATCAAGAATAATTTACATTCCGATATTATACATATTACACCCCAGATGCACACACATTACACACGCACTAAATCACATATTAGGCCTAATCTGCGGAAAACGGAAGCTATGAAGCAAATTTTAAACTACATTGGCCCACATTATTGGAACTCATTACCCACGGAGCTAACTTCTTTAAATAACTTTTACCTTTTAAAAAAATATATATAAACTGTATAATGAATTGCGGTGATCACAGTGGATGGGAACTATATTTAACATAATGACTTGTATATCGAGATGTGATCTGTTTTGTTTTGTTGTTGTTGTTTGATTTTTTGGTTGTTTGATTCTCTTAATGATACCTTTATTGTTTGTAATTTAAAACCACTACCCTCATTGTAAAACTGATCTAGGGAACATGGAACCTTGTCAGGCCTGGCTGGGCATCGTTTCACCTGATTTATCTGTAGTACTGTTCTTTTGTTTTTCGCTCAGCAAAATAAATGAATTAAATTGAATTTCATCCGCCCATCTCCCATGTGGTCTTTTTCTGGGTCTCTTCCTGTTCCTCGGAATCCAGTTTAAAATTTTAGCTGTCCATCGATGGTCTGTCCTGGCAATAATGTGGAGTCATCTTGGCGGGGGTTTGGCCATAACTCACCACCCTGGCTAAGCATGTTGGTGAGTGTGAAATAGCATTTCCTCTAACCTGGATGGTATAGCTATACCGCTATTTGGCGGTCGTCAGAGCCCCTTTAGCGGGAACAGAATATATCATCATCATCAACCATTATCAATCCACTGCTGGATGAAGGTCTCTCCAAGCCTCTTCCACAATTGTCTGTCTTAGGCCTGTCTCCTGCATGTCACTCCAGCATACTTTAGAATTCCACCCTTCCATTTCCCATGGGGTCTTCTTCTGGGTCTTTCCCTGTCCTTCGGAATCCAGTCTAAAATTTCAGTTGTCCATCGGTGGTCCGTTCTTCTGGCAACATGTCCAGTCCATTGCCATTTCAGTGATTTTACTCTGGTCATGATGTCGTCCACTTCTGCCATTTTCCTTATTCACAATTTCCCCTTCTTATCTTTCCTGGTTACACCAAGCATGCATCTCTACATGCTCCTATGAGTTGTCTGCAATCTTTGCATGTCTTTTTTAATTAAGGCCCATGTCTCGGTTCCATACGTAAGCACTAGCAGGATGCATTGATTAAACACTTTTCTTTTGAGACATACTTACACACTTTTCTTTTGAGACATACTTATACACTTTTCTTTTGAGACATACTTATACAGTTTTCTTTTGAGACATACTTTGAGACATATAATCTGCACAAATACTGCTAACGGCTCAAAGAATTAAAAACTCCATAAAATACATGAAGTATCAAAGTTGTTCTGCAGAAAAAAGGCTCCCATGGCATTTGAAAGAGAAATAATGAGATGTGGCTGCTCTTAAAGTTTTGGGAGGAGGGAGAGGAAAACATTGTAGGCACGCACGAGGAATCCTCATGCGAAATCACACATCCCGCATATACAGATATATCCAAGATTATCAGTTCATTTCCAAATTTATTAAGCTCTTCATTTTAGCAAGTGTTAGTTAGCTCCTTCGAAAACGGCAGGAGTGCAAGGTACAGAAATGCGAGAGAAAAGTTCAAATTGCCAGACTTTCAGAGCAGATAGAAGTAAGTTGTAGCCACACTCATTCGCCTCTTAACAACAACAAGAAAAAAATGAAGAAAGTAACGCCATACGTATATGTACAAATACCATTTTCATATTAAATCCACAAAGCTACGTTGTCATGTACCAGAGAGAGCGTTTTCTCATAAATAATTAATTGATGGGTTTGAATCCCAGTTGGCATAAGAATGGCGAGTTTATATTCTTCGTTTGTCCCATACCATGGCTAGTCACTCCACATGTGCGTGTGTATGTATGTATGTATGTGCCGTGGCATGTGCCTCTCAGATCACGCACCATTCGCTCAACAACACTTCGTGTTGACTTCATTTGTATTGGGATATAAAGGAGCATATCATCGAGAATTCCTACACTTTAAAAAGCAGGCCACACGACAAAGCATCATTGTCTCCCTGATGGAACAGTGGTCAGAGGTTCTGGCTCCTGGCCCTTGAACCCGACATGGGCCTTGGCCCATGCCGTGGTTGAGGCAAGGGTGGAGTGTCCAACTTACGGCGTTGTCCAACTACTTGAATCAGCGGCTCCAAGTTAGAGACGCGCACCGCATAGAGTTCTAAAACCTCAGTATGGCTCTTAAACCCGTAAACGATGACAATCTGCAAAAGACTTAGTCAATCAGAGAAACTCAAAACATGCAAAACGCTTTGCTTTTGTACTTGTTCAAGAGAAACGAGAAACTATAACTTCTCGAAATAGGTGTATTGTTTTTATTTGTCTACTTACATTGGTGACGGAATGCTCACTAAATATTAATAAATAAAAGCATCTAACAGGCATTTTCGTGAGGAAAGATACACACCCAAACGTGTGCGCAGACGCAAGCAAAGCTTGAACTGTTTTGTGCTACTTGTATTAAAAAGGGATTTCCTGTAACTTTGCATTTTATGCTGAAGGAATAATTTTACTAGGTGATGTTTCACGTGAGATATTTAAGCAGCCCTGATGGCGTAGTGTTCTAAGAGGTGAGTTGTGACCATTCGATCGAGATTGGGCCAGGTTTGAATCGCGGTTGGGCATGGATGTTCTGCTTGTCTTACGGCAATGATTACCTCCCCTTCCCTGTAACAGTGACTATAAATTAGGGACGATGGGTTGCTCAACCAAAAAACAATTTTGAATATTTTTATTGAGAGGGGATTCTTGTACGTTGTATGAAATATGTTAGTCTTACATCATATTTCATTCTGAGTTCTAATTTTATTTTTGCAGAATCGAGTTAGTGGTTACAATTTTCTGTGCTTATACACTGCCGGAAAGTGAAAAAAGAACGCCATTAAAATTGCAGCTGCATCTATGAGGTTAATGTCGTAGCAGCAACCTGTTAAGAAAGGAAAGTGATCAGACGTGTGAAGTGATTCAATGGTTATTTTACTTTTTAATACGTATTACATTGTGCAGAAGGTACATTTTAATAAAATATTGCAGTTCATCCATCAGCAAAACAATCTTCGAATCTGGCATACAATCGGTCGTACAAATGCTGGATATTACGCTGGGGGATAGCATTTCATCCGTTTCCAACTTGGACGCGTAATTCAGAGATGGTCGCTGCCTGCCCGTGACCGCGGAAAAGTCTTTGTCTAATCCAATCCCAGGCATGCTCAATTAGAGACAATTCCGGTGAGCGTGCTGGCCCTAGGAGTTGATGCATAGCCTGAAGGGTATGTTGAATTGCCCAGGCGGAGTGTGGGTGAGCGCCATCCTGTTGGAATATCGCATCTGCATCGCACTGAAAAATGGCAGGACGACCGGCTTAACGATGTCGCTTACGTACGTACTGCTCTTAAGTGCACCCCGTACAAACACCAGACTCGTACGAGAGTGATAACTAATCGCTCCCTACACCGTGAAGCCCAGCGTAGGGACCTGTCTGTCGTTGGCAGATGCACGATGGCAGAAGCCGCTCACCTTGTGGGCTTCGGACGTGTACATGACCGTTAGAATCTCCCAAGCAGAATCGGCTTTCATCATTGAAGACCACTAATCGCCAGTCTTCCCTCCAATAAACTCGTTTTTGGCACCATCGCAAAGGAGCTCGATAGTGACCAGGGGTCAGTGGTGACCGTGCCTGTAGTCCTGCTTTGAACAAGCGAATCTGTATCGTTCTGGTAGACACACTTGGTATGACAGAGGATTGAATATCCTTCTGATCTTCCAACGCCGAGCAGAAGGCTATTCAATAAAGGCTATTTGCCGTAGCTTTCTGTTCTGCCAACGCGGACCTCCTGATACGCCGATCTCCTGACACTCCGATCCTCTCGTGCGTGCGTAAAACTGTGTTGCCTTAACCACGTATGTTAGTGTGAGAATGCTGCAAAGACCGCCGATGCCACAATCTTACCACGGCCGATACCTCTCGTCCCACTCGGTCTGCATCTTGACGAAAGCACCAACCTTCTTCCCGCAGAACCACTACACGGCCTCACTCGAACTGCGATAACTGAACAAATGTTGCCCGTCTGAGTCATCTAGGCATGGTAGCTTATTAAACGAGCACTAAACAACATGACACAGCATTCTAATGACTTCGTTCTGGATGCTCTAGTCCTTACGTCCAGAGCTCAGCATTCTAATGACTTCGTCCTGCATGCTCTAGTCCTTAAATACGCAGTGCGTGCATTTGCATGTTGTCGTCCGCAGTGACGTCATTATTTAATCCAACATTTCAACTTGGATCACAGTTTCTGCTGTCCTTAACAATTAACATCTTATAATATGATGTACCTGCCGGCATTTCTTCTCGGTGTTCTTTTTTCACTTTCCGACAGTGCATAATAGACTTGAAGATTAAAACTTATTATCGCTGTTTTATAGTTCGTGCAAAGCTTTTTAAGAACATGAGAAGGGCTGTTCGGCAATCGCTTGAATTTGGACTTCCCATGGCCACCCTGGTGGAACCAGGATTATAGCTCTGGCTATCTCCCATCTTTGGAACAAGTAGCCAAATAGGGAGGGGGTGGCTGCTATAACACTTGGAGTTCCTCATGGTGGTCGCTAAACTGCGAAACCAAACGAATTACAGTGGGGCAAGGGACTTCAATCAATGAGTAACTCGAATTAATCGTGGGTTGATGCAGAATCTATGACACGAAAAATGGCGTCCGATTTAGATTTAAGCTGAGAAGAGTACCATGTATTTTTAAAACCGTGACGCTAACACAGGGAATGAACTGATCTGGATGCGTTGAGTGGTATGTTCCGGAATGTTGTGCTATGAACGCAACCAAAAGGAGTGCAATATTATTAATAGTTCTGCAAGTCTTCAGTCCACCTGTAAAAGACGTCAGCGAATGTTTAACTACGATGATGCAAATCCCTTGAATACGAATGATTTATTGTGCATTTTACGAGTTTATTGAAATAAAAGTAATACACAACAGCCAGCAAGATTAATTCCCACCAGTGTCAAAACAGAGGTGGAAAAATATCCCGATGATACATAAAACTGGGCCCACTGTAGATACACATATATATTATGACCTCATCAACCAAGCCAAATAAGCTCCTTCAAACATAATACATCTTGTCACAGCTGCCTTAGGGGAAAAGATGTGCTGTTACACAGAGGGATGATGCTGAGATCTTTCTCTCGCAAGAATGTTTCTCATCTTATGTATACATTTCCATTACATCTAAAAAATATGTAACGGAGTGCCTTAAAAATATGATCTTTCAAAAATCGGATGCTAGGCTCTCCGTGCCATCATTAGTCCCTAAGTTTGTTGGCTCTTGTGCGAACCTGTCACCACAATATTTTAAAGAATAAAAGATCACTAGGAAATATGCTGAGGATCCGCAAGTCTGGAAGAGGTTTCCCGTTTATTGGGGAAGAAAGGAAACAGATACAGCACTTACACTGCCCTAACATTAATATCTGCGCACCTTTATTTTCGAAAACTTTAATATTGTGGGTTGAAAGCTTTGGCTTATATACGACGGCGTCCAAAATAAAATATATGAGAACAAGACAAATACTGAATCAATTGACGAACGGAAGATGGCGACACCAGATAATTTAAAATTAGCGTCCGCACTTCGTGGAGTACTCGCCATTGCTTTTTGCTTTCTAAACAGTAACTAATTAAGTTTTATTTGTCGAGCAATTTCTTCTTCCATGCGGCAAATGATCCAGTTCGTCAAAGAGATTCTCAGTGGAGTTCAGTTCAGGACCTTCGGCTCTATTTTCCAATGTCTTGATGCCCGGGTACCCAAAACAGTTTTTAACAATGCGAGCAGCACAGCATTATGCACTGTCTAACTCACAGAGTTAGAACTTCTCCAAAGTACTGAACCAGCGTTGGTAGTGCCGAATTTTCAGTACATCTTGGCAGAGCTCAGCATTCATGTTTTCCTGCAAAACAACAACAATGAAGCGCCAAAAGTCATGGAATACGTACCTAGTATCGTGTAGGACCTCCTTTAGCCCAGAGAGGTGCAGCAACTCGACGTGGTATCGATTCCACAAGTGGCCGGAAGAATTCTGGACATATGTTGGCTCATACCGTCTTAACAGCCGTCCACAGTTCCCTGGTTTTTGTAGTTGCAGGATTTTTGGTGCGAATGGACCTTTCGATCACGTCCCATAAATGTTCTATTGGGTTCATGTCTGGCGACCGAGGTGGCCACTCCATGCGTCGGAACTGTCCAGAATGCTCCTCGAACCAATTTTGGACAACTTGGGCCAAATGACGTGGCGCATTGTTCGCCTGGAAAGTACCATCGTTGTTGGGGTCCATGAAGTTCATGTAGGGCTGCAAATGGTCACCAAATCGATTACGGTTAATGGTTGGCTGCAAATGGTCACCCTGCAGATCACCAAATCGATTACAGTTAATGGAGGGCTGCAAATGGTCACCCAGCAGATCACCAAATCGATTACAGTTAATGACGTGTTTACGAGGACCAGAGGACCCAAAGCGTGCCACGTAGAGATACCCCATAGATGTACGGAAGCACCACAATCTTGCACATTGCTTTGTTGACAGCTTGGGTCCATGACCTCATGGGCTTTGCGCCACACCCGAACCCTACCATCAGCTCGTAACAACTGGTAACGTGACTCATAAGACCAGGCCACGTGTTAAAAGTCTTTCGGGGTCTAATTACCGTGTTCACCAGCCTAGATGAAGCGCTGTGTTCTGTGTCGTGCCGTTAACAAAGGCACTCTGGTGGATGTTCTGCTCCCATACCCCATGGATGCTAAATTACGCTGCACTAACCTGCTGGATACGACTCTGGTACCTCCTGCATTGAATGTGGATGCTATTTTAGCCAGTGTCGCTTGTCTGTCAGCATGGACAATCCTGGCCAGTCACACGGCGATTATCCGTGGTGAGACAGAATGGCGATTCGTCGCTGAACACCACACTGTTCCACTCGGCAGCTATGGAGCGACACCACTCCAAGCGGTGACGACGATGGCTCGCAGTTAAAGGTAGTCTGCGCAACGGACGGCTGGACAGCAAAGAAGACGCAGCTAATCGACGCGGCACTGTCTTCGTCGATATCGGATCATCTAAGCCTCCCCGTACAGAACGCAAAAAGTCATCCGCTGTGACCTGTGAGTCCGCTAACGCATGACGTCGGCTGCAACGATCGGTGCTCTCAGACGTCCGTATGCGTGCTCCAGTGCCCCTACGACGTTGCACAGATCCTTCCTGGGACCACTGTTTTCAAGCACGACAGACGGTTGTGGCATCACGTTGCGTTCCTTCCAGAATACGACACAAGGACCATCCGGCGGTACAAAGCCTACGATGACACCTCCTGTGAACTCATCCGTTTGACGAAATCGCGTACGACGGCGTCATAAAGGCATTGACACGCTTTGTTCGTTCTCCAGACATTGTTGCAACTGAACCACTCACTTCTCGCGGCCGTGACGACGTCTCGACTGATGGCCTCATTTGTTGGTTGTTCCCTTATAACCCGCGCAACGTTCGTACCAATGGCATGCAAATGCAATTATTTGCATAACGTGTGCGTGTGCACCTATCCTGCAAATTGCATGGCGCTGCGTTCACGCCTTAGTGGTGTGGCATTTTCTCCGTTAGGCAGTGCATATCTGACCACGACACAGACCACAGATGCTTTGTGTAAAGTCCTATAATCGCAAGTGCTTGATGCCACTTGACCGAAAAATTCTCAAGGCTCGTGGAAATTCATCGTTCTTCACTTACTTTAAAATGGATATAGTAGTGGAAGGAAAAATATTACAGTTTTTATAGTTAAAAACTGTGTTTTGATTCATACCGATTTCGGCTTCTACCAAAATTTTAGTTTCTCGGAAGCTGATACGGATAAGAAATTTAATATTGGGATTTTGTTCCTGTGGGAAGCGCGTTTGTCTTTCCTCTAGCTCTGGCCACTGGGAAAGAATTTATTTCAATAAGAATTTCGCACGAGAAACTTAATGATGTTTTAATAAGCGATTGCCATGGTACTCACAAACTGTACATAGCGTTTCTTCCGTTCTAGGTGGGCTGCAGTTTTACTGCTGGATCAATACTTTTGACTAATATTTCGGAACTTTTACGATGATTAGATTTCTTTAGCAGGAACCCAAACTAGGACCTCATTAACCTAGTGATCCCTGAGATTAAGTAGCAATTGATTGCTGCTTCATTATTTTTAGCTCGCTTCTCGAAGGAAAGTAAAGCAACGAAAATTACTGTTCCGATGGCCCTTCTCCATGATTACCTTTCACTTTGCGTTTGTTTAAATCCTTCCTGACATATATGCGTTTCAGGAAACAAATTCGAGATGCAACAACCCAGAAGTACACGAAGACGTTTCTATAGAGTTCCCTAGTGTGGAGAAAAATAAGAGTGCTCATTAAAATGGGAAATTTTCTGTTTTGATCTAGACATGTTTGCATGATACGTGGGTCTTGGTGCGTGAATTGCTGTCGAATGTTTTAATCATAATCATACATTAATGTTTCCTTACAGAACGAAACACAGTACAACATAAAATTGTTAATCATTGATGCTTAACAGTTGTTTCATTTAATCAGCAAACATTTCTCTGTGTACTAGAAAATTTCCATATCCCAAACTCTCTGATCACTGTTGAAGGATCAGTTTGCTTGCACCCAGTATTATCTCATTGAAAATTTTTTGGATGGGTCAGTTTACAAATGAAACATTGAGATGATCGGTACAAAATCTACCTGGAATTTCCTTCGGTTAATTGCACAGGACCACAACGCTTTTATTCTTTTAAATTTCTTTACTGTAATTAATTTAGATTAGTTAATTTCGGAAATTTTGCTGAAATTTATGTATTATATACATATATCAAGGCCACACTATATCTCCCAAACACGTTAATGCCACTTTGGAAAATCAATCACTGAACTGGGAAAACAAAGGGATGAAGATTAATGGAGATTATCTAACTCACCTTCGTTTTGCTGATGACGTAGTCATTTTTGCAACTACCCCATCAGAGCTGCAGAGTATGATCCAGGAACTTACTGACAAGCGTAAAGAAGTGGGATTAAAAATCAATTTTCAGAAGACAAAAGTGATGTACAATGCTTTTACAAGAAGTGAAGATTTATCGATTGATGGGGAAAATCTGGAGATAACCGATACATACATTTATGTTGGACAGCAGATATCAAGTGAAGGTCACATTGATGAAGAAACTAATCGGCGTATAAAACTTGCCTGGAGAGCTTTTGGAAGAAACAGTATGATTTTCAAGAGCAGTATGTCATTATGTCTTAACAGAAAAGTGTTCAATCAATACATCTTTCCAGTGCTTACGTATGAAGCAGAGACAGGGACCTTAACTAAAGAAGACATACAAATACTGCAGACAACTCAAAGAAGCATGGAGGGGTGTATGCTTGGTGTAACCAGGAGACATAAGAAGAGGAACTCGTGGATCAGAAAAATTACAAGAGTGGAAGACATCATGATCAGAGTAAAATCCCCGAAATGGCAATGGGTTGGACATATTGCCAGAAGAACAGACCATCGATGAACAACCGACATTTTAGACTTGATTCCAAGGGACAGGAAAAGGCCCAAAAGGCCACATGGGATATGACTGGATGAAATTCGAAAGTATGTGGGAGTAACATGGAGGAGACTGGCACAAGACAGACGTTGTGGAAGAAACTTGGGGAGACCTTCGTCCAGCAGCGGATTGATAATGGTTGACAATGATGATGATGATGTTACAGATATAAATTTTTAAAATCATCAGCTTAAGTGACAAATAAAGGTATGTAAGTTGCTGATTATGTCCCTCAGCCTATGAATAAATGTTGACACTCATATTTGTTGTACAATAGGCGTTAAAATGAATTTGGGAACATTTTCGAAGAGGAGGAAACATACTGATGGGCGGGTGGATAACAGGATAAAGAAATATACATAAACAAGGTATAAGCATGTCTGAGCTTGTATCTGAGCTCGTCTCCACCTGTATTAGGCTAAAGGCTTCCGCTTGATGTTGTGTCTTTGTATCGAACTGTGGTCTGCTAATAATCTATTGTATTTGTGTTAGGTTTTAATATAGCGAATGGTAATTTTTATAATAATGGCTACACCGGTGTGTCTTAAGCTGACAGTTAGAGTTGCGTCTGCACTGAACAGGGGTGCATTAGTTTTCTTTTGCATTTGTGTTTGGTTTTAATCCAGTAAGTCGCAGTTTTTATGATAATGGCTGCACTGGCGTGTGTTAAGCTGGCAGTTGGAGCTCCGTTTGCACTCAACAGGGGCCGGTTGGTTTTGCATTTGCTTTTGGTTTTAACTTAATGAATGGCTGCTTTTAGGATAATGGCTACACGATGATGTGTGTTAACTGTCCGGACAATTTCTGTTATATCTGAAGGAAGTTTATCATTTAAAAGCTGCTTAACTTCGTAGAAAAGCTATTACTCTGGAGTGAAATTTTGTGACCAAAACAAATCACGAGCTCAACATAGGGTCTCTTCAGTTTGTTTCCAATAACTGAAAAAATAGGCAAAAGGTGAATAAAAATCTATTCGTTTTGTGTGCTACGATACCAAAACATCAGATACAGAAATATAACTTCAATTTTGTAAAGTACAAGGAGAGGACACTAAAAAGTGATGAGCGACTGCTGCTTGAATTTGCACAGAGGGACTCTACAAAAAATACATTAATGGAAGGGTAAGAATCGTTGTTTCGAAGGGAAAAACAGAGATTTTACAAAAAAAAGGGTGTGTAACCCATTAGATTGAAGAACAAAAGAAGTGTGTGTGTGTGTGTATGTGTAAAATCATATGGATTTCACATAAATTATTAAATATATTTTAGAATTTTTCCTGTTTGATAGACTAATCTAAAGTCAAGCATCATTCTGCTAAAAAGCATTACGTAATCTCGTAAAACGAAAGCCATGATTCCAATCAACACCGCAAATACATCTAGCATGTACCAAAATAACTCAAACGAATTGAATAGGTAACATATTGTAGATGTCTAAAGACTCAAACGTATGCGTTGTTTACAATCCCTATTCATTTTTTTCCATGTGGTAATTTGTTTTCTCATTTTAACTGCTGCCGTGATAAGTAATATCTTACGCGGCCCAGATATTTAATTACGAACGTCCTGATATCTTTATAGATATGAGGGAAGGAAGACTCATCGGCGATAAAACAATTCACATAACAGCTGCAAATGATAACTACGCTTAAGGAATGTTGAGTCGTGGAAAACTGTCGAAAATAATTTTAATTCTCTATCCTTTCTTTACCGTATTTTACCAGTATAAGGAAATTAATAAAACCTCTTTGCTACGTTTATTCGTTCTATATTGCATTGCAATTGAAAAAGCGGCAAAATTATTGCCGGTATGCATTCAGTATACGTCGAAACGTGAAGTGACACTGTTACAGTTATATATTTATTTATTTATTTACACATCTCAATAGGCTACACTGCACATATAAAAACTAAATAATTAAAGCAATCAAAAAATGGAAATATATACATGTGTATGTGTGTGTGTGTGTGTGAGTGTGTGTGCCATTATTTGTGGGGGAAGGAGATCATTTATAACACATTAAGCTGGCTATACGGGTTGGTGAGTGTGGGATATTATTTGTTCGAATCCCAGTGGAATGTAACTTCAAAGGTGGAATACATAGAGAAAGCCATGCAAGACCGTACGAAAGGGTATCTATGACTACATAAGGAAATTCAATTGTGAACTAGTGAAAAAAGCAGTTAAAAGAAGCCAAAGACTGAAGAAATCAAAGCGTCATCTCTAAAATGGAAGAAAACAGATTATGACCCCCAAGAAAGAAGATAGTACTGTAACAAGAAATAAAGCCAAAATTTTGAAGAAAACAAAAGAGTTCTACAGAAAAGTATATGAAAGATATTATGCGAGTTCATGTATTCCATACAAGTACATAAAGAAATATACAAATTCAAAAATTCTACAAGTTCTCCTGGTTGAAGTTTTTCATGCAATTAAGAATATTAATTAATAATGCAATTAAGAATATTAATTAATTATGCAATAAAGAACACGCCCATTAAATTAAGAACAAGTGAAATACTATGGGCATTGTACATTAAACTAGTAAATAAATATTGTTTAAAATACACTAGGCAAGTTTTCGCTGGATGCCCCAAAAAAGGAAACATTCCGTATAACTCGAACAATGCTACAGTGATTCTGCTATGTAAAAGAAGGGAATTCGAAGACCTTTAAAACTACAAATCCTTATGAATCAAGAATATATGTTAACAATATTTTCACTTAAGTCAATCTCTATAAAAAATATTGGACATGACGCAACAAGAGAAGAAGTTGAATTCATGGATGGCTACAGCACTACAGACCGATGAGTCATTCAACTATGACCAACCCCAGCCTCGCGCCTGTAGACAGAGAAACGGTGACGCAGGTGAAGTTCACAGAGCAGTATATGTACAACCTGAGGACCGGCTTTCGGTTAATAGAGTGTTACGAGTCAGAATGGGAAAAGCTGCAGATTAATCGAAGTATGATAAAGGACAACTTGTGGTGGAAAGGCGCCACGGAACTACGATCTAGGAAGCGGCGTTATTTGTGGGTTGTTCACATCACATATACATATATCAATAAGCTGTTCTCTGATATTCAGAGGTTAGCTCCAAAAAGAAATACAAACTTCCAGATATTTTTACTTTTTGTTCTCGTATCAAACTTCTCCATTTACAGCGATCTTGACATACAACTCGTGCTTCACTAATATCCATTACACGCCGTACATAAGACCTTTTATACTTCATACTCATAATCTTTTTCTCATGCAGACACTCCTGAATCTGATCCATCCATGACTTCCTTGGCCTTCCTCTGCCTTTCCTTCTTGCCACTTGGGCTGAAAAGATTTTCTTAGTAAGCATTTCATCACTCATTCTTTCAACATGGCCAAACCACCGAAGCATATTGATCTCCACCTTGCTAACAACATTTTGCTTCACATCACACAACTGCAATACATCTTCATTCCTCACACAATCAGATCGTGTCTTGCCACAAACCCCACGTAAATAACGCTTTGCTCCATCACACAAACGAATCCTATGTTTCTTCTGCAGTACCCAGGTTTCACTGCCATACATCAGAGTAGGAACAATTACAGTTTCATACAAAGCCATGCGGGACTCTCTACAGAACCAATCATTTCTGTGAAAACCACCCAGAGCAGCTATGACTTTTAAAGAAGAATTCCCTCGCCTACTGATTTCCCCATCCAACTTGTTCTCTCTGTCAAACATGCTTCCTAAATACACAAACTCACTGACCTGGTCAATCACAGTGCCATTTATACTTTACATTCAGTGCTACCCGTTCCTCTCTCAAACACCATAACTTTGGTTTTTCCCTTATTTATACTCAGTTTGAATTTCATGCAAACTTCGTGCATCCGAGTCAACATACTCTGCAACTCACTTTTGTTCTCTGCCAACAGGACAGTGTCATCAGCATACAGCAATCTGCACACACTGATATCACCAAGACATAAACCACAATTATCTATTTTGGCATCACGCATGCATGCATCCATAAATATATTAAACTGCCATGGTGACATTACACAACCTTGTCTAACTCCTGCACCAATGGAAAACCCTTTTGATTAAACACCATTCACTCGGTCGTAAGCTTTCTCTAAATCTATGAAGGCAGTAAAAACTTTCTTCCCAGCAGCCAGATACTTTTCAATCATCGTGCGTAATGCAAAAATCTGGTTAGTGCAGCCTTTATCAGGCATAAAACCACTCTGAACAGCCCACACTTTCAATGATGTAAGACCCCGTACTTTCTCAATAACAACCTTACCAAACACTTTCTCTGGCACACTCAGTAGGCTAATACCACGATATTTCTTGCATTCAGTCTGATCACCTTTTCCCTTATACAAGGGAACAATGATAGCATCCTTCGAATCCAGAGAAACCATTCCTAACTCCCAGCACAACTGGCAAATTTCAGTTAAGCAGTCAATTATAGAGTCACCACCATATGTCAACATCTCTGCAGTTATGCCATCAACTCCCGGAGCCTTACCATTCTGAAGAGATTTTAGAGCTTTACACACTTCTTCTCTTGAGATCCTTCCTGTGCTTTCATCCCTCATTGTGAATTCATCTGCGTCTGTCTCAGAATCATCTTTGCTTTTCTGATCTAATAACTCACAGACGTATTCACCCCATCTGTCACTTAACTCATTGGGCTCCCATATCATTTCCCCAATCTCATTCTTCACACAACTTACAACTTTGTTTCCCCTATTTTTCCTGAGTCTCATGTAGTTCCAGAAGGACTTCCTATCTTTCCAAAAAGCCAGTTCATGCCTTTCCACTTTCTCCTTCCTATCTTTTGCCTACTGTAGCGAACCAGCTTAGCAGCTTCACGCTTCTTACAGCGATATTCATCCACAGAGACTCTACCTTGCAACATCCCCAAATAGGCTTCCTTCTTTCTCTTTACTGCCTCTTCAATCTCACTATTCCACCAAGCATCACCTCTATTGTTACCCACTATTGTGGTGCCACAGACCTCTTTAGCAGCAGTGACAACTCAGTTCTTAAAACATTCCCACTTCTTTTCTACATTCCTCTCACCAGACTTCAGATCCTTCAGTCGTTCTCTGAGTAAGTCAGAATACCGTTGATGATCTTCAAGGAGCCTATCAACCTTTATTCTTTCTATCCTGGGTCTCTTCCTATTCCTTTTCCTCCAACCAACATTAAGTTTCACTCGTGACACTACCAGGTAATGATCAGAACCAACATCCGCACCTCTCATCACACGGGTGTCAACAACTAAGTGTTTCAAACGCTGATCGTAGACAACAAAATCTATCACACTCTTTTGACCAAGAGTATGATTTTCCCAAGTATATGTGTGAATATACTTGTGGTTGAAAAATGTATTAGATACACACAAACCATTCTCAATGCAGAGTTCAATTAATCTTTCACCATTATCATTCACACAAGAATCATTAAACTTACCCAGAACATTTTCAGAAATTGCATTCTGCACACCTACTCTAGCATTGAAAGTCCCTGCTATTATAACTTTTTCTTTAGCACCAAACTGGCTCAAAACAGCCTTTAGCTCATTCCAGAAATCTTCCTTCTTATCAGAAGGTTCTGAGTCACAAGGAGCATACACTACAACAATTACAATTCTCTGAAGTTTCACTTTCAAACGAATCCAGGGAATTCTCTCACTTACGCAACTATAGTGAATCAAGTTGTTCTTCATCTTTTTACTTAAAATCACACCAACACCAGCCTGTCCTCTCATATTATCCAATACTCCAGACCACACACTCACCGTGCCATTCACTTCTTCTACACCAATTTCCTTCTTTTTGGTTTCACTTACACACAGCACATCCAGTCTATACTTATTCATCTCCTCAATCACCTCACTCATCTTGCCATTTATACCTCTAGTATTCCATACACCAATCTTTACATTCACTCAGCCACGGTCTCTTTCTCATACGCCGTTTAGAAAGTCCAGGTCGATTCCGTGGTGGACCGTCCTCCTCAAGTGTGGTAGGTCCACCATATCCCACACTTGAGTCATTCTTAATATTTCTTTTTGTCTTTTTAATCAGGTAAGTACATCAGTGTGGGGGATTAGCCCACAGCTGAGGGTTCCAGTTGGTCATTCAACCTAAGGATTCTGGAACCAAACCCAGTGAGTTGGCGTCTTTTCACCAATGTCACACAGAACTAGCTTGCACCTCTCCAAAATTCACATAGGCCCTAGTTTCTGTTGTGTGTGCCATTGTTACCACGGAGCATTGTTCTCAGCGACCTCAGGGAGAGAGTGTGACAAATCACCCGCAGCTACAACAGTGGTGATCAGAGCAATGTGCCACAGCACACAGTTCCACGCAGCCTGCTGCGCATGGGCCTGCGTAGCCGAAGACCCACCAGGGTTCCCATGCTCCCTGCCCGTCATCACCAACAACGAATGAAATGGGCCCAAGATCATCGAGTTTGGACCGTGGACGATTGGAATAATTGGCCTGGTCTGACGAATAGAGATTTCTAGGGCATCACGTAGACATCCGAGCGCGGATACACCGATTACCAACGGAGGATATGGTACCTGGATTCACCGTTGGGCGGAAACAGGCCGACGGCGACGGTGTTATTCTATGGGCCATATTTTCTTGGAACACTTTAGGCCCCATTATCCCAACAGCACAAACCCTGACAGCTGTCAGGTATTTGACTATCGTTGCGGTCCAATTTCACCAATTCATTACAACTGCGTTCCCTGATGGTGATGGCCATTACCAACAGGATAATGCGCCATGCCACACTGCTAGAATCGCAAAGATGTGGTTCGAGAAACATCCTGGTAACTTTCCGTTAATGTCCTTGTCTCCAAATTTACCTGACACGAACCCAATCGAACATGTTGGTTCGACTTGGAGAAGCGGGTTTGCACTAAATCAGCAGCATCCTGAAATGTACGGGAGCTGGAAGACCTGCTGTTGACATTACGTTACCAAATGCCCCAGGATACCTACCTCTACCTCATCGAATTGTTGCCTCGCTCAGTGGCCGCTGTTTTGCGAGCTAAAGTGGGTCCTACAGCTTATTAGGTAGGTGGTCATAATGTAACGGCTCATTGACGTAGATCATATCAATGTACTGTACTGAAAAATCTAAATGGAATAGCGAATAAATATGAATTCCTATGGATATTATGTTTGGCTTTTATGAATAAGCGAACGTGTTTTGAATCTGAAAAATCATCAGCAGTTATAAGGACTTAGATGACATGCGCCAATATTAATGGCAACTTCCGTAAAACTGAAAAGATTACGCAGTATGTATATAAATTTAGAAAAGGAGTGACAAAAGGTGGTGACGCCCCCAGTGACGCAGTGTTCTAAGCACTCGGTTTCTGACCATTCGTCCGAGATGGATTGGGGTCTAAATCCCTGTGAGGCATTGACGTGTTTGTTTTAAGGCACGGGCTGTCTCCATTTCCTTTGGCGAGTAGCTCTAAATTAGAGAAGGGCGACTGCTTCATAGACCATCGAGTAGCACAAGGTGGTTGTGAAACTCCCAAATAAAAGACGTGTTAGTAAAATCATGCAATGCATTGATTATCATACGCTTTCCAACGTACCAGAAGGCATAGGAAAATGCCGTGATTTTGAAGGGACTAAACTGTGGTATAACGTTTGTGGTTCACATATATCATATCAAGAGCTACCACACATAAGCCGTTTTATAATTAAAAATCCCATCTAAATCGGGCAATTTTCACGGAAGGTATCGTGCGAAAATAATGGCTAACGAATCTCACGCATGCGCACTGCCCGCAATTGCTGACAAAAACATTTTTGGGCGGAACTGTTTCCAAAGTCGTTACGGAACAACTTATTGTGGATAATGACTGTGGAATAAATTTCGCTCCTGTGTCCTGACCTTTAACCCCATTTTGATGATATTCAGCAGAACCGGTTTAGTGTACCTCTGGAACAACATGATAAAATATTGTCGCAATCGAAGCATTTTTACCTAAGTTATGACGCATAAAGGCGATGGACTGGATCCCGTTCCTACCCCATTTCGCCCATTTCAAACAGGAGTTCGTACCCAGGTTGTTCCCTACTACATACTAAAATTTCATTGAAATCGAACCATTTGTACGCGAGTTATCTTGTGGACAGACAGACGGACAAAGTTGGAGCATATATGCTTCTTCAACCTACGGTTGGAAATCGTAAAAAATTAAGAAAAAAGTCATGCTATATCAAATACAGACACCCAACGTGGACCAGGAATATCAAACAAAGATCTTCGCTCTCTCCACGTTTATAAGTGAGTCACGGAAAAATTCTCATTGACCGCCACCGGGAGTCGAATCCAGGGTCTTCCGTAACTGGAAGACCCTGGGTTCGACTCTTCTTTACTGTTGCTAATATTTGATAATTTTTCAAATTTTCATTCTAATGTAATTTTATGAGTAAACCATATATTGGAACTCCTATACCATGTTTTGCCGTCCAGGTCAGAAAACTCTGGTAACATTTTAGCCACCAAAACGTGTAAGTCATAGAGTTCGACTTCAACGTGTGCAATGTTCTTTCTCGTATGTTTAATAATAGCTCTCAATAGTGCAAACGAAGCATTAGATATGGCTTTGCTGATGTTATGGGAATGTCTTAAACTGTATTTCACACAGATAAAATTTGGTAGTATCTGGCATCTGTTGCATCGAAACAAGAAGTTTAAGTGGTTCAGTAATCTGAACTTCTTTATCCTCAGCTTGGAAAAAAGTTTGATGGTCGAAGACAGTGAGTTCGTCATAAACGGGTTTTGCGTTACAATACGAATTTTGCGATTTCGAAAATGGTGCCAAAATCCAATATCGTTGCGTCCGTTGAGGAGTCCCTGATACAAAGCGATTTAAACATTGATCAAAAAGAAACGATTAGATATTGTGTCAGCCAGACAATAACGTCAAAGTCTTTTCTACCATTTAAACCCAATCTCAATAAGGAAGAATACAATGCTCTAAAATAATTACAGTCAATCGTGATATTATCATCCCTAAAACTGATAAAGGAGGACAAGTTGTTATTCTGGACAAAAAACATTACGAGGCACAGGTCGAGAAACTTATTTACGAGGAATCCCACAAGAAAATAGAAAATGATCCATCGGAGAAACAATTGAAAGAAGTTAGGAAAATGATAACAAGTCGGTTACTCTTGATCAAAGCTCAAAAAATCATCTAAAGCTCTCATCTTCCCGTTGTCCACGTTTCTATGCACTTACAATGATACATAAGATTGCTGTACTTTTCCGTCCCATAGTTAGCAATATCGAATCAGTAAGACAAACATAAGTTGGCCAAGTTTCTACCTTCGAAACTATCCCCACTAACGACTTCTTTGAGTAAATCAGATGTAAAAAATTCCATTGAGTTTGTCAGTCAGCTAACACGACAACCTTATAACGATCCGTTCATGTCATCCTTTGATGAGAAATCGTTGTCCATAAGTATTCCACTGAATGGAGCCCTCGAATCATTGAAAGCAGGTCTCACTGAACATCATTTGAGCCAACCGGAAGTAGAAGAAATTTTGAGACTAGTAGAAATTTGTATCAGACGAAACAGTTTCTTTTTTCGTGAAAGATTTTTCCAGCAGACGGAATGCCTTTGCTATGGGTAGCCCACTGTCACCTATTTTATGTGGTCTACATGCGCTTTTTTCAGGACAAACTCTTTCATCTTGTTTCATTCGACCTGTGGATTCGATATGTAGATGACACTTATGTTCTCTGGAATGGTACGAATTCGGAAATACCTAAATTTACTGAACTTATCAGTTAAGTTGATCCTCATATACAGTTCACGTGTGAAACTGAAAATAATGGCTGCTTACCATTCCTAGATGTACTTGTGTAACACTCTAGAGGATCCTTTAGTACAACGGTTTATCGAAAACCATCTGCTGTTTCCTTACCCCCACATGCAAGATCAATTCACCCATGGTAACAAAATATCTGTGTCTTCTACACATACGTATATCGTGCAATACGTACGTATATGCTGAACTGAGAATTCCTTACAGGAAGAGCTTCATTTTCTTAAACGAATTGTTGTACACAGAGAATATGGGCCTTCCGTTAAAGATAATGCTTTCCAAAAATTTAGGAAACCGGAGCCTGTCTGTTCGCTCAGGGCAATAGACCTCCCAATACGAAAGAATTGGGCGGTTATCCCATTTGCTTGTCAGATTTCCTTCGGAATTTCAAAAATTCTCAAGAGTTTTAATTTCAGAGTTATTTTCAAGCCCATAAACAAGATGATGTTTTACGTATCAAAAGACTACGTCGAAGACATAAATTCCTGGGGATTGGTCAGATACCTTGTAAATGTGGATATTCATATATAGGTCAGACCCGCGGGGCTTTAATTTTCCGTGTGAAGGAAAAAAGACCTACGTACGGAACTATGAACTGAAGAAGTCGTCTATAGCCCAACATTGTCTCGAAAATAACTATAATTTTTTGTCTAGATACGCTACGTTTATTGATAAACCTGATTCGACTATCAAGCTTAACATATTACAAGCTTTCCACATATACCGGAACTCTTAACGGCTTGTCAACGATATGACGTTTACTCCATATCTTTCAAGCGTGTGGAAACAACTCACCAAAATCCGTGACCATCAGAACTCTGATGATGTCACAATGATTTGAATATTTATGCTTCATTCGTCCTGATGATGCTGAGCCAAATGCTCGGCAAAGCTATAGTCGATGTTTAATAAACATTTTATTGTGAGAAACGTTGATTTTTTTTATTATATCTGATAACCACAAGTTTAGCAGTCATAAATTATATATAAGTAGTGTATATTGTGATTCTAAGAAAAGAAACCTGATTCACACTTTTCAAAGGAAATGTCCGTAATGTAACATGCCATCGGTTTAAAAGATAACTGACAACGAATTCGGCTTTTCATAAAAGAGGCAGAAATGTCTTACATAGATGGGAACAAGGTGTCCCGAAAGATCTTACTGATTGTAGTCGTATGTCTTTTAGTAAAGTTCTTAAAAATCACTACGGAGTTTCTTCGAGTGAGTTACGTGTGTGAAGGTTTCTTGTACATATTTCGTAGTTTTATCAGCACGTAAACTTCAGTTCATTTAGTATGTCTTACATATACATTCAAGCGTAAGAGAAAAAAAGTCTTGTTGTTATAAATATTTTGACACTCTTGTTGATCCAACAGTAATTCGAATGATATGTAAATGGGACATACGCCACTTTCATCAAAAATTACATTATAGTATCAATATGTTTTTTTGATTAAAATCTTAATGACCACAGTGAACAACGCGATGTCGATGGGCAGTCACCCGGCCTTAATTTTAGGCGAATGGCTTAACGTAAGGTGTAGAGTGCCGTAAAGCAAACACAACATATATGCCTGAACAGGTTTCGAACCTTGAACCATCACGGATGAATGGGCTGAAGACCACTTTGTCACAGGTGTGACAAATGCGCTTCTAATAGCGGTGGCTCTGTCCTTTCTTTGGAAGCAGTAGTTTCACATTAGAGATGGGCAATTGTTTATAGCTTTACGTGTAGCTCATGGCGGTGTTAAGCCACGAAACAAACGAATATAATTAAATAAGAAACTACAGAGATGGCTTTTCAGGTAACCTAACTACTTATCCAAGACTATGCACTGAACCAAACCCAGCTCCTCCGTTCAGCATCAGTTCTTCAATTGAGGGATTTGGGTAAGCAAGATTACAAAACATTGTCATATGATCCTAATTAACAGCAAGATAGTGAACAGTTATGAATAGATGAACTGCCACTACTGCAGTTACTCCGGTAGCACATTAATGTTGAATCGACATCGATTTTTGGTTACCAGATCGATATTACTTCGAGGCATAGTTTTCGACGTAAAATCGAAGAGAGGGAATGTGAAGAAAAATCATTACATTGAATTTCAGTATACATGCAGACGGTTTTACGCAGTTTATCACTTTAGCTCCATAGGTCGAATATAATTGATGTTTTTATGCGATTTGTAAGCATCGCGCGCAAGCAGCTTTGCAACCAGTACGCCAAACAAACTTTTTGGATGCTGGGGTGTAGGTCGGTTGTATCATTTCTGTTGTAAGACCAGTTTCCTACCTGTCTCTTTTTTCGCCGATAAGCTGAAATATTTTTTTTTTTTTTTTTTTGCTCAAGTATGTTTATAAGAAATTGAGTCCCGTTGCTTTAAGTAGAATTACTTTTTAAGGTATATAATTTGTGCGTACGAATATCCCAATTAGGGATAGGCCTAGCGCGATGCTAACAGATCACCAAAAATTCTGTGAAATGTTTGAAAATTGTGTTCTATTCGAATGCGTCCGAAAAGACTTGGATGTTGAAACTATAGAGAAAAAATATATGATCTTTTAATCGTAGACAGCGCCGTAGAATCGTGCCACAAATACGAATACATTTTGCGTTTTATGCCACTATTAAAAGTTTGGAATTTCATGTTTCAACATCTAAATTGTAGAGTAAACGTGAATTCGACATAACAACAGTACTAGAATCGATGACCAAACTGCGGAATATCGACATAGAATCGACGTCTACACTGCGTAGCAACAATGTACATGTTTCTCTCGAAAAGTCGAATTTTCGTCTGCTGTTGACATGATATCGACTAAAAAGGTTTAAAATTCGACGTCGAAATGACGCAATAAAAGTGGACATGGATATCTATGCTGGACATTTCATATCGATGAAAAATCGATCAAAAATTCGACGTAGGATCGATGTAATGTGCTACCGAGGTAAACTTCCGTACGCGGGGCTGAGATGAGGAACGACTTTTGCAGCAGCCCACACTCCTTCCTCCCTGAACCAGGGTCCCCAAATTAGAGACGGGCGACGTCTTCCGACCTTAGAAGCACACAGTGGTCATTAAATCCTCCAAAACACAAGCTGAGTTTTGAAAAATACTGAAACTTTGAAAGGAGGTTTTATAAGAATCTCTTCACAGATTGCGAAAATATTGCTTTATAGAATCATATCTTTACAAACCATCCTGTTTCGGTGCCTATAGTGAAGTCTACATTTCGTAATTTCCCCTCAAGGGATATTCAAATAATCCCTGCCTCAAAATTTGCATATGCAGAACGTACCATTGAGCACAAACGTCTTGCAACTAATTGATCAGAGGGAAGATTCGATCTTCAGCTAAAACGACACCCTTCAGTTGGTAATCAAGTTCACTTTCCCGCTTCTGGAAGTAAAGATGAATTCCAAATCATCGAAATTAACAAAACGCGTAGATATTGAAATATATTTGTATGTATATTTTGCAATGTTCATTTCGTGATTGATTACTGTTAAATCAATGAATAGTTTTCCCTAAGGACTGATAGATGGCGCTGCATTCCCAGACACAGAAGTGATTAAGCCAGCGTTGTTTATCGCTATATGGGACCAAATTTATTAAGGAATAGCATTTTTCTAAACGAGTAACGAGGGAAAAAGAATTCACTGGTGTCTAAAAAAGTTAATGAGAATTTCGTTACAGCACCTCTTCGGGAAGAATCAGAACCTTATATTCTATCGAAGGTGTAGTTCGCGGCATATCACAGGAGAGAGTTAGGAATGTGGCCTCATTTCTGTAACACTTCTCTGAGCTTAGTTGGTTTTATAATTACTTACCTACATAACAGCGTGTCTGGTCAATTTAATAACATGGAAATTATCCAGAAAGTTTCTTAAATAAAATTCATGAAATATATAATTCCATAATTTTGTTCATTACATTTTGAAAAAAAAAATTCTGGGGCATAAATTCTACGAAACACTCAATTTTCTTTAAAGCGGAAGTTAAGTCCTTGTTCTTTAAAATGCAAAGAAAGTATACAACACGTATTCTTTGCTGTGTAAAATGCTCCGTGCTTCAAAAATTATTCGTATCCTCAAAAGCATCGAGGGCTAGAGGAATATTGATAAATATTTAATTCTTGATGAATAATGTTCAGTAACTTGAGTGCAAGGTTATGCTCATCCTGCACTTCCGGTGATTGCTTTATGACGTCACTGTCTAAATCATCATCGTGAGACTACCTAAGCGCCACGTTTCTTTGTATCTGCACCATAGAATTCTTCCAGATTTTTAATGCCTAATGTTTTCAATTTTTTATTCTGAAAAATTGGGGAATGTTGCCGAAATGCTTTTCCTATTCCTCATAAAGAAATGCTTTATTTTTTGACAATAATATGTCGTGCTGTGCGCCTTCCATTCTAAATTTATATAAACCCAGCAAAAATTCCCCTTGTAACTAAATTAACATTTAGAAGTATAACCGTTTTCCCGCACGTTATTTAACAAAAATGTGCGCGGAGGTATTTTTGATACCTCCGTTACTAAAATATATACAGAACTGTGCATTTCTTCTGAATTTAATGTAAATGTGCTTTCGGATAAGCTTTTGTACTGTGTTTGATTTTTAAAAATTGTTGACAAGACATCCTCCTCCATAGCTACATTTCAGATCGAAGGGTCACATGTTAGGACGGTGATGTCCCTCAGTGACGTCACGATTATTCTTCTGCGTGGAAGGCGGGATGAGCAAACCTTACTCTCTATTAACCTTGATTTGAGTACAAGATTATTTCTATTGTTTTCTTTTCGTTGTTTTCTTTCTATCTAACATTTATTGTAAAAAAAGGGTATTTAATGAATTCCCCGGATCTAACGAGGAAAAGATATGCTAAGATGATCACTCTTAGCAAGGAAATTAACAAAATTTAATGAAATCCTATATTTAACAAGTCAGCAAAAATCTGCTGCGCACTGTCCTAGACTGGATGAATGGAAACAGAGCATGCAGAACGAAATTGCGACAGTGCAGGAGAATCCCGGTGCGTTAGTAGAAGAACGTTGACAGAAAAGCAATGGAGAAAGAGTGCGACGCACAAATGCTTAGCAAGCGGGTTGAGCAACATACTTTCTCCACCACCTATTGCAAGAGGATATTGTCTCTGGCATACCGCGTCAGCAGAGGTGAAAACAGACAACCTACTCCTAGGGAAAAACAGAATGGGTGAGGCTGACGCGGACTAAGGTGGATTTGTGGGGGAACAATTGTAGAGAGGGATAGGAGATATGGCTTGGGGATGTCGTCGGCGAGGATACAGGAGATAATAATACCTGGAATTATCTCCATTTGTTGCTTTTACCCTTCAAGTGATCCTTGCAATGGGAAGATCGGTGTTGCTTTTGCTTCGTGTGTGTTGTGTAGTTAAGCAACGCTTAGTCTCACATGGGAGCCAAATAAAATATACTTGAAATATTTAATTAATTGACGATAGTACTAATGTAGTTAATGAAATACGTCATTCGTGTATATCCCATTGGTAGGGATGTATAATACGAGGGTTGTACCGAAAGTAATGCAGAAGTGGGCATAACTGTTTAATTAACGGACACAGTTCGTTCAAATTGCACATGTTGGTAAAGTAATTCAGTAACTCTTCCTCTATAGTAACTCTTCCTCTATAGTAACTCTTCCTCTATAGTAACTCTTCTTTTTCATGGCAGGAAAACAATGGATTCCAAGCTGAAGCAACGTGCCGTCATTGAGTTGGCGAAGAAGGGTGCAGGCGGTCCGATATCCACAGAAGGCTACAGAATGTTTATGGAGATGACACCATTGACAAGAGCAATGTGCACAAATGGATAATGAAGTTTAACGAAGAAGAAAACAGTATTGAGGACAAACAACGAATTAGGGGACCATCATCTGCGACGACTGACACGCATCGTCAGCTAGTGGATGCATTGATCCGCGCGGAGAGACGAGTCACGATCCGTGAATTTGGTGCAATACTGGACTGCGGTCACAATGCCATACAGAAGGTTATGGAAGACTTAGGGTATTGGAAGGTAT
The DNA here is from genome assembly GCA_039090855.1 of Macrothele yani. Classification (NCBI taxonomy): domain Eukaryota; kingdom Metazoa; phylum Arthropoda; class Arachnida; order Araneae; family Macrothelidae; genus Macrothele; species Macrothele yani. The sequence continues at coordinate 141,589,459 of CM076994.1, forward strand.
GTGCAAAGTGGGTACCTCTGCCGTTGACACCCGAATCGAAGGAGAGAAGGGTGGAAGTCTTCTGGGAGCGTTTGAACCCAATGAAGACACGTATGTTTTCGATCCTGTGACAGGGGATGAAACGTTGACGTATTCTTTACGATCCGGAAACGAAGAATCAATCTATGGAATGGCCTCACACCTCTTCACCAAGGCCTAAGAAGTTCAAAAGTCAGGATTAGCACATAAAGTCATAGCAACTGTTTTGTGGTATGACAGAGGTGTCATTCCCCTAGATTTTCTGGAACGTGGCCGTGCCGTGAGCAGCGAACGGTACATTGAGGCACTCAAGAAGCTTTAGAAGAAATAAGGAGGTAGAGACCGAACAAGGATCTGAAAAAGATCTACATTCACCATGACAGTGCGAGACCACACACATCTTTGGCAACAAATCAGGCATTCAGCAAATTAGGGTGGTCAGTAGCCCTCCATCCACTGACCAGCCCAGATCTGGAGCTCTCAGACTCCAACCTGTTCAGTCCAATGAAAGACAGTCTCAGGAAACAACGATTTGATGACACAGACGAGATGAAAGTGGCTGTAAAGAAGTGGGTCACACCTGAATTTTTTCAAAGAGGATTTGAGAGTTAGGTTCAACAATGGCGCAAATGCATCGCTTGTGATGAAGACTATGTTGAGTAGTGCCTTTGTATAGAAAACGAGTTACTCTAACAACATATGCAATATGAACGATCTCTGTCAGTTGATAAAAAAGTCAGGCCCAATATTGCAATACTTTCGGTACTTCTCTGATATAAACGTATAAGAACGCCACTGCATTTCCGTGTTGGCTTTAAGTATGAAACTCAATTTACATACTTAAATCCACGGCATTGTGCTCACTGATATGTACTTTCACTGCATTTGTTTCTGGTGTCCAACGTATATGTCAAATACATATGTCATGATGCAGTGAACATCATAACATTTCATTGAACGCTTTGGATTATTTTCCCGCTATTATCGCCCTTCGGACTTTTATTTCCGACAACACTGTACATAACTTGGTTCCTTCCGTTCATTCTTTTTTGAGACAACTCTGGCCCAGCCTAGGAGTACATGATCCAGTATTTTCGATTTTGCCAACACAAGTTTCTTGCTGAGTGGAAGCAATGGCGTCAATCTACGAGTAGAATTACCTGGTGATTGTGAAGCATTGTGGAGCATTTTATACTTCAAGATCAAAGTAATCACCAATGTAGAAGTTCTGCGTATGTATAAATGTGGAGAAAAAACACCAATACATTTCCAGGAGTTTTTCAGATATTTTCATATCCATAATGCAGATATGCTGGTGATATCATGTTTCTTTGGAAATGGTTTCACGGAAATGAAGGACAATAATTCCTAGGAATACAACACTATCTCTGTGATCCTCGAAATACATATAAAGCAGTAAAGTGTAAACCCATCTTCCGAAACAAAAGGAACACATACATGTAAATCATCATCTCTTGAATTTGTAGACAAATTACATAACTATACTCACTCAGGTATCCCTGCTCACTTACGTCTCGTAACAGGAGAATTTTTACTGGCTCCTGAAATAAAAAGATCAGTGAAACTTTACTAAGTTAAATAAATAACTGGAATCTAAATGGAATACAAACAAGTTAGTAAAATCATGCAATGCATTGATTATGATACGCTTTCCAACCTACCAGAAATTATTACTCAAGTTATGAGGATAATGGCTGTGGAATAAATCTCGCTCCTGTGTCCTGACCTTTGACCCCATTTTGATTATATTCCACAGAACCAATTCAGTACTCCTCAAGAATAAAATACTAAAGTTTTGTCGCAATAGAGGCAGTTTTACGCAAGTTATGAGAATAATGGATGTGGAATAAATCTTGCTTTTGTGCAATGACCTTTGACCCCATTTCGTTGATATTCAACAGAACCGGTTCACTTTACCTCCGGAACAACTTAATAATGTTTTGTCGCAATCGAAACATTTTTTGGTAAGTTATGATGCACAAGGGCAATGGAATGGATCCCACTCCAGTGTCCTAACCTTTGACCCCATTTCGCCCATTTTCAATAGGATTCGTGCCCAGGTAGTTTCCTACCACATACTGAAATTTCATCGAAATCGAACCATATTTACGCATGTTATGACGCATAAAGGCAATGGAATGGATTCCACTTTTATGCCCTAATTTTTGACCCCATTTCGCCCATTTTCAAGAGGATTCGTTCCCAGGTAGTTTCCTAATACATACTGAAATTTCATCGAAATCGAACCATATTTACGCAAGTTATGACGCATTAGGGCAATTGAATGGATCCTGCTCTTATGGCGTGACCTTTGACCCCACTTCACCCATTGTCAATAGGATTCGTTCCCTGGTGGTCCCCTACCACATACTAAAATTTCATTGAAATCGACCCATTTTTACGTGAGTTATCGTGCCGACAGACAGACGGACGGAGGGACATCCGAACGGAAAAAGCTGGAGCATATACGCTTCTTCAACCTACGGTTGGAAAGCGTAAAAAAGGACTTTAATAGGACCATATAGGGTTTATCAAGAATGAAGAAACATGAAAACCAGGATGCTGTGTTAGTATGCGTTTTATTAAATGCTAAATTGTTTAAAAATGTGAGCCTAAACTTTCGCATAACCATTGGCTTCATTAAAACCAACATCCGTAAAAATCTAGATAGCTTGAAAACAATGGGAAAATATACAATTGTTTTCAAGCTATCTAGACATCATACTGAGCTTTTATTAGCAAGGGAGACATCATTTTTGTTTGAAATACTCATACAAAGCATAGAGCAGAAACTAGAGTAAAACAACGTAATGGCTAAGTAAATAAAGAATATAATTTTTATGAAACACAGAAAATATGCGTTGCAATAAAATTAATATTGCTAATTAACATAAAATATAAAAGACAGATATGACGGGCGAAATTAATAGTGATAAAACCTCTCGAACCAATAAAGGGAATAATATCACCCATACAAAATTTTCGAAAACCCTTGAAGTTAGCAATTCAAGGAGAAGTAATCCAAAAGCATATACTAATTAATATATTTCAGCAATAGATCATATGTATATCACTATATAAATCACATATATCACCATATAAGTCACATATCTTACCAATTAGCATGAATAAACAAATTCCAAAGAAACCTCTGAAAAAGTATCTATTTGAGACGAACGCCCAGAATTTTCACAGTACTGCTAAGGAAACAACGATGGCACTTGCAATTTATAAACTCATCAGCATTACTATCGTAAGAGGGGAAGTTTTTAAAATTTCAAGATATATAGATGTTGCGGTACAAAACAATGCTGTAAAATAAATCTGGAAAACCTTTGCAAAAAACATTTCTGAAGTTAAAGTAATTTCTGAAGAAAATGAGTTTATTGCAGATGATTCTTGGATATTTGATCTGTTGCTAGTTTTACGTGGTTCCCCTGTTTTTATCTGAAACGATTCCTCAGCTATCTCTTGTGATCATTTTCTTAAGAGATGAAAATATCCGCTTATGATATCAAACCATGCATACGAGTTTGTAGTTTGCATAAGGGCAACAATGTGATAAAAGGATTGTTGTTAATGAATGAGAAAAATGTGAAAGTGTGAAAAACTGATAAAGTGACGCCAATTACCTAGAAGAGAAACGACGCCCCATTTTCTGCCCTTCCAGTCTTCATTATCGATAAGCTGTTCGATTTCTCGATGAAATGTCCTCGGCATTTTGCACCAAAAGACAGAGTACGTTTTGACAGATTTCAGTTCTCTTTCATATTTTAAATACCAATAATTCACGTTGCAGAGGTTCGAGTATAAATATCCTGTCCTACCAAACTGGGGCTTATTGGCATTTTAAATAAAATATTTCGCACTTTAGCTGAAAATCCATAATAAAACATGAACTGACGAGATCATTTTATAGATATAGCATACGTTATACCCTGGAAGTAATGTTTCAAACTCGTCTAATTAATAAATGCAACAGACATATTTTTTTTTCAATTTCTTTGGAACACATAATTTTTTTATGATCAACAATAAGCCAAGGTACAGTAAATCATTGCTAGTAACCAAACCAATAATCACAAGGGAAAGTCAAATTATATGACGCAAAATTTGGAAATTAATGGTGACCGAACATCCAAGAAGAAGCACTCAGCTCTTATTGCAAGAACCGAACTGTCACTCGCGAACCGGCGGCTTTTTTGAGAAACCAGAACGACTTCAGACTTAAAGCGTAAAATGTAAATGGAATAGGAGGTTAAAGAAATCAAATGAAATAAACAATAGTGTCGCGAAATCACATCAACAAAATGTCTCGCTGTATACACATAGTAAAGTTACTTTTTGTTTAGCTTTAAAAACGCAGTCCATTCACGTCATATGTCCATTGATACAAAGTGATTACACGTGTCACATCTAAGGGATTTTTACAATCTCCCTGAGTAAGGTTCCCTTTGCTGTGACGAATGAAATAATATCCTTAATGAGGCTCCAGATTGGTGTTGCTTTATTATTTAATACTTCCCTTGACAGCTCTGTTGTGACTTTCCTGTGTTTGGCATCCCTTTTATGCTCTTCTAGTATTGTAGCAAAACTCCTTTTTGTCATTCCTATGTATATCGTTTTAGATCCATGCGGGTACACTATGTAAATGGAGTACACTCCAGTACTCTCAAATGTGATATGTTGGAGATCATGGCATATGATTATGTCAAATATGGATCTAGATGATTTTATCCCCAAATCAAAATGTAGCCTTTTTAGTTAGGTTTATTTTCTCATAAAGTCTTGTGCTTTCTATTTTCTATATATTTATCTATGGTGTATCCACAGTGTTCAGCTCTAGTAAAGTCAGGAAGTGTTTGCTAATATTTATATTCCCAATGTTTCGACCATTTCAAAATTTAAAAATGATTAATTAATTTACATTTCGTTTTGTAAATGTCTTCTCACTCAGGTGGCCACGTTGCCCTCTATTTTACTTCCTTTCAAACGTATAAGAAATCTAGGCGATTTTATGATTCCATTTATTAGATACGTTATACTGTATAAGTAAGTGAGCATCAGTTTTATGCTTCTAGGATAAGGCTTGGTCTTAGAACAATACCGAGAGAACAGGGCAAGCCAGCACACATTGCGTGCTGAGTACACAGCCATTAACAAGGAGTCGCAAACTTGAAAAAAAGCACATCGCCATTCCTCTGGCATGAAGACTACAAGCCAGACAAATGTCGTACAATGCTTACAATAGCTCTCGTGTTATCACTAGGGTACAGATTGTTAGGGGCTAAAAATAAAAAATAAATTACTGTTTATATGCTAATAATTTCCTAAAGGTGTGCTAATACTAGGAAAATATTTGCCAAAAATGATACTACATTTTCTTCTACGATAATGTAATCTGTTATTTTCTGTAATAAAAGGATAATGTTAGTATTCAATTCCCTTATAATAGCTATACGTTTGATGAAAAAAGTTCGTTTCAGATACAGTGCACAACCAATTTCATCTCTAGATTTTCCATCCCAAATCTATGCCTATTTTCACGGATCAATGACTGATATCTAAGAAAATGATCGTTCCATGTCACAGGAAGTCAAACTTTCATATTTTAAGTTTGTTGATGACACTAACGCTTAAACAGTCAATTTGGCTTTCAAGTTGTCCTTCTAAAACTTGAGCAACTCTACATATAGCTTGGAATCCACTGTCTTTGTTTAACACACATATGAATATGTTTCTTATAGCTTCAATTTTTAAAAGTGAAAGCGCGCTTCCTTGAAATTCAGGATGTTGAACATTTTCTTCCAAAATTCTGCGTTTCCTTCAGACGGTAGGCTTGTTGCTCTTTCGAATGTCTATAATGAATTAGCTTTGTCTATCTTTTTGCTAAGCTAATTATTATGAATGAATAATGCTCTACGCTTCAAAATAATGAATTCCCAAAAGGGTGTTGTTACTCGTTAATTATGAACTTAAACAAAGTCTCAACGCTGGTTATTTATATTAAGTAATCAAAGTCATAAACCTAACAGCCAGACAGAGGTCTGACAAAACTAAGAATTGAAAAAGACTGAACTTACAGAACAACTTGTTTATTATGATGACTCCTGGTCAACTAAGGCACTCATATATCACTACTACATAACAACACACTGCAACGCAACTCCAACGCAACAACACAACTACAACGCAACAACACACAACTACAACGCAACAACACAACTACAACGCAACAACACACTACAACGCAACAACACACTACCCACACTTCTCGATGAACGCGCCTATATACGAGCTACCACCACGTCATGACTTACACTCATTGCCAGATCTCATTCAGCGGGTGAAATAATATTCCGTTCAGTAGGAAGATAATTTACATAGTAAAATAAAATAACCAGAGATAGTAAAATCAAAAGGAAAGTGAATATAGAGTATACGTTACATCATCTCCCCCTTAATTTTTTCTTCTTTTTTTTTTTTCTTTTTTTTTTTTTTTTTTTTTCGAAAAACCTATCAATTTTGGAGTGTAAGTCTTACATTTCGATGATTGACGTTTCTCGATCTTTTTTTTGATTTGTTGTTTGGTGGTAGCCGTATTTACATTATCAACTTGGCATAACAATTTACGAATCTGTATTCGACTGTGAAATTTGTAGTGTAGAACAAACCAAACCTGCATCGGCATACTTTCCTTTTATTCTGCCTAGCAGGAATCACTTTTTAATTTCAAATTACGTGCGCCTCATTGGTTGAAATACATAACAACTGTATCAGCAGCGAAGATTGCCTGAAGCTGCCTAACAGTAACAATTTTATTATTTTCATTTCAAATTACGTTTTGCCTCATGCGTTGAAATACAGAACAACTGTATCAGCAGCGAAGATTGCCTGGAGCTGCCTAACAGTAACAATTTTATTATTTTCATTTCAAATTACGTTTGCCTCATGCGTTGAAATACAGAACAACTGTATCAGCAGCGAAATTTACCTGGAGCTGCCTAACAGTAACAATTTTATTATTTTCATTTCAAATTACGTTTGCCTCATGCGTTGAAATACAGAACAACTGTATCAGCAGCGAAATTTACCTGGAGCTGCCTAACAGTAACAATTTTATTATTTTACCCCTAAGCACATAGATATATACAAAAAAAAAGTGGATTAGTAGATGGACATAGAAGAAATATAAAAAAAAAACACACATATATACACAAAAAGAATGCATAGGCCCACACGAAAAAAAGAAATTCTGACACGCCAACTGGTCGAGCAGGAAAAAACAATAAACTGAGAAAAGAACCTGTCCACGAGAACTTACTTATCTCGAGGACGCATAAAAAATTCTAGTGCGAAAACGTTTTCCAGGCCTAATGGGACTGGGAAATCAGGTGGCTTGGATCTCTTCCGGGACGGTAATGGAACATCGGTCTGTTGTCGGTCAGGAATCTGGCGGTCTGGAAATCCCTGCGGCTGAGAAGAACGGTCAGGAACGTCAGAAGTCTGGCGGTCCGGAAATCCCTGCTGCGGCTGATAGGAACGGTCAGGAGTCTGGCGGTCTGGAAATCCCTGCGGCTGAGAAGAACGGTCAGGAACGTCAGAAGTCTGGCGGTCGGAAATCCCTGCTGCGGCTGATAGGAACGGTCAGGAGTCTGGCGGTCTGGAAATCCCTGCGGCTGAGAAGAACGGTCAGGAACGTCAGAAGTCTGGCGGTCCGGAAATCCCTGCTGCGGCTGATAGGAACGGTCAGGAGTCTGGCGGTCTGGAAATCCCTGCGGCTGAGAAGAACGGTCAGGAACGTCAGAAGTCTGGCGGTCCGGAAATCCCTGCTGCGGCTGATAGGAACGGGCTCCCCCAGGCTTTGGATATGAAGTCCCTTGATGCTGGGGCCCGTTGTGTCCTTCCAGTATCTTTTTGGAGGGACGTGTCTCCGGCCACATCGCTTGTTTTCGTTTACGCCCACGGGGCATGATAGTAGTAGCCGGCATAGGCCCTGTTTGCCCTGAACGGAGGTTCCAGGGGCGAAACCCGGGCGGATGCAAAGATTTCTGCCTTCGTCGCTGTTGCGGCGAAGCAGATTGGGGAGACAAGTGACGTTTGCGCCCAGCTTTTGGTGGTGCTGGACGTTGTGGAATATTAAATGTTGGATTCATAACGTAAATCCGAAATGTCCGACGCCTCTGAGTCGCTGCTGTAATTCAGCGGTCGTGCAGGGCGATGTTTGGATTTGCCTATGGGAATACTTTCCGATGAGGTATTCAAAGAAGAAGTATCCCGCGTTGGTGCAGAGGCAGCCGGAAACGGCGCAACAATAGTCTTGGCAATGGTTGGAGGGAAAGGAACGATACTAGTATTCGACGAACTCGATTCGAGCCTTGGTCTCACGGAAGAATCAGGTTGCGGTTGTAGAAACTCGTCTGGAGGGGGGGGGGGGGTGAAGGAAAAATCACTGGTGATTCGTCAAAAATGTTCGGTGGTTCGTCCACAATTTCTGGCGGTTGAACATGAGATATAGATTCTTGAGTCTGTGGAACAGAAGGTTGAGTAGGATGGATAATGAAATCGATATCCCGTTCGTGATACTTGCGACATTGATCAACATGTACATATTGAAAATTGTTGTTCGGTTTCTCCAGAACAATATTATTTTCAAAGACATTTGCCACCCGATATGGACCTTCGTAGCTGGGTGCAAATTTCTTCACTAAAGTATGCGAAACAGAAGACTGGAAGTGCGTTTCCACGAGTGAGATCTCCAACGACAAGATCTGGTTCCCTACGCCTAGAATTATAATATCGTGCTTGAGCCGCTTGTGCTCCTAGCATTGCAATACGAGCTTTTTCTGCCATAATGTGTACTGATTGCGGAGTTGGTCGCTGATTTAGTTCGTCGATAATCCCCGTTAAATTTTCAAAAGGGGTTTTAATTTTGCGACCCAGAAAAAGTTCTGCAGGAGTAATTTTAGTAGACTCGTGGACAGACGAGCGGAGGGCGAACGCAAAAAGTTCTAAATGGTCATCCCATCTTTCATGGTGGTCCATTACGAAAGTCGCAATCATTTTCACTAGCGTTCGGTTAACGCGTTCTGCAGGATTACTCTGGGGATGATATGGGGAAATGAATTTATGTTTAATGTGTAATCTCGCACACATTCTTTCAAAAATGTCAGAAATAAATTGAGGACCATTATCCGAAACTACTTTATTAGGTTGCACCATATCTAGAAAATACTTCATTAACTAAGACATTACAAATAATCTCAGCCGTAGCGGCTTTAATAGGAAAAACTTCAACCCATTTAGAAAAATTATCAGTTAGTACTAAAACATAACGAGCTTTATTTTTAACAGATAATGGATAAGGTCCCAATAAATCTATGGAAATAATATCAAATACATGAGAACTTGAACTAGATTTCAAGTGACCGGCCGGTCTTACATTACGATAATTATTAATCTGACACAAGTGACATGATTGAACGTATGCGAGCACACTTTGGTACATGCCAGGCCAATAGGCAACATCCCGCAATTTACAACGGGTCTTGCGAATACCTAAATGGCCTGCAAGAGGTTTGTCATGAAATTCATTTAAAAGAGCCATTCTAAGGGTTCGCGGAATACATGGGCGAAACTCTGCCCTAGTAGTCCGAGACTTTGTATAATAAAGAAGACCCTCTATTACTTCAAAATGTTGTGACCTTCCAGCCAGAGAAGGATCACTTTGTGGGGGCGAACCCGCAAGCAAAAAATTGTAAATATCCCCAAAATCTGGATCATTTAATAATTCTGCCATTATCTGCTCTCTGGATGTGATATCAGCTATCAGAAGTAAAGGCTGACATCCAGGAGTAGTTTCGGTGGGGACCCCACTAATCGGAACGCGAGATAATGCGTCCGGTAATTGATTCTTATGACCTGGCTGATACGAAATTTTTTGATATTGCTCTCTTGTAACTTCAGAGCGCACTTCATAAGTCTTTGAGATAGGTGTTTAGCAGAATTCAAATACTGAAGGGCAGAATGATCCGTAATTATGTTAACTGTCAATTCGTTAAGATAACATTGAAATTTATTCAGTGCATACACAACAGCAAGACATTCACGTTCCGTAGCTGAATAATTGCGTTCAGCTTTAGCTAAAGTACGAGACGCAAAAGCTATTGGATGCCCAGCTTGTGACAAAACGCAACCAAGACCAACTCCGGATGCATCAGTATAAATATCAAATTCTTTAGAATGATCCGGGAAAGCCAACACCGGAGGCTGAGTCAATGCAGACTTCAGTGTTTCGAATGCAGCGTTAGCTTCAGGTGTCCAAATAAACTTCTTGTATTTACGCTTTAAAGCATACAATGGCTCACATATTGTAGCATAAGCGGGGACGAACTGCTGATACCATCCGGTCATTCCCAGAAAGCGGGATAGTTCTTTTGCTGTTTTAGGCCGAGGAAAGTCAGCAATAGGCCTAATTTTTTCATTATCAGTGAATAAGCCGTGGGGAGTAATTTTCAACCCCAGATATACAATCTCGTCCCTCGCTATCTGGCATTTACTAGGTTTTAACGTCAAGCCAGCATTGTATATAAGTTGGAACACCTGTTTGAGCAGAGAAAGGTGCTCATCAAAAGTCTCTGATGTGATAATAATATCATCCAAATAGACATGCACATGGGGACCCAGGACAGGTCTGAGAACCGTGTCCATAAGCTTTTGGAAAGTAGCAGGTGCAGAAGCTAAACCAAAAGGCATACGTAAATATTCATAGGCCCCAAAAGGAGTCACAAAGCCTGTTTTATCGACCGAGTCCGGATGTACTGCCACCTGCCAATATCCACTCGCCAAATCCAAAGTTGACATCCATTTGGTTGACGACAAGTCATTTAGAATATGTGACATGACAGGTAGGGGATAATTGATTGTTTTTGTGACTTGGTTGAGTTTGCGAAAATCTGTCACGAAACGAAATTCATTTGGTTGTTTCTTTGGAACCAAGAAGGCAGGAGCCGCCCAGGCGCTTGTTGATTCCCTGATTATGCCCTGCTTAATCATTTCCGCAATTTGACGTTGCATTTCCTGTTTTTTATGTGGAGCACAAGGGTAAGGTTTCGTCGCAATGGGTTTCGAACCATCAGTGTCAATAACATGATAAACCACCTGTGTGAAACCAGGTTGATCCGAAAATAAACCAAGGGCTTTCCTGTAAAAGGAGAGAAAGCTGGTCTCGTTGCCCCTCATTCAATTGGTCACTCAACAATAAACTCGTAATATCTACAGGAACCGTCGGAATCATTTCGACAGGTTCCGGAAAAGAAATCACATGTTGTACAAAATTCAAAGTTATTTGAAACTTGTTAATAAAGTCCATACCCATGAGACATTTCACGGGTAGCTCGTCTATAAGCAGGAAAGAATGTGTAAAACGAGCTTTTCCCAGCCCTAAAGATAATGTGACAGTTCCTGAAATACTGAAGATTTCGTTATTTGCACCTCGCAAATACTGCGTTGCAGGCTGAACATGTATTGCAGAAAAAACATCATTGCAAAACTTTGTATTTAGGGCTGATATCTCAGACCCAGTGTCGAACTTTGTCTCGACAATAATGTCTTCAAGTGTCAAGAATACATCAGGCAACTGAGGAGTTTGAACAGTCACTAATACTGTTTTAGGGTCAGGATGTTTGGTATCAGGAAGCAGGACCGACCCTTCGTCTACTTCCTGTGGAAGTTTAAAGGAATTCTGGTGGTGTTATCATGTGGTCGGAAACCTCGACCCTGCCGGGTATCGGGAAAATTTTCACGATAAGGAAAATTGCGTGCACCCTGCGTCGGGAACTCCGCGTGTCTGTTGAGATTTTCATTTTCGTTACGTCTGCCCTCAGCACGGGCAGAAAAAATTGTGTGCCCTGAGCATGATAACGTTCCGAATGCTGCTGAGTGGAACGGGGTCGAGCATACTGTGCATTATGACGATACCCCGTAGCTTGCTCCGAAACTCGTTGCTGGTTCGCCACTCTTCTGTGTGGTGGAACGTATGAAGCTTGGGTGGGCACGTGTGTATGCTCGCGCTGAAAGTTTTGTCTATTATGCCGCTGAGGGTTTTCGGAATAAGCCTCGCGGGGTGCCCGAGCATGGTGAGTTGCAGCATGTTTGCCATGTCGCTCTTCATACGTGCGTATGAGGCGAAGGCATTCATGAATAGTGGTAGGGTGTCGAACCTCAAGAAAATCTTGCAAGAATGGGTCGAGCTGCTGTACGAGGGTATCCAACATGTCAACATGACTGGCATGTGGATCCCATAGATTATATAGGCGTGTAGTTTCCAACGCAAATGCAACAGGGCTATCATTGGGACCCTGCTGACGAGAAAACAGCTGTTGAGCAAGGCTAGCTCGACTGAGGCCGAAAGGAAAGACCTCCAAGAATTCTGCACGGAAATTCTCATAATGAGAATCCGGGTTCGACCCTCGCCACTGCCGATACCAGGTCTTGGCGGTATCCCTCAAGCAAGTGCCGGCAATTTGGACCTTGCAGTCTTCCGGAATATTATATAAATCAAAATGATCTTCCAGATCTTCAAGGAACTTTAAAGACCCCTCCAAACCATTGAAATAAATTGTTCCTGCATGCGGCACGAAATGGGCAAGCATTCTGCTTCGCTGAGAGGATTGAATTCCCTCAGCTACGACCCGCGACTCAGAGTGATAAGAAGCTGGTGCATTCCGAAATGGTGAAGAATGCTTGGGTATGTGTAGATTATTCATATCCAAGTCAGAGCCACAGGCTTCGTACAAATTGTCCAAACAAACACCATTACCCTCGAGACTTGCCGGAAGGTGGAAATTTGCAGTTGTCTCAGGTAAGGAAGCCATGGGTAATAATAGTCAGGATCTCGTGTTCGAGAAAAGTTCGGGCGCCAATTATAATGAATTAGCTTTGTCTATCTTTTTGCTAAGCTAATTATTATGAATGAATAATGCTCTACGCTTCAAAATAATGAATTCCCAAAAGGGTGTTGTTACTCGTTAATTATGAACTTAAACAAAGTCTCAACGCTGGTTATTTATATTAAGTAATCAAAGTCATAAACCTAACAGCCAGACAGAGGTCTGACAAAACTAGAATTGAAAAAGACTGAACTTACAGAACAACTTGTTTATTATGATGACTCCTGGTCAACTAAGGCACTCATATATCACTACTACATAACAACACACTGCAACGCAACTCCAACGCAACAACACAACTACAACGCAACAACACACAACTACAACGCAACAACACAACTACAACGCAACAACACACTACAACGCAACAACACACTACCCACACTTCTCGATGAACGCGCCTATATACGAGCTACCACCACGTCATGACTTACACTCATTGCCAGATCTCATTCAGCGGGTGAAATAATATTCCGTTCAGTAGGAAGATAATTTACATAGTAAAATAAAATAACCAGAGATAGTAAAATCAAAAGGAAAGTGAATATAGAGTATACGTTACATGTCTTTATCAAATGACACAACAAAGTGAAATTTACAGGTATGTAAGACAAGTGTTTTTTAAAACTACGCGACTGTTTGTGAAAATTGCAACATCAAGAAAGAACCGCGGTATTTTTACCAGGAGATAAGATGTGGAATTAAACTTCGCGAGAAATTAAAATATAACCCCTCAACATAGTGTTGCTACCCCCCCCCGGGTCGCCGGATTATCGAATAAAAATAAGCTTTAAGAATTTAGATTTTTCATGCACTTCAGTACTGGCACGAGACAACAGACATTTAATCAATTAACGACAAAATATGAGGTTAATGATGAAGGCGTCTATGTACAGATGATTGTGAAGGAGGGGCGTCAAGTAGACTCGCCCCTTTCGGGATAGCTCTGAGGCTGAATTTATCATTAAAGTCAATGATTATTAGTTGGCCTATACAGTCCGGCTTTAAAAACTGTTCTCAGCCGACGAGAGTCTATTGGCTGACTGGAGCCAATCTAATTACAACTGGCATGCATACACAAGTTCTGTACTTACAGATATGCTGTTTCCTCAGGTATCCATGTTTGATGTATTTATATTCGAAGCGCACCTGTGTGATGACGCGCCCATTTCAGAGCGCGCACTATAACCAATGGAGAGGGGAGTCGAACCCCATCTCCCACTTTCTCTCGTGCACTGCATTCACCTGTATGAAATCATGGACGCATTTATGCGCACTAATGTCATGATGGAACGAAGCCGCTGACGTGTAGAAGGATCCGTTCGTCTCTCCAAAGGTGATTCTCGCATACATCACCGGTCGGCATCTCCGTCATTCGGGGTTGTAATTCCATCACATCGTGTGACCTCCGGGATACTGGCTTTCTCTTACGTGCATTCTAGCACCAGGAAAAGAAGTATCGTCCTCTCTCCTATTCCTCGCGGTAATATCAACCGCTCGGCCGCTCCTTGTATAGCTGGCCGGCATCTTCGGACAGAAGCTCTTCCTCTGAGCTGGATCCGCTTCACCGAGACTCGTGCGCTTCACGGCTCGGAACCAGACTATTCTTTTTCGCTTGTTTACATCATTCACAGATTCCTTGTTCTTCTTCTTAGGGGTCTGTTTAAACTCTCATGTCAGCCTGAAAGCACTTGGCGCGGTGAAGTGGTATGAAATACATGCCTTTGCATTCAGAATATGTGGTGGGTCCACCCCCGAAAGTACAGAAAACACATAACTTAACTAACACTCCTTTGTCCTGCCAAGGTTCGGAGTAGCAAACGCCATAAGTTTCCTGATCTGTTGACACTTTAATGGTTATCCGACTTGATCGACACGCAATAAGGGGGCGACGCATTGTGTTCCCCACACCAGGCTAAGATTTCTCCCTTCCAAGAATAGGGACCCATATCTCTGTTCTCCTCTTTTGCAATGCGGGAAACCACTAGCTGTTAATTTTCACCCCATAATTAATGCTGTTCCCGCCTATTGCCAAACCAGCTAATCGAATTCATTTCAGTACCTAAAAAGTCGTAACAATATGATAGAAACGTGGGTTTATTTCGCAATATGTATTCCGTCATGCTGCTGAAAATAATGTTTCTGCAAAGAAAATTGTTGTACGAATTGCTTAAACTTGCTAAAAGGAATTTATCCCCGGTAGCTTTTGTAGTAATATTTTACGCCTAAACAATCCTGAGGAAAGAAGGTGAATATATATCTTGTTTACCCTCTAGAAAAAGTATAGGGAAGGACAGAAACGTGCTCAGAATCCTTTAAATTTCATTTCTCTAGGGACTCAATTTTAAATCCATTGTTTCACATTCAAAATTAAGCAATTCTTTTTCCTCAAGCAATTATTTCGTGATTCAAATTAGTGTAGATGTTATGTTCTTCACCATAAAATGAATATGGTAATGATTACGTAGAAACTCATAAAGTTCCTGCATCAAAAGCGATGCATAATTCACTTAGTTCTATGAGAAGCAAAAAAATAATCAATTCAAAAAATAATTGAATAATATTTTGAAGAAGCTGAATTTAAAGTGAGGTTTAATAGAAAAATCGCCTTTATGAAAGATTATTTCTTGGATCGAAAAAACGTCTTTTAATAGAGAATAAGAGTAGAGTAGGTCTATTAAATTTACAAGTAAAAAAAATAATTAATTTGTAAATTCATACAGGTCGAATAATTTTCACAGATTTATATAAAACTTGAAAATTAAATCATAAACATAAAAAGAATATGTTTTAATCGTAGCAGGGCTCATTATACGTACAGCGTACATAAATCTTGGATTTATCATGCGACATTTCAAGTATTTCTCGAATACTCAGACACCTATTCGCGTTTTTGAGACTACAGTAAGATCTTCACTGGAGTATGCGGCGATCATTTGGAGCTCTAGCCTCGTAATTCTAATAAATGAATTAGAAAAAGTTCAAAACCATTTCTTAGACACCTTTTTTACAAATCGATTGGTGTTTATACAGCGGACATCCCGACGGCTGACCTTCTGACATTCTTCCAGACGGTCTCTCTGCAATCGAGAAGGAAGGCTCTGCAGCTCAAGTTCCTGTACGGCATCATCAATGGAGATATGGATGGTACTTAAATTCTAAACCAATTAAGTTTCCATGTCCCACGTTTACCGAGGACAAAATGTGAACTCTTTGCAGTGCCATTTTGCAGAACTGATAGTGAAAAAAATGATCCGTTATGCAAAATGTATAGGCTACACAACTCACTTGAAGAATGTCTAGATATTTTTAATGTAAGTAAATGTTTTTTTCATATAGCATGTTTTGCAAGACGGTAAATATTGATATCACTTGGTAATTATCACTGTAAATATAATTATAGAAATTCCTGTAACCAGATATACCATCTGTAAGAATGTGCTTACAAATAAATAAATTAAAATGTTTTATGGATATCAATGTGATGTTACAAAAGTATATCAATTACGTATCATTTTTTGTTTGCTTCGGGGTTTACGGACCACTATTAGCAACTTTGATGGCTATAAACAGGCGACCGATCCCTGGCTCCATGACCCATATCGGAAGACGGATCATGAGCCTGTTCGTCTGACCACTTAACCACCGGGTATGCCGAATCTGCATTACCTCGTGCACTATGCGTCGTGAATTGTACGAGATATTGCATAAAACTTAGAATATGAGTAAAAACTATGCAAATGGTGTCCAAAATGAGGAAAAACCAACGTTGCAAGGAAAATATGGAGCAAAATCCACATTCTCGACAGTGAAATAGGTGATTTTCGTGCTGAAGGGAATCCAAAAATAAATGAAGCAATGCCATTTCACGCACGCTTTTTATAAAACTTTACGTTAAAAGTTCAAAAAGCATATATACAGATTAAAAAACATACATACAAGTTAAAATACACAATCATTTGTAAAAAACACAAAATTGGATTGGTAGTCAAGACAAATAATATAATGACAACCATAAAAAATGACAGAGATATAGTGGAACAAGTAAAACGACATGGCATTTATGCCATACCTCTTAAGGCCCCGTGTGAAGGGGCTCAAAACAGGATATACGTGGGTTCGACCACTCGCCCTCTGAGTTGTAGAGCCTCAGAACATAAACACTACAATATTCGAACAGCCTCTACTTCAACAGCTCTTTCCCGACTCTACTTGGAAGGCAGGCATACCCCAATATGGGAAGACATAACCATATTGAACACTCCGAAGTCACGTTCAACTATTCTCTTTGCAGAGGGTTTGATGATATACACTGGCGGAAAGTGAAAAAAGAACACCAAGAAGGAATTGGCGGACGATCATGAAATTTACATATGTTAATGGGGGTCGAGTTTACGTAGGTGGGATGTCAATTTCGGAACCAACCGGTGAGCGTTTACGCCACAGCACGGCATATTATGCAAATTATCTTCGGTGGTATTTAAGGAGTACGGCGAAGTGAATGTAATCAGTCGTCGGCGTACGGACCCTTGCGAAGACCCTGAAGAAGCTGCAATGTCTCGACATGGAAGACGTGTACGATTTCAGCAGTTATCGGACTTTGAGCGAGGTCGTCTAGTCGGACTCCGCGAGGCCGGGTGGTCGTATCGTCGTTCTGCGGAGCGAATTGGACGGGAAGTATCGGTGGTGGTACGATGGTAGCGTAGATGGTCCGAGGAACATTCCCTCACGAGAAGACGTGAAACCGGGAGTCACAGACGGACTGATGAGCTGACCGATCGACACATAAGAAGAGCGGCGTTGTCAAGTAGAACATCCACTGCGACGCATATCCTAGCTGCCGTTGCACCTGTGGTGACTGTGCGAACAATCTGCAATCGTCTACTGGATGCACGACTACGTGCACGTGTGCCTCTGGCATGTGTACCTCTGACTCCAGCCCACCGTCAGGAACGGCTGCAGTGGTGTCGCCAACGTCTGCACTGGAGAACGCAATGGCGATCTGTCGTGTTCAGCGATGAGAGGAGATTCTGCTTGGGACCCTCCGATGGCCGTATGCGTATTCGCAGACGCACAGGGGAGCGTCTCCACCCTTCTTGCATCCGCCAGAGACACACAGGACCTACACCTGGTCTCCTGGTGTGGGGAGCGATCAGCTATCACTCCCGTACACAACTAGTGTTTGTACCGGGTACGTTAAACAGCACCTCCTACATCAACAACATCATTCAGCCCGTTGTTGTGCCATTTGTAAGGTCTGTCCATCGTGGTGTTTTCCAGCAAGATAACGCACGCCCACACACGGCACGTGCAACGCAACATGCACTTCAGGGTGTGAGACAACTTCCATGGCCTGCACTTCACCGGATTTGTCCTCCATTGAGCACGTGTGGGGTTTTATGGGACAACGACTTATCCGGTCTCCACGGCCAGCCACGACCGTCCACCAATTTACGCGTCCAGGTTGATGATGCTTGGAACTCAATACCCCAAACTTATATCCAACATCTGTATGACAGACTCCATGCCAGAATTGCACAGTGTGACGCAGTTCATGGCGGTTCAACCTCGTACTAACCATGTTACATGGAAATGTTATTTTTCAGTTTACCAGCAAATACAGCTGTATTTTGTCACAATGTTTTGATCACGTTATCCTCTGTATTCCGTTATTATGCTGTATAAATTTCGTTGGTATCAGACGTCTTTTTCTTGGAGTTATTTTTTCACTTTGAGCCAGTGTATAAATACAGTCACCGTTGCTGTATTGAAGAATACGCATACACCATCCCCCTGCCATGGAAACAAATAATGGATCGTGAAAAACACCCAGACAATCCAGAGGACGAATTCGACCTTATCTCGGAACTGCGTCCTAGAGAATGCTCTCATGGTATATAATCAACATCGAACCACTTGTGATTAGTGCATTGTCAAACATCTGACGATGAGCTTAATGTAAGCTCGAAAGGTCGCATGTGTGTATTTTAACTTGTATATATGGCTTTTAATCCGTATATATGCGTTTTAACATAAAGTTTTATAAAAATCGTGCGTAAGACGACATTGCTTCGTTTAATTTTGGACATTCTGGAGAGAAATTGTAAGCAAATATTGCATTAAATTCACCATATCAGCACACACTATCAGTAAAAGAGTACGGATATAAGCACACATTATTAGCCATAATAGGTGTGAAATTGACTGGATTTACGTTGTGTGTAAATATAGCATGAAACTCATTGTATTAGCACAAGTTGTTGTCCAGATGTCACATAATGACTTGAAATTCACAATGTGAACCGGTGTTGTAGGTAAATGTTCCATGAAATTCATGGTATTAGCATACGTTATAGCCCAAATGTCGCATAAATGTGAGAAAATGCGATGTGAACAGACATTGTAAACAGATATTATATATTACTGTAAAATAAATTCTGAAATTCACGGGCAAGTTTCCGTTATTTCTTTCGTGAATTAACGAAGCATATTTCTGAAACAACCTTTTTCGTGAAATGACGGAAAAAACCCTCAATTTCACGGATGTTTCGTACCACGGGAAAATTCTGAATTTTGAGAAACCTTTCCGCAGTTTCTTTTTTATATTGACGGTAAATTACCGTTTTAGAGATGTGTTAACGGAAGAATCTGAATTTTCAGAAACCTTTCCGCAGTTTCTTTCTTATATTGACGGTAAATTACCGTTTTAGAGATGTGTTAATGGAAAATTCTGAATTTTCAGAAACCTCTCCAGAATTCTTTTTATAGATTAACGGAAAATCACAAAAATCTCCGTTCTTACTTTTTCCGTATCCGTGTGTTGAAAAATTACCTGTAATAAGAGCGATTAGTGAGAATACTTGAGGTTTGATTAACTTTTAAATTTCAATCGTCTGTAGCATTTTGAAGTTATGTAGCGAGATCGCATGTTGTGGATAACATCATATCGCATGTATTTTGCTCATTGTGGCATAGGATATTTCTTCTCTTTTGTCCTATATGGTGCAATATCTACTTATTGAATATTGTGTTACTGTAAGTAACCGGGTACTTATTGTACAGATGATTATACGATGTCTGTGTATCAGTTTTTGGACAACTTAAGACAAAGCTATAAAGCTGTCAAGAGTACATTTTATATTTAGTTTCGTTTTTGTTTTGTGAAATAATACTATAAAAAGTACATTTCACCTTTTTCAGGCTTTCCAACCGTAGGTTGAAGAAGCGTATATGCTCCAGCTTTGTCCTTCCGTCTGTCTGTCTGTCTGTCCGTCCGAACGATAAGTCGCGTTAAATTGTTCAATCTCGATAACATTTTAGTATGTTGTACAGGCCAAACAGGGGATGAACCCTATTGAAAATGGGCGAAATGGGTCAAAGGTCAAGACATAGGAGCGGGATTTATTCCATCGCCCTTATGCGTCAAAACGTACATAAAAATGCTTCGATTGCGACAAAACTTTATCAGGTTTTTCCTCAGGCATACGAAACTGGTTCTGTTGAATATCATCGAAAAAGGGGTCAAAGGTGAGGGTACATGAGCAAGATTTATTCCGCAGCCGTTATCCTCATAACTTGACTAAAAAGGCTTCTATTGCAAGAAAACTTTAGTATGTTGTTCCGGAGGTATACTGAACCAATTATGTTTAATATGATCGAAATTGGGTCAAAGGTCAGGGCACATGAGTGAGATTTATTCCACTGCCGTTATCCTCATAACTTAACTAAAAATGCTTCTATTGCGACGAAACTTTATCAGGTTTTTCCTCAGGCATACGAAACTGGTTCTGTTGAATATCATCGAAAAAGGGGTCAAAGGTGAGGGTACATGAGCAAGATTTATTCCGCAGGCGTTATCCTCATAACTTGACTAAAAATGCTTCTATTGCGACGAAACTTTAGTAAGTTGTTTTGGAGGTATACTGAACCAATTATGTATAATATCATCAAAATGGGGTCAAAGTTCAGGGCACAGGAGCGAGATTTATTCCACAGCCCATATCCTCATGACTTGTAATAACTTGTGTAATGACTCCCGGTATGTTGGAACGCATATCATATTCAATACATTGCACGATTTTACTAACTCGTTTGAAGATAATTTAAAGACATTCTCAGTTTAAAAAAATCAAGTTGCAAAGCATTTTGTTGCTTCGAAAAATCACGGTAAAAAACGCTTAATTTGTGAAAAGCCTCCTACAGATATATTACAAACCTAGTGAGAAAAATATTAAGCTCCAACAGAAAATAAAATGACTAAAGCACTCACATTAATGACAAAAAACAAAATTTCATCATCGCGGAATTCGTTTTACGATGCACGTGACTCCGATTTCCGAGTGTTTGTGTCTCAGTTGATAAAGGCGCCAGTTACCTGTTGAGCCAGCTTTAACGACGGGGTTTAGATCCTGCTCTCAGAGTAAGGATTATCTGGGGTAAGTGATGAACAGGGTCGTCGATTTTGCGGAATTTCAGTTTATATAAGGAAGAACCAGAAATAGACTTTTCTGAAATAAGCGGAATTCCTGTCTACGGAAAATCTGTGAAAATACAGACAGGTAGAAATGTCCGAGACTGGTTGGAAGCGCACGATGAAGACATCAAAGTACTTCCCTGACCCTCTAGTTTCCTAGACTTAAATCCAATTGAGCATCTGTCGGACCACCTCGAGCGTGTTGTTCGCTCTGTGGTTCTTCCATCACACACCCTTTTTTCTTTTTTTTTTTTTTTGATTGAAGGTTTAACGACCACCGTGAGCAACTCAATGGGCTATAAGCAGTCGCCCGCCCCTAGGGTCACTGGTCCCAGGGAAGGGAACAAGCCAGTGCCGTAAGACAAATACAACATCCATGCCTCGCCGGGATTCGAACCCGGACCCCTTCCGGACGAATGATCAGAGGCCATCGCTTAGACCACTGCGCCACCGGGGCGGCCACACACAGCCTCCAGCAGCTGTCAGATGCACTGCAGTCAGTATGGCTCCAAATATCTGTGAACACCTTCCAGCACCTTATTGAGTCACTCCCAGCCTGTCTAGCTGCTGTCCGCGCTGCACATGGCGGTTACTCTGGATATTAGCTGGTGGTCGCAATAATGTGACTCGACCGTGTTCGATAGATTCCGTTTACGCATTGGACTAATTAACCGCCTTCCCCAATTATGAGAAGCTTTATCCCAAAGAGCTAATTTGTGATGTTTTGGAAGAATTGTCCAAAATAAACGGCTGCACCGATTAACCGATAGCCCAATTAACCAGAATCTATTAACCGATGGTCCAATTAACCGGAATTTATTGTACTGTAGAGATTTGTGCATTTCTGTTTCGGGCTTTAGCGGCTTTCTTGAGAATTTAGGCTATGATGATGCAATTCTTCAAATGGGGAATTGGCGACGAAAGTTGTATGCTTCCGCACCCACTACCGAGACTGAGCTCTTCTTTTCCAACAAAATAATGGAAATCATACATGAAGTTACGGTTTTCTCCATCCTTGGAATCAGAGATCCGAAATTAGCACTTTTTTCTCATTGGGCCCGAGGGCAGGTTAACGAGCACCTTGAACAGATGTATTGCCTATAAGCAGTCTGCCGTCCCAAATTTGGGGCCACTGGCTTCGGGGAGGGGAGAGATCCAATGCCGTAAGACAAACGTGTCACCTATGCCCCATCGGCCACTCCAGCCGGGGCCAATATCAGACAAACGGTCATAAGCCTGCGCTTTGAAATCTGTGCCACAAGGCTTTAAATTTGTAAAAAAACGGCTTTATCTGGCCCAAAATCCTCATGGGGATAATAAAACTACGAAAAACAAAACGAATAAAAAGAACTACACTGTGCAACAGTGAGGTTCTCAGATCAGGGAACTCTGCTTCAGGTATTCTTAATTCTTCCTGTATTTGTATGAAGTCTTCGGTGCCGCCTGTTGACAAAAAGGTACAACCTCTCGTCCCGAATGTGCGTCTTAAAAATGACGTGCTTACCATCTTCTTCTGCTCCTCCTTTCTTCCACCTGTGAACATGACACATGTGTCATATGAGTAGACATGAATTTGTCTTAATGTTTCCACGTCTGCGGTCGCATTAGGAAATTGTTTCATTATTGATTTACCGTTACCATGACCAGATCTTTCATGTACCTTCCTTCTTTTCTTTCTCTTGATATCTCAAATGCCATTTTTGTAATAGGGAGCGAATTTCAAACGGTCTTTTTTTGTAAACATTTCACTGGGATTTTATCTCCTTTCTTTTTGCTTCGTGTAACCGTTCCTGCTGTTCTATTGTCGATTGCAGTATATTTGCAACCTAATGACCTCGCTAAGTGGCGTATAGTTGTATCACTATTTGACATATTGGTTTTGCTTCTGGAAGTTGAACTGGAAATATTTTTCATTAAATTTAGCTAAAAACAAAGTAAAGGATATCCGTGATTTTCTTCATGAATTAGTTTCCTGTTAGGTCGCAAAAACTGTGCCTGAATCGGAATGATACGAAGACTATTAAATGTGGAATTAACTGATGTTTCCATTTGTTAACTGCTACACAGTTTAAGATTAATACTACGTTTTCACTACATTCCGTGTCAACAGCAAGCAGCGTGGAATGCTACGGAATGGCGACGTATAGTGTTCCGCGACGAATTCCGCTTTTGTATAGGAATGAACTACCACCGTGCCAGAGTGTGAAGGACCGCAGGTGAGCGCTACAATCCCAACCTCATGGTATAGCGGCACACGTCCCGAACTGCAGGCGTGCTGGTCTCGGGAGCCATCGCATATGACATCCGGACTTCCCTCTCAGTGCTCCGAGGGACGTTGACAGCCCAGCGCTACGTATATATGATCCTGCGGCTCCATGTGCAGTCTTTCCTGGTAGGGAGACCCGGAGCTATTTTCCAACAAGATAACGCCCGTCCGCAGTCGGCTCTGGTTTCCCAGGACTGTTTAAATCATGCGTCAACGCTTCCGTGGCCTGTCAGATCGCCTGATCTCTCATCCTTCGAACACACGTGGGGCATGGCTTTCTTCATGCCCTAGTATTCGTAATTTAGAGCGTCAGTTGCAAGAAGGGTGGGCCAATCTATCCCAAGATAACATACGAGGTTTCTTTAACTTAATGCCGGACCCTATCACCGCATGTACCCGAGCACGAGGCGGTCCGACGCGGTACTAATGCTGACCGGAATGTGCACCGCATGTCCGCGGGAAATCGTCCTGCTGCTGTGATATGGTAATCACTTCTATTCTTAGTATGCACCATCTCACTACTAAAATCTCATTTCAGTCCGACGCCTCATTTTCGGTGCGCGGATTTTTATGACAATAAGTGTATCATAATTTCCCAAATACACAGGTTTACTGCTCATGGGTGCAAGTGTGACATAGCACTGAATTTATAAAATGTCAAGAAAATTTAGGTTTATGGTAAGTAGATGATTAAACCCATCAAACATCATTTAGAATAATAAATTTGAGACTTCCTTTTCAAAAGACACTTATTAGACGAAATTTATGGCACCATCTTTTACAAATTTTCTACGCATTCCTTTTTCGAGATAGAATTTCAGGAAGGAAACAGGTCGTCTTTTTTTCCCCCTTTTGTTTTTAGTTTTCATCAGCTGACATTTTTGTTATTTCACATGTGTATACAGCATAATTTCTGTTGTTTGTATTAGAATTACACCTTTATGTAGCATTCTCGTCTTTAGTTATCTTCATTCCAGAAATGAGAGATAATTAGTTTTCTCGAGTAAACTAAGTAATTTACGCATTTTTACTAACACGTTAATTATGAAGTAGTTAATTTATTTAATTTAGTTTCCATCGTGGTTGTTATGAACAAAGCGTTTATTTGTAGAACGATGAAGTGGCTTTGCCCTTCATTTCTAAAGATGAATAATTCACCTCAGATCAATAATATTTCCATTAAGTTCCTTTGTAATCACAAACATGCACCAGTAAATTTTAAAATGTGTCTTTCCAACCGCTGTAAGAGTACAACGCATTTTGTTGATATAAAATTTAATAGGTTTTCACATTGTAAAATAATAAATATTTGCATATTTTAATTGGATATAACTGGTGTTCTCGAATTGAAAAGGGAAGCAGAATCATCGCGATAAAGCTTTGAATAGTATTACACTTAACGTGAAGTCAGACAAAACTTTACGCTGACAAAGCAGCTATCAAATGTTGATAAATGCTGATGCTTAAAGTGCACCTACAACTGGCAGAATGGTCTAAGCGCTGGTTTCTGACTCTTCGTCAAAGTGGGTTCGGTTTCGAATCCCGGTGAGGCATGGATGCTGAGTTTGTGTTACGTTACTGATTCTCTCCCTTTCCTGAAATCAATGGTCTTAAATTAGGGACGAGAGACTCCTTATAGCCACAGCGGCAGTGGATGGCCCAGTGGTCAAAGTTCGTGACTGCCATGGAAAGGTCTCAGATTCGATCCCAGGCAAGTGTGAACGCTTGAACCACTAAATATCCGCCGTGCTTCGGATGGACACGTTAAACAGTCGGACCTAGGGCAGTGTCACCCCTGGCTACAACTGAGGGGAGTCATCTTCCCCTCGGTTGAAGCCAGAGCGACGACAGTGCCTGCCTTCTGCCTCGCTTCCGTGTGAGTTTCCTGTCAGGCACTCAAGCCCAGAGTTCCTATTTCTAAGGGTTGTTTAAGACCTGGGGTCAGACCCTCCATTTCTGTCAATCCTCTACATACATCTCTAATCTCTATTATAGCCACAGAGGTGCTCAGTGAGGTCATTAAATCTCCAAACGAAAATAAAAGTTAAAATAAATAATGATGCATGTATAAAAAGCGAAAAAAAAACCCCTGTTAAACCAAGAATATAAGTTTCGTTTTAGTACAAATTTTGAAGATGGCAATCCGATTTTTAGCGTAAATGTGACAAGGATGGTAAGTCAGATAATATCCGAAAACTTGAAAATTTTCATCGTCCTGGAGCGGGACTCGAAGCCGCGTCTCCCAGAAAACGCCTAGGTATGCTAACCACTACACCACCCAGAACGACCAAGTTTCAAGTTTCCGATCAATTCTCCGGGCAATCACGGGATAGGATTATTAACCTCCAGATTCGCTAAACATGAATGCCGGTTGCTTCGACTAGTGAATCCTGTGATGGTTAAATTCAAATTGATCGGAAACTTGAAACTTGGTCGTTCTGGGTGGTGTAGTGGTTAGCATACCTAGGCGTTTTCTGGGAGACGCGGGTTCGAGTCCCGCTCCAGGACGATGAAAATTTTCAAGTTTTCGGATATTATCTGACTTACCATCCTTGTCACATTTACGCTAAAAATCGGATTGTCATCTTCAAAATTTGTATTATATGGCGTAATCCCGTATTTCTTTCGTTTTAGTATTTACATATGATTATTGAAATCAAAAACTGGCAGAAAATTGCCTTTTATAAATTAGGTTTCAGAAGAATACTTACATATACATAAAGTGCGCATGCAACGTAAATAAAACTCGAATTTGTTTTTTATTCCGCGTGAAAAATAAAATTTTTATCTTTCCTTTTTGAACTCAGGCGATTTTCATGATAGCTTCTCTCTCCCGTTATTTCTCTCAGAGTAGTTAATGCATTTTCATTCGCTATCGACCGCGATCAAGCCTTCAATAGCTCCGCTCTAGGAATTGTTCTTTCATCCTGCGCAGTTTAATTTAATTCGATAAGTCGATGGAACTCGGCGAGGACATATTAACCCCCCATGCCTCTTGCACATGCCCTCCCCCAAAGTACCCCTTAAAAACTGAAAACACTTCTTCCCAGTCGCGCAGCTGACAATTACTGCAATGACAATGGCAGAAGATATAATGAATTGGCGGGTTTTGTTAAAGCACCGGAATGTAGTTGCCCTGCAAACGAAGGGAGACAAAAAAGCAAAAAATATATATAGGAAGGAGTCGTTATTCATTATGAGGTCTTCACAGACCTGCCTCCTTCCATTTTTCATAAAGCTGAAGTTTATAAATTCAAAGAGCCTGCAGCATGGACATTTCTTTTTCCGAAAATAAATCCGTTGGAATTTAGTCAATAGGCTTAGAGTCACAGAACCGTTATTCAGTGAAAGGAGTGGAATTCCTGGGCTTCCAAATAACGGATACATGCATGCATACATCAAGGAAGTTCCTGTAATCGCCAAAAATTAATATCTTGCTCGTTTTATACATTTTTTGTTTACATTGGTCAGAATTCCCGCCTGTACTGCATTTTAAAGTAATGTAGGCTGTCTTCCTCCGTTTCATGATATGTTAAACAAACGTCTGAAGTGTGCGTCTCTATACAAGACATTTTTCAGCATGTCCGTTGTAGAAAAAGCACGTATTATGTTAACACTCTGTCCGTCCGTCTTTGGCCATCATATAACTCTACAACTATTAGTTTGAAAGTTTTGGAAAATCAAAATATGAAAACGATTATCTTTGCATTACGGTTTATCCAGCTAGTGGGTTTAAATGCAGATGTTATCGAATTCAAAACACATTTTATTCCACATCATTATTTTTAAATATCCGATTAAAAATGTAGTTCTTCCCTTCGATATAAATATATTTCTATTAGTATCTTTTTCAAGTAATGCATAGTTTTTCTGCTGGGGGCGTACAGATAAATTCTGCCACAGAGGTGTCGCAGTGGTTTTAGCGATGGCTTCTGATCATTTGTCCTATATGGGTTCGGATTCGAATCCGATGAGCCATGGATGTTGAGTTTGTCTTACGACACTGACTCTCTCCCTTCCGTGGAACCAGTGGCTCTAAATTAGCTTATGGAGTCCGATTTGAGAAATTCCTTTTTCATCGGATAGATTTCCCAGTATGAAGTGTTCTTAGTAGCCGCCCCGGTGGCACAGTGGTCTAAGCGATGGCCTCTGATCATTCGTCCGAAATGAGCCCGGGTTCGAATCCCGGTGAAGCATGGATGTTGTGTTTGTCTAACGGCACTGGTTCTCTTCCTTCCCTGGAACCAGTGACCCTAAATTAGGGACGGGCGACTGCTCAAAGCCCATTGAGTTGCTCACGGTGGTCGTTAAACTTCCAATAAAAAAAAAGTGTTCTTAATATACCACATTAATAATAACACCGTCTACGTGCGATATTTAATATTATTATGTGACATATTGTACAAAATTGCTTTTACCTATGTTTTTAATATAAGTTTTTATTTTTAATAAGGAACTGTTTTTTTCACTCGGAGGTGTAAGCGTATATTTCAGTTTCTTATGTATTTGCACGAATATGTGCTCTTTTTTTGGTTGGAAGTTTAACGACCACCGTGAGCAACTGAAATCGGCTATAAGCAGTCGCCCGTCCCTAATTTAGGGCCACTGGTTCAAGGGAAGGGAGAGAGCCAGTGCCGTAAGACAAACACAACATCCATACCTGACTGGGATTCGAACCCTGACCCCTTACGGACGAATGATCAGAGGGCAACGCCTTAGACCACTGCGCCACCGGGGCGGCATGTGCTCTTCTGAAAACTCGATTGGGAAATCCTTTGGCGATCAGATATCGCTCAGCAGCAGGAATAACCTTTTGAGGACATCTTCTGCTTACAAAAATGCAAAGCTGTTCCGCCAGGGGATTTGACGTAAATCTTATTTTTCTCGATATCTCTGCTTCTAACAGTCGGATTTTAAATTTCCTAATTAATTCATACACTAGACGTGGATCAGAAACACCAAACAGATGCCATCGCTCTTTCCACGTTAAAAAGTGAGTCACGCAAAAATTCTCATCGGCGGCCACCGGGAATCGGACGCTTCGATTCCCGGTGGCGGCCGATGAGAGCATTTTTCCGTGACTCACTTTTTAAGGTGGAAAGACCGATGACTTCTGTTTGGTGTTGAAACTTTCTTCTTTGATTTCCAATGCGAAATGATTTGCATGTAATTTCAAATAAACTCATAATTTTGCCACTTGAGGGCATAAGTTTACGGTTCCATTTACAGGACATTTACAATAATTTTATCCCTTCTAGGCTCTTGAGATCTCCTTCTCTCAAACATTTTCCCATTCTTTCTTTTACTTCTCCTTATAATCGCTGCTTTCTCAAAAAGAGCTTAAATGCCTTTTAGTGCCTGGCTCCAGGCGGCTATAGCTGCCCCCGCTCCAATCTCTGGACATTTAAAAAATCCTTTTCCGCAGAGACACTGCTAACTAGAGGTTTTCACGCTTTCTGAATAATCGGATGGCGAAGCTCACTGAAAGACACCATTTCCCACAGCGTGCATTGATTAATTAATGACAGCAGAAATAGATAATCTTGTCTGTAAGATGAGAGTCTAAAATGGGATAGTTTAGTTCTTTAAAGGTGGAAATAAAATTCCGTTTTCACTTCCTTGGCTTTAGCGACTGAAACACTTGGCTTTTTCCTTTTCCGAACATGTTTACATGAATAGAGTTTTCGCCTACATGAAACGAAACCTAAAACGAATTTCTAGCGCCATTCGTTGCTAAAACGCAGATGAGGAAGTTCGAAGTATTGTTTACCGATTTAGGTAACGAGATCCTATCTTGTTTATGCTGAAGATTAGAAGAGAAAAGCGTTTACATGTGTAACAGAAGTATGAAGTTAGGTCCACATGTAATTTGTAGAACCAAATCTTACGAGAAATGGCACGTCTCTCTGCGTTACATTCCATTTACTCTTAAGGTAGTTAACCTTAGTAAAGTGCCTTTGCTTCTCTAGAGGGAGGAGTCTTCAGATTATTCTAAATTGTGGGCAAAATGACAAAGTGGAATAGAACACGCGAGCCACTTGAAGAAGAAGTGTAAAAATGCACGTGTTTATTGTGAATATACCTTTGTGGACAACGTCCTTTGGGCCATTAAAACGTCAGCGGGTTGACTCTACCTACTAGAAAGCCTGCAGCTGTTAGGTGTGTGCAAAAGTTCTACCCGTTTTTGTAATAAATGCAAATTGCGATCGGATAATTTACGTCACAGGTGAAGCTGCGATGCCGAAATTTCGGTCAATAAAGCGTGGACCAGTAGAGCATGTAGAAGCACTAAGTTTGTCCGAGTAAATCATTAGTAACGGAAATCACGGAAGGTGTAACATGGCATGCGAGAAGGAGCAGATTAGACATTGTTTACTGTACGAGTTCGATAAAGGAAGTACTGCACCCGCGGCTTGCCGTGACATCTGTCAAGCGTATGGAGAGGCTGCAGTTGATGTTAGCACATGCCGCCGTTTGTTTCGAAAATTCCGGAACGGAGAAAAAAGCTGTGAAGATTAACCACGCCCTAGACATCCATCCGTGCTTTCTGATGAGGATATGGACCAAGCCATTACAAATGACCCACATCCAACCATTCAAGAATTAGCGGAAATGTTGTCGGTACACAGAAGAACAGTCGAAAGGCGGATGCATGCTATTGGGTTCATCACCAAATTTTATAGCTGGGTTTCGCAACAGTTTTCTGCAAAGCAACGAAAGGAGAGATACCGTACCCGTATTTCTTTGATTTCTCGTTACAGAAATGAACCGTTTTGGGGACGAATTGTAACAGGTGATGAGAAATGGGTAATGACCCGTAATGTAAAGCCTCGACGGACTGTGTGACAAGGTGCGGAGCCTGCTCCATCGACCTTAAAAGGAGGACTGCATCCCAAAACGGTTTTGTTGAGTGTTTGGTGGGATGTCCAGGGAATAATACACTGGGAGGTTTTGGCACCTAACCGAACGATAAAGGGCTGACCTCTACTGCCAACAGTTGGGCAGATTGCGAGAACAAATGATATCAAAGCGGCCAGCACTTGTCAATTGCATGGGTGGGATCTTTCATCATGATAACGCTAGACCTCATGCTGCTTTAATCACTCTGCAAGTGTTACTGGAGCTTGATTGGTAAGTGTTACTTCACCTACGTATTCCCTGACCTGGCACCTACGGACTACCATATTTTTTTATCGTTACAGAACACCTTCGCTCTCCAAACTTTCGATGATGTGGACGACGTGAAAACGGCATTACATGACTTTTTTACTCTAAAACATAGGAGTTTTTCCGGCGTGGGATTCATATAGACAGATGGCAAGATATTATACAGAAGGATGGCAATTATGCGAAATACTGGGTACGTTATTTGTTGAGTTCTCCTCCTTTCTTTGCAGCCTACAAAAACGGGTAGAACTTACGCAACACCCAATATTTATATAAGTGGCGGAAAAGACGTGGTGAAAGTCTAAAAAGGGTGGTTTGTGCCAGAAATTTACCCAATTAGTTCAAATGATTACTCTGTTTTATTTCCGATATCCCTGATTCTAAAGGTGCGATTTAAATATATATTTAACACCGGATATCATTCCTTTTGTGGAACGCTTCGCCAGCACTAGTGTTTTTTTTTCTTGTTGTTGTTGTTTTGTTTTTGTAATTCACAGTTCTGGTGCTAAGTAGGGTTTAGTGTGTATTTCTCTTTGCAACTGTATCACCGCTTCTAAAAGTCATTTTTAAACAAATTGTTTTTGCTGTAAGTCTTTCGCCACAGTAAAGCTGAGGAACATTATCCTATTTAAAACGCAGTTTCTTTCAGTGAAGCTGGTGAATGTCAAAACATTTTTCTCGCCATCACTTCTTCCATGAGACGTATTTGATAAACTTCTTATCCTTAGCATTGCTTTTCTCATGAAGAATATTAAGAATAATATTTTCTACTTTTCTGTTATTCAAACTTCAGGATTACATGTGCAGCTGTGCGAAAGACCGGTGGTGGTCATCTTTCGCACAGCTGCACATGTAATCCTGAATATAGCGGTACACAACACCGTGGATTGTTGGCACCGTAGCGTGAAGCAAACGGACTCGGCTAGTCATCGAAAGATCTGCAGTTCAATTCCAGCGGTGTCGGAAATAAATGTTTCGGTTGCTGTGTGTTAATTAAAGAAAAACGTGGAAGGCGCAATGACTTTGTCTATTTACCTTCCTTTTTTGGATGACAAATTTATGACTTCTTGAGATTTCCTATTCGCCCGTAAACTTTGGTTTGACAAAATGCTAATATTTTCTAATTAAGACAATTCCCTCGATGTTCTTCATGCAATGATGCTAAACGGAAAAGGTATCCTTTAGATAAATAAAAATACACAAATTAGTACGCAAATCTTTGAAAACAGCATCGTTTTGCACTTGCTCACATAAGGCTGTTGGACTTCTTTCGGGGTTATAGGGTATGTGGCCGAAAGCCTAGTGCTCCAAAGTCGACGGAAGGTTGCAGGGAAAACTGGCTTCAGGTATTAGACGTCTTAGCACCTCCACCCTATTCTTTCCTCCACGGGGTGATCATATCCCTTACTGAGGACTTCCTTTTCCCTTCATACCATCTTTGCCAGTGATGCATCTATATCATGACACACAGTGCTTTGTAGCCAATTCTGAATAAAGTTCCATTATATCCTTTAGTATCTGCAACTCAAGGTTCATACGGTCCTTAAAAGTCCTTAAGAACTCCTTACTTTTTATTTCCATTTTTAAAGACTTGAAAGTCCTTAAGAACTCCTTATTTTTATTTCCATTTCTCCTCTTCCCTTCATACCATCTTTGGCAGTGATGCATCTGTATCATGGCACACAGTGCTTTGTAGCCAATTCTGAATAAAGTTCCATTATATCCTTTAGTATCCGCAATTCAAGGTTCATACGGTCCTTAAAGGTCCTTAAGAACTCCTTATATTTTATTTCCATTTCTAAGGACCTCCTCTTCCCTTCATACCATCTTGGCAGTGATGCATCTGTATCATTACACACTGTGCTTTGTAACCAATTCTGAATAAGGTTTCATTATATCCTTTAGTATCTGTATTTGTGTTGATGTTGTTTGCGTCATCATTTTGGTAAGTAATGGAGTTCCTGTGGTTTGAATTTCGCATATTCAGGCCGCTTCTGTGCAACGCTGCAGGTCAACACATGGATCGTTCTTACAATTTGCACAGCAGTGCATATAAAGTTAGAGAGAGAGACACACAGAGAGAAAGAGACAGCGTGAGAGAGAGACAAGAGAGAGAGAGAGAGAGAGAGGGGAGGGTAAAGAGAGAGTGAGTTGGTGTTGTTTTCTTCATCATTTCGGTAAGTACTGTAGTTCCCATGGTTTGAATTTCACATATCCAGGCCGCTCCTGGTCAACATTATAGGCCGAAACCTGGCTTGTCCTTAAGTTTTGCCCACCAGTGTATTTATGTTTCCTGTAATATAAAACATAACTGACACTATATTTGCTGATTTCTTTAAAATAGAGTTCTGATCGCTTTTTAAAACTTTTCTTAAATATTTCGGCATGGGAACCATTGATATGGCTGATATTAGTGAAATTTTAAAATTCTTAACAAATTTGACGCTAACTTGTTGCAGCATTTTGTATTGTAATGTTTAAATTATTTTGCATTTATAATTAATCAATGTCCTTAATAAACTTTTGGCTTGCGCACATAACATAATTAACTATTTCTGACTCACTGAAAACGGGCAAAAGGGTAAATAAGAATCAAAAACGTACGTAAAACGTCAACTGCTTTACTCTCAGAACATGAAAAAAGAGCCACAAATGACTTTTGGGCTTAACTTTCTTTTGGAAATAGTAAAGCATCGTCAGGTTATTGCAACAGCAAGCTCATATGCTTTTAACAAACGTAACAATCTCCACAATGTACCAACAGTCTCCACTCTTCACACGTTTTTCATCTCTCTTCAAAATTCTTCTCTCTCCACACTCAAGACTCTGAGACGTAATACTGCGGCGACGCACAAGGCAAGATGGCAAGTAGCAGTGATAAGCCGTGCCGGCGTAGCTTAAGTGGGAAAGCATTCGAAGAATGTGAGTTCGAGCCTTTTCACTAGAGATGAGTTTGGGCTCAATTTTAGGAGCCCGGGTCCAAAGGCTTAGAGCCCGGGCCTGACCCGCTTTCTTTGATTATATGTGTTTGCTGAGCCCGGGTTCTCAGAAATATTTGCTTAGCAAGGCTTGCATTGTGCACAGGCTAAAGCTATAGCCCAATAAAGGATTAGTTCAAAAATCATTAGTTTAAAAAAGTTTACTTCAGTTAATCCACTTCATAATACAAATTTGTTCTTCGAAACACTATGCATAAAAGCAAATGTTCTAAAATGTGGACTAGAAAAGAAAAAAATAATTCGATGCACATGCCATTGGGCTATACCAGGGGATTCAGTAATTTTGCCAGCTGAAGATAAGAAAATCTTTTAGAAAATCAAAAAATATGAAAATCTTTTATTAAGATTTCTGAATTTACTTTTATTTTGAATAAATTGCATTACAAAACGTACAACTCTTTACACACAGTCGCACATGTTTTAAATTTTGAATCTGCAGTGCTAAACTTTACAATATAATTTAAATAAATGCTAACTGGTAAAGATAGTTTACAGTGATGTAGTAGAAACCAGTCAACATAATATAAAAATGTATCCAGTGAAACAATTTTTACAGGAATTCGTTCTTTATACTTGAGTCGTATTTTCAAATTTGACTGCCATGGAGCCTATAATATACACTGACGGAAAACAAATCCCAACACCACGAAAAAATAGTTGTAGAGGAATGAAATGGTGGCAACACATTTGTATAGGTAACATATTTAATCGATTAAAGTTTCAAGATCACAGCTTATTGTAAGCGCGAGAAGAGCCATTTTAAATGTGAAATGCTGGTACATTAATAACCGGTGTAACCGCTAGAATGTTGAATGCAAGCACGCAAGCGTTGATGCATTATGTCGTACAGGTGCTGGATGTCAGTTTGTGGAATGGAGTTCCATGCCTGTTGCACTTGGTCGGTCAATACAGGGACGGTTATTGCTCTTTGGGGGTGACGCTGGAGTTGTCGTCCGATGATGTCCCATACGTGCTCGATTGGTGAAAGATCTGGTAATATAGCAGGCCACGGCAACATGTTGACACTCTATAGAGCATGTTGGGTTACAACGGCGGTATGCGAGCGAGCGTTATCCTGTTGGAAACCCCCCCCTGGAATGTTGTTCATGAATGGCAGCACAACAGGTTGAATCACCAGACCGACGTACAACTGTGCCGTCAGGGTGCGTGGGATAACCACGAAAGTGCTCCTGCTGTCATAGGAAATTGCTCCCCAGACCATAATTCCAGGTGTAGGTCCAGTGTGTCTCGGCCGCAGACAGGTTGGTTGCAGGCAATCACCTGGCCTCCTTCTAACCAACACACGGCCATCACTGGCACCCAGGCAGAACCGGCTTTCATCAGAAAACACAACAGATCTCTACTCCGTCTTCCAATGAGCTCTAGCTTGACACCACTGACGTCGCAAACGGCAGTGGTTTGGAGTAAGTGGAATGCATCCTACAGAGCGTCTGGCTCGGAGCTGTCCTTCAAGTAACCGATTTGTAACAGTTCGTTGTGTCACTGTGGTGGCAACTGCAGCTCGAATTGCTGCCGCAGACGCGGTACGATGCGCCACGGCGATACGCCGTACACGCCGGTCTTCCCTCTCAGTATTGCCACGTGGTCGGCCGGAACCCGGTCTTCTTGAGGCAGTACCTTCCCTTGACCACCGCTGCCAACAATCACGGACAGTGGCTACATTCCTGCCAAGTCGTTCTGCAATATTTCGGAAAGAAAATCCACCTTCTCGTAGCCCTATTACACGACCTCGTTCAAACTCTGTGAGCTGTTGATAATGGCTTCTTCGTCTTCTTAAAGGCATTCTTGGCTAACATCAACACCCTACGTCGAATCTCAACGATAACTAAAGCTCAGGGACGTTACAGCGCGTATTTACAGCAGGGGGCTGTAAATCCGAGGGGCTCTAGTAGCGCCACACGTATACGCCGAGCGCGAAATTTGCATAGACGTCATCTCGCAGATGTACTCTCACCGCCTACCAACTGTCGTTTATCTAACACAACCCCTTCTTGGTGTTGGGATTTTTTTTCCGTCAGTGTAGCTAAGATACCATGACAAGATTGTGTGCATTTGATAATTTTTAATTTCATAGGTTTTGCTTCTATATCCTGCATTTTTTGTAAACTGTTATTTACCAAGCTACAAATCTAGTAATGGAATAACCTGTGCACTTAACACTAGAAATTCTTTAATTATTGGTAACCAGTTTGTAACAATAATATCCAGGAAATTATTTTTTAATAACAGTTTTTCGTGAAGGTAACTTATAAACAATGAAGTTGGATATATGTATATAAAGAATTCGGTAATGAAATTCAACATGTGTGATTCCAACATGGTTTTTCGGCTGTTAGTGAATCTTGAGCCCACCCTAGCCCGGTTTCCTGAGACGAGCCCAAGCCCGAGGTCATCTCTACTCTTCACCGGTAAATTTGTGTTCTCACATTGGCTCCTGAACGTAAAAATGGACTTTTCTGGCCGTTAGGTTCTTCGACAAATGGGTGATGTTTCTTCCGTACACCGTCTGGAGTTAATGAGCATTCTTTCTTCGCTTCGTAAAATGTGTGAGGCGTCTTCTATACATCGTCTGGAATTTATCAGAACTCTTTCTTTCTACATTGAAATCCTTGAACATCGTTTGCCAGTTGACCGAAAAACCTACGATTCCGACCTATCCCTTTTTAAAGGTCGGGGGGTGGGAGAATATATGTGACGTACCAACGGCAAATAGCTGTGATAAGAATTTGCATGGGTTTCTTATTTGGGAAAGCATTTGGCTCCGGAGCACAATGATGTGGATTCGTGTCTAGCCACAGGCAAATTTGCAACTAGCGCCCTAGATTTTGATTTTCATTTAGCGCACTGTAGATCTCATAAAAAAAAGTAGTTGTTCAGAGGAGTAACGTGCCGTTCAATAAGAAAATATTCAGTCGAGAAGTAAAGTATACGTAAAAAATCGAAACTGAAATGTTGGGTCCTTCACAATACTATACCACCAGAAACTCTCTGTTGTTCCTTTCAGAATTTTCTTCATTTTCTTTACAATTTAACAAAAGGATTGTTTCTCAGTCACCACACGTAATTTCGGATCTGTAGTCTTGATGTGCACTGATCTTCAGAGGTTTCTCGGGGACGATCACTGCATTCTTCCACGGAGAAGGCATGACAGAAAAGGATATCGTCATTTTAGAAACTGAAGGTAACATCTGCTAATCCCGTAGAAGCAGTGCATAAATCAAAATACAAGTGACTCTAGGAAATCGTTTTCACTCTATACTCGATGAAAGGCTAACCTGACTATGGAGGTAAGTTACGGAACATAATACTGCATAATATAGTGCGAAAACAGAAGTTTGTCCGCAACGCACATCCAATCCATGTCTCCTCACTCCGAAGTAAGTAGCTCTCCCAACTGAGCAACACAGACAGAATGTCTCGCTGCAGATTTGTCGTTTTGACACATGTTTTCAAATCTGTAGCACGTCACAATAATTCTAGTTTAAAAGCCGTGTTCGAGCTTGAACTGAGACCTAAGGAAGCACATGGATATATAGATGTTGTAAATTTCGTAGGCACGCGCATCAAAAAATGAAGATCCCAGTTTCAGTCGCGTTTCTAAAAAATACAAATATTCGCATTTTGGAGGCGTCATTGTAACTTTTGTTTTGTTTCAAAGAGGCCACACAGTTAACACGGAGGGCATTTCCTTCGAATGAGAGTGAAGAATTGTTAACCGGAGACGGGGAGATAATGGCTTTGCGGTCATTGTTATGAGCTTGCTCCTCTTCGTGTTTGCTGTTTTAAAATACTTATTCGTTTGTCTGGTGGTCGGAAAGGTTGCAAAGGTGAGGGAATTGAATGAGACATGATGATGTAACACAGGAAGTGTCCTTTTGTCTCGCCTTCAGTCACCTGAAGGGGGAAGGATCCGCGACAGATGGCACCCCATCAGTGCACGGAGAAATACTGATCAAGAAAAGATTTCATGTCGGTGAATCGATTTCACAACCTTAACAGTGTAATCAGGTTGGCTTTGCCCCGAGTATCAGTGGGTCGTGGTAGTTTGGATGTAAGGGCGGTTCTGGCGTTATGGAAGCTAAAGTGTTAAATTAGAGATGCACATCACATCTGAAATCGTCGTAAATTCTTTTTGTGAACTTTGGCGCAGATACCCTAAACGCTGACGCCGTAAAGAAGTCATGCAGAAAAGAAAGTCTTCCAAAGCAATTTGATATTTTAAAGTGAGCATGGAGTTTCTCTCCGCTGAGAATCAAACGGTTTTTGATATCGTGGCTTTCTTTAGAGCGTACTAGACGTCACTCTTCAGAAGTCTTTGCTTGTCGCCAGTAGTTGTCTATAAATTTGAGCTGATTTTTGCGAAACTAGCTCCGCCATTATTATGTGCATTGTGGCGAAGAAGTATAGTTGTGGCACTTTGTTTTTCCACATGTGCGAGTTAAAACAACAAATTTGAAATCAATGAAAATAGAAAGATATTTGTCAACCATATCAATCTGTTCCATTACGCGATCTTATAAGATGATCAATGTAATTAATTGGTAACATATGCCCTGTTACGTGCCTGCCCCGCAGGACGCAAATCAAAAAAGGCAAAGAGAGAGACCAGGAGATCACATGTCCGCGTAGCTCAGTTGGAAGAGCGACTTACTCCGGAGAGAGGGGTACCTGGAATCGATGCCCGGCGTGGGCAAACTTACACGTTATACTGTCGCCCGAAATTCAAAGATGGCCCGGCTGTTAAGTTTCTCGCAATGATGTGATGTTTTTTCCACACGGCGAGACAGGAAAACTGAGAATCCCTTCTAGAGTGCTTCGAAAAAATAAATGAGTATGATGTTACGTTCCACTTACCAAATTGTCCAGGATTTCGTGCAACAATTCGTCACGGCCCACCAGGTATCACTGCTGCCGTGGCCCTCCTGTTCTCCCGATATGTCGCCCATCGAACACGTCTGGTCGCTGATCGGCAACCGAGTGGCCCGGCAAGCACTACCCGCGGCTACGCCTGATGAATTGTGGTAACGTGTGGAAGCAGCTTGGACCGACATACCCCAAGCCAACATCCAAAGTCTCTTTCGTTCGATGCCGCGGCGTGTAGCGGCCGTTATTGCCAGCCATGGGGGCCACACGAAACTATTGATGTCTGCGTGTTCCGCAAGTCGCACGGGCCTGTGAGCTCAATCGTTTCATCTTTGTATCTGCTGTAATGTGTCCAGTAAATCAGGCTTTGCTATCTCGTGTCTTTCTTGGTGTTGCAGTTTGGGTGGCCAGCAGTGTATAAGTTAAATAGTAGTGGGCCAAGAATGGATTCCTGTGGAACACCACAGGTCACTCTTAATAACTGCGAAGTAAACTGATCAAAAGAAATGAATACAAGTCTGTCTACCAGATAATTTTTAGAAGAGTGTTTGACACATTTCTGATCTCCAATTACATAATTTAGCTAATAGGAAATGATGATTGACAGTATCAAAAGCTTTAGATAAGTCCAAAAAATTGCAAAAGCTATTTCCCCAAGTGCTAATTTTTTTATAAAAGTTTGAAAATATAAGAGCACGGATTCAGTAGATTTGTTAGGTAGGAACCCAAACTGATTTCTATTATTAATATCAATTAACTCTACAGGCAACCCATTGTGGCAAGCGAAGGCGCTTTATGAGCCATTCGCTTAGCTACCATGTTCCAAACATGTTTGATCTGGATCTTATCTGGTGAACGTGTAGGCCAGGAAGGAAGCGTTATCTGCCGTGCATGGAAGAGGTCTTAGACATTCTGAGCCACACGTGGCAGAGCACTGTCTCGCTGGAATATGGAGCCAGGACGATTCTGAAGGAAGGGTTTGTTTGTTTGTTTGTTTGTTTGTTTTATTGGAGGTTTAACGAACACCGTGAGCAACTCAATGGGCTATAAGCAGTCGCCCGTCCCTAATTTAGGGTCACTGGTTCCAGGGAAGGGAGAGAGCCAGTGCCGTAAGACAAACACAACATCCATGCCTCACCGGGATTCGAACCTGTACCCATTTCGTACGAATCATCAGAAGCCATCGCTTAGACCACTGCGCCACTGGGGTGGCAAGGAAGGGTTTCACCTCTGCCTCTAAATACTTTCTGATGTATCGCTGGCTGTTGAGGGTTTCCTCAATTCGTATCAGCCCAAATCGTGGCGCTTCAAACAGTGGCGCCAGGATCTGGCCTGATACGAATTGAGCTTCAAACCATGACGCTTGGCGTTGGGCCGGTGTGACGCTGCAAGGTGCCGTTCACCAAGCTGTATTCGAACACGTGTGAGATCGTCATAGTGCTTCACGTTATATCATGAGTCGTCAGAGAACAGGACTTGTTGTCCATTAGTAGGCCAGTGTCTGTTTTCGAGACCTCATTACGGCCTCAGGTGTTTGTGGTTGAGGGTAAAAGGAAATGCAGTGAAAGGCTGCTAGCGACCAATCCTCTGTTAAGCAGACGACATTTAACTGTATTGGAGGACAATGACTAACATGTGAAAATGCTCCACTACTGCGCTAACACGATGGATTTGCAGTGCCATTGGACAATGCCTTGCCGTAAATTTGTTTGTCAACAAGGTGAGAATAATTACCGTTGAGGCACGTTGACACATTTATTCATTTAAATCACACAAATACTTTTGCGAAACTCAACATGTTCCCATCATCAGTTTTAAAAATATGGTGGTAAAAGGCTACACGATGTTTCTAAGTTAAAACCACAAGACATGTAAGAGACAGATATAGCAAACTTACAGTTAAGGATGAAAAAGACAGGTACGGTTAACAAGTTAGACATCAGAAGGTACGATGAAGTTAAATGCTTTGATTATGACGTCAGATTGAGCTGGCGATGTTCAATAGAGTTTATGAGCTGTAACGAAGGTCTGGGTAGGTTGACAGGATAATCATCGTTGCAGCAAAAATTTGACGATCTTTGAATAATGAAAGTTTTCCTGCATCTCAACAACCATTCGTTTCCATAACCCGAAGTAAGTTTAGCTCAGACCAGATGGGCGTTAGATTCTTGTCGAGGCAAGTTCTCCTGAGTGATGTGGTACGAACTTGATTTCTCAAAGAGCGTTGATGTTCAGAGATCCTGTATTTCAGTATTCTTTTAGTACTAGTACTAAATTTGTTTTCTAAGTATTCTTTTTGTTCTAGTACGTTGATGTTTAGAGAGTCTGTTTTTGAGTATTCTCTTAGTACTAGTAGTAAAAGAAGACTGAAATACAGACTCTCTTGTAGTACTAAAAGAAGAGTGAAATGCAGACCCTCCGAACATCAGAACTCTTCGAGAAATCAAGTTCGTAACACAGCAATCACGAGAACTTGCCTCGACAAGAACCATCTGGTCTGATGTTAAACTGTTTTCGGGTTGTGGAAACGATTGGTTGCTGAAATGCGGGGAACTGTCGTTATTCACAGATTGGCGAATTCTTGCTGCAACGATGATTACCCTGTCAACCTACCCAGAACTTGGCTACAGCTCATAAACTCTATTGAACAGCGCCAGCTCAATCTGACGTCATAATCACAGCATTTAGCTTCACGAGACCTTCTGACGTCTAGCTTGTTAACCGTGCCTGTCTTTTTGATCCCTAACGGTAAGTTTGCAATGACGTCTATGAATGTCATGTTGTCTTTTAAGTAGACGTGTCATCTGTCTCTTACATGTCGTGTGTGTTTAACTTAGAAACATCATGTAGCTTTTAACCACCTTATTTTTACACCTGATGATGGGAACAAGTTGAGTTTCTCGAAAGTACTTGTGCCTTTTTAATGTTTTAATGAATAAATGTGTCAACGTGCCTCGACGGTAAATATCCTCACCTTGTGGACTGTTTTGGTGAGTAGTTGAAACATGCCAAGGTTAGTCTTAGTGTCTGTCAGCCCTTTCAGTCGTACAAATTTGTGGTCCATTAGCTGGATTTCTGTGCGTCCGAGCGTTAGCTGTCCACTGACGCCACGTTTGAATCGCTGTATTGTCGTCTCTTCCTGTACGAGTGGCAGTTTTGCTGTTAGATAATCCAGCTACTTTCGTCCCAGCATTCCTTCCTCGATAGAAGTCCGTAAACACCCTCTCGACATAAACACCCTCTCGACTCAATAAACACCCTCTCGACTCAATGTCGGCTTTTAACTGAATGCAACATTTCGTTTGAGCCAGCTCTACCTAAGACCGCGCAGTTCACAGGCTGCTTCTCCGAAATCGCGTGCATATGTCACTGATATTTCAATCATTTTCATATCCCAATCGTTTGTGCGTGTCCTGTAACTTACAAGCTAATATCAGTAGTCCTTCACGGTTTTGAAATTTTCACAAGGTGTATCGTATTTATCAAACAAACAAAAATGTCCACGTTTGATATTGAATTACTTCGTGTCTACGTAGCGTATGGAAATTTCATTCATGGAATACTAAGTTTTAAATATCTGCGATGATTTTTGTTCTAGTATAAATGCACCACGTGATTGTCATAATAAGCTTAAAATGATTGATTATATTTGATCTTAAAGTATTACCACGAAGTAAATTTCTCCGTCATTTCTGTCCACGCCAGGATTCGAACCCGGATCTCCTCATTCCGGAATAAGTCACTCTACCAATTGAGCTACGCGGACGTTTTATTGTGATTCCTATCTGCCTTTATGTCGTGTGCGTCCTTCTGGCAGGTACGTCACATCTCCTGGTACGTTACAGTATGACCTGCTCACAAATCTCACAACACAGAAATTTTATATATTGTGAGGCATGTATTCACAACTAATATTTTCATGAGAAAATTCTAGCATAAGTAGCACTGAAAGTTATTCAAATTGAAGTTTCAGTGAGAAAGATATGTGTTTCTTTGGTTGAAATTGAAACTCTGTTATTTTTCAGCATTACAAAAGGTTGCGTATTATTTCCCCCCTGTGCACGTAATGGAGACTAGGTTTATCTGCAGCAAGTGTAATCTAAGTTCTCAGTTCGAAGAAATGTATTATCGTCTTTTAT
Source organism: Macrothele yani (assembly GCA_039090855.1). Classification (NCBI taxonomy): domain Eukaryota; kingdom Metazoa; phylum Arthropoda; class Arachnida; order Araneae; family Macrothelidae; genus Macrothele; species Macrothele yani. Next base: position 141,632,376 of record CM076994.1, read on the forward strand.
TTGCCTCGAAAAGTGACATCTTTTTGATTACTCGTTTCTTTCCGCGGAATTTATTTGACTTGGGGAAAAAAAACAACCACCTGCAAAGTTTGCGTTTCATTTGTACCTAAAAGCAAAGCCTAAACTAATAGATAGGAAAAAGAAATATTCAAAGAGAGGAGAGGAAAAACTGTAATTCTATTCATCAAGTTCCATACTGAGTGAGTAAAGCAGACAGGGTTCGGGGAGACTGGAATAAATTTGCGGTCGTTCCTTTTGCACAGAAATGTGTGTTAGCGAGGAAGACATATAGAAAGATACGGAGAAAGAGAACTACTCTGGCAATAGGCAACGGTTTTTGTGCCCAATCCCGAATTCATCATTAGTCTTTCTGTCTGCAAGGGCTATTTTCCGTCGCATCTGCAAAGTGAAGCAGTGATGTTTTTCTAACCGGACGACAGGACTGTAAGTGCCGTAGTTTTGGGGGATATGCGATTTTTTTGGATCCGGCACCCTTCGATCAATCATTCTTTGATAGGTTCCGCGGAGCCTGCAGATGGCATCTTCACGCCCACCCCCTTACAGCCCTTCAATCCCCTCGAACGGTTCCTTGATTGCTGCGGAAATGTGGAAGCGAGAAGATGGGAACTAAGGAATGAAGATAGAGGAAAGAAAGAGAAGAGAGAGAGAGAGAGAGAGAGAGAGAGAGAGAGAGAGAGAGAGAGAGAGAGAGAGAGAGAGAGAGAAAGTAAAGAAAGAAATTGCTCAAGCAATTCGTATATACATTTCATCGCATTAAAGTCCTGATGAAAAAAAGAGGTTTCTCGCAACATGTCCAGGAGTTACAGTCAAACTGATAAGAAAAAAATGCGATAAAACATTGTTCGAAATTTGTTATTTGGTGCGAAGTTCTTAGAAGAAAGGCGATATCGGAATATTGTTGAGAAATCTTTGCAAGCTTTGACTTTTTGCTCCGGGCAGTTTAATCATCCCAGATGACAACTCACTCATTAATTACAGCAAACGTTTCGGTTGTACAGCGTCACGCTCAATTACTTTGATTAAGACAAGAGGGAAATGTGTTACAGTAGGTCGGTTATGCAAGCAGATATGCTTCGCTGAAACGTATTCTTGTGTGTACATTAAAATATCACGGAAACGCAACATATGTGATTTCGTAATTAACTTTCAAACGGAACAGGCACTTTTGCACTTTAGAAGGTTTACTTTAAAGGGATTGCCTTCTTTGTGCAGCAGTTTGTTGCCAGGTAAACACTCAGTTAAACATTCCATGCTTACTTTATAGGCAGTTTCACGCCCCATTAGATTATCTAAAATAAAGTGATTTTCTACCTCATCATAAATGAAGGGTATGTGAAGCCGAAATGCTATGGAAAAATCTTTCAATTGAAATCTTCTAGTACAAGTATTCTGGAAAATAGAGAATACTAGAGAGCTGCACTAAATTTGTTTGGAAAATCAGAAAGACTACCCCTGAAATCTACCACTTCAGAAAAACGTTTTCGGATGATGATATGAACCGGCAAAAAATAGAAAGCAAAGTTTGTAGATGATGAAATGGACCAGTGAAAAATAGAATAGGAAAATCCCGCAGTTTTCCATTCTTTCACCATGTTGAGTCCTAAGCAGATGAAAACAGAAGAAGCACGTCCTTCATATTGAGCTTAAGCAGAAAGTGTTAAACTGCTATGTTTTACATGGTGGAACATCAAGAACATCGCTACGTTCTTCAGGAAAAAAGCATTGCAACAAAATCAATGTGTAAATTCCGTTTTTATGTTCTGAAATACTAATGGCGATGGATGTGTCAAAGAACAAAAGGTCTTGGTGAAAAATGCAAAAAATGCCTTTTAGCACTTCATGTCTTATGATGCAATCGTAAATCAAACTGTTCTTTCCATGTAACATAATCACAGAAATTTGAAAAGTTAATCGTCCTCGAACGTAAACCGAACCCGCATCTCCAGATTTAAAGCTCGAGTATGGATTTTATTTTATGGATTATTAATGCCTCAATTGTTTTGATTTCATTGTCCTCGGTGGTGTAATGGTTAGCATAGTCGAGCCTAAATCGGGAGATGACGCAGTGGTCTAAGCAATGACCTCTGATCATTCGTCCCAAAGGAGTCCGGGTTCGAATCCCGGTGAGGAATGGATGTTGTGTTTGTCTTATGGCACTGGCTCTCTCCCTTCCCTGGAACCAGTGACCCTAAATTAGAGACGGCTGACTTCTTATAGCCCATTGAGTTGCTCAGGGTGGTCGTTAAACTTCCAATAAAAAAATAAATCGGGACATATGGGTTCGATTCTTGTTTAAGGGCAATTTCAAATTTCTGTAGTTATGTTACATCGAAATAACAGCTTAATTTATGTCTACATAAACTATTCCATGTGTTTCTAACTTGATATGATGCAATCAGTTTGGCTTAACATATTTCAAATTCCAGTTTTAATAACCACAGATAATAAAATTTCAAGTGCCAACAACGTAAGAATTCATTACTTTCTATTTTAAATGTTGATGCTTACTTACCTTTTACGTAACTCTGATATATTGAGTCATTACGCTAAAAAATTGCAAAATATAAAAGGCAGTTTTACTTTTTATGCATTTAATGTCGAATTGTTCTGAAGATTACTCTATGGTTAACTTTGTAGTGCTAACTGTGCGTTACACCTTCCATCAAAATATTAAACAAATGTTTTTGTTTCTCTTCAGCGTTAACCAATGGTGTGAGTAAAGCAGATTTGGGAATTCTCACAAGTCCATTTTTAATAGTAACATTTTCATTTAAAGTGAACCAACTACTCAAATAGGTAAGTGTTGAGTCAATATACCATTTTTGTTTTACATAATGTGTTTCGGAAGTATTAAACATTCACACGAATCGGTTCGAAATTCGCCACGACGAAATTGTAAGATATAGTAGTTTTTAACGAATTTCACGTGAAAATTTGCTGAATAACATTCGTATGGTTAAATATGCCAGGCGGATTCGGAAGCAGTATATGTCTTCAGAATTAGCAGAATAATGACTTCCAATCTGAAGGTACCACGTTTCTTTCTCTGGGGGATTTTATGTTATTATAATGACCAGAATGTATTTTTTTTATTGTAGGTTTAACGACCACCGTGACCAACTCAATGGGTTATAAGCAGTCGCACGTCCCTAATTAATTTAGGGTCCCTGCTTCCAGCGAAGTGAGAGAGCCAGTGCCGTAAGACAAACACAATACCCATGCCTCACCGGGATACGAAACCGGACCCCTTTCGGACGAATGATCAGATGCCATCGCTTAGACCACTGCGCCACCGGGGCGGCCCAGAATGCATTCAGTAAATGAGCCGAATACTGGATGATCCTTTCTCAATTTTTATAATTTCGTTGTAAAAGATTAGGGTTTCTCTAAGTCACTAGTACCTTGAATATGCTGCTATGGGACATTCACTATTCCGTAGATGTTGCAAATTTGTAGGTTAAACAAAAACTTAAACTTTCGACGTAAAAGAGTGATGACAAGAAGATCAACTAAACTGTAAATATTTGCCTCCTTGATTTGATAAGTACGTATAACATACATTTAATAAAAATGAGCACATGTGGAATTAAGGGTGTCTACTGCAACAAATTAAAATACTGTCTTTTTCAAGACATCACTATTTATTCTTATACAGATCAATTCGAATTTTAATTGATTGGAAGGAGGAATACTATGAAGGACTTTCATATACTGTTCTCTGAGGCGATAACATTCCCATATTTGATACAGAATAAAACTTTCTAATACAAGCTACAAAGCATATGTCGTTTATGTAAAATAAATTTTAAACATGGCCTCCATTTTTTTCAAGCACTGTTTGATTGCTTATTTGTGGTCATTTGACCTTTCCATGAAATTAATGACTTTCATCACATTACTTAGGGAATGCAGTTTAACTGTTTGTCTTCTACACTTGAGAAACTAATGGATGACTACATCAATGCAAACGAATGAAGGATATTTATTAATTTTGACACTTTGAAAAATCTCAGGAAATGTCCTATTAATAAATTAATAAATCTGGTCGCTGTGTTGAAATTAAACCGAATGCTGTACGTGGTTCACAAAGTTTTTAAATCTACAGGAAACTTCACGGGGTAGTAACTGCTCTTAGCGTTTTGCAACAGACTTGGCAATGATATTTTGCAGCTGTGGTTTCAAAATCATACAATTAACTATGCATATTACCACAAAACCAGATGAATTTTTTACGACTAAATGATCTGGGAAATGTTCGAACATTTTTCATACTCAAGTGCCGCTTGTCTATAGGAAAACCTGCACCGTTACTCTACACGTCGTACTTAAGGATACGGTTTTACAGAGACAAAGAAAACGAATAAAGATTTGCTATAAAATGCCGTAAAAATTGAAACATACTACGTACATATTATTTATCGGGAACCAAAAGTACGCCGCCACGGTTGTGCAATTGTCTAAGCGATGGCTTCTAACAATTCATCAGAAAGAGGCACGGGTTCGAATCCCGGTGAGACAGGGATGTCGTGTTTGTTTTACGGCGCTGGATCTCTCCTTCCCTGTAACCAGTGGCCGTAAATTAGGGACGGGCGACTGCTCAAAGCCCACTGAGTTGCTCCTCACGGTGGTCGTTAAACCTCCAATAAAAAAAAAATAGTACCGTTACGAATGAAACGAGAAAATCCAATTTTGTTTCGTTGCAGAGTTGTTAATATTGTTCGGCGTTGAGCAACAAGCCTTATGGCTCAAATTATGGCACAAATGAGCTGGCGGGCCCTCTTTTCAAAAGTAAATAACCGTCTATTGGAATATAGTATGGCGGAAATCTTTTCAAAGAAATGGAGAGTGTTGTTTCAAGGCTTTGGAAATCTTTTCAAAGAAATGGAGAGTGTAGCAAACGTCATGGGGGAGGTCGTGTTCGCAGTACGACACCTGCAGAAGATCAGTACATAGTGCTATCAACAAAAAGATACCGGCGCAGCACAGCTAGTGAGGTAGAAAATCAGTTTATGGCTGCTATTGGCAAGCGGATCTCCCGAAAAACTGTCGCCAGACGTTTGCATGAAGGAGGACTATACGCCCGCCGTCCTGTTGTGTGCATCCCATTGTCCAGACGTCACCGTACCGCCCGTTTGCAATGGTGCCATCAACATCGCAATTGGACTGATAACGACTGGTCTGCTGTCCTCTTCTCAGATGAGAGTAGATACATTCTATCGTTTGATTGTCGACAACTGATCTGGCGTGATAGTGGTACTGCATATTGTCCAGCAAACATACAGGAAAGTTACCGATATTCGACATGTAGTGTCATGGTATGGGCTGGCAGCATGATCAATGGCCGTACGTCCCTCTATGTGCTTCCAACTGGGACTATGAGTGGCCAACGATACATTAATGATGTTCTGCTACCTCATGTTCGCATGTTCCGTGGTGCTGTCGGTGATAGATTCATTTTCATGGACGACAACGCAACATGTCATCAAACAGTCGCTGTCCAGGAGTGTCTTGAGAGCGAGGATATTCAACGCCTCGTATGGCCAGCACGTTCTCCAGATCTGAATCCCATTGAAAATGTGTGGGATGCTTTGGGGAGGAATCTTGCTGGTCGCCAATGCCCTCCAATAAACAAGAACACCCTCATCCGTGCACTGACAGAGGAATGGGATAAATTACCCCAACAGCTGCTTGATAATGTTGTGCAAAGCATGACACGACGTGTGGAATCTTGCATCGCCCTCCATAGTGGCCATATCCCATATTGACATCTTACGCCGGAACGCCTGCGGACGGTAATTGCATTTTTTTCACGTTTACGTATTCTCTACAAAATGGCCTGTTTGTCCCTTGAACACGTTCCAAAGCCTTCTGGATTTCAGAGCACAATAAATTGTCTTTCTTGTAATGTCCTGGCATTCTGACATTATTTTATTTCACTTGACATCCAACCACACTTACTTTTTTATGCGCTATATAGCCGTTTATGATCCGTCCTTAGCAATTGTCCAGCAGTGTATTATAAAAAAAACCTTAAAGGCCCATTCATTTCTTGCTGAAAGAAAGAAATATTGAGTACTTTGCTTGCCATATTTACTGAATGTTGTACTTTTCATTTGTTTGTTTATTTCGGTATCATATTCACATGTGTATTATCTAATTCTATCACGTCTTTCTCATGTTTATTTTAACGATCTTTATTGCTTATTTGATCCCCATATGCATTAAATACTTGTGAAATATCATGGTATAATACGGGTGTGACAGATCTGCATCCTTTGTTTGATAAAATTCAAAACTCACGTATTCTTTCAGCACAAGAAGATGGCTGTTTCTGGAATAGGAAGTGTAAGGTCAAAATTTCATTACCCTTATACGGCTGAGGTAAGGGTAGTTTTTTGTAGTGAAATCAAAACGTAAAGCACAATAGAACGGTTTCGTCCGTCCTAATAAAATACATTTGTTCTCTTTACACACTCGAGCTTCTTACGTATAAGGTATACGATGAATTTTACTCTGCTTCCAAAGCTGAAATTCTTTAGTATGAGGCTAAAAAGCATTATTAAAATTTATAACTCCTTCAACAAAACAAGAGGTGTGATAGTACCCACTAAGATGAACAATATTTGCAACGGAACCTAGTGCAGCATTTCACTCCTAGTGCCAGAAAAGTGCACGTTCAAAAAATGTCCAGCAGGAACACAGAGTTCCAACCAGAGCATGAGAAGCATAAGATGCAAACCAGGTGCACTGAACACGTGCGTGGACGATGAGGAGCAAGCATTTAAAAACGCAGCTGAACCCGTTCAGCGATATTACCGTGCGAACATCACATGGATATTGACGTATACGTCTGACCGGCGCCGCGTGCAGTGTGTCACTGGAGCAATTGCTTCCCATTCTGTTGCAGGATATTACGCTCACCACACGGAGGGACATGTGGTTTATGCATGATGGAGCCCCAGCACACTTTTCCACTGAGGTCCACTACTTCCTAAATGCGACATGACCCGGGCGGTGGATTGGACGTGGTGGACTTGTGGCTTGGCATCCACGCTCCCCGACCTTACTCCACTGGACCTTTACTTCTGAGGGCACATAAAAACATTGGTGTAAGAGACATCTGTGGACTTTATGGAAGATCTCGTGGCGCGAATCGCTGTTGCTGCGAACAAGATCAACACTACACCGGGAGTCTACGAGATGGTGCGACTGTCCTTCATTCGTCGGTGTGGGCTGTTCAATGACGCCCTTAGACGCTAGTTTGAGCAGCTCCTTTGAGTTTTTCTCTGATACGATTGGAATTGTGCAACTCATACTTTAGGTATGTGTCTTTCTTTTCACTATTGAAAGCTCAACGTGGATATGTAACTTTACTCTTTTCTGGCAGTAGGAGTGGAATGTGGTCCTAGGTTCCCTTGCAAATATTGTTCGTCTTGATGTGTACTATCACCCCTCTTGTTTTGTTGAAGGAGTTTACAATCACCCTGTATATTCAATACTACTATTACAAGGAAATTTCCAAAAATAATCAGCATTAAACTCCTGAACTGCACGCAAGAAGTCTGTCACGAGAAGGCTTTGAGGGAAAAAGATTAACTTTGCGGCTGCAGTTGTTGATAACACCCACCGAAGTGTGAAAACATTATTGCCACCTGGCTAATATGATGCTGGTCCTCAGCCTGATGTCAAAGCAGCTCTTACCCTGCTAAGCATGAACTCCACAGGATTTCTAAAAGTGTCCAAGATTGTATCTGATACTAACACGTTACTAGCAGGTCCTCTAGCTTGACAAAGCAAAGCATTAGACTGCCCAGGCATTCGACTTGTATAGGGAATCCACTTGTGGGTGACATAAGCAAATTTCGCTGTTCCTTTGTATGCTATAGAGTTGTTCGGCTATTTACCACATAATTTTCTACTTTACATAACCGGATTCCTGTGCACAATTTTTGTAGGATTTCTGGGGCGGGAAGGGGTTCCACTCTTAATTAGATTTTTGTGATTGTTGCCTTAAGTTTGAGCAATAGTGCAGAGAAGCAAACTGCGAATAACAGGAGAGCTATCCAGACCGTTCGGGCATAACTCTTGCTCAAGTACTCTCTTCAAAGGCGCGCATTCGCAGTCCTGTTGCCTCATCCATTAGCTACCCCTGACGCCATTTTGTAAGGTGGTGCCTATGTAAAAGGTTTGTGATGTGCGTTAATAATGCTCAAGGTAATAGAACGGCTTGCCGATTGCGAAGTTTGGTCCTCGATAAAGTTTCTGAAGGCAAGAAATGTCAGACCAAGTGACATTCATCGGCAAATTTGCGAAATTTACGGGCAAAATGCAATGAGTGCAGAAAAATGCAGAAATGGTGTGGAAATGGGTTCGAATCTTTAACAAAGGACGACAGAGTGTTCATGACGAATTGCGAATGGTAGACCTAATCTGGTCACGGAAAGTTTGGTGGAAATAGTGAAGGAAAAAAATAGGGAGAACCGACGCTTCACAATTTGTGATCTTTCAGAACATTTCCATGAAGTTTCGAAATCAGTACCGCATGAAATTATAATATATATAAACATTCAAATTTCTTTCTTTCTCTCTCTCTCTCTCTCTCTGTCTGGAACGCTTGACATTACTGCAACGTCTGCATTGTTGCACCATCACGTATCGATCGATTCCTGTGTGCTCTCGAGATGTCAAAGTGATTGCCTTCTATATAATACCACGCGATCACTTCTAGATGCAAAGGTGTACACGTGCTAATTTAAGAACATTGGATTATCAATGTGACTCGAGTTCTATTTTTCCGATCTACAAAATTCAAATTGTATTCTTAATATCACAGCAAGTTGAGTTTACACGCGATCACATTGAGGTGCCAAGTTGATCACGTGCGAATTTAAAGACATTGGATTATCGATGACTAGAGTTCTATTAATCCGATCTACAAAATTCGAATTGAATTCTTAATATCACGGCAAGTTGCGTTTAAATATATAAATTTTATTTATCACAATCAGCACATTAATTGGCACGCTTTAATTACTTTTTGCTATTTTAATTTAACTAACTTTTCGAGTTTAGTGCTGATTATATTATACATTTTGCAAACCATCAATCTATCTGGACACTCTAACCTACAAAAAAAACTGAAGGCTTGAGATTTCAAAGTGAGGGCGATTGCATCTAAAAGCAAATGTCGCCCCAACAGCACATTGTCGAGAATTTAGATAGTTCCGATTTGCAATACCAGATGTTGCACTATTTTGTAGAAAAAGCTTTGTTATGAAGTTTCAAACTAACCGTCAAATAGGCCAGTCTAAAACAAGCCGCGAAGAGAGTAACAAGCGTGCCAGAGAAAAAGTCATTTAACGCGAAAAATCAAAGTTATTAAGGTAAGTTTACACGAAAACAACTTTCCGAGTTTAGTGCTGATTATATTGCAGATTTTTCAAGATATCAATTGATCTAAAAGCTCTAACCTACAGTTGTTAAACAGCAAATATTTTACACCCAATGTTATTTATCCCGAAGTCTTTAAAAACGGAAATAAATAGCATATAGTTTTCAGTTCTAACATGAATGAGTTCTTACTGTATAAGTTTTTACTATATTTCTTTACAGATATCCTTTGTCTATTTGATTTGATTTTAATCTGCTTCAATTAAAAATTTCTCTCCGTCATAGGAAAGACAACATCCACTATGTATTATTATTTATTTAAAGCTTAAAAACAACCATCCTGGTAAAAGGATGAGATAACGTTTCGTACTGAACTTAACTAACACAATAAATTAAAACGTATATAACTTTAGGCTGTCCTTGTACGATAAAGTAAACTCACGATGTCTCAACTAGAAAGTTAAAAGATGAAATTTATTTACAATTAAAGCATATGAAAAGTACGATAGGCAAGATCTTTCGAGACTACTATAGTCTCATCATCAATCCAAGTGCCACAAGGAACCGAGAGTGCAAGCATTAAATACAGTATGATAACCCCGAATGCATTCATCACAGTGATATTAACTGTAAATTAAATAAAATAACGATGGAAGTGTTCAATAGTCATGTTGAACTGCTGACGGTTCGTCATATGGCTGTTACTCCCTGCTAGAAGTCTGCCCGGGCTTAATATGGTGAGCCCGGACCGGCCCAAGCCCTTGTGTTTAAGGCCCAGCACGGCCCGGGCTCGTCAATTACAACTCTGTCCGGCCCGTGATGTGCAATTTGGTATCATTTTGTCTTTCTATTGTATTTTATTATTTTATTAAAATGTGAAAATTAAATAATGAACTGAGATGTTATTGAACATATTAAGTTGAATGTACTGTGCCGTGCAAATGAATTGGGACAAGCTATTTTATTCCTCAGAATTGTAATGTGATCGCCAGTTGATGTAGAAAACGCACGTAAACCGGTTTTCTCAACTGTGAGGTGGTGTGACTGTTAGAACTTGATAGTAAGAATGTGGTTTGGCCGGTTTTAAACAGGAAATAGGCACTTCAGCTTTAGTTGGGAGCTGAAGTGTGTGACAAGTGGATATTAGTCTTTGATCTCTGTTAGTACGTGTTGCTTTCGTGTATTGAAAAATGGATATAACCCTAAGGAAGCGTGCAAAAATAATTGCTCTGAAGGATCACACTTCTATGAAAGTGATGACAGATATCGCTTCTGCAGTTGGTGTAGGCAAATCAAGTGTATCAAGACTGCTTACACGATACAGTGCATCTGGATCATCGTCTCCAAAAAGGAGAGGTAAATGTGCAAGAAAACTAAAAACAACTCTATGAACCAATAAATATCTAATCAGAAATAGTAAAATGAATCAAAAAAAACAAGCACAAACCTTCAAAGAGATTTATTGGCTAGTGGTGTGATGTTAGTGATTCAACTGTACGCCGTAGGCTTCTGGAAGTTGGCCGGAAGGCAAGAAGACCAACGAAAAAACAATATTTGAATGCGAAAATGAAGAAAAACGTTTAGCATGGGCCAAAAATATAAATCATGGACTCCTGACGACTGGAAAAAGGTAATTTTCAGTGAAGAAATTCATTTATTTGTGCAGGGTTACCAAGCAAATGTCGTTAGACGAAGCAACTGTGAACCCTTAAGATCTGAGCATGTCAAACAAACTGTAAAACAACCTCTGAAACAGATGTTTTGGGGTTTTTTCAGATCAAATGGCACTGGAAGCTTAGTTCCTGTTCAAGGTATGATGAATTCAGCCAAGTACGTAGAAATATTACAAAGTAGGATTGTTGCATTCTTGCTAACTTTTGACGGGACATTTCAACATGGCTGGGCCCCATGTCACGATTCGAAATTGGTCAAGAATTTCATGCTGGAAAATCAAATTAATTTGCTTGATTGGCCTGAAAATTGACCAGACTTAAATCCCATAGAAAACTTGTGGAATATTTTGAAGAGACGTTTATATAAAATGGACTGTACAACCGAAGAACGCGTGATAACGAATGCTATAAAAGTGTGGTTCCACGATTATGAAGTCAAAAATATGTGCACTCAATCAGTGGAATCAATGCCAAAACGAATTCAAGAGGTCATTTCTGCTAAAGGAGAGCATACTTCATACTAATACAGGTATTTATCAGTGTATATCTCGGAAACTACAGACCTATCAGCCTCCTATCAGTTGTTTATAAAATCTTCACTAAAGTTCTTTCACACCGCTTGAAGGTAACACTGGACATGGCTCAACCGAGAGAACAAGCTGGATTCAGGAGTGGCTACAGCACAATAGATCATATCCACGTGCTGAGAGAACTAATTGAAAGAGCGAGGGAATATGAACTTCCATTGTGCATGGCTTTTATCGATTATGAAAAAGCCTTTGATTCGGTGAAACCATCAGCAGTTACAATGGCTCTTAAAACCTGCGGTATTGAAGATACATACATTAATATTATTAATAACATCTATGAAAATGCAAGTGCAAAGATTCGGCTGTTTGAAAATACAACACACATAAAAATTGGAAAGGGAGTGAGACAAGGTGACACCATATCTCCGAAGCTCTTTAATGCCACATAGGAGGGTGTTTTTCAGTCGCTGAGCTGGGAAAACAAAGGGATAAAGATTAATGGAGATTATCTAACCCACCTTCGTTTTGCTGATGACGTAGTCATTTTTGGAACTACCCCATCAGAGCTGCAGAGTATGATCCAGGAACTTGCTGACAAGAGTAAAGAAGTGGGATTAAAAATGAACTTTCAGAAGACAAAAGTGATGTTCAATGCTTTTACAAGAAATGAAGATTTATCGATTGATGGAGAAAAGCTGGAGATAACAGACACGTACGTTTATCTTGGACAGCAGATATCAAGTGAGGGTCACATTGATGAAGAATTCAATCGGCGTACAAAACTTGCCTGGAGAGCTTTTGGAAGAAACAGCCTAATTTTCAAGAGCAATATGCCATTATGTCTTAAAAGAAAAGTGTTTGATCAATGCATCCTTCCAGTGCTTACGTATGGTGCAGAGACGTGGACCTTAACTAAAAGAGACATACAAAGGCTGCAGACAACTCAAAGGAGCATGGAGAGGTGCATACTTGGTGTAACCAGGAGAGATAAGAAGAGGAACTCGTGGATCCGAAAATGACAAGAGTGGAAGACATCATGATCAGAGTTAAATCCCTGAAATGGCAATGGGCTGGACATACTGCCAGAAGGACAGATCATCGATGGACAGCCGAAATTTTAGATTGGATTCCAAGGGACAGGAAAAGACCTAGAAGAAGACCACATGAGAGATGGGTGGTTGAAATTCGAAAGTATGCAGGAGTGACATGGAGGGGACTGGCACAAGACAGACCGTTGTGGAGGAAACTTGGGGAGACCTTCGTCCAGCAGTGGATTGATAATGGTTGACAATGATGATGATGATGATGATCAAGGAATAGAATGATATAAAGGCATAGTTTTGGAAAAAAGAGTGATTTTTTACTTTGTCCCAATGAATTTGCATAGTATAATAAGCCTAGAAATATTAACTAAACTTTTACAATGATCAAAAAATATAACTTTCAAAGATAGAGAAAAAGGAAGACTAAGAGTTTTCAGAATCTCCCTTTCTCTGAACTTGTAAGAGGTAACACTACAAAGCCAATCTCTATACAGATTAGAGATAGAAGAAAAAATCCACGTCGTCCCACTCTCTCATACAAACACACACCCCCTCTCCCCACTGCAGACATCCTCCGTCCCCCACTCTACACAATACACACACCCGATCGGGGTCGAATCGTTTTTTTTTTTTTTTTTGTGAATATGCCTCAAAATGGTTTTACCATCTTAATACCTACAGATTGGTAAAAACACTGTTAGTGCCTCTAGGAGCAGTTAAATAAACAGTTAATACGAACAGGTAAACACACCAGAAAATCAGGGAACACGACTTTTTTTCTTTCGCTACCATTGCCCAAGAATTGGGGAACACAATTTTATCTTTTCGTTTCCGTTATAAAAAGAATGAGTCGATTTGTCCCTACCTGCCCCGGTCGTATAAGTATTTGGAAAAAAGCTCGACCCTGCGCTCTCGGGCTTGGCGGTCCAGCCTGTCCAGTGCAGACTTCTATTCACGGCTACTCATGTGAAACTTTCCACAGACTTCTACTAACGGCTACTCATGTGAAACTTTCCACAGACTTCTATTCACGGCTACTCATGTGAAACTTTCCACAGACTTCTACTCACGACTACTCATGTGAAACCTTCCACAGACTTCTACTTACGGCTACACATGTGAAACTTTCCACAGACTTCTACTCACGGCTACTCATGTGAAACTTTCCACAGACTTCTACTCACGGCTACACATGTGAAACTTTCCACAGACTTCTACTCACGGCTGCATCATCGTGAAACTTTCCACAGACTTCAACTCGCGGTTACTCATATGAAACTTTCGTCATTTACCATGACTAGTTCGCAACCAGTATCGTTCGTCATTTACCATGACTTGTTCGCAACTAGTACGGTTCGTCATTTACCACAGACGTGTTCGCAACCAGTAGCGTTCGTCATTTACCACAGACTTGTTCGCAACCAGTACCGTTCGTCATTTACCACAGACTTGTTCGCAACCAGTAGCGTTCGTCATTTACCACAGACTTGTTCGCAACCAGTAGCGTTTGTCATTTACCAGCACCGTTCGTCTTCACCGCGACGCACCTTAAACCACGTTTGTTGGATCGATAGATAATTTACCCTCTATTGTTTTCACTTTAAAGAACATATGCAGAAAACATCAACTTGACTTCGGGATTCGTACTAAGGACATTTTTTCCATCATTAAGAAGGACCGTAATCTCGTACCTACTACTCATAGGCATGGAGTGTATCGCATTCCTCTGGTCCCTATCGTGCCTTCTGAACTTCAAAAGATCTACATAGGCTCTACTCTAAGGTCTCTGGAGGTGAGAGTAAATGAACACAAATACACTATCGGGACAGGGTCCACCTGAACTCTCCTGGCAAGAACAGTGATACAGGAAGACTATATCAGGACAGGGTCCACTTCAACTCCCCTGGTAAGAACAGTGATACAGGGAGACTATATCAGGAGAGGGTCCACCTCAAATCCCCTGGCAAGAACAGTGATACAGGGAGACTGTAGCAGGACAGGGTCCACCTCAACTCCCTTGGCAAGAAAAGTGATACAGGGAGACTATATGAGGACAGGGTCCGCCTCAACTCCCCTGGCAAGAACAGTGATACAGGGAGACTATAGCAGGACAAGGTCCACCTCAACTCCCTTGGCAAGAAAAGTGATACAGGGAGACTATATCAGGAGAAGGTCCACCTCAACTCCCCTGGCAAGAACAGTGATACAGGGAGACTATATCAGGACAGGGTCCACCTCAACTCCCCTGGCAAGAACAGTGATACAGGGAGACTATATCAGGACAGGGTCCACCTCAACTTCCTTGGCAAGAAGAGTGGTACAGGGAGACTATATCAGGAGAGGGTCCAACTCAACTCCCCTGGCAAGAACAAGGATACAGGGAGACTATATCAGGACAGGGTCCACCTCAACTCCCTTGGCAAGAACAGTGATACAGGGAGACTATATCAGGAGAGGGTCCACCTCAACTCCCCTGGCAAGAACAGTGATACAGGGAGACTATTTCAGGACAGGGTCCACCTCAACTCCCCTGGCAAGAACAGTGATACAGGGAGACTATATCAGGACAGGGTCCACCTCAACTCCCTTGGCAAGAACAGTGATACAGGGAGACTATGTTCCTGACTGGGGCAATGCCGTGATTCAATCTTCAGCACACTCGAAACGCTCTCTGTTATTTTCTGAAATTTTATTTATTTCTAGCTACTCATATTTATGATGCAAAGATGATTTACCGACATACATCCCTCTCCCATGGAGGCTTTTGATTGAAACGTTTTTTCCCATCCAATCTTTCGTATATTGAACACTGCCATCATTCTTTTATTTACGCTTTTCAACCGTAGGTTGAATAAGCGTATATGCTCTAGCTTTGACCATCTGTCTGTCTGTCTGTCTGCCTGTGTGTCCGCCCGTCCGCACGATAACTCCCGTACAAATGGTTTGGATTCGATGAAAGTTTAGTATGTGGTAGTTTAAAACCTGGGGAGGAACCCTATTGAAAATGGGAGAAATGGGGTCAAAGGTCAGGACATAGGAGCGGGATCAATTCAAACTCCCTTATGCGTCATAACGTACGTAAAATGCTTCGATTGCGACAAAACTTTATCATGCTGTTCTGAATTTATACTTAACTGGTTCTGTTGAATATCATCGAAATGGGGTCAAAGGTCGGGGCACAGGAGTGAGATATATTCCACAGATGTTGTCTTCATAACTTGACTAAAAATGATTCTATTGCGACAAAACAGTAGTATGATGTTCTGGAGGTATACTGAACCAATTCAATTTAATATTATCGAAATGGGGTCCTTGGTCAGGACACAGGAGCAAGATTTATTCCACAGCCATTATCCCCATAACTTGAGTAATGATTTCTGGTATGTTGGAAAGCGTATCATAATCAATGCATTGCATGATTCTACTAACTTGTTTAATTTGTGGTTGGAATCACTGTGATTAAAGCATTCTGGGTTATTATCGTGTATTTAATGCTTGCACTCTCAGTTTCGTGTTGCACTTTCCTGATGATGAGACTATAGTAGTCTCGAAATTTCTTGCCTATCGTACTTTTCATATGTTTTAATTGTAAATAAATTTCATCTTTTAACTTTGCAGTTGAGACACCGTGATTTTACTTTATCGTACAAAGACAGCCTAAACTATATACGTTTTGACGTATCGTGTTAGTTAACAACCGTTCTAGGTAGGGCTATAAGCTAGTCATTAAAGAAAAGTTTCATTGCCGCAAAGTGTGTGCGCACGCTGCGTGCCAGATGTGTTAAAGAAAGTCCACCAAACGAAGTGCATGGCATGAACCTTGGAATTTTGGAGGCGGTGCGCGGAGAAAGGCGACGACTTTTAAAGTCGTATTGTTAGCAAACATGAGATTGAGTATCTCGAATCACAACTGAATTGAAACAGAGGTCCCTACAGTGGAAGCACACGAGCTCGCCTACTGCCAAAAAATCCAAACAGACGATGTCAACGAGGTAATGTGCATTGTCTTTTGGGACAGGAATGGAATTTTGTTATTGGAATTTCTACCTAAAGGAACGGCAGTAAACGCGGCTGTTTATTGCGATACCCTGAGAAAGTTGTCTCGTGCGATACAAACAAACGGCACGGTATGCTGAGAAAGGGAGTCGTTCCCCTACATGACAACGTAAGGCCTCATATCGTGAATGTGACACAAAATCTGGTCACCAAATTAGGATTGGAGCAGCTAGTCCATAATCCTTACAGCCCAGACGTGGCACCGAGTGAATATCATTCGTTTCTACACTTGAAACTACACTATATTGATAAACGTCACCGGACACCTAGAAGAGAAACACAACATAGCATTTATTGACATGCTATAATACGGTGTCGGTCCACTTTTGGCCTTAATGCATGCACAGACACTTCCAGACATGTTTTCGACAAGGTTTTGGAACACAGAGATAGGTATGCACTTCCATTCAGTACATAATACTGCAACTAACTTTTGCTTAGTAGTAGGCTTTGGTTCCAAACTTCCTATGCGGCACTCTAATTCATCCCATAGGTGCCTTATGGGATTAATATTAGGGCTCTGTGCTAGCCAGTCCACACACGAAACGGAATTAACATCAAACCAAGCCGTAACAGCCCTTGCTTTATGGCTCGGTGCATTATCCTGCTGGTACCAACAAGGCTTGGTTCCATAGTATTACCACAGGGTTGGTAGAGCATAATTTTGCAGAATTCTGAAGTAAACGTGCTGGTTAAAAGGTTTGTCCACGATATCCAATGAGCTGGGACCACACCACAAAAAACAACCCCACACGAGTACACTTCCAGCTCCAAACTTGACCGTAAGAATATTACTCTGTAATGCATAGCGTTACCCCGGTTACCGCCATACCCACACACGGCCTGATGGATCGTGTATCTGGATTCATCAGTCCATAGGATCAGTATCCTAAATGACGAGTAGCATTTCGAGTGGAGTTAAAAGGCTTATGAGTAGCCCCACGACCACGGTAACCCATGGAATGAAGTTATCTGCGAATGGCACGTGCATATACCGAGGTTCCAGCATTATTACTCACCTGTACACTGAGGCCTTGTGCAGTACTCCGTCCATTAGCTGTAACGACTCTTCTGAGGCTTCGAAGTCCTCTATCACTGATTTTTTTGGTCTGCCGGTACGTTTTGCTGCTTCAGGCACGCCATGTGTCTTTCACGTATTCAGTACATTCGAAACAGTTGACTTGGGAATGTTTAAACGCCTCTCGGTCTCTCTTATGGACAGCCCACTAATATAACACCTAACAATCTTTCCTTTCTCAAAGTCAATTCTCCCCTGCAGCAACACTTTCACTCAACCTCACAGTGCGATATCATCGTGGTCAGCTGCAGGCATGTTTTTTCACGGTTTGCAGCTGTACCGCGCATCTTAATAACTCAGAGGATCCGTTCATGTTCTTCTGAAGGGGTGTTCGGTGACTTTTGTCAATATAATGTGTTTCTTGCCCACCAGAGGTTCGATGACGACGATGACCTGAAAATGACGATTGAGAGGTGGCTGAAAATCCAAGCGGCAGACTTCTATGAGGAGGATATCCAGAAATTTGTAGCAAGATATTACTAATGTGTTGACATCCAGGGGGAATATGTTGAAAAGTAAATGAAATTATGTAGAATTCACACCGCGCATTAAAAATTAGTTATCAATGTATCTTTTTATTTTAATCTCCAAACGGAAGTTACTTTTTCGATATACCTTGTATATAGGCAGTTTTAACATGATATTTTACACGTCTGTGACGCAATGCCGAAAACTTGCTGGAGCACTGCCAAGATCGAATTTAATGTCACTGCAAGAAAAGTTGATTTACTTGTTAGTGAGTATGTTTAAAGTGCGTTCCATTATTTTTGCGCGATTTTATTTATGACTTTATCACTCTGGGCAATTGCGGAACGGCTGTTACGGCGATCAGCTTTTGCAAATTTGTTCTTTATACTTCTGCGTTTTATGTAGTTTGAGGAATAAACTTGGTACTGCGTGCGACGCGAAATTCCATTTTACCTCGTGGATCAGCCCTTCTGCTACCACCTTCACCTTGAGACATCTGAATAGCGCATTAAAGATCTGAAAATCCAACTCAGGGCAAAAGAAGCAATCTCTTCGTCTTTTCCGGAAGCTTTTATTTTCTTCACTACTCTGTTTTACAACGTAGCACGGCTCCAATGGTTTCAGGAAAGAAAATCACAAAGAACGACGTTCGCTAAAAAGTAGGAAAAGAAAAGATAATTTTGAGCCTGGATTGTCTGTTAGATTTGAAAAGCCTCATACACGTGAAAGACTACAACAGATGACGCGCGAACGCGATAGTAGAGTACACCAAAATGCAGAAATCTGGTGGGATGTGGAGAAATGGGAGGTAGTTCAGATTCCTGATGCACGCTTTAAAACACACACATAAAAAAGGATTATTTTAGTACGTAGAAGAGTTTCATAGATTACAATGGGAAGTAACCGTAGAAAGGAAAATTCCAAATGCTTTATTTTATTTGCATTGTGTATTTGCTCTGAAAACGTTTATCCTCGAACATTTTATGAACGTGGTTGGAGTGAAAAATATCGTGGGTTTCTTCGTGTAAGAAAGACTACTGCACAGTTGGAAAATCCAGAAAGATTTTCATATGGAACTGAATTACTAAATACAAAACTTTTAGTCCATCATAACAACGCACTCGTCTCATTAGATTTGCTTTTGAAGATGTTTTCTCGATGTGTAGATAGGGAAAACTATTTCGTAGGTGACAAACCGTAATGCCTCCGAGAATTCCAGGTGCAGACACAGCTTTAAAGTTTGATATATATATATTTTTTGACAACTTAAGAATTTTGAACAAAAGCTTTTCTCATATATAAAAGTGAAAAATGCAATAATCGAGGCAGCGGAGAAATGGAAGTTTGTGGAATATTTCGTTTCATCCCTATAAAAAAGACCGATGTTTTCGAAAAAATAAACATATAAATAAGATATTGCTGCTAAACTTGCCGCCCTGCAACCGTATTTTTCTTTTGAACATTAATTTCACGGATTCGTTACTTTCACTGTACATTTGCTTTTCTCAAATACAGAATTGAAGGATATTTCGGGTGCAGATGCTAATGATTTGCGTAAAATTATTTTGTAATTCCGAAGTTGCAGGAAAATCATAAAACCTTTTGCACATATATTTTTTCAAACTAAATTCCTGAAGTGTCCGGATTCTCAACTGAGCAAATAAACATTGAGGAGCAGACATATCGAAAAATTACAATATATAATTTGCCACAGAGCAGGAAAGATTCCAGTGATCTGAAGTAGAAAGTGTAAACAAAGTAAGTTTCATAGCACGAGTAAAAGGCATCGAAAAAGGGATTTTTTTAGTACGATTTTTAAAACCAATGATTTGAAGAAATACGACACACGACACCGATCTCTCTATTGTAAGGAACGCGTCTTTCGTAACCTTTCAGACAGGGAAGCAATTTCTGAACGGAGCTGTTTAGGGAAAGAATGCAATTTGCGAAAATGAAAATGTATGAACACCTTCTGGTAAAAATCTGTGCGATACTTAAAATACACAATATGCACAGTCACTGCAGAAAAAATACGGGGTGTTAAGAGAAACATTTATGAAACTAATGTACACCAAAGTTGTCTGCATCCCTCTGTATTTTAACGAAATTTCCGGTTCGAAAAGATTTAGCTTCTAACATCAGTATTTTGAAAAGTTTCCCATTGTCAGTAACTCCGTTTATTTCAGAAAAGTGAGTTTCGGATTTTTTGGTCTTTACCCAGAAATTTAGCAAAAACGTTTCTTCTACATTTTTAGTAAAAATTTGTTTCCTAGTGTACGAAGTACACCAATCCTTTCCCTTTGACATTTCTACATGTAGTGTACATCGTAAAATGAAATTATCTTTTTCTGTTGGGTGGTGGTTTAACGACCACCGTGAGCAACGAGATGGACTCTAAGCAAATACCCATCCCT
Organism: Macrothele yani; assembly: GCA_039090855.1. Lineage (NCBI taxonomy): Eukaryota > Metazoa > Arthropoda > Arachnida > Araneae > Macrothelidae > Macrothele > Macrothele yani. The sequence continues at coordinate 141,653,049 of CM076994.1, forward strand.
AATTTAGGGCAAATGGTTCCATAGAAGGGAGAGAGCCAATGTTGTAAGGCAAACGCACCATCCATACCTCGCCCGTTATTCGAAACCGGACCAAACTCAGAGGAATGGTCAGAAGGCATCGCTCTTATCACTGCACCACCGGGACGGATGACTGAACATTAGGCTTCTAAAAAGGATCACGTGGTCCATTGGTTCGCGGTTGAGCTCCACCCTATCTCTGGAGAGTCGGCGGAGTCTCCAGAGCCATTCCTGCTTGCAACCGTCACCCTGATTGGACAAAAAAAGAACCATCTGGTCCGTTGATCCCTGGTTCTAACTCTAACATATCTATTGAGGGTCTGAATTCCGTTAATGTGCTCATTTGATATTTGGCAGTTTTTTTAAGTTGGATTGAGGACTCCTTGACTGAATATTAGACCGCTATGATGGAATCGTCTGTTCCGATAGTTCTGGGTTCCAGCTCCAACATGCCTGTGTGCCCATGGACCGGTTAATATTTGACGCCGCGCGTGAACACAGCTGCAACCAGACTACTCGCCTGGAAGGAAAAAGGTGGTTCTTAGGGGTGGGGGGGTGTCTACATTATTGGATCCTCTCATCGTCGTTGAACACCCTCTCGTCTACATTATTGGATCCTCTCATCGTCGTTGAACACCCTCTCGTCTATATTATCGGATCCTCTCATCGTCGTTGAACACCTTTTCGTCTACATTATTGGATCCTCTCATCGTCGTTGAACACCCTCTCGTCTACATTATTGGATCCTCTCATCGTCGTTGAACACCCTCTCGTCTATATTATTGGATCCTCTCATCGTCGTTGAACACCTTTTCGTCTACATTATTGGATCCTCTCATCGTCGTTGAACACCCTCGCGTCTACATTATTGGATCCTCTCATCGTCGTTGAACACCCTCTCGTCTATATTATTGGATCCTCTCATCGTCGTTGAACACCTTTTCGTCTACATTATTGGATCCTCTCATCGTCGTTGAACACCCTCTCGTCTACATTATTGGATCCTCTCATCGTCGTTGAACACCCTCTCGTCTATATTATTGGATCCTCTCATCGTCGTTGAACACCTTTTCGTCTACATTATTGGATCCTCTCATCGTCGTTGAACACCCTCATAGCCAGATCCTTCCTAAGAATTTTTTCGGAATAAACGTTACTTACATTTCGCTCTTGAACCCCGATACCCGTGGACTCTTTCAACAAAACACCTATCCGTGCAACAAGGCACATATTACGCACAAATGGCATTAGGCTCATATATGAGGGTTGTACCGAAAGTAATGCAAAAGTGAGCATAACTTTTTTCTTAACTGACAGAGGTCGTTCCAATTGCACATGTTGCTAGAGTAACTCTTTCTCTGTACTACTCGAAATAACCTCCATCACAGGCGATGCATTTGTGCCATCGTTGAACCCAACTGTCGAATACTCTTTGAAAAAATGCAGGTGTGCACCACTGTACCCACTTCTTCACAGCCACTTTCACCTCGTCTGTGTCGTCAAATCGTTATCTCCGGAGACTTTGCTTCATTGGACCGAAGAGGTGGAAGTCGGAGAGCGATAGATCTGGTCTGTACGGTGGATGGAGGACTACTGACTAGCTTAATTTGTTGATCACCTAATTTGTTGGCAAAGATGCGTGTAGTATCCATTGTCATGGTGAGTGTGGATCCTTTTCAGATTCTCTTTCGGTCTTTTTCTCCTTATGGCTTCTCTAAGCTTCTTGAATGTCTCAGTGTACCGCCGGCTGATCACGGCACGGCAACGTACCAGAAACTCAAAGAGAATGACACCCCTGTCATCCCACAAAGCAGTCACCATGATGATCGCTGGCTCTTGAACTGCTTGGGCCTTGGTCAAGAGGTGTGATGCCATTCAATCGATTGATTCTTCGTTTCCGGATCGTAAATGTACGCACACGTTTCATTCCCTGTCTCCAAAAATGTAAGTTTCAGGTGAATCGGAAACAAAACGTGTTTTCATTGGCTTCAAACGCTTCCAATAGATCAGAGCAGGGTTCCACCCTTCTCTCCTACAAATCGGGTATTAACTGCCGAGATAATCACTTTGCACACACTTTCCAATACCCTAAGTCTTCCATAATCTTCTGTAAGGTATTGTAACCACAGTCTAGTTGTGCAACAAGTTCACGGATCGTGACTTGTCTCTCCGCGCGAATCAATTCATCCACTCACTAACGTTTCGTGTCGGTGGTTACAGATGATAGCCTCAAAGTGCATGATCTGTCATCAATGCTGGTTTCCGTTTCTTTAAACTTCTTCATCCATCTGTGCACATCGCTGTAGTCAATGGTGTAATCTCCGCAATCATTCCGTAGCCTTCTGTGGATGTCGGACAGCCTGCTCCCTTCCTTCGTCAAGAACTCAATGACGTCACGTTGCTTCTGTTTGAAATCCATTATTTACCTGCAATGAAGAAGAAGGGTTATTGTAGAGGAAGAGTTACTCTTCCAGCATGTGTAATGTGAACGGCCTTTGTCGGTTAATAAAAACTTTATGCTCACTTTGCATTACTTTCGGTACAACCCTCGTACGTACGAGCATTTCTCATCGTTTGGAATACCATTGGAATATCTGTGAGATGACTACGTAAATTTGTAATGATGTTTTGTATGCTGCCAGCTATGCGATCCTAATGATGCTGCTCATGACTATATTTAGAGTGTTGTACTTTTCAAGCATGATAATGACGTAAACATTACGCAGTCTCTGAGGAAAGCTATCATCATTTACGGAGGAACTCGTTTGGTTGGAAGAACCGACCATTTCTGATTTGACAAAATGGCGACTGTAGTCTTTCAAATGACGAGCGTAGTGATATACACCAAAGACACAAAACACTGTGACCAGCGCGTCTCTTTGTAAATCAAAGCAACGACAAGTAAACTACTTCGCGTGTAAAATTCAAGACACGGTGTAAATAACACCTGTACCGAGTTCTGTTAATCCGAGTTGTTCTTGTTCTTCAGGTGGGAAAGGCAGCGGATTTAAGCGAGTTTAACAGAGGTCGAATTGTAATGTCCAGAAAACTGGGTCGGATAATTTCCGAGACTGCAAGAATTATGGAGTGAACACGCCGTGATTTGTATCTTCAATAAGTGGTCTGAGGGGAAAAAAGTCACACACCGCCTGCACCTTGTCGGCGGTGTGTGACGTCTTTCACGGCTCATCGACGATTGAGGTGAGACATGGCTATGCCATACGGTACGAGCCAACAGAAGCGATACTTAGGTGCAACTCGCCGGTAACTTGGGTGCTGCTTATGAGAGTAATGTGCCACAATACAGAGTACATCGAACTCTGCTGAAAATGGGCCTGCGTAGACAGAGGCAGCTCCGAGTCTCCATGCCAACCTCGGTTGGCCGTCGAAGGTTCCTTCACTGGGCATGTGAGTATCAAAACTGGACTTTAGATGATTCGAAGAAGGTCGTCTGGTCAAATGAATCTCATTTCCTGTTGCCCTATGTGAGCGGCCGACTTCGTGTGCGTCGTTCATCTGGACTAGTGTTGGAACCAGGATACGATTTGGGACGAAAACAAGCCAGTGGAGGAAGTGTAATGCTTTATACACTGAGTGGCCACTTTATTATGACCACCACTCAGTACTTCGTTGGGCCACTTTTTGCCTTTTATAATGCGTCGATTTTTTGAGGCATGGACTCCACGAGATGTTGATAGGTGGTTTATGGAATATGAGACCATGCTTGATGAATAGCACTTTCCAGGAGTGTGAGATTGCAGGGTTGTGGATCCAGCTGTCTGATGGCTCGTTCAATTTCATCCCACAAATTCTCGATGGGTTTGAGATCTGGAGATTGTGGAGGCCACCTAAGCAAAGTAAACTCAACGGCATGTTCCTGAAACCAATCCTGTACAATACGAGCATTATGGCAGGACGTATTATCTTGTTGAAAGTAGCCATCGCCATTGGGATAAACCATCCACATGACAGGATGCACTTGGTCCGCAACGATATTTAGATATGATGTGCCAGTCAGACGTTGATCAACACGAATTAAAATGCCCAAAGCATGTCAGGAAAACATTCCCCAAACCATAACGTTGCCTCCACCAGCTTGAAGGGTTGCAGCAATGTATTTGGGTTGCATGCTTTCGTGCTGTTTCCGCCATATTCTCATTCGATCATCGCCATGGTGCAACTGAAAACGTGATTAATCGGACTCCATAATTTGTTTCCAATTATCAACTGTCAAATCCTTGTGCTCCTGTGCGAACTGGAGACGTTTTCGTTTGTTAACTGCAGACAGCAAAGGTGTTCGAACAAGCCTACGGCTGCCATATCCGATCCGATGCAGTGTACGGCGAACAATGAGTGCAGAGATCATTTCAGGAGATCCTTGATTAAGATATTCTGTAATTTGCTGCACTGTTGCCCTTCTGTTGTCTGTTACCAGTTTAGACACTCTCCGTTCCGCCCGAGCAGTCACTAGTCGATGACGACCACACGTTGCACATAGAAACCCAGTTTTTTGGCTGACAGTCCCGTCTTTAAACACTTTAACAACAGCTGCTCTGGAACATTTCACGAATGCGGCGGTTTCGGTGATACTCGCTCCATGGCTCCGAGCTCCTATAATCATCCCACGTTGAAAGTCCGTGGAATCGCTTTTTTACCCATCTGGTCACACAAAAATCACTTCTGCTGTTGTCGCAAGCATTAAGCTTTCCCTTTTTATACTAGCCTCGCCCTCTGGCGACAACAGGGTGCAGTCATAGCTCATTTGCTTAAAACTGTCAGGTGGTCATAATAAAATGGCCACTCAGTGTTTAATGTTCCGCATTGGGAAACCACGGATCCAGTCATTCATGTGCAGGCTACTATGCTGCCTGCCACATACTTAAACATCATATTGCATCCCCTTTGCTATTTATTTTTTTCAGGAGAATAATTCCTTATACAACACTTCCCAGACTATTCGAGAACGGTTCGCGGAATATAAGAAAGACTTCCCTGCTAGTCTTCACATTCCCTAGACATCAATCCAATCTATCATGTGTGGTTTGTATTAGAACAACAAATCCGATTTGCGGAGGTTCAACCACGTAACTTACAAGAGTGTATCTTCTGGTAACGTGTTGACACCATATAGCACGAAACACCTTTAGAATTGCTGTAGCGTTCATGCCTCGCCAGATAAGAACTATTTTGTTTGCATGTGGAAGACCAACATCATAGCAGGCAGGTGGTTAATGTTTTGTCTCTTTGATGTACATCAGGGTTCAATAAAACATCTATTGGAAGAATAACCTACCTGGTCGTGGTGGAAACATCTGTCTAACTCTGATTTATACATTCAAACATCCATCATCATCTTTTGGTATAAGGGAAAGTGTCCAAGTTTAATCGATTGGTTTCACATGAAATGCCGGCGTGAAGATATAGATTGCATCCTCGTTTATTTTCAGACCCTTCAGCGTTGTGCGTCATTTTTGAAAGGCAGTGTTGCCGAGGACGAGAATATAGGTTCAACGTAGTGTGTGGACAAAATTCGTTTTCGTTCCCACCTGCTTTGATCTAAAAGTTTGTTCCCTTTCCGAAGTAGTGCGTGACGACTTTTAGAAGTGTGTTAAACGTAATTGAAATGAGTGATCTTGCGCATTGGAAAGCGTTGATGTCTCCCTTAGCTGTGTTATTCAAAGAGGTCAGTCAGGGGATTGATTGACAATAATTCTTTTATATTGCTTGCCTGCTAAAAGAGCACAAAAATTGGCGCGAACTTCAAAAGAGATAGAAGTTTGAGAAACTTTTTTCTACACAGCTGTAAGCTGTTTATGTCTGGGGCTAAACCATCTTCATCATCCCTTCGGACAGAAAGAATTGGAATAGAGCTCAGACATCAATGGATTAACCGAAGCAGTTCAAAATTCGAAGTTCGAAGGTCACGCTGAGTGGTTTGTGGGATTTCAAAGGGGTTTTTTTTGAGCTGTTTCCAACAAATGAACCCATTACTAGTGAATCTGTTTTCATCAGTTCAACCACTGATGATTTCAGTGGAATCGTCACCGTCAGAAGAGTCAAAAGGGTGCCGCTCTTTACCAGAACGACGCACGTCCTTTATCAGGCAAAGATCGTCCACAAATAGAAAAAAAAATGTACCTGAGCTCAGACTATTCAAATTCATTCATAAACTGAGCCAACCAAGCTTGTTCTATCTTACGTAATGCAGCAGGATCTCGCCATCTAGAAAACACCTTTTGATCTTTTAACTTCTTTTCTACGAAGCTTCGGCAAGCAGGAGTTGATATGTTGTTAGTAAAGCAGCAAAATCGCAAAAAGAAAAAAAGAAAAAGGGAAGCTGAAATCGTCATCAAATTAAATTTCACTCCATTTATATCACGTGCTGTCTACCATTGAAAAGTCAATATATTTTGTTTGAAGAAATAAATAAATTTATTTTAAAAATAGATTACCAACAAAACTTCCTTATAATAATTGTTCTGTCACCGCAGTTGAATGTTTTTTCAAGAATTTGAGATGCAGAAAGTATTGTTCTAAATGATGTTATCAGTATTTAACTGTTTTATTTTCATTTCAGGAGTTCTTTTCTTGCCAAATAAATCCATCAGCCTCTTCTGTTTAGAATGAGACAAACTTTATCAACATTCGTTTTGCTATTGTTTATCTCAGCGTTGTCTAAACTTCATCAACTGCATTCACCATTGTACATACTTTGATCGCTGCTTACGGAGTCTTCTATGGAACTGCGTAAAACATGTAACATACTAACACTACTAATTTTGGTTTGTAATATGTGCTTTCAGGAAGTGAAACTGTTTAGCATCTTAATTTAATAAAATTTATTCGTTTTTATGGGCAGTGTCTCTCTTTTCCTACATCCCAGCACAAAAAATATGCCGGGTACGATATATTTTACAAATTTGAAATTTCTAATCAACACAAGTGTCATTCGTGATCAAAAATTAAAGGATATCAAAACGGCAGGTTATAAGAAAAAGTCGATTTCAAATTTTAAATGGTCGTTAATCTTACGTGAACATTTATTTATCATATTAATGTTAGAATAAATTTCTATGTTTCATTTCGAATTTCTACTCAGCTGTTTACCTAAAAAATAGTTTTTAGGAAATGGAAAAAAGTGAATATGAAATTTATGAAAGCTGCGCGTTATAATAATAACATGAATGATGCGATGTTGCTTTTAAATGTGCACTGAAAGGATAGTTTTTTAGGTCGTACGGGAAGCACGGGACGTACATTTTGGAAATGTGAAGTAGCAACGCAGGCGACATCTGACGGCTGCTTAGTGTGTATCTCAGCTCTCAGCTTCAGTAGCTTATTCGGTCAGAGCAACTCACTCCGGAGTGAGTGGACACGGATTCGATCGACGTCACTGAACAACTCCTGTTTTCATATTGGCCCCAGAACGTAAAACTGAATGTACTGGCTGTTGGGTTCTTCGAAAAATGTGTGATGTTTGTTTCACACATCGTCTAGAATTAATGAAAATTACTACTTCGATTAAAAACCAAACAAGAGAGAGAGATTATGTGACGGACTACAGGGTTGAATCACGTGTCAAAATGACAAATCTACAGCGATACATTCCGTCAGTGTACCTTATGCGGTCAGAGCATCTCACTCCGACGCGAGTGATACGACTTCCATGTCCGTCACTGACAAACTACTGTTTTCACAAGTTATTATAACGCTAAGGAAGCTGAGACGATCAGTGACAGAGGAAGAACACCATTCTTGATTTCAAAGACTACAGTTTTGTGACGATTATATATATATATATATATATTAAGATAATACAACGTGGTTTGTCACAAATATTTATTGTTTCAAGTCGACCATGGTTTCGCTGGGAATTGACCTTGCTTCATCAGGACGAATGGCACGTAAATATTCAAATTGTATATGATAACATAAATGGCTTTTTCTGTCACGGGGTTTGGTTAGCTGCTTCCACGCGCTTGATAGAAATGGGGTTGATGTCATGTCCTTAACATGGCATCCACCCCATTAAAAAAAATCTTATTTCGGGTGGACCTTACAAAGAAATAAAGTACGATCCTTTAGATAAGCAATTAAAAGAAATACAGAAATTGATCTAAAACTAAGAAACTCTGAGCCAAAACATAAAAAACAAACTTAAATCTTCATACGCCTCTTGTGCGAGATTCTACCCAGGTAGCAATGTTATGTTGGACCAAGCGTGGGCTTTCAACGGTCGGCCCAGCGACTCGGCGACTCGGCGGCCAACAATTGGATATGTGTTGGTTCAACAGTTGGACTCACATTGGAAAACTGTTGCAAACAGTTTTCCAATGTGATCATGTGTTCTTGGACAACCATGGTTGGTCATGTGTTGTTGGACAACCATCGGACAACCGTTAAGTGGTCATTTGTTGATAAATGGCTGGTCATGTGTGGTTGGAAAAATCCTTGGCCAATCTTCGATAAACAACGCAACCTTCGCCTAACGCTGCCGACGCAAAAATATCATTGGGCCAACCGTTGGCCAATGTCAGTGTGCTACTTGGGTATGCTGTCCTTAAAATACATTAATCCGGCATTCCTTTCCGGGTTATAGTAACTAATATCGGCACAGCAACATACATGTTATCCAAGTTCTTATTTTCAAAATTATCTTTCCTTGGCCACTCCAAACGAAACATCTGTGAAAAATTCCATTGAGTTTACCAATCGACTCAAACTACATCCCTACTTAGATCAGCTTATGTTATCCTTTGATGTGGTATCAATGTTTGTTTCTTTGTTTTTATTGGAGGTTTAACGAACACCGTGAGCAACTCAATGGCCTACAAGCAGTCGCCCGCCCCTAATTTAGGGCCACTGGTTCCAGATAAGGGAAACAGCCAGTGCCGTAAGACAAACACAACATCCATGCCTCACCGTTATTCGAACCCGGACCCCTTCCGGACGAATGATCAGAAGCCATTGCGTAAACCACTGTGCCACCGGGGCGGGGTATCTATAGTATGTTCACCAATGTTCCAGTGAAAGGAGCTCTGGAATCCCTAAAATCAAATCTTATAGAACATCATTACAGCCAACCTGAAGTAGAAGAAATAACAAGACTAGTGGACATTTGCATAAAGCAGAACAATTTTACTTTCCGTGTAACGTTTTATAAACAGACGGAAGGTCTAGCCATGGGCAGCCCACTGTAAAATCTACAGTACATGCGTCGATTTGAAGAAAAACTTTTCAAACTCGTGAAATTTGACTTATGGATACAATATGTATGTAGACGATACATTCGTTTCATGGAAAGGAAAAAATTGTGAAATTCCGGAATTAGTCAAACGTATAAATTCCATTGATCCTCACATTCAATTCAGCTACGAAACTGAAAATAACGGATGCCTACCATTCCTTGACGTCCTGGTTACTCGCTCAAATGGATCTCTAAAACCACAATTTATCGGAAGTCTTTCGCTGTTTTGTCACCTCCACATGTCAACTCCAATCACCCTTGGCAACAAAAACTCAGTGCATTTTACAGTTACCTATATAGTGCGATACATATATGTTCAGATAAAGACGGTTTGGAAAAAGAACTTTATTTCCTTAAAGTTGTTCAAGTACAGCGAGGATAGAAACCTTCCATTATATATTAGGCACTAACAAAATTCCGGAAACTCGAAGTCTGTCTCCACGTTAACTCCTGTGATGCGCCCATTGCGAGATAATGTTGCCATTATTCCATTGTTTCGTGCATTTCCTTCAAAATTTTAAAAATTATCACTTTAATTTTAAAGTGATTTTGAAACTGATAAACAAAATGAGCTTTTTTAGGATCAAAGGACTATGTTGAAGACAGAAATTCGTGTGGAATTTACCAAATTCCATGTGAATGTGGCGCTTCGTATATAAGACAGACCTTTGCGTTTTCAATTGAAGGAGCACAAGACCTACATCCGGAACTGTGACCTAGAGAAGTCATCGATGGCTAAACACTGTTACGAAAAGGACCATAAATTTCTTTTTGAAGAAGCAAAACTAATTGTCAAGCCAGATTCAACCACCAAACTTGATATTTTGGAAGCTTTCCATATATATCAGAAGTCTTCGCAACTTGTTGATGACATGGCATCCACGCCATTTCTATCAAACGCGTGGAAGCATCTAACCAAAGCACGTGACTGTAAACACCATTTATGATGTCATATACAATTTGAATATTGACGTGTGATCCGACCTGATGAAGCTAGGTCAATACCCAGCGAAATCATGGTCGACTTGAAAAAAATAAATATTTGGGACGAAGAACACCATGTTTATGAAGCATACTGTAATTTAAATTTCATTTTTAGTTCTCTTTCTCTATGTAAAATGTGGGTTCGATCTCTTTTAGCGTTTGAGCCTTACCTTTATGTTTTCTTACTCACTGAATGTTATGTTGGCAGCAGTCTTGAGGTATAGGGTGAATTACTTGTACATGTTTGACAAGCTAAGAACGGGATTTAATATCTGGAACCAGCAGACAATGTTGTTATTCGTGGAAATCATCTTACGCTGAAGCGGTCTGTTCTTGAAGTTTGCTTGTTCGAGGGATGTTATAATCATATTAAATTATTAGTGCTGTTAGGAAATTAATTCTTCTTGAATATTAAATATGGAGTGCAGTGCCTGTTAGATATGGACGGAATAAAAGAAAAGAACTATAAATAACTTTTCTTGAACCATATTTGAGTGACTCCTGTTTCAATTAAAGTGAGCGAATAAGAAAACCGAACTTCGAAGATAACAATCCGTTTTTTGATGTAAATATGACAACGATGGTAAGTCAGAATATATCCGAAAACTTGAAAATTCTGGCGTCTTGGATCGGGAATCGAACCCACTTTGCCCAGTTAGCGCCTGGGTATGCTAACCACTACACCACCCAGAACGACGATATCTCAAGTTTCCGATTAATTTGAATAAAATTAGAATAGTTTTCGGATAACTGACTTACCATTTTTGTCATATTTACACCAAAATACTGATTGTCATCTTCAAAATTTGTATTATTTGGTCTAATCCCGTATTTCATTCATGAAGAAAAACGAAATTTTACGTAGTTTTTCCTAAGCCACTATACGTTTTAAACATTGGAGTGTTTTAAACGTTTTAAAAAATGAAGTGTCTTATTGCAGCATTCAGCGGGCGTGGCACAAAGTATTCTTCTGACAGCAGTTGATCAGTGCTGTCAAAAAATTGCCGTAAATAATTGGATGAATGGATGCAAGGAAGGTAGATCATCACCCAAATTTGCTCTAAAATGTGGTCAACAAATTTCAACTTCAAGACAAGAAACCAAGGAACACATCCAAGAGGCCTTATCGCAGTCTTGTAGGATGAATGTCAATGATCTTTCCACACAACTGAGTATCCCACACCCAACGGTTTATACCACGCTGACAGAAGATGTAGGCCTAATTAGAAAACTACCTACGTGGGTACCGCATACGTTAAGCACAACACAGAACGAATTCTGCTATAAAACTGTCCTGAGTAGACTTTTGCCCTATCGTCGAAAGGAAAAATGCTAACTAGGCTCCTATTCTTAGATCAAAGTTGGGTATGCTTCCAAGCAAGAACTTCAGCCACGGTCCTAAATTGAATCCTGTGATTTTGCTGCGTCTTTACCCTGCAAGATTTGCATGTAATCTTAATGGCTGTTGCGATGGACGTTCGGGATCTGGTTTTCTGAAAGACATGTGATGAGAACATCACCATGGCATCGGAGCTATATAAGTCAGATTTGCATATAATCTTAATGATCGTTGCGATGAACGTTCGCGATCTGTTTTTTCTGAAGACGTGTGATGAGGACAGCACCATGACATCGGAGCTGTATTAGCCATTTCTAGAGACCACATTCCGGCATGGGCACTGCGACATCACGTACAGCGACTTACCCTTATAAACGACAACGCACGGCATCACAAGGCTACCATTGTTCGGCTGTTTTTTGTGCAGAAAGGCCCGAAAGAGCCCGCCGTATTCACCGCAAATGATGATGCCCTGTGATTTCAGCTCCTTTGGTAATTTGAAAAGGGATTTGTATGACACACGCTACAAAGGTCAAACACGATTTGAATCTCCCAATGGCTGACATTTCCCACAGACTTAGCGATACTGCTGCTTTTAATAAAGACGTCTTCGCTCCCTCTAAATCATTTGATAATAAACACTGATGCGCCCACGTCACTCTCACTCCTGAGAATAATATAATTACCGTATTGAACAAAGGAATTAAATGCTTCCATTCCAACTGATGGTCACAAAGCCCCTAATTGGTACTAGTCTAGAATGCCTAAATTCCTGAGCTGCCTAAAATTTGAGATCATATTATTAATAATAAGGGGAACTACAAATAACCACTCTCAAATATTGTAATAGTTGCTTTGCCTTTATAGAAATTATTGTAAATTGAAACTGTTCACTTACTTCCCTAACCACCTAATATTACACAGACACATATAAAATCGTGGTGGCACAACTTTCGTGCTCATAACATGTCGTGGCATAAATTCTACAAGGTGTTGGAAACGACCTATAATTCCGGCACATCAACCCGTTGAACGTAGATAATTGCAGCTGGCGGGATTATGAACAGGCTGTAATGCACCATTTCATCCCACAGGTAGGCAGCTCGACTACGGAGAGTGAGAGCTCTAATCGAAGGTTGCTAACGAAATGGAATGCCGCACTAAAAATATTTCGTCAAGTGGTAGTGATGAAGCGGGCGTCGTCTTAGGGAATGAAGGCACCATGCTGTGGGAAATCTATGAACTGGTTGGTATAAGTGATCGCTGAGTCTGTCTACATAACCTTGTGCGGTGAGGAACAAGGGTCAAACTGATGGGCCACGTAAATACTTCCCAGAATATTACGACATTTTCCCCGGCCTGTGACACCCATACTTCAAAGCTAGGGCTCATTAATTCCTGTACACTACCCCCCACACGCACACATCTGTTGTCGTGTTGAAGTGAGAACCTCGCCTTATGAGACCAAGCTACCCGTTTCAAATTCTTCCGCTGTGCCATGTCGATGCTCCTTTGCCTATTGCAGTTTCATAGGCTCACATCCGGTGATGTGCTATTATTATGGGCACGTGATTGGTACGTGTTCGTCCTTGGTCGGGTACGTATGCGTCGTTAACCTGGGAAAGGTTTAACACTGGGATGCACCGTGGAACGAACACAAGCCGGTGGAGGATGTGTAATGCTTTAGGCAATGTTCTACTCTGAAGCCCTCTCTCTAATAGTTCATGTGTAGGAAACTAAAACGTCTACCACCTACATAAATATCATTACAGGCAGGTTAGGTACATCCTTTCATGGCAAAGGTATTCCCCTGTAGCTGTGCCTCCTTCCATCAGGATAATGTGTCACGCACCCTTCTCGGATTGTTCGAAAATTGTTTGCGGAACACGAGGAAGATATCCGAGTATTGCTCTGCTCTTCAATTTCCCCAGATATCAATCCAATCGAGCATGTGTGATTTGCATTGGAACAGCTAATCTGATATGCAGTTGCTCAACCACGTAACTTACAAGGGTTAAAGGACTTGCTGGTAACGTGTGTTGGTACCAAATACCACAAGACATCTTTATAAATTTCGTAGTGCACATGGCATGCCGGGTAATAGATGTTTGGGCAGCTCGTGGAGGACCAACATCATATTAAGCATAATCTTTTTAGCTCTTCGATGTACCATTCTTTAAATATGAGATCCATATGAGATCTGTGACTCATATAGATCTCATATTTCGTTATTCTCAGCCTTCAGTACCAGCAGTAGTTGTTTATATATCTAACATTTTGCTGGTGTTGTTTCTTATTGATAACAAGCTGGGAACACGAAATATCTTCAAAATCAAAATTTGATCATAGAAAATCTGTAAGAATGAACGAACTTTTTTAAACCACACATTCAAGTCCTATAACATATAATTACACGTTTGCATTTATAGCATGGTTTACTTTTGTCACGGCCTAGAAGAGCTTCAGAATGAAAAGGGAAAGTGTTTGTGCGATATTGCATATTTTAAAATCAATGTGATTTGGTTGTTTACTCTCATCTTCTGACGTCATCTAAGATGTTGCGGCTATATTTTGGAAGGTGTTCCTACAATGAGGACAAGGCGCAGAAGGAATCTGCTTATCTGTGTCAATAATCATTTGGAGGTATTCCTAAGCTCTCTTTGTATCTAGATTTCATTCTTACTGATAGTTTGTTCATTTGAATTAAAATATTCCTTGACGTGTTTCCAGAAAAAAAACCGACTTCACTTGTCATTCAGTTGAATCTGTTCTGATCTCATAATTTTGCTTTTCATCTTTTGCGAAACTGAATGAACCACCGAGTCGCTGTATCAGTTTATAATCTCACCAGCAGTAAAGAAGAAAGTACTGCGTTACAACTCTTAGAGATGATTACTGTTTTGGTCTTGAGGTAGAAGAATGCAAAGGAAATCTCCATGTCCCTACGAGAAAGAAGGTGAAAGGCGAATCATTGTTCTGTGAGTAATTCCTTGGAGAATAAGATGTCTCACGCGATAGAATTTACAGTCTTCTCTGGTTCGACTATGTTGTTTAATTAATTAGTTCTTCTGTTCCTTAGCCATAAAGCCAGGAAACAGCTCTTTTAATTTTCTCCATTCGATTCGTACTAGCCTGGCTCAACGAATTCTTTGCGGTCAAAATTAATACGCTCGAGTTCGCATTCTGGAGTTCCTCTGAGACACTGATGGGAATTTTTAAGTCAGATGTCAACAAAGAAGACTCTCGCTCGGGTTTAATTAATTCTTTTTCTGAGGCAAGCTTTGTGTTCTTCATGGAAAAGTAGATGCAAGTCGGCCGCTGGATGGAACTTTAACGTCTTTAGTAGTTCTCCTTGGAAGTATTTCAAAGAACAGCGTAAAAGTGATAAGATATTTTCTTGTTTTGAATATTTTTAGTATGCGCAAGATAAGTGTCGTATTGAAACAGCGTTCACGGACAAATCCTTTCTTCGAGTTAGAAAAACCAGGTCATGCAAAATTCATTTCTATCCAACAATAAAACAAAACAGGAATAAAAAAATTAAAAATGAGGAATATTTCTTTATAAAAGCGTGATGTATCAAATCAACTGATCCTGTTAAATCAATTCCCTCTAACTACAAAGTGAAAGTTTTGATTTACATTATAAGGAGAAAACAGCTTCAACGGAAGATGATGAATGAACTGATTCCATTAAGACAAACCACTATAAATCCAAAGTGAAAGTTTTTGATGCACATGTAACGATTAAGCAGGTTCAAAGGAAGAAAATGAATGAACTGATTCAATTAAGACAGATCACTATAACTCTAAAGTGAAAGGTCTTTGATTTATATAGTAACGACGAAACAGATTCAAAGGAAGAAAAGGAATGAACTGATTCCGTTAAGCCAAATCACTATAACTCCAAAGTGAATGTTTTTGATTTATAGAATAACGAGGAAATATATGTTCAAAGGGAGAAAATGAATGAACTGATTCCATTAAGACAAATATTATAACTCCAAAGTGAAGAACCGATTTTTGTAGCAAAGTAATACGAAATACAATCTTTGCTAAAAGAAAGATGCACCCCGACTAAGTCATTCGATTCTCGTGAACCTCGGCATGCAAGTACCTCATGCCCGAATATGCAGATTGTTAAAAAATAACAACCATTGAATAAATATTGGCCCGCCATAGCGCATGGTAACCGCGCATAGAAAAGGGTATATAAAGAGCAAAGCTCTCACTCAGAGACAACTGTGACGGCGGATTGCGGTTGCATTAACCTTTACGGACAGTGAAGATGCCTCGACGTCGGATCCGTGCACAATACCAGCAGTTGAGCGAATTTGAGAGAGGACGTATAATTGGGATGAGAGAGGCCGGTTGGTACAGTCACCGTATCGCCAGGCATTCAGGGCGGGCCACGCGCAAATCCGACGATGTTGCCGCCAATGTGTTCAGGAGGGCATACCCACCGGTACGCAGGCAGTGAACGGCTGAGAGCAATGACAAGACGCGAGGATCGATCAATTGTGAAAGCCGCATGAACGAAACCAAAATCGACGCTGTCAACCATCTGTGGCCATATTGCGTCGCGTACGGATATGAACATCCGGACCGTTGCCAGACGACTGGCTGGACGGGAACTGCAATCGAGGAGGCCACGTCGCCTCGTGTGACAAACCAACGAACATCGCAGGCAACGGTTGCAGGGATGTCGGGCCCGATCAACGTGGAATAGCGCCCAGTGGCGAGGTATGACCTTCAGTGATGAGTGATGGTTTTCAATTTGCGCGGATGACCAGCGCACACGTGTGTGGAGACGAGCCGGCCAGGGCAGAGAACCTGCCCTTACCGTGGAACAACCCACGTCTCGCACATTCGGAGTGACTATCTGATGAGACACTTCCTACCGTAGTCGGACACCCTTCGTTGTCTACCGGACAATCTTAACAGTTTAAAGGTACGTCGACGATATTCTACTACCTGCTGTGTTACCATTCCTGTTGCACAATACCGAGCATATTTTTAACAGAAAAATTGCAGGTTAAACACGGTACTGCTTTCCCAGGCTTGCCTCCGTAATTTTGATACCATTCCTAGGCCCGCCCGATCTCCCGATCTCTCACCGATTGAACAAGTTTGGGACATGATGGGACGCAACTTACGGTAATCTCAGAGTGTCGGTAAACAGGTCCGCAGGTTTCGACACCATCGGGCATGTTGTACCTCAGGACAGTATCCATGAACTGTATGCGTCTTTGTCACGCCATGTAACCGCTTGTATCCGAGCCAGAGGTGGCGGTACATCGAACCAGTTTTACGCAAGTTATGACGCGTAAGGACAGTGGAATGGATCCCACTCCTATGTCGTGAACTTTGATCCCATTTCGTCCATTTTCAACAGGGTTCGTAAACCCAGGTGGTCCCCTACCACATACTAAAATTTCATCGAAATCGAACAATTTTCACGTGAGTTATCGTGCGGACGGACAGAGGGACAAAGCTGTCCGTCCGCTAAATAACAAACAAAAAGGAGATATTCTTAAAATAATATTTATAACAGCAGGGAGTTCCCACATTTCTTTTTATATATTCAGAAAATATTTTAGAACGGAAGAACAATATTTCGAAACATACGTTAGAGTATACAACGATGAGCTATTCCATTATGACCTCTCCCAGCCTAGAGAAATGAACCCTCATGGAGATTGAACGGTGGCGCTGGTGATGTTCACAGAGCAGTACATAGACAACCCGAAGACTGGCTTTCGGTTAGAAGAGTGTTCGGAGTCAGATTGGAAAATTTGTCGATTTATCGGAGTTTGATAAAGGAGAAATTGTGATGGCACGGCCTCTCGGAACTACGATCTCTGAAACGGCGCGGCTTGTAGGTTGTTCACGTGCCGCTGTAGTGAGTACGTATCAAAAGTGGTGCACAGATGGCCAAACAACAAACCGTCGTCCAGTGGTGTGTCGTCCGCAGCTCACTGAAGCCAGAGCGGAGCGGAGACTGTTGCAAATTGTTCACAGCGACCGCAGGAACTCAGTGCGACAGATCCCCCGGTCTTACAACAGTGATGATCAAGGCAATGTGTCACAGCACACCTTTCATCGTAGCCTTTTGCGCATGGGCCTGCGTAGCCGAAGACCCAGCTGGGTCCCCATGCTTACTGAAATCTCCCAAGATCATGAAGATTGGACCGCGGATGATTGATAGAAAGTGGCCTGGTCTGAGGAATCAATATTTCTGGTGCATCACCTAGAAAGCCGAGCCCGGATACGTCGATTACCAAAGGAGGCACATGGATGCGCTGTAGGGCGGAAACAGGTCAGCGGTGGAGCTGTTATACTGTGGGCGATGTTTTCTTGGGACCCTTTAGGCCTCATTATCCCAATACCAAAATCTCTGACAGCTGTCAGGTACCTGAACATCGTTACGGACCAAGTTCACCCATTCATGGCAACTGCGTTCCCTGCTGGCGATGGCTATTACCAACACTATATTGCGCCGAGCCACACTGCGAGAACAGTCAAGGATTGGTTCGACGAAAATGCGGGTGACTTTCCGTTAGTGCCCTAGCCTCCAAATTTACCTGGCATGAACCCAATCCAGCATTTGGTGTTCGACTTGGAAAAGCGGGTTTGCGCTAAATCACCAACACCCCGAAGTGTACGGGAACTGGAGGACCTGCTGTTGATATTATGGTACCAGATATCTCAGAATACCTAACGGCACCTCATTGAATCGATGCCTTGCCGAGTGGTCCCTGTTTTGAGGTCTAAAGGGGTACTACTGCTTATTAGGTAAGTGGTTATAATATAATGTCTCATCGGTGTATTACTCATATGACTGAATGATCTTTAGAGTATGCGAGCTGACTACTCCCGCTTCCGATTCCTCTCACGATTCTCAGAACTACGTCAATGGTTCTGATAAACATTTAAAACATTTGGTCCATCAGCGTTTTGACAGGATATGGGTCTGAAAACCAAATCTCTAAAACTAAATCTAACACGTAGCTTTACCCATAGAACTTTTCTCTAAAGTTTCTCGAAATTCAAAGATTTATAGCTGCGCTATCTCAAACACCCTGATAATTCGAAATACACGGGTCACAAAAAGGTAAAGGCTTTGCATGAAATAAAGCATGTATATATCTGGCTGTAGTAACACGCATTGAAATAACATCTTTGAGGCTTCGTAACACAAATAATGAAGAATGCGTTTACAAAATAGTGTGCAGTTGTTGCTCACAATAAAGTAGCAATGCAACATAGAATTGGTAAATTCTGGGAATGTCCATTCCTCTGGATTACAGTAGCTGTTAAAACGATCTGTGTCAAAGAACGTCTTGACACCTAAGAGGAATACTTCCAACGGCATTATTGATGAGTGTCGGGTGCAGCTCGTCCTGTATTACAGAGAATACGTTACAGAAGTTTGTCAGTGTACTGTGGTGTGAAACGTAGTTATCCAGACGCCGCTGTACAGCGTCCCGAATGTTCTGAATAGGATTAAGGTCAGGAGACCTGGAAGGCAGCTGTGACGATTAAATCCTATGAATTTCCAGTTCCCGAAGCACGCGCCTGTCACGGTGACTGATAGCGTTGTCATCGAGAAAACGGAATACATGTGCAACAGCAGCGTGAAACAGTATCACAATATGTACAATGGTTTTGCTTCGGTACACTGAAGCATTCATGTTGCCTTCACAAACATGCAAGGAAATCAGCCATTAAAACACACTTTTGCCCAGACCAGAACTGACTGCAGCTGGTAAGGGTTGACAGATCGCACGTAATGTGGCATCATCAGTGTGCCAGATCTCCTCCACACGTGTCTGTCGAGTATCACGATACAGAGCGAAACGGGATTCGTCTGTGAAAAGTACATGCTGTCACTCTGTATTCCATAATATGTACTATTGGAACCAAGTACATCTTTGGAGACTGTGAGCTGATGTCAATGCTACACACACCAGCGTCCTCCTTCTCCTGAGTCCATGCTCGTGTAGACGGTTTCATACTATTTGAGCACGTACTGTGACATCTGAAGCAGGTCGAAGTGATTCTCGGAGTTGGCTATTGCGGATACCAGGCCTTTTTCGAGCACTTACTGTTAGGCAGCATTTTTGTATCCTGGTGGTTATCCTGAGTAGACCACTGCTTGGTCCTTCTTCAACATTTACACGCCTTGTGTGTATTCGACTTACTACACTTTCCGAAACTCCTAAAGCAGCAGCGACATCGATCTCCCGTACACCTGCATATAACGTGCAAACATACCTATTTCTGTTCTCAATGCTTGAACGTCGTCTGGATATCATTTCAGATTAATTACACCCTGAAGGCAATACATTCAGCAA
The DNA here is from genome assembly GCA_039090855.1 of Macrothele yani. Taxonomy (NCBI): domain Eukaryota; kingdom Metazoa; phylum Arthropoda; class Arachnida; order Araneae; family Macrothelidae; genus Macrothele; species Macrothele yani. The sequence continues at coordinate 141,672,993 of CM076994.1, forward strand.
ACTTCTAGACCAACCGGTGAAACAATCCGTTTTCCACTTATCGAAGGGAACTTTTATTGAAGCCCGCACGCGACATAGTGTTGCCATGATGCAAATTTTCGTAAGCCATAGCTACCCACACTGATCATCATTCCCCAGAAGTTCGCCAAATTTGCGTATCACCAGGTTTTTCCTTCGAAATTGAAATATCCCTAACTTTTTGTGACCAGTTTATAATATAATATAATATAATATAATATAATATAATATAATATAATATAATATAATATAATACTCAGTTGAGTCACATTTTTGTGACCACCTCCTACTTTTGACGCCAAAAGCGCGTAGCTAATGAGAGAAGGCATGGGCCGTGAGGTGGCTTAGAGGGTATATAAGGTGTGCTGTAGGCATTCTGAAAACATACCGAGGATCGCGGGTAGCCTAGTGGGCAACGATCGTGACTGCCGCGGAAAAGACCTAAGGTTCGATCCCGGGCAGCTACGAACGCTAGATCCACTAAATATACGCCGTGCGTCTGATGGGCACGTTAACCCGTCGGACCCCGGGTACTGGACCCCGGTAATAAATAAAGGCGTCTTCCTCCACCTTTCTGCTTTGCTTCTGTGTCACTTTCCAATCGGACACTCTAGCCCAAATCTCCTAGCTTCCAATTTCTAAGGGTTGTTTAAGACCTGGGGTCAGACACTCCCTTCCTAAATTCCTCTACATATGATCATGATCTTGATCTGAAAACATACCACTCCTTTCTGTCATGGATAAAAAAATTAGATTTGCAAAATGGTATGATTATCGGCTTCCGGGACAAGGGTGAAGGAATTTCTGAAAGAGAGCAGTCTGTGAACTGTTTGCCTGCTGCTGTGGTTAAAGTTAATCGTGATTGGAGAAATGGCACAAATGCGAATAAGGGACGTGAAAACTGCGGAGCACCACGTGCCATTGATGTGAGAGGTGAACGTCGGCTTCGAAGGTGCGTGAGTGCTGATCGACACGCTACAGTGGAGCGACTCACTGGCCAAATGAAACAGGGGGCTACCGGAAGTATGTCTAAATTGAGAGTTCAGCGAACCCTGCTGCGTCTGAGGCTGCGATGCAGACGGATGATCCCTGCACCTATGCTAACGAAGGTGCATTGGAAGAAATGGCTCACATTTGCACGGCAGTATCGGAATTTGACCTCCGCTGATTGGCAAAGTATTACCTTTTCCGATGAATCACGTTTTCTGCTTCATCGACGTTGGCGTATACGGCGAGAAACATCGGAGAACAAACACTCTTCAATCATTGCTGAAAGAACACAAGCTGGTGGGGGCAGCGTTATTGTCTGGGGAATGCTTTTGCGGCATTCCCTGCGTCCACTCATACTTGTGTAAGGTACTATGGACCAAATTCGTTACGAATCAATCCTTGCTGAAAACGTGCACCCATACATGCTGATTGTCTTCCCTGGGACGAATGGGTTCTTCCAGCACTAAAATGCGACGTGTCACACAGCTAGGAATAAATTATCAACGTTTATTCACAATTAAAAGCTTTATTAGCATCGACTATAGTTTCGCAGAGCTTCTGGCTCGTCCTGATGAAGCCGAGCCAGAAGCTCTGCGAAACTATAGTCGATGCCAATAAAGCTTTTAATTGTGAATAAACGTTGATAATTTATTCTTAATCAATATCACAAGCGTGTAGTCTTGAATTATATACAGCTAGGAATGTCCGAGAATGGTTGGATGAGCACGATGAAGACTTCAAAGTACTTCCCTAGCCCTCTATTTCCCCAGAAGTAAACCCAATTGAGTATCTGTGGGACCACCTCCATATTGTTTTTTCCTCTATGGATCCTTCACCACACACCCTCCAGCAGCTGTCAGATGCACTGCAGACGGCATGGCTCCACATACCTGTGAACACCTTCCAGCACCTTATTGAGTCGCTCCCAGCCCGTCTAGCTGCTGTCCGCGCTGCACACGGCGGTTACTCTGGATATTAACTGGTGGTCACAATAATGTGACTCGACCGTGTATATATAGTCGGCATAAGGTATGTAACATTTATTTTCATATATGGTCTTCTAATTGTTTGATTTAGGAAATTCCTATTGTTTCAGATATATTATTTATTTGATATTTTCTTATTCCTTTATTTTACATACAGCTCGTATTTTGTGCTGAAATACATTTCTACCACCAATGGAGCAATTAACTATTCGTACTTGCAAATGTTTTACCTATTATATAAACTCGATTGAGAAAATTAATTTTCTAATTGGGTTCTTTCCCTAGGAAGAATAGTGAGCATATTGTATATTTTAAATAATGCTCATTTTTAGCCCTAGAGGTGTAAATGCTTCGTATTTTGCCAATTTTCTCCTTTTCCAAAGTACTACAATAGACTGGAAACAAAACATCCTTTGGAATAGATAAAACAAGAGTGCCGATTGCACAGAAGAATTCGGTATCGTCTGTCTTGTTCTTTTTCTTTCTTTTTATTTATTTATTTATTGAAGAACGGAATCCTTAGAGGCTCCTTGTTTGACAGGGTCAGCGCAGAACTGAGTGACCTGAAAAGAAAGTAGCCGCCCGGAGGCGCAGTGGTCTAAGCGATGGCTTCTGATCATTCGTTCGAGATGGGTCCCGGTTCGAATTCTGGTGAGTCATGGATGTTGTGTTTGTCTAACGTCACTGGCTCTCTCCCTGTCCTGGAGTCAGTGGCCCTAAATTAAGGACGGACGACTGCTTATAGCCCATTGAGTTCACGGTGGTCGTTAAAACCCCAATCAAAAAAAAGGGGGGGATTAAAACTTTCAGTAAGAACAGTACAATTAGGTTTGTCCGAGAGATTGCAAAGATAGAATACAAGGATCAAAACATTCATGAAACGCACATAGCGTAGTAAATCCGTTTATTTATGTGGTGTGGTAAGCACAAAGATTCACCAAGCTTTTTCGCTCCACTGGGAGCTTTTTAAGGCAACGGTAGACATAAAAATGATATACATAAACATTTTTATGCCTACCATTGCCTTGAAAAATCCTCCCAGTGGAGTGCAAAAGCTTGGCGAAGTTTTGTGCTTACTACACCACAAAAATAAACGGATTCCATGAGTATTCACAGTCTGGTGTATTTAAAGTGATCAGAACAATTGCATACATGACATGTATGTTTAACCTCTGAGGATATTTTAATGATGCAGGTAAAACATTACAAAAGAACACATGTGTTGGAATGACAGGAAAACCAGGGAAAGTGGATGAAACACTCCGTGCATGTCGCAATTAAACGTAAGATGAGTGCTTAATTTAGTTACTGTAAATGGTACAAAATAGAAAGAAGGACCTTTGGGAGGAAATGTATATAAACAGTAGGAAGCTCAGCCTCATTGTTTAATCTAAGTAAATCTGCTGAGGTGAAAATTCGCTAATGGCAAAGCTGAGAGGGGCACAACGAAGCACATTTGGCAGATAAGAAGCCGTAAAATGCGACGAACCGGGGTTTAATATAATTTTATTTCGAACAAGAACATTAGTTGGGCAAGAGAAACTCCGCAGAGAAGTCTTCAATTGCATGGAGTAAAATACAGTTATATTTTCCACACAGAACCACGCAGTGTCTTGGCGTAAATTACACAGGTGACAAATAATAAAAATGAAAGTACGTACTCCAATCAAAGCAAAGTAAAGTATTTCTTATATATTGCGGAAGTTTAGGGAATTAAGTGTTGTTTCTTTCTTTCTGAAAGAAAAAGGCATATCGGATAATTCTGACACGTCTGCTTACCCTCAGTGATATGACGCATACTCTAATTTAACTTTCAGTTTTAGTTTCTTTCTCTAAGTACATTTTAAGATCATTATCTTTAAGCGTTTTCAACCTTAACGTTATACTTTGTCAATTGTTGAATGATGTTGGTAACAATCTTGAGCTCAGAGTGAATGAAGTGTGCGTGTGGGCAGACAAGAACGAGTGTGAAGGTGGAGTGGCGATAGGGTTAAGTGAAATTCCACATTTAGGAATGTTTCATCGACTGGCTAGCCAGAAGTTGTGTAATTGTGTACAATTATACTGTGGTAAATTGTTTTGCTGTAAATTTATATTTTCATGCACCCCAAGGTACTTGAAATGATTTTGTATAGTGTATTGTGCAAACGTGCTTATAATACAGTGGCAGTCTTATTTTTGTTTGAGGCGGTAATCTTAATTATAACCGTCTGCACCGGGAAAAATAAGTAAACATGAGTTGCAACAAGCCAAAAACGAGGTCTATTCAGAAAATCCTTCTTCTAATTTGAAGATACTTGCTACATTTGTGATAAGGGTATATGTTCCAGTGTTGTACAGTATCAAAATGAGACCATATTGAGCGAAGGTCCCCGTCACTTTTGGGAAATTGTATCATTGTCCAGATATCTTCCTCAGGATTTAAAAGCAATAGTGGACCCCGTCATTCAGAAGAATGCTTTCCTTGCTCATCCTGAAAAATTGTTGCTTGCCATATTAACAGCTGAAAGACGCCATATTTAGCAGTTAGCATACCCCAGGATGTTTGCTGCCACGGCCGTTGAAGAATAGAATCTGTGGTAGTTTCGAGCACCAAAATGTAATTTTGATGCACACGTCTACACAAAACGGATAAATTGGCAAGAATATAGATTTGATCCCCCTTTATTGAGAAGTATACCTGATGGTCAGATAGTAACTGCTCCCAAAGCAGATGAAAGTGAAGATATTGAGTTGCGAAAATATGCTTGCCACTCACAAGCAACAGATATATTTGTTAGGCTTGTCACGGAAGCCTCTGAAAGTGTGTGTGCTGAAGAAACTCGTCATGGATTTATTTTAACAAAGCTAAAATCACGATCTACAATGAAACCTTTTAATACAAAATCAGAATTTGTTGTTTTTCCTTAAACTTGTTTCTTTTGATATAAATAATAACTGTTCAAAGAATTGTATCCCTGTATCCCATGTGTGTTGTTCTCGAAGTCCAATATATTGAGACGCTAACCTATAAAAATAATTGAGCTTAAAATTTGCATTATTTTTTGTTATGAAAAATACCCCAAAAACAGTTCATTACCGAAAAAGGGTCTTCAATCACACAGTCTCCGTGCTTTTTTATCAGAATATCAATAGAAGGTGAGGGCAAAAATTAAACAGCCTTGCGGTGCATGAAAATATAGACTTTGAATGATAAAAATTTAAGGAATTATTACTAGTATGTATACTGAATATGCATATTTTACACCCCCCAGCCAATCTTTATTTCTTAATTCATTTTGTGGGCTTGTTTTTCACCCCACGTTATAATGTGTATAGCTTAATGTTGCCTTTTGTTGTACTTTCACGACTTTCTATATGCAAAGAAGTTGTGGTTTTCGTTGAAAAGTAGGGATAGCTCATTAGTGTGAGGTTGATGATTACCGTAGATGCCTGTTTGACCTGAAATATTTTGTTAATAAAGAACAGTGATTTTCGTTAGTTGAAATCGACTGTTTTCTGGCCGCTGGGTCCTCTAACTTAGCTCAGTGTATAATTAATGATTTTTATGTGCCAGCTATCTGATGCTTAACCTTTTAAGCGGCCAATGTACCTAAAAGCAAATGGTGCCCAGAGTTTTTGAGGCTTCCAAAACACAAATAGTCACATAACGGCCGGGTGTTACAAAAGCTACGTCAAAATAATTCCTTTCTCCCTCTCATCACAGCAATACTATCCTTAAACCTATTAACGGCGATAAGCGTTCTCCTTCTTGTTCTTTATTCTCTGCTCCATGATTTAAGGCATGATAGGGAAGAGCTAGTCCCCTTTGCATATGCATCATGCCACTTGATAAGAATAAGTGACTCAAGTATCTTCTGTCTCCTTACTTAGGTTCGTCGCCATTGTTATAGCCCTTTGAGCAGATAATCACTCAGAAAGGATTAGTGTCAATCAATGCCCTAAAGACACTTCCAATAAATCAAGAGGAAAGAAACATTTTCTGATGCTCAGGCTCACTAATTTCAACCGCGTTTGGTCCCTTTCTTAGACGCTGAGCATATTTGTTCGAGCTGATTTCAGCACATTTTGCTAACCCCGAGTTAATTCGTTCCTGCCAGTTAAAGAGTTTAGATTTCGAAGTAATAGTGGTACGTGTTCGACTGACGGATAGTCGATAGTAATGTTTTAAGTAGTGACATTTTAAACGAAAAACATTACAAGTCAAGTACATCCTTAAAATATGTTGAATGTCTTCTAAGCAAAACTGCGCAGCAAGCCACAAGAGCATTTACAGGGAATGCGACCACTATTCATGTTTAACTTCTGGAGTACACATCGTAAGACGAGATATAAGTTTCGAAGGATAAGTGAATTGTTATCGCAATTGATTGCAAAAACTGCATTGGCCAACAATTTTTACACCAAAATTTCTATCACACTTTACTTATGCATTTTTAAATATATTTACATGTAAGAAGATTAAATATGACCAAGAAAAAATTTACTTGGCTCAAGTTTATGAAGTAGAGCTTGCATATACGTAATAAGATCATAAATACATGTTTACAGATATTTAAAGAACATTTAAAAATGAAGTTTTCAAAGAAATTTCTAATTAAATTGAACTACTCATTAAGGATTATTTTGCATTAGTTTTGTATTCAAATTTATACAGTACAAAATAAGCATTTTTGCATTTCTGGGCTAGGACAGACTGTATCAAATTTATATTTAGCGCTTTCTCTTCGCGTTCCGTTTGTAGGTTTCTTCTGGAGCATATCTGAACACAGTTCAACAGTATTCTGTTAACATGGAAGATTCCAATTCCCCTTGAACCTTTTCTCCATTGCTGAAATGTCTTCATTGAAGAGCTGGCCAATTGTGGCCGAGTCGAGGCTGCCAGCCATCATCACTCATATCCTCACAGTTTTTTAGAAAGGAGTCAAAATGAGAGAGCAGAAAAAAAATTAATTTTCAGAGACATGTTGCAGCCATGTTTCTTGTTACTTGAAAGCAAGACATCCATAAACTCTATAATTTTCTGCCCTTCTGTTTCCTAAACATTTAACATAAATATACTTGAAACTTTGTCATCTGCTTTCTTGTTACCTAACAACATTTCATCAAAGCGACGATCCTTAAAAAGGGCACAAATCTGTGGACCAACAAAGACACCTTCTTTGACCTTAGCATCCTCAGCAGGGCAATTTACCCAAAGGTACTTGAAAGCCTGTCCATCACTGTTCGTGGTCTTAAGAAAATTCTTCATGAGGCGTAGCTTAATGTGAAAAATTTGAAGCAGAAGCTTCTGTGAATCAACCGAAGGGTTGTATTGGTAGTTCCTTGCACCTGGCTGTAGAGATTTTCTATTTGTTCAATGTTTTGCGTAATGAGAAGCACATGCCCTACTACCTCATTCTCAAATA